>CM022950.1:69485665-70085665 GCA_012931725.1 Litsea cubeba | reverse complement strand
AACCTCATTCAGTTTAAGATTTAAAAACATCTCAAGTTCACTTTTTCTTTGTATATTTGGTTAGTGTTAGATCTTGTTGTAATTGGAATTGATCCCACTGCTAAATTGAAGAACACATATA
Source organism: Litsea cubeba (assembly GCA_012931725.1). Classification (NCBI taxonomy): domain Eukaryota; kingdom Viridiplantae; phylum Streptophyta; class Magnoliopsida; order Laurales; family Lauraceae; genus Litsea; species Litsea cubeba. The sequence goes on along the minus strand of CM022950.1, from coordinate 70,085,544 downwards.
TTACTAGGACTAAACTAAAAGAATGAGAAAAAAGAGAGGGTCATCATATGGTTTACATGATAAGCTTAAATATTTACTCTTTTGTATAATCTGATGTAGCAATTGTGGGAGAGTGGGTTTTTAGCTCGCGACATCACATTTCAAAACACGGCGGGTCCATCAAAGCACCAGGCAGTGGCCCTCCGGGTCGGGTCTGACCTGTCTGCTTTCTACCAATGTGACATCCTCGCCTATCAAGACACCCTCTACGTCCACTCCTTCCGCCAGTTCTACCGCTCCTGCCTCATCACCGGAACCGTGGACTTCATCTTTGGTAACGCCGCCGTCATCTTTCAAGACTGCGACATCCTTGCCCGCCGCCCCAACCCGGGCCAGAAGAACATGGTCACGGCCCAGGGCCGCGATGACCCGAATCAGAACACTGGCATATCCATCCAAAAGTGTCGAATCGGGGCCACGTCGGATCTTGAACCCGTCGAGTCCAACTTCCCAACCTACTTGGGCAGGCCCTGGAAAGAGTATTCAAGGGTTGTAATCATGCAATCAGTGATAGGCGATGTGATAAACCCAGCAGGGTGGTATGAGTGGAATGGGAGTTTTGCATTAGACACCCTCTACTATGGGGAGTACCAGAACATAGGGCCGGGGGCTGGGACTGCAAATAGAGTGAAGTGGAAGGGGTATAGGGCAATTACGAGCGCCGAGGTGGCTCAGCAGTTCACAGCTGAGAGTTTCATTAGCGGAAGTAGTTGGTTAGGATCCACTGGCTTTCCTTTCATTCTGGGCCTATGATCTTCTTTATGCTCAATTGGATAAATTGATTGATAGAGTGGGTGGTGTGTTTCATGGTTTTATATAAATGAATGAAAATCTGCTAATTAGTTACACGCAATTGTTTGATGGGCTACGATTCTCTCCCGTAGGAATGGATGGTAAAGAGGACAACATTTAAGCCATTCACCAAAATCATTTACTGATGACTCGAAGGTGCAAATGGTATGATCATGTGTTAAGCCAAAAACACAAAACAACATAAATACATTTCTGCTACAGTGAGTGTGAACAGATTTTGGGCATATATTGGGCGTTTCTCACAACCCAAAGAGATTTATATAGATCATCTCTCAAGTTCTGAATTAGTGATTTAATTGAGAAAAATATTCTATAGAGATTTATTAAAGAATTATGCTGCCAAGTACTCTAGAGAACCAAATTCTTCTGCATCACTTGTAAAGATTATATTCTTATGTAGAAGATTTGACGAGTCAAGCTCTGAATTAAATCTGTTGCAATCAATGGTGTGATGTCGTTGAAACGTGAAGCAACCTAAGGTAACTTCAGTCCTTAAGTAAGGGATACCTGGGGAGGAAATCTGAGTTTCTTATAATTGCGAGATTTATATTTTTTTTATTGTTGGATCTAGTTCGTATCCGTGGTTTTTCACCCTGTTAAAGTTTTCCACGTTAAATTTGGTGTCCTTGTGATATGTGCTTGTGATTTTATTTACGCTGCGTAAATTATTATTTTTTGCACACTATTAAACTGATTTATTGAATTGACCAATTTAGAGATCTTGTACCCTAAACCTTCATCATGTAAACTTTTGTGATTAGTTCATGAAAAGTAAATTTAAGAGAAAGTAATTCATAAAATTGCTAAAGAAAACGATTGCCTATTATTGGATTGGGAAAAGGACTTGTTAGAGAAATAGTTAGTCAATGTAGCTAGCTTGCAGCAATTGTTGCTGTGCTTGATTCCACAAGTTTAAAACTTGGACTAAACCAAGCTGTGTTGCATGATACATTTACATTTTAGTCAAGACCGGCCAATATATATGATTTTACCCTTTTTTCTTTTTTTGTGTTGAAATGTCTTAAGTGTATAGAAATTTGAAAACCTCGTTCGATTCTCTGAGAGGCAACCCAACCCACATTGAGTTTCATGGAACGGAAAACCAAAATGGGAAACGGAGCTGCTCTGGTTCTTCCAAAAATTCAAGGACCACTGCAGCGTGCAGAGTCGAAAGATGCCATGTTTTTGTAGCAGATTAAAAGCAAGCCCGTGATTCGAGGCACATGTGACGTGCGACAAAAAAATACGGAACGAAATGGATGCTATTATAGTAATGGTATCCATGCGCAATGCAACTTTGAAACAAAATGTGCAGAACCTCACCAGTCACGAGTCATCATCACCTTCATCTTGATGCTTGAATTACAATTTAATAAAAAGGGTGTATTCATCTACATCTATCCTTGCTAATAAGGATCATAAGGTGGGGGGATATTATCTTTTTTGAAAAGTTTCAAGTACTATGAATACTTTTTATGTATTTTGAAACTTTTCAAAAAGAAGAGTGTTATGGTGAGGGATATATGCACTTAAATATTTTCCTTTAAAAAATTGAGATCAATGTATGTCTCAGATTTTTGACATAAGTGGTGCGAAAGAGACTTTATTATACTACATGCGGCTTTTGAGTTGGGTTTTCAGTGAAGTTATTAATTTCGTTTCATACCCGTTGAAATAGTCAAAATTCTTTCATTTTGGTCATGAAATCGTAGCGAAATACATGTGGTAATTCTTCGGTTAATTTCCGTCGAAAATATGGATTTCAATAAAAAAATTGACCAAAATTTCTAAAATATTGTGAGGATTTCTTCTTGTGTTTAAACTTTATTGTGGTAAATAATGTACTTAAATCTTATACTTGTATCTTATAATATTATTTTTATTAAACTAAATGCATGCATTATATCTTATATTTTATTCTTCATTTCTCTAGCATATATGTATATTTTAATTTTATTCATTTATTCAAAGTATAACTCCGAAATATTACACTGAAACTCCGAATCAATCGAAATGTTTCATTTTGGAGCTTTGGCTGAAATGGAGTCAGAAATTAGATTAACAACTATGGTTTTTAGAATTGAGAAGTTAAGATTTGCGGCTTTAGCCTCATCAGAGAATCTTTTTTTTATCTTTAATTAACTATTGAGTTAATTTTTTTTTGAAGAATAAGTTAGTTCTTCATTTGATTTAAGAAAATAATTTACAGAAAAGAAGGTCTAAAGACCAAAATGGTCCATAGAGCCTTCCAAAGGGGCATACCCCAGAGAACAAAAACTTAACATCAATAACAACCACTATTAATAAAGACAAATACATAAAAATTTCCCTACTACTCTCCGAGATGAAATCTTAGCAGCAAATTGTCATTCAGCCCTACCCATAAAACAATACGGATACAAGCATCCACCTGAGAGCAAACCAAACTACTCCATGTTAATGAGATTACCATAAGACCGTCACCTCTTCATTTGTTATGTGGCAAGGAGGCACTCTGAATGTGCTTATCTTTCTACTGAACTGTGCGATTTTGGGATGAAGGTCCACATAGCTGAGCTCGAAGTGCTGAAGGAGAGCATGTAATCTCCGAACCTGAAATCGCATGTTCCAGGGAGATTTATGAGGAGAGCATATGATTCTTGATAAAGAAGAATCAGCCTCAACCATAATAGAAGGAAGATGGACAAGAATAAGTTGCAGCAGATGCAGTATTTGTGAACCCTTTAAGCCTCCTTTGGAATCATATGATAAAAGCTTTTTTCCTTTTATCTTCTTTTTTATTTTATGAATACTTAAACTGAAGCACTAGTTGGTGGAGCCAACACTTTTTACACGTGGAGAGCAAAGGATGGTCAATTGATAAGTTTTTATATTTATTGATTTATTATCAATTATTTAAAGGTTTATATTATTTTTTCAATGATATCTGGAAAAACTCTAAATTTGTCAATCTCCCAACATTTTATGAGACATAATCTCTTAGAGCCTTGCATGGGCTTTCAGGGACCTTTTTTCGGTCCTGTAGACTTTTTCAATCTCTTATATCTTTGCGACAATAGTTAAATTAAAATGTGGATATAATAGGGCTCACTATAATAAACTCAAATTGCTCAAAATAATCCCTTTGGTCTTTGTTTAGCATTCACTCTTAGCAAAATAGTTACTATGTTAATCTGGTCACATTTAAACTAATCAAGCTAAAATTGATTGATAAGAAATCAATTGATTGGTTACTTGTGATCATATGATGGGCCACGATCATACGAGGGGAGTGGAACTCTACGGTGGATCCACATAGGAAATGCGAGCCACTCAAAATGAATGCGCTCTCTCCTTCAATGGGTCATTCCAAAATTTTACTCCAAAATTTTATTAGTAATTCAATTAATCCCATATTTGTCTGCTTACTAAAAATCTACACCATCAGAATGAATGCCTCTCTCCTTGTACAAGTAGTCTTAAAAAATTTAGTCATATAAGAGATGATCCCACCACAAGATCAAATAAATATTATTATATATATGCTTAAGCATGCATGGGACCAATTCTTATTGGAGTAATATTTGGAGATAGCTTATTGAAGGGAAGGGTATCCATTTTAAGATGTTTGAAGTTTTTATAAATAAATCTCAATAGTGGGCATAACCCTAGTTGTAGACTTATAGTAAAATTTCAAGTATGATAACATTAGGCGAGTCAATCGTAATGAGGGATTGAATTCTAAAGCCGAACCCTTTCAATGTGTTTACACCCAATTTCTTTTAAAGGCATGCACATGTTTATTTGTTTAACACAAGTAATTAGAGAATGTATATTTAAAAATAGGAATATGATATGATGTTTTTTTTCTCTATGTTTGAATGAAAAAAAAGTAAAGCAAAAAGTAACTTATGATACATACCACTTATCTCTTACTGCACAAGCTGCTTTCATCTTATTAAAAAAAGTATAATAGTTTGTAGTTAAATTCATAATGGAAAGTATCTTTTTTTGTCTAACACTTCCTCACTTATCTATACTTTACCTTATATTAAACAAACAAGATTTATTGGAAAAAGAAAAACCAAACAAGAATTTTATCAAACCTCAATGTTTTTACGATGATATTTTACCAATTTCATATTTTAATTTCCAACTCACCTTTTAAGTTTAACCCTCCGGACAGATAATCAAATCTACCTGAAAAATCAAAAAAAGAAGAAAAGCAATTGTCATTGGGAGAAGAGGACAAAGAACGATGAGTGACATGAGTCAAAGAAGATAAGCTTGATCTTGGCTGGCATGTTTGGCGTATATGGCGTCCCGTATGACAGGATATCACAAATCCATGTGGAAGATAAGAAGTGTGGGCAGAGTGGGTCCCACTATGAGATCCATTCATTGACTTGGAACGGCCATGTTCCCTCCTTTTCTTTTCTTTTCTTTTTTTTCCTTTTTATTTTTCTTCTTGTTTTTTCAGTTCAGTAGTTGGCCTTTATTGGAGGTAAAATGAAAAAAAAAAAAAAAAACTCTGATGTTCCAGCGGTGGAGGACTCACATGAGTTTCTTTTAATTTGAAATAAAAACACACTGGTCACTGGTGTAGTTGAGACTTCAATTCTTATCACTGAAATGTCAGATTGCAATTGTTTCCCACCGGCCCCTACAAAAAAGGGATCTACTAATACAGTAATACTCGAACATATATATGTGTATCATATGCATGCTTCACTTCATTTCCTATCCATAGAATGGGTTACATTCAGATGGCCCACAGCCAACTGTTAGTGGAGCAGATACTAAAGAAAAAGACGCCCAAACAAATTAAGTTTTTTTTTAGCATTTTCTTTCTAAAAATAAGTCCAAATTAATGGATGCCCCATAAAGTCTATCATGTTCTCTTCATTATTTCTCACTACCTAACACAAAACAGCCGAGGGAAAAAAAAAAAAGAAAAACAGAGTATACCCATCACTCTCAAGACCATGGCATGGGGCTATGGGCAGCACGATTCAAAACTCTAGTAACATGGCTAAAACTAATCATTTTTAACTGGGAAGAAACATACAAAATATCCAAGATTTGATAACAGAGACCAATCATCCGTCCTGTTGATAGCCTTTGCCACCTCTTCAGATTTGAGAAGACTCGGATTCTTATCATGTGTAATGGGAGCCTTCTACTTTCAACTAAAAAATAAGCGATGCGAGCCTTCTAAAGCGATTCCATCTTTATTGATCAATCGATCCCCCGGGAAAACCAGAAGGCCCACTAAAGTTGGCTCTCACTTCAAATTCATAGTAATCTGATCATCCTAGGCAGCTACTCCCAACTGTCTAAGTCAATGGATAGGATGAGTTGGTTGGGCATGGCTAATTCAAATCAAATCCTTTGCCGACCGTCCTGTCACATCCGAAATGGCTCCACAATCCATACGCAGTCACCCATTGATTTTGAGTCCTGGCCACAAATTATACAAAGCTGAATACTCTCCAGACACACACTGACGCAGCCACCCAGAATATTAATGTTCATATAATGTAGGACGTACAGTAAGCAGATAAGATTTTTAAGACAGCTACATCCCCTGTTTGGGCCAAATCGGAGATCCGGTTTCCGCCCCCTCATTTGCCCCCTACATGTCAACCCCTCTTTGGTCCAAAATCCAAATAGGATCGGTTCCATGCACTCGAGATTTTTTAGACAGCTATATGCACTCAACACATCTTAAATAAATTTAGTATATTTGAGACCTTCACACTTGTCTTTCAATTCAGGTTGGGGTAATCATCCTTTCACTAGATTGGAGCACACCACACTTCACTGGTAAATATCCGCTTTTGGGAATTGGGTTACACCATGGATGATACACATAGCCACGTAGTCCCCCATTTATTGCTAATTGAGACCGTCCACGTGTAAAATCTTACTGTGGAATCAATTTCTAGTCAAATAAGATTTAAAATTTTTTGAACTATTGTGATTATCAGTATCTGAGGCCCATATGCACGTGGGAGATTAGTCGCCAAGATACACAAAATGAAGAAACAGATCCTGTTTTGTCCAAATAGGACGAAAGAGGGGTCACGCGGGGTGGAGAAAAGAGAACTTGCTTTTATCTTTCCTCCACCTTGCATTACCACAAAAGGAAAGGAATGCTTACCCAAAAAGCAATTCATTATGAGATTGCCACCTCTTAAACAAAGTAATTTGGAGTCTCATCTTCTCTCTGCTCCTATAAAACTCCTCACTCGTCATCACTAACACATATTTCTCTCCATCCAACCCACCTGAAAATGACCCAAATGGCAGGAATCCTCGCCGGCATTTCAAACTCTTGCAGGCGTATTTCAACCGCCACCCGTAATAACAAGAAGCTCTCCCTCGTGCTCCTCTCCTCCTTCCTCCTCGCCGCCATTGTCATCACCACTGTCTCCGGCATCTCTGCCTCTCGAAAGAATACGCATTTCGCCTCGCACGCCATACTCCGCTCCTCATGCAGCTCGACCCGGTACCCGGACCTCTGTTTCTCGTCGATCGCCACCTTGCCGGATATGGCCGCCAACCTCGCCAGTCTGAAGGACGTGATCGAGGCTTCGCTCAATCTGACAATCACGGCCGTCGAACACAGTTACTTCACCATAAAGACGCTCCTCCTCCGGCAAGGCCTTACTCATAGGGAGAAGACGGCCCTCCATGACTGCTTGGAGGACGTCGACCAGACGCTCGAAGAGTTGCACAAGACTGAGGCGGATCTTAAGATGTACCCGCAGAAAAAGTCTCTGTCCTTGCACGCAGACGACATGAAGATTTTGATGAGCGCGGCAATGACTAACCAAGATTCGTGCATAGACGGATTCTCTCACGAAGGTGCAGATAAGAAATTGCGTAAGGAGCTGACGAAGACCCTCACCAACGTCCACCACTTGTGCAGCAATGCCCTCGCCATGATATGTAACTTGACTGATACAGATATGATGAATGCGGGCTACACTAATGAGCGTAGGCTGGACGAGGACGTTGAGGAGGACGGGTTCCCGTCGTGGTTGTCGGCGGGTGACAGGAGGTTGTTACAGGCATCGACAGTCACACCAGATGTTGTGGTGGCCGCCGACGGGAGTGGGAATTATAAGACGGTGTCCGAAGCTGTGGCCGCGGCGCCCCAGAGTAGCAAGAGATATGTGATCAGGATAAAAGCTGGGGTTTATAGAGAGAATGTGGAGGTGCCGAAGAAGAAGACTAATCTCATGTTTGTTGGTGATGGAAGGAAGAACACGATAATCACCGGAAACAGGAATGTAAGGGATGGGAGTACCACTTTCAATTCAGCAACTGTTGGTACGTTTACTAACTTGGAATTAAGTCATTTTACATAGCGTTAATATGAACTCATTCAAGTCATGATTGGAGAGATTTTGTGGTACTGCATTTCATCACCAACACCGATGGTTACTTAAGAAAAAAAAAAAAAAAACACCTAGGATGGTTTTTTCAATTGGATGGTGTTATGGTTAAATGCAATGCAAGAAAGAGAGAAAAAAAAGGAACAAAAACCCCAATATGTAAACTTTTAAGAACTAAAGAGGCTTTTGCATCTTCTAAATCGTCCCCCTTTTTTGTTGCGGTTTTTCTAGCCTAGAGACTAAACCATTCCACCCATAAAATCAATCAAAAAGTCTACCGGGAGCCGTGCCCCCTGCCGGGCCCGATTTTCGGGCCCTGTAGCAGGACTCAAAATCAATTCTTGGGTGGTACTGAGAGAGCGGGTGTGCTACCCACAGCAACTACTCTGTAATTCTTGTTCCCTTTTGTTTGTTTATTAGGTGGTTATCATATTAACTTCACAGAATTCAACAATCACATCGAAGATACCACCCTACTCATCCGTTTGTTATATTAAAAGTTTGAAATGCTGTTTTTCTCAAAAGTCGCTCCAGCCTCTGGGACAGATTTCCTGCACGCGGGTTGAAAACGGGCCACGAACTTATTTTATATTTCAATTCATAAGTGGGTTTGGATTCAAAACTTAATTTAGGTTTTAATTAATAAATGATTTCGATTCTGGATCTATATAGGTTTCAACCCGTAGACTCAAGTCAACCTGTGGATCCAAGACCTGGCATATGAGTCTTTAATACTGCAAACTATATATCAAAATTAAAATTTTTTTTAAACGTTTTTATGTGTAATGCTGGAGGTAGTAGAGTTGAATGACGTGCTTATGTAAAAAATAAAAAAAATTAAAAATTTTAAATTAGATTTCAGTCATTTAGGTGGAACCGGTTCCGGAACCGGATTCATATTTTCGTATTGAAACCATGTCTGGAACCAACAAAATAGGTTTTAAATCAAAATCGGATCTGGAACGGGCACCATTATTCTGAAATGGGTTCGAAGTCCAGATCTAGGATGTTTCCGACTTGGATTTATTTCGTTTGCAACCCTACTCGCATAGTGTGTTACAACTGATGGAGCCCACTTGGAGTCCCACACGATCAATGCAATCGTGTCGCCTTAAATTACCCGATGCTTGTTAAGCTTCATTACAATTGCTATTCAGGTTACACGTTTGCGAAGGATATTAGCTGTAAACGTATAAAAAATAAAATAAAAGGAGTTATGAAATGTTGGCTTCGTTGTTGTTTTTGCTTGGGAACTTAATTAAGTTTGAAATTTGGATCGTCAGACACAATTCTATGGAATCGGAATTTTGAATTGGGCCGAGTAATAGTATTAGATCGTGGACCTTGATGTTGTCATTTTGGATTAGTCCTTTTGTGTCCTTAACCTCTTTCATTGTAAGATTCATACTGTTTATTTTAATTTTTTTTTTACAAGATCTACTGCTAAAGTGAAGGAACATATTATGTATTTGTTTAAATTTCATGCAGCCATTGTGGGGGATGGGTTTTTAGCCCGCGACATCACATTTCAGAACACGGCAGGCGCATCAAAGCACCAGGCAGTGGCCCTCCGGGTCGGGTCCGACCTGTCTGCCTTCTACCAATGTGACATGCTCGCCTACCAAGATACCCTCTACGTCCACTCCCTCCGCCAGTTCTACCGCTCCTGCCTCATCGCCGGCACAGTCGACTTCATCTTTGGCAATGCCGCCGCCGTCTTTCAGGACTGCGATATCCATGCCCGCCGCCCCAACCCGGGCCAGAAGAACATGGTCACGGCCCAGGGCCGTGATGACCCGAACCAGAACACGGGTATATCCATCCAAAAGTGTCGGATCGGGGCCACGTCGGATCTTCTACCCGTCCAGTCCTCCTTCCCAACCTACTTAGGCAGGCCATGGAAAGAGTATTCAAGGACCGTTTTCATACAATCTGTGATAAGCGATGTGATAAACCCAGCAGGGTGGCATGAGTGGAATGGAAATTTTGCATTAAACACCCTTTACTATGGGGAGTACCAGAATACAGGGGCTGGAGCTGGGACTGCAAATAGAGTGAAGTGGAAGGGGTATAAGGTAATTACGAGCGCCACTGAGGCTCAGCAGTTCACAGCTGCAAGTTTCATTAGTGGTAGCAGTTGGTTAGGGTCCACTGGTTTTCCTTTCTCTTTAGGGCTATGATCTTCTTTCTGCTCAATTGAATAAATTGATTGATAAGAATGGGTGGTATGTTTCATGGCTTAGATAATTAAATTAATGAGGATCTTTTGATTAGTTACATGTAATTGTTTGATGGGTTACAATTCTGTACATTTCGAATGGATGGTTGAGAGGACAATATTTAGACCATTCACCAAAATGGTGTAAATGGTACGATAATATAAACTCCCAAAAGTCTAGATTTGTTGATTGTCTCACTTGCACTTTCATGTGGTGCACGAGATTTCATAGTGGAGCCCAGCTATTTAGTATCTTAAGTGGTGAGGTCAGAATAAGTTTGAGGATATGACATTTTAATCATATACGCTTCATTTTAAGGTGGGACCAACTCATATTGGCGCAAAACTTAAGATTAGTCATTTGCGGGGAGGATCTTCAATGTTAGTGGTTCGAATCAGCATTAGGTCGGCCGCTGGCCCCATGGTAAAGTTCTATACACTTTGCTGGAGTGTGAATGAACCATGTTTTTATTTTGATTTTGATGTATAGAAAAGGTAAATCCTGTGCATATGGTAAATGGAGTTACTCCTTTCTAATGAGAGATGCTAAATTTTTTTGTTTGTATAATATTAAGAAGAAAAGAAAAACAAGTATATAGGTGCCAAAATAGAATATGAATTAGTTATTATGGTAGAGCAGAGCATCTCTTTTATAAGTTTTAGCTGTGCCATGCTGAGCTAGGGTGTCTGGGCCAAGGCACAACACGGTACGACCCATATATATATATATGAATTTTAATTTTTTATATTAATAAAATATAAATATAAAATAACTAAAGATTTATTACTCATTTTTAAATTACCATTAATGTTTGTGCATTTATTTTAATAGTTTCATCTTTATTTCAAGTTAAGAGCCCCTAAAAGTACATAAAGTTTCTTTCAACTTATATAAAAAGATTTTAAAAAAAATAATAAAAAAATTAGAAGAGGCATGTGGGCCGGCCCCAGCACGGCACGGATAATTCTGTGCTAGGCTAAGCCCAAGATCCTTGGACATCATGCCTAGATTGTTATCCAATGGTGGACCCAGGATTTTCATTTGGGTGGTGCGGGCAATGGTCAAGTTAAGAAGTTAAATAATAAATTGAAGTTTTTAAGGTCATATTTAAGGAGTTTTTTCAAATATCGTGGATGTGGTCGTACATGCGTCATAAAACTTAGGTCTGCCCCTAGATGTACCTCATGTGCTAGAAAAGATTTATTTGGAGTTTATTTGTAAAATGATCCATGGAGAAGGGTTGAGATCTAATACCTTTTTCCTAGTTTGATACATTAAGTTCATTAGATGCAATTCATCAAAGACATCTCATTTATATTCAATGATATATATTTCTTTTAATTTTTTGTTTGGACATGTAGGAAACTGGTGGAAAAGATTTTCAACCATTCAAAACTTAACAGCAAATAGTGTTTTATAGATTATTAGATATGAAAACGATATATTTATAAATAGATGCATCTGCAGTACAGAGAGAAGTCATAAAATTAATTGTTAGCTCGTGACTCAGATTTCGATTGGGCAAGCCAAGGACCAGAACAGCCAGGCAACAGCTGGTATCAACTTGGAGAATCAAAAGACAAGAAGAAAAAAGATCAAGAAAATGACAATTGGCCTCATGCATCACGCAGGTTAGTCCTGAATCCTGCTTGTTCACTACTAATATTTAGTGCTTGTTTGTGTAAACTCGCGGCAAGAAAAAGTGGGTGCAGAAATAATAGTCCAAGGGGGTAGGTGGGGGCTTTAATTTGGACTCCTAAGACATGTTGATAAACGACGAAATGCATTTTCATTTTTACGGAAATATAGCTATGCACAAACATGTTCTTAAGTGTCAATAGTTACGACTCACTACTCTCATACAACATGGATGATGGCTTCCTCCATGTTGAGTTTGAGAGCAATAAAATAGACCAATTACCCTTAATTATTGATTCTTTTTTCTCAAGATTTTCTAATCCCTCAAATTTAACATATCTATAAAGGATTCCATAGTGAATTTTGATATTCATTAGGAAATATCTCAATATGATCAGCTAACATGGACTTTGAGTTTTAATAAAATCATAAAGACAATATTTTTATATAATTGTTGGAATATTGTGGGCTCAATTTTGATCATGTTGGACCACTAGAGATGTAAATTGTTTTGCATATAGCTTACTTCCTCATAAAAAAATAAAGAAAAAAAGAAGAAGAATAAGAAGCAGCTCCAGTACTAAATGTTGATAGTCATCTAATCAGGACAATGAAATAGACTAGTGATAAAGAAATCAATGAACAACTGTCATTGGGTTTTTTTTTTCGACATTAGATGGTTCATTTTATTTTAATCAAAATTTAGCAAAAGAGGAAAAAATCGGATGGCCCTACTAATATGCCATGTGCCCTCCGTATGTTTTTCATTCTATGGTTTGCCTGGGTTGTCTATCTATGCTACTTTTGTCCAACAATGTGTATATTAATCTTGTTTTAATATTAATCTTGTTTTAATGAAAAAGTTAAAGGATGACCTGTTTCTTTGCATTAAGATACATAGGAATTTATGGTGAAATGAATTTTTTCCAACGATTATTATAGAGGTTAGAGCTGAAGAAGTATATGAGATAGTGTATTGAAGTACTTGGGTGATAGCTGTGTATTCTTTTCCCATTAAGCCTTATTTTATTCCTCGAAATGAAAGTTTATTTGATGCCCATTTATTAAAATTCACCTTTGGTCTTAATTCTTAATCATGTATGACCTAAAATCCTGTGTCTTCTAATTCAGATTAACTGGCTAAGTGTACACAAGTAAAAAAAAAAAAATTATAGGAACCTACAGATAAAAATGTGACGTTTTGGTGGAACTCAGTGGCTACATCAGATACAATGATAGGTTGTGGATTAGTACAAAATCCTAGTCTTATAAAACATTTCTATCCATCTCATTTAAGGTGATATCATGGACAGCTAATTCTCTGGTAGTTCTCTGATTAACGGTCCATTTGGTAATGTGAAACATTTGTGGAGAAATTTCGTTGGTTAGACCACGATGTCAAGGTTATGGAAAACAATTGCGGTTTTTTTTTTTTCTATAGAAAGACTTTTCTAGAGAATTTAAGTCAATCTAGCTTGCTTCCATTGTTGATTAACTTGATTCCACAAGTTCAAGACCTGGACAAAACCAAGATGTGTCGCTGGATGCATTTACAATTTAGTCAAGAACAGTACCATCTTTTTGTAAAGACTTCATTCATCATCTTCATAAACTACATTCTATATGACTAAGGTTTCTAAATATTACTTTTCTTAAATTGAGCTAAAAGTTTGTTTAACAAGTTCCCATAGGCCAATCACCTATTTGATCTAACTTGCCTCCTTCCATTTGATCTTGAGACCACATTCGCTAATAACGCTTGGCCGAGTTTTTTTTTTTTTTTTGTTTGTTCTCCATCTAATATATCATAGCTTGCTTAGCTAACTCTTGACTTGACTTGGTGACCCAGCCAAGTCAGCTAGTCAGGATGAGGAGTGGATTACTCACTACTCACCATTTAGACTCTTGTGGGTACACAATACTAAGCCTAGTCAAATGCATGAATTGGCTAACTCGGATGACTTGGCCCAGTATCTTTGCAAACCTCCAATCTTAAATTAATTAAAGGCACAGCCACAGTTTAGGAAAGAGGGGCTATTTCTTTTTTCTTCTAAAATGCAAGTATGTATTAACAAATGGCAAAAATAACCCAAAAAAGAATACAACCGGCCCAAGGCCCTGATATCAAGCTAGGCCCTAAAATAGAGCTATGCCCCACCAAAAAGTCAAAAGAGAAGCAAAACAGCTGGCCGAGAACCCCTGAAACCCAAAATCTAGATAAAAACTCACGTGGTTAGAACTTAGAACCCCAAGGCTGCTAAAAGGAAATGAAGGTGCTGCCTTTATTTTAGAAAGGAAAAGAGGGACTTTATTTTAAATAAAGCAACACAAACTAAGCTATGAAAATTATGTTAGATGTAACTCGTCTCCATTACGATATGTCTAATAACTGAAGGGCCCTACCGTTCGTCAACTGATAAACTTTTTCATTTTAATTTTGATTTTAATAGATTTTTCTTGGATTCGATTTGAATAAATGAAAGTTAATTTTAATAGATTTCTTTTATAGGAAGAAATCTCTCTAATTAAAGGTTAGGTTATTTATTAAAGGGTTTTCTCAAGAGAAAACTCTATCCTTTTAATGACGGGATCTAGGTTTGATTTGTGTTGCAAACCATTTTAGATTTTACAAATTGAAATAAAGATTTGAGTCTTTCGGACTTTTCTTCTCCATATATTTTATTATCTTTATTTTTTTGTCTCATCATCCACTAATGAAAATGGGAAGATCTTTAGACCTCATGCAGACTAATTTATAAGACTCTTAATTGAAAAAGTCTATATGGACAAACTTTTATGTCTGAATTTGTGACAACCCCTATGATATCCGTTGATAGATATTCAAGGGATATCATAGGGATTGTTATAAATTCAGGCAAAAAAGTTTGTCCATGTAGCAATGCCGCTCTTAATTATTCGAGAAGGTAACTACTTGATTAGCAGTTGGCGACTAAACTCTGCTTTCATTTTGATTGTCATTTTAAACCGTAGTATAAATGCAATTAGATTTTTGTACTCTTAATGCTTACAAATCCAAGCCTTCAATAATAAAACTCTACATGTGCAGACTCATTTTTGGTAGGTGGTGCTGTGACTGTTGTCTTCTTTGTTTTTTTTTACTGATTTTAGGTTTCTTCTTTTTTTTTTTCCTTTCCAGCGTTATCTTTTGTGTTGAAATTTGAAAACCCTTGTTTTAGAACCACGTTTGATTCTTTGTAGAGACGCAACCACGAATAGAAACCCAAAAGCAACCCAAGCTCCCTACGTCTTTTTTAAAAGGACAGCTGCAGAGTCAGATGATTCCGTGATTTAAGGCGGCATACATGGCATCTAGTTCTAAAGAGGAAACAGAGAAAGAGAGCACATGTGCTATGCTATGCAACAAAGAGAGATGGGCCGAAACTGGATGGTATTATAATGGTGGCCATGTGCAAAGCAGTTAGAGACAAAGGAAGCAGGATCTTATAACCCTCTAGCACAATAAAATGGACATTGATGTCACGGCCTTTTGATATTGAATTGATAGGTATCTTTTACTTTCAGTGCAGGGCATCATCAAATTCAAAATTCAAAACTTGAACACGACAGAGCCTAGAATGCCAGCAAGCCAAAGTAACTTGGGTAAGTTAGTAGCTTGCAAATACAATGGTTGACTACTTACTCAAAGGAGAGCTTTAACCGAAAATTTCCAAACAAATAGGGATTTTTCGTGGAGAGTCTTGCTCTACCGAACAACCAATAATTTAATTTCGCAGAAATAGGACTCCCGCTCTTGCGGAGAACACCTTGCACAAACATACCCTCATGTTTGGCCCAAGTTGCTCCAATAAGAGTTGAGCACACAATCAAATTCATTGATTATATGTAGAACCCATAATTAACTAATTTTAAGTTCTTTTACTTACTTATCTAAGAGTTTCACACATTATGGAATAATACTCAAGCAAGAACAAAATTTGGCCAACCACAACACATAAATAGATTATTTTCATAGTGCATTTGGTTTTAAAGAAAGGGGGACATTCTGGGTGCAGAGAATCCACCTCAACCACTCCTAACCTCCTGTTCTCATTTACTCTTAATGAGAATATAGTTCTAAAGTGGGTTTAGAGATTCTCTTGCCCAACAATACATATCCTTTAGTGGATCTCACATATATATAATTCAAACCACTTAAAACAAATGTCATAACTTGTTTTTATCAATAAAAGAAAATCTTATATTCTAAAATTATGCATTTTAGACATGATCAATTTAAAGATGTTCATAACCTAACTGAAGTAAAATTTTCATACATAGTAACATTAGTGGAGCCATGGCAACGAGGAGTTTGAATTTGAAAGTTGAGCCCTTTGAATGGATTTTGTTCCAAAGCGCCCTGAATCCTGCCAACCCCACACTATCTGCATTCGAGAACCAAGAAAGATGAAAAAGTGGGTCTTTATGAAGATAAAATGGATGTACATTGGCTGGCAGTCTTTGGCATGAGGCAAGCCGTATAAGTTCGTGGGACCCAAATCCATGTAGAAAAAGTGGAAGCTGCAGGTAGAAGTGGGTCCACCATGAGATCTATTCCATCTACTAGCAACGGTCATATTCCCTTTTGTGTTTTTTTTTTCTTTTTCTACTTTTTTTCATTGAATGTCTTTTATGATTTATTTTGAAACTGATTAGCTGAACTTTATTGGAAAATGAACAAGTGATAGACCCCACAAAAGTGATGTAGCCTTCAACAGAATTGCATAATTTTTTGTTAAATTGCATTTGCATGGTTTATTTTCAGAGAAAAACTAAGAGAAGAATTAACATCGACCTTACTTGGCTTAATCTATTTTAATTTTGTATAGCATACACATTCTAAAATCAACTCATCTCACTCTTCCTTGTGTATGGGCTTCACTTAAGATACGCGTGTGGAGTCTATTGGGTCCAGCCCTCTTGTCGGAGCAGGAAAAAAAAAAATGCTCACACCATACATAGACTCTGCTCCTTAAGAAGTGGAAAGGTCTTGTATTTGACATCTATCTTCGTTGGCCATTTTTCATATTTTTACCTGGTACATATGGACATGAGTTTTTGCATGTTTATATGCAGATTAATTTTCGGTTGTTTAAAATCGTGTGTTCCTCAGGCCGAGGACAAGAGGCTCTTGAAATGAACTAGACGGCCTGCATTATAAAAAAAAATAAATCACAATCATCCATATTGATACTAACCTCTGGATTATAGAATTTCAGAATTTTGTTGCATCGGCCCACAGCACGTGGAAATTGTGTGTACAATTCTCTCATCCTGATAGATTGATAGCTATTTACTTGCAGGACACTGGTACATTAAAGGTTAGTAAGTTAGAACTATCAAGAGTACCATTAGCTGGCATACCCAAAACAAAAAAAATCTCATTAATTGATGTGATTGTAACCATTGATTCATTTCTCTGGTAATTCATAAATTCTTATGATTGTAAGCTAGACCAATGGTGGATTTTCATTTTATTCAGATCAAGATTCATCTTGGATCAATATAGATTGATGATATGAATTGATCAAATTGGGCCAACAAATTCGTTCTTTGAAACCAGCTTTAATCATAATTCTCCATTGAAACACAAGATCCAACTATAGAAATAACATTAATTAGAATAAGAAAATCTAGTTACCCACTACCTAGTTAAACGTTGGTCTGCACTACCATCCTATTAAATACTATTGTGTTGTATCTATTTTGATATGTCTTATATATGGTGCAGAATATAAAAGTGCTCTCGTGTGAATTCAAAGGGCCCATTTGAATTGATAAAGACTGTGGGCATGTAATTAGCTTTTTTCTGACACTTATAATCAAGTTACTGAATAAGTCAGTTACTAGAAATAAAAAAAAAACACTTAGTTGTTTGCACACCAAAGTTAAGAGCTAAAGTTCAAATTTTCATAGTATTATATGAAAGCTCATGTTAAAACTTATTTGGATAATACATTAGACATGTTAGGTTTGTTGAGGGCATCTTGTCCTTCCTTTATCATCATAAATCTCCAATAATGTATGTATGAACATATAAAGGATTTGGGGAATAAAGGTATAAAGTAGATCTTCTTAAACTTGGTATTATCTCTTAATAAGCACAATTAGATGCCTTGGGAATATATTACAATGCTCTTTTCCTTAGGGCCTATTTGGATAAATGAGGAGTGGAGTGAAATGAAGTGGATTTCACATGTGAAGTGGAGTGAAGAGAAGTAGGTTGAAATTAAAGTAGAGTATTTAACTTCACTCTATTTGTATGCTTTTTTTGAAGTTAAGGTTGGGAGTAGAATTCACTTTTATTCAAGGAAATAGAAGTATTTAGAGTTGAAGTGAAATGGAGTACATGTGGCTCACAACATTACTTCATCTATTGGGCTAAACTCATCCAAACGGGGTAAAGTTGAAATTTTAGACTGTTAGGGTCCATTTAACTTGACTCTACTCTATTTGGCCTGTTTGGATAAATGAGGAGTAAAGTGAAATGAAGTGGATTTCACATGTGAAGTGGGGTGAAGAGAAGTATGTTGAAATTAAAGTAGAGTACTTCACTTCACTCCATTTGGATGCTTATTTTGAAGTTAAGGTTTGGAGTAAAATTTACTTTTACTCAAAGAAATAGAAGTATTTAGAGTTGAAGTGAAATGGAGTACATGTGGCTCACAACATTACTTCATCTATTGGGCTAAACTCATCCAAACGGGGTAAAGTTGAAATTTTAGACTGTTAGGGTCCATTTAACTTGACTCTATTCTATTTTTTGCCTATCCAAACAGGCCCTCAGGGTCTGTTTGGATGTATGGAGAGGTGAAGCATCAAATCAATGGAGAATAAAATATAAGGTGTTATAATGATGTTTTATTTTTAGTTATCTGATATGAAATCTTTTTTACTTTTTGTATAAAAAAAGAGAAGGAGGTTGCTTTTTTGAATTTTTTTTTGAAAAATTTAGAGAGAATTTTGAAATTATGTACTTTTGATATGACCCCTTGTCATTTCTTGCCTAGATTGACTTTACTCTACTTTTGATATGTTTTATTGTTTTCCAATGACAGCTTTGGAATGGAGCCTAAGGACACTACAGTGTCACCTAATCATCCCTGTAAACGTGCAGCTGCCCAATTAAATATTGAGATAATAATTACTCACCAAGTGGACTTATAATAATCTGTTGGAATTTTCAAAGACAATTAAGTGGCCTAATGCAGAACGTTTGGGTGATTGGGTAATATTCTGCTAGTTAATTGACAAGAATCCATAATGTCAAACGAGATCCATATTAGCTTTTCAAAATACAGGTAGAGATCCCATTCACAACTTGTTTTTGAAATGAAAATGGCCACGGTGGATGAGAATTAGTATAAGTGGCTTTCCAGATGCATACATGTTCATCTAAGAAATTTGGGATGCGCGTCCTGGGCTCTACTTGGGCCTACATCAACTCATGAGGAGATGAGATCCAAAAGATTCGAATATGAGCCACTTGTGTGCAAGATTTCAAGTATATTAGATCATTCTAACCCTTTTGATATCTGAATCCAAAGTTAGTCCCATTCCAATCGGTGTAAAACGCATGAGACCTTTCACATTCGGGGCTTTTTTTTTTTTTTTGTTTGTGGGGGTGGTGTTTCTCATATAGATTGATCATACGATCTTGGCTTATAAGGGTTGTGTTCATGTAAGGCAATTGCAGTTTAGCTCGCCTCAAATTTCTTATGTGTGTTTATGACATTGGTTACTTAAATTAGAAAAAAGCTCAAATAAGGCCTTAATTTTGCAGAAAGTTTTTAATTAATATCATCCGTCCATTTAAAGCTATTTTTCTGGTAATTCCTTCTCGATTTCTTGAAATACTCAAATTGCCCTTCATTGAAATAAAGCCTCCCTTCACTTCCTCTATTTTTTTTCATTTCCTTCGCCGGCATCGTCACTGTAATTAAGGACAACCAGCGTCCCCGTGGAGATCAGTTGTATGTAGTTGCTGCCAGAACCATGTAATGGCTTTAAAAAAAGGATAATTTGAATATTTTAAAAATACTAAAGGAAAAGGTCACTATAAAATACCTTTAAACGGATGGATGTCCTTAATTGAAAATTTGCTGAAAAACTTAGAGACTAATTAGAAAAGTTTTGAAACTTGTGTCCTTTTTTGAAAGAAAGTAAAAATTTAAGGTCTTATTTGAAAATTTTTCATTAAATTAATACAAGCTAGTTCAGGTCAATATAGAACATTTGCTTTATTAGTTTAAGAGAATTTCACCGATCAAATCCTCAATTACAGCCATTTATCCCAACAGGTCATCGCTAAATATGTAGCACTAATTGATTCCATCAGTACTATTTGAGTTTTTTTTTTTAAAGCATGGGGTAAGTGACTCCAGCGTCACTGGCTTTCTGAAGATAGTGACGCTAGCGTCACTCAACGCCCTTTCCCCATTTTCTTCTTTTCTTTTCCTTTTTGTCGCTTCTTCCTCCCCACCTGCAACCCCTTCCCTCACCATCTTCTTTCCTTCTTTTCTTTTCATTTTTGTCTCTTCTTCCTCCCCACCTGCAACCCCTTCCTCTCGATTGATTGATTGTAATGCTCACGAGGTTGTATATAATCAAATGTGCAGTAAGATGACTTTCCCACTTATTGAATTGTTTGAATTAGTTAAAGGAAACGAGACTTCTAGCCCGGGCGGTCCCGTTGGAGAGGAAAGTTTTGACTGCAAGGGAAAAGAGGCTCGTTCCATGCTAGCAGCTCGTCTTTTTTCTATTTTGATCACCCGGTCTAACGCAATGTTCAGGTCTTTGTGTGCGTGACGCCTATCTACAAACTCTATATGATTCAGCAGGTGCCACACTGCGCATCAGCGGCATAAAAGCTCTAGACGAGTCAAGATGTACCCCCATGAAACCGTTTAAGTAGAACTTCTAAGGATTGGATTGGGAGATCAAACTGCGCTTAGAGTGTGTTAGGTTGTTAGATCTTGCATCTTTTTACGATTCTCAGCATCAAGATGATACTCCGCATCCCTTCAAAATACACTCTTCCTCGTCTTTTTCCCCACTTGCTCATTTCAATGAATATATTACTTGAGAGACGAATCAGGGGAGGGGACGAAGTGAAGTAAATCAGTTGAGAACAGTGACGATTGCGTCACTCAACATTTTTTTGAGTGATGCTATCTGTTGAGTGACGCAATCGTCAGTGTAAATAAAAAATAAAAAATGTGGCGGAAAGACCCCATTGGTGCTGCATATTTGGCGAGGACCTATTGGGATAAATGACTTTATTTGAAGATTTTATAGGAAAAATCCTCTTAGTTTAATGTTAAAAATAAAACCACTCTGCAATGTATTTTTTTCTTTTTTGTCAAAGTACTCTGCCATAGTTGATATGACAATTCGAATCACTGAAACAGCTGAACATCAGATAAAAAAGGAGGAGGAGGATGTTACGGCAGCTGATATGAATATTTACCAAAATTCCAGAAAAATAATATTTATCAAAAAGAAAAGAAAGAAACTCTTCTGAGGAAAAAAAAAAGTTTTTCACACCCACCGAGGGTGATATGGTACTGATTTTTAAATCCATGCATCACATGGTTAACTTCCTTTCCTATCCATTGTTTGGGGTAAATTTAGATGGCCCACAGCCAATTGTTAACGCAATGGCTAATGCTCTCTTAAACTAGGGATGAGATCTTGTGATTATAGTAGGTGAAAGCAGTTACTGTATTCAAGTCTTGCCTAAAATTATGTAATCACCTTGTTGAAAAAAAGGCAACCCAAATGAAGGAGTGTTAGAAAATTTTCTCTTAAAACAAGTCCAAATGAATGCCACAAGAAGTTTATCATGAGTTTTTTTTGTTCTCTCCATTGTTTCTCACTAAATACGACGCATTCTTATTTATGTACAATGGGAGACATCTGAAGTGATCCCATCTATATTGATCAATGGATGTTCAGGAAAACAACTATCTTCTCCTAAAGTTGGCACCCACTTCAATTTGAAACTAATCTGAATGCATATAATTGACTCAAGTGAAATCACAAATAATACTGAGCTTATAGGACCGTCACACTCCGAGAGTCTTGAGTACAGTGGGGGAATCCAAACTGGCTCCACACCCAAAGGGTTAGGATGAGTTGGTTGACCCCTAGCTAATCCAAATCGAATCCTTCGCCTACCGTCATGTCACATGATACGCGTGCATCCAAAATGACCCGACTCGCTCTATGGTAAAAGTGTTTACCACCTTTGACTCTTGAGACATGCAAGGGTTGTATTGGTTTATGTAATTATGATTATCCTAAGCCTATGATGTAAGTTAAAAAATGATCATCCTACGGCTAGAAGTTTATGGAACGTCCTTTTTGAACCTGGGTTTAGACAGGTAGGGTTTGATAGTGGGGCCATGAAAAAAAAAAGAAAAAAAGAGGGAAACTCCAAAAGGGAGAAATTGGTAACGGCCTTACTTCTGAACTCTGTAAAAATTTATGAAGTCTTTGGATCCAGCAAGTAGACGTAGACCCTAGGTTCGAACCTGGGTAATTGGTAATTATGTTACCTCGTTGTGTAAGATTCGAACACTCGCTACATCACCTTTTTCTTCTTGTACAGGGTTTATTTACGCTTATGAGGATTCTTTTTCACTTGTGCGGGCTGTCTGGATATATTGAAGTTATGAGTCTATGTCCATAAAAATCTCTCTCCATCTCCTACCTAACCACACATTAATTATATATTAAGACAGTAAATTAAACACATCAATAAAGTATTAGATAGCTAAAAGCATTTATAACGTTTTAAATGCCTATATTAATTGAGAAAATCATGGTTGGCATTTACACTATTTCAATTCAGGCATGGACCATAATCGTTGCACTGTATTCGAGCACACCACTGTACATTGGTACATATACACTTTTGGTACATTAGGCTAAAGTGGCTTGTCAAATCAAAATAGAAGAGACCTTTAACATCCAATGACCTTAAAATTATATGATCAGTTTGTATATCGGCAGCTATTTGATTGAGTTCATTTCATGACATTCTATTAGAAAACTGTTATCATACTATAACCTGCATTTGCTTGTAATTGGCTAGTTCCCATAAACTCTACCTGTTTTAGTACCAAAGTTCCATTATACAAAGAAGTAAAATAAAAAAATGCACACCAAGAGGATCGTGATCCAATTAAAAAAAAGCCCAAAACAATGACTTTACACCACCAACTAATAATTATAGAATACTCGTGAAGTGAAGGGAACCCTAAGAAGGATCCACACTCCAGTGTAATTAAAACAGTCACTGAGCTGATAGCGTATAAGAAATGAATGAATGTGAAGTGTGTAGTGTTGCTAATGGTCCACGTTCAAACGCATAAAAAGTCATTAAATTCGAAAGGTCAAAATCATCAATACTCAGGTTGTCCTCTTGCATCGATTTAATAACTACTACCAGATTGACGGCCTAGCTAGATTCATCCACCAACATCCATGGAAATCACGTTTCATGCACACAGCTATAAAACTGATAGCGAAAGTAGATACTCATGCATGGATGAGGCCATCTTGGTCTAAATTAGACCAAGACAAACATCATGACTGTAAAGAAAACAAAGGTAACCGAATGATTACCAAAACACAAAAGCTAAAGTAAGAGAGAAAATAATCCTTCCATGTTGGTGATATAATTTCAATAAAAAAAAAATCAATTAAATAAAAAAGTTTATAGCAGCCTCCTCTCCTATATAAAACTCATCACTCCTCAGCCCTCAAACATCACTCTCTC
Organism: Litsea cubeba; assembly: GCA_012931725.1. Classification (NCBI taxonomy): domain Eukaryota; kingdom Viridiplantae; phylum Streptophyta; class Magnoliopsida; order Laurales; family Lauraceae; genus Litsea; species Litsea cubeba. Next base: position 70,061,650 of record CM022950.1, on the reverse strand, counting down.
CTCCTCCCATCCCACCTGAAAATGACCCATATGGCCGAAATCCTCGCGGGAGTCTCAAACTCCAGCAAGCGCATTTCGACTGCTGCACGTAACAACAAAAAGCTCTCTTTCATCCTCCTCTCCTCCTTCCTCCTCGTCGCCATCGTCATCGCCACCGTCTCCAGTGTCGCCGCCTCTAGAAAGAATTCCAACGACAATTCACATTCCGCCTCCCACGCCATACTCCGCTCGTCATGCAGCTCGACCCGGTACCCGGACCTCTGCTTCTCGTCTATCGCCGCCGTCCCCGGCATATCCTCCAGCCTAGCCAGCCTCAAGGACGTGATCGAAGCTTCCCTCAATCTTACGATCACGGCCGTGGAACACTCTTATTTCACCATTGAGAAGCTCCTCCGCCGGCAGGGGCTCAGCAGCCGGGAGAAGACGGCGCTCCACGACTGTCTTGAGGACGTGGACCAGACACTGGACGAGCTTCACAAGACCGAGAAGGATCTTAAGATGTATCCGCGGAAGAAGTCTCTATCCCAGTACGCAGACGACCTGAAAATCCTGCTGAGTGCAGCCATGACCAACCAGGACTCGTGCGAGGACGGGTTTTCCCATGAGGTTGCGGATAAGAACGTGCGTAAGGAGTTGATGAAGGGCCTCACCCACGTCTACCACATGTGTAGTAACGCCCTCGCCATGATACGTAACATGACTGATACAGATATGATGATTGCGGGCTACACTAATGAGCGTAGGCTCGAGGAACATGCTGATAAAGATGAGTTCCCGGAGTGGTTGTCAGTGGGTGACCGGAGGTTGTTGCAGGCGTCGACGGTCACGCCGAATGTGGTGGTGGCGGCTGACGGGAGTGGGAATTACAAGACGGTGTCGGAAGCGGTGGAGGCGGCGCCGATCAAGAGTAGTAAGAGATATGTGATTAGGATAAAAGCTGGGGTTTATAGAGAGAATGTGGAGGTGCCAAAGAAGAAGATTAATCTCATGTTTGTTGGTGATGGAAGGAAGAACACCATAATCACTGCAAACAGGAATGTGAAGGATGGGAGCACCACTTTCAAGTCAGCAACTGTTGGTACGATTACTAACTCGGAATTAAGTTATTTTACTTTGCACTCGTATGTTTGCATTAAAATAAATAAAATTTGTGACATTAGAAATTAATAATAAATATAAAATAATTTTTTATTTCTAAAAAATAATCAAAAGAAGCTTATTTTATTTAATTTCTTCGTTTTTAATCACTTACAATATGAATACTACATATTCATTACCATGTATTATAATACAAACAAACACCCGTGGCTAATATAAACTCATACAAGTCGTGCTGTGTGGGGCCAGTTCAAGTAGACTGTTGATGAACGTTAATCTTGTAGGATTAGTGAATGTAATAGAAGAAAAACCCTTGTAAGGTTAAAAATGGAAGAGCCCTTTACCATTTTCTATTGAATAGACTCTTCTTTGTTTATCAGAACATCAGTCATATAGTCACATCCATGAAAAGATCTTACTCATCCACTTGTTATACTTAATAAAGTTGAAAAAGTTAGGACTGGTGATTTTTTAAATGAAAAGAATTGGAGAAAAGATTGGAAAGCTTCAACTATCTCTATTCTTATACAATTGACTTTTTCTGCATCAGAGATTTGCTGTTGAGATATGAGATGTTGGCTTTTTTGTTTTTTTCTGTTTGCGAATTTACTTAAGTTTGGGATTTGGACACTTTTTTCTATCATTATCCACAATCTATAAACTATTTGAGGATAAGGAACTCAATATTTGTAAGCTCACAATTTCCCCCGTCATTGAACGGATGGGACTTGAAAACATCATCGTAGAAACAGCATTAACAAGTCAAACAGTTGTGCTGCCCAAATTTATCTTAAGCTTTGTGACGACTTTGACCTGGCCTTAATCCGAAATGAGATTTTTTTAAAACTATGCGGTAAGATTGGATTGAAATCCCACGAGACAAAGTTTACACTTTCACAATGGGCCTCGATCGTCACAAGTTAACCAAAGAATTTATGAAATGTGTAATGTAGGCAGATTTCACTAGTAATGGTATCAAACCCAGCAGTAATTACCTGATGTTCACCCCATTATATTAATGTATAACAAGTTTGATTTTTCTAACGCCACCTCTCCACACCACATTCCTGTTGATTTGTTATTGTTATTGTAAGGACAATTTCGTCGAGGAGAAGTATGGCTGTACAATTCTCCTATCAAAGCTGAGCTAACCCTCTTTTCATCAACTGAATATTCTTCTATTTGAGAAAAAGACCTGTTTAAGAGCATAAAACATAGTGAAATTCGATCGGATTGTCCGATAGAAATCTCTCTGATGCTTAAATTAGAATCAATCTCGTTTCAGAAAGATCAAGTAAAAAAATCATTTCCCTCTCTTCCTCCTCGTTTTTCCTCTTATATTCTTCTTACCTGGGTCTCTCCATGCCCCCACGTCCAGCCGCTGGTCCTGGTCGGTCAGGGGTTCATGGCCTCTCCATCGTGGGCGGTTTCTCCTCTGGTTCGGTCCCCTCATCCTTATTTTCCTCCACCTATCTTTCATTTTCCCACTCAGTACTGCGCTAGGAAGTTTGGGCCAGCCCGGGATAGTTCTGCTGTCTGGACCTGATCTAATCCAGTTCCGAATTGGTTTCATAAACTGACCCAAAGAGGGTCCCAATCCTAAATGGACCCTCGGGTCGAGTTAGTCCTTCAGGTCAGGTCGGTTTCAGCCCGGACCTGACTAAATTACCTCTCACAGTTATATATAGATATATAGCAACGATAGACAAGCGCGTTTATGTGATTAAATAGTAGATCATTTCTTGCTGGGTTGTCACACATAATAATTCAGGTTTGTGCCAGTTGTGAATGCTAAGTGGTGCATGGATCTTTTTTTTATTTTTTTATTTCCTTTTCTTTTCTTAGTTTAATGAATAATGAATCCGGATCCTCTCTACCTTTCCAACCATAAGATCTATTGTGATTTTAATGATGAGATATATGACAGTGAGTTTAGATCTCACCCTCTTTAGCATATTAAAGAGAGCTTTGAAAAATCACTGAAATTGACTCATCCTGTTAAAGTTACCAACGAAAGTTTGTTACTTTTTTCATGGTTAATCCTAGAAGTAGCCATCTTAATCAATAGGAACACAGCAAAGAAGCATCATCAACATTCACTAGCAACAATAAAACATTAAAACATTCTAGAGTTCTGACGCCAGGATTTGTCAGCAAGAACATCATGAGGCATTTCCTGTATCTCGTCAGATCCGACTTTTGTGGCGAGACTATGTGAGGGACCACCATCTAGAATCCTAATTGATTAAAAACTTTACACCAAAGTAAAAAGGAAAAGGTGTTTTCTCACTGCAACAATTCGCTGGATTCCTATGTCTTTGATAAAGTTTTATCTTGTGTTGGATAAAGTGACCTTCAGTGCTCACTTTTATTATTCCCATTTGATGTATTTTGACATTTTTTTCCATGAATGAATAGGAATCGATAATTGCTCCTTTGCTTTTGAGAAATCATCTTTCTTCCTTTTATGCTCCTCCAATGAATGTGTCAACCAAAACCAGGAACGACAGTTAAAAAACTAAATAAAAAGGTTAAAAGGTAGAAAGGTGACATGCGTGGCCCGTGGGTCTCAAAAGTAGTTTTGGATTTCTGCAGTTAAATCGCCAAACTGTTCTATTTACATCTGTATCTTTTTTCCTGATAGCCACCCCCCATGTTTGATGTTTCTACTGGAAAGTGTTTTAAACTAGAGAGGAAAATAGGACAGAGATTTGGTAAGAGGTGCAACATGTGAATGTCTACGGCTATGGGTTGTGTTCAAATCCTTATAATGGTGCCTACATATCAAGGAACTAGATCAATCAAATCAATTCATTCTCTTGATTGGCATATGCCAAAAAGATTTCTCTGTTCTGTTGGGTCAATTTCCACCAAGAAGTTGGCCCACAGCAAAATATCTAGGTGATGTCTTGATGTGTTTTACGGTGAAAATTAATTTCACCTGTCACATTTATGGCTCTGTCAATTAACTAGGGTGGATAAGGGGTAGTTGTTGTCTTTAATTGTTTTAATTTGTGAAAATATTTATAAAATATTACTTTTTTTTTTTTTTGATTTCATGACTGACCAATTCAATGATCCTAAATTTCCGTTCAATTGCCCACCAAAAGGAACTGATATACAAAGTGTAAGTCACTTTATTCTTATGAATGACATAAAATTGTAGACTGATTAAGATGATGGCTGACATGTTGAGAAGAGTTGGGCGACAGACACTAGACAGCACATGAAATGAGACCCACTGGCACATTTTTCTCATCTCTACCGCAAATTACGACATTTTTTTTGTATTCCTTTTTCCTCAATTTCATCAAATATCCATGACAGGAGGCACCACCAAGGAGACAACTGAATGTGGTGTTTCCTATGATCCCTATCTTCAAAGAGCTCGTCATACTACAAACCAATAACATTCATAATTTATCTGACTTTTAAGAGGGTCCCAATAATAAATGGAATGGATATCAAATAATATACTTTGAAAACGACGAATGGATTTCACTCAAACGCTCCTTGGTGGGACATTTCATTGCTGGCACCACAATAATTGCTGCATTTGGTTATCGGCCAGCATGAAAGACACTAAATTAGATCACACATTCACACTACCCCGAACATGATACTCAAATATAACGTAATGTTGTCTCCAATTGAGACCCCTAAAAACTTGTATAATTTGTAAACATATTATATAGGTGTCAAAATTTGAGTGGTTAGATATGAACTTATGGACTTGAAATTGGGCCGAGTAATGGTTTTAGATTGTGGGCCTTCATTTTGGATTAGTCCTTTGGATATATATATTTTGTCAATGTAAAATTCGAACAACCCAAAATCACCTTTTAGTTCACATTTGTAAGGAAGTGATAGATCTTTTTGTAACCGGAGTCAAGCCAACTGTTACAGTGAATAATATATTATTAGAATTGAGTTAAATGAGAAAAGAGTGGTTTTATATGTGATTAATCTGATGAAGAATTTAATCACTCATTTTTTGTGTTTAAATTTATTGCAGCGATTGTGGGAGATGGGTTTTTGGCCCGCGACATCACATTTCAGAACACGGCGGGTGCAGCTAAACACCAGGCAGTGGCCCTCCGGGTCGGGTCTGACCTGTCAGCCTTCTACCAATGTGACATTCTTGCCTACCAAGACACCCTCTACGTACACTCTCTCCGCCAGTTCTACCGCTCCTGTCTCATTGCCGGCACCGTCGACTTCATCTTCGGCAATGCGGCTGTTGTCTTTCAGGACTGCGACATCCACGCCCGCCGCCCGGGCCCTGGGCAGCAGAACATGGTCACGGCCCAGGGTCGAGATGACCCGAACCAGAACACGGGCATATCTATCCAAAAGTGTCGGGTAGGAGCCACATCGGATCTTCTACCCGTCAAGTCCTCCTTCCCAACCTATTTAGGCAGGCCATGGAAAGAGTATTCAAGAACAGTTTTCATGCAATCTGTCATAAGTGATGTGATAAACCCAGCAGGGTGGCATGAGTGGAATGGGAATTTTGCATTAAACACCCTCTATTATGGGGAGTACCAGAACACAGGGGCTGGGGCTGGGACTGCAAGTAGAGTGAAGTGGAAGGGGTACAGGGTAATTAGCAGTGCCACGGAGGCACAGCAGTTCACAGCTGGGAGTTTCATTGGTGGAAGTGGTTGGTTGACGTCCACAGGATTTCCATTCTCTGCAGGCCTATGATCTTATTTATACTCAATTGAATAGATTGATTGATAGAGTGAGTGTGTGTTTCATGTCCTAGAGCTAGCGTTTTTTCTATGTGGATGGAGGTGTCTTTGACTATTTCCTTCGTATATATCGGTACTGGGAGAGGGCAATGCGTGATGCATGTTGGACAAGAGAGGAGGATGGGGCTCATGTGTATTTATGATGTATTATTTTGAGATGGATGGATGGATAGGGATTTAGACTTGTTAGGCTATGGGTGGAATCATGGTGGATACACACCTAGATCCAACTCCATAGATTACATATAGATTTATGTGATCCATCCCATGTTTTTTTCATTGGAAAAACTCGGACCTGAATTATTAATAAAATGTTGAGTGCATTAGTATGTTACCATAAAAGATCTTCAAAATAAATTATTTAAATCTGAAGTTATATATTAAATGGTACATGATTAGAGGTATGTAGTTGGTGAATGCCATATAATTCAAGCTGTGTACACCTATCAAACCTATATGTAGATGATGTGATTATCACGGATTAAAATGCCTTGCTTGATAAATGTGGTGGGAAATACTTTGGATAATTGGATACAAGTTTGCAGCCTTATTAATAAGTTTGGTGTAGGTATACCATAAAATCAATTTTACCGAAAAACACTAGTATTACACGAGTTCACGTATCCACATGGGATTGGATATCGAGCTGGAAGAAAATAAGATATATGTTGGCATGCTGGTGTGATTTCCATTTTAGAGATAAAAAACAGGGAAGTTTGTTGTGGGACTATTGAAAATACGACTGAAATACATGATATGTTTTGTTGTGCATCAGTTTTGTTAAAAGAATAATCAAATCTTTATTTAAGCTTATTTTGTTTGGAAGATACCATCACAAGAAGTTTGAACTGGTCCATGTCTATAACTAAAATTTTTCAAAAACCATGCTACAATAATATAACTTCATTGTATGTACTATTTTTGGGGCTAATTGGATCCATCATCACAGTGTTCAAGCTGAACAAGTCTTTGGCCCTGAACCCATCAACACACTTTTTTAGTTTTCAGATAAGGTTTCACTTAGCTTTTCGCGATCATATTCTCTCTGGCTACCATGATCTGGATGCACCAATTGGATTCAAGTTCTAAGTTTCAGAAAGATTGAGCTCTCTCAAAAGTTTATAATTCCTTAAATGGCAGAATAAAAGGTCTGTTTGAAATAGGCCCGGTCATGGGCTGGGAAAGCCTGACCATAGCCCACATTGCATTCCATTGGTCTTGGACTACGTATATATGTCGGGCCCAGGCAAATTAAAACACAAATGGTCATAAGTATGCTCCGTATATATGTTGCCTTTCTCCCACTTCTGAAACAAGAAGAACATCAATCAGTGCTTCTTGTATTGGTAGGAGGAGATTAAGTTAAGACAGCTACAGTGCAGGTGATGCCTACCACATGAATACGTTGCATGTAATCTTGAACAGATTACTTAAAAAACATTGAGAAATCAATGTCTAGCAGACGACAATCAAACGGTTTTGAAAATTATCGACTAAGCGAGGTGAAAATGTTACATGATAGCTATCTTTTATGCTAAAGTCAAGGGCCAATGGTAATATTGGATTCAGTACTACTAACATGGGGCAGTGGCTTAATAAAGAAAGGTGGGCCTTATCATCACCTAATGCAAGGTCCTGTTAGCAACTTGCTTCATTGGGCACTAACAACTATCCGATCCAAATAAAGTTAGTTGAAACTAATGAGTTATCTGTTGGATCAGCTTAAGCATTGATAACTACTAGCCCCATTCGGTGTCATCCTAGTTGGCTGTACCTTTTCCTATCATCTTGCTTAAAACCACCCATGTGCCCTTTCTAATCATTTATGAACATTTCACGTTAATAATGTTGACATTGCTTATCCAACCATGTGGTTTGTTGTTTATCATGCTTTGCATGGACAAGCTTTTTTATGACCCATTGGGTCGGTTCAAAAGTTGGCGAATATGGGCAGACCAGTTTAAATGATCTGGGACCAATATTGAACCATGCTCTCTCAGACCCGTACTAGCGAAGACCTTCAGATGGTCAGTCAAGTCGAGCTGATAAATGGGTTCAGTAAAACATTGATCCAGCGTGCTCAATGCCACAAACAGGACCAGGTCATCTGTATGTTGGCTGTTCTTTATTTTCATTAATTTTCAGAACAACTGGCCTGTTTGGTACTGGATAATCCTTATCAAATGCTGATGTCAATAGATTAGCTAGATTGGTTGTAAGCAATTGATTGACACTTATTTTATCTTTCTCCATCTGGTTAACCGTGTTAATGATAGTAAATTTATAATATCCACCTGCCGTGGTGATGGACTGGGCTTGATTGGACCAGCCCAGGCTACCTTGGCTTTGGTCTATTGTGATGTGCTTTGCCATTATTAATTAGGCCTGAGAGTTAAATTGGCTTTTCTTGACTATTATGTTTTTTTGTCGAGTCTCAAATAGAAAGTCCAGACCTGCTTGACAAAGTCAGCACAAATGGGCCTATTTCTTTAATCATGGGCTTAGCCTCGGATGACTCTTGCACCTGGGGCTGAACCCTGGTCTGAATTAAGGTGGTTAATTTATTGCACAAGGCACGGGCTAACTTTGCGCCAGCCCATTTGCAACTTCTTGTAGTTTATGCAACCATTCTCTAGATGTTCTAACTTCTACCTCATGTAATTGTAACCGGTGCAGAAGAATATGGAATATATTTATACACTTTCTTTTTGGGTACCCCAGCGTAGGGGGTTAGGACCCAAGAAAGCCCATACAAGTGGGAAGAGAAAGCCCGGCCCACAAAGTAGAAAGGAGAGCCCACATAAGAAAGTCTAATATGTAGGTTCCCAAGTTGTAACTCAGTTGGTAAGAGACGTGAGTTTCGGGATTACTGAGTGTTGTGAGTGAGTTTTCAATGTTGAGAGAGAGGGGGGAAAAAGTGATAGGCTGAAATGGGTCATTCTGTACCTATCCGAGCCCAACCCTTCCCACATTCACCTGATTGAATTGTGCTTTTAGACCTGTTAATTGTGATGATTTGGACGCCCTTAATCTGGCTAGATAGCTAAATGGCTGGGGTGATTCGGATCATTAGAGGATTGAGTTAATGCTCAGCCCAGTTAAACCAACACAAAGACACAAGGTTTTCCAAATGGGCGGATGTATATAGATCAATATCAAACTAGTGTTAATTAGTGCCAATTCAAAAATGGCTAAGTATTTGAGAAAGAATTGGATTGGTCATATATGGGCCCAAATTTTCACCTTATATAACTCTTAAGACAAGGGCAGTCTGGGATTTTCAATTCCTGTTGTCCACAAAAGCAAAACCAGCTCAATTAAATGCTCCAACTGCATTTCCCTGACAACAATCGTGCTGAAGTCCCATAGGTGAAAACTAATTATCAAAATTAAAATAATAAAAAAAAATGCAAACATTCAGATTAAAGGTGTTTAAAAAAAAATTGGAGGGAGCGGAAATCTTTGCATAGCAGGCATCATTTGATAAATTGATTCCCGACTGATAATCTTTGGCCGTTCTCTTTTGAATGAAAAGCTTTCAAAAATTGTTACTAACAATGGGTTTAAGTTGTTATCATGGAAGTAAATGAAATAAAATATAAAGTTGGTGATAAACTCCATGATATTCCTAGGCCCTCAACCTGAACCATCTGTATTGGGATTGACGCATACCTATCTGATTGGAGTGATACCTGACTTGAAGGTTCACCTTCACATACTTAGAATCCAGTTGCCATGTTTGGAGACGACCTAGATGAAAATACTAATAAAAACAGAAAGACATTATCTACGAGAAAAGAAAGTTCAAGACCACATAAAGGCAGAAAAGAGGAGGCAAGAGTATTCATCTTCCCTCTTCAATAATAAAATGGAGACGAGCTTGCACAGTCTTACATCAAAGAAAGAGGTTTTTTTGGGTCTTTTTTCACCAAAGAAGAGAAGAAAAGGGCCCCTGTGGAGTGATTGCTTTCACTTCCGTGTTGCATAGGGTAATAAGGCCCAATTCAGATTTTTAATGATTTTTGAATCTGACCTTAGATGAAAATGGGTCCGCCCCTGATGAGAGATATTTTAGAAGACAGTTAAATTGGTGAGATGAGAGAGATTTTAGGAAAAAATTGAATTGGAGATGGTAGAATGTGCACTAGGGAATTAGAAAGAGGGCATTTTTTTTTTCAACAAAACACATTGGCGTTTTATAATCTGCCTCATTAAATATTGAAGATATCCATTGAAAATATCCGATGACGCAAATCAGACCTGGGGCGGCCGCCCCCACGTACTAACAACGTGGGTCCGCCCTTCACATACTCAGAATCCAGTTGCCATATAATATTGACAAGAGATCAGAGCAGACTTGGTCAGAACTCAGTAGGGTTTATCAAAACGGTTGGGGCAATGGAGGGAAAGCAACATGCACATTAATTCTACGCGTCAATGGATATAATAAAATCACTTGAATGAATTGCTTGCAGCAGAAGGTTGATAAATGCAATGGAAGATACGTGTTTTTTGTACAGGTATCTGCTGCGGGACCCACAGCTGCCGAAATCGATACATAAAAGGAAGGAGAGATGACCCTTCAAACGTGTTTATTCCTCTTTATGGGATCCATTCTCCTCTGTCTTGCACCTCCATTTAATGTTCCCTCAACTTTTACTATTACTTTACTTTGTCACTGTGCATGATTTCATTTACACATGTACCCATCTTTTCTTCTTTTCCGACATTCAGAATTCAAACAACTGTGGATTTTCTTAAAAAAAGTGTCGGTGTTCACAAAAATGTTAGAAAGGTATTACCATTTAATGTGCTATATATGTAAGAGGTTATTTGGACATGGATTCCATTTTTTTTTTTTTTTTTTGTGAGGACCATTGACTTGAATGGTGCCACCGACTTTGACTGGGGACTGTAGCATCCAAATTACAGATTTTATCCATTTGTTTTTATTGTGATTCTATAATCATGCATTCAGGCTACTGATTATCAGCAAAAAAAAAAAAAGATTATCAGCATACATATTACATAGCAAGATGTAAAAGATTAATGATGCAAATGTTGAGCCATGTGCCAACCTGTAGAAAGGGTGGATTCCGATCAATTGGTTTTCTACTCGGATGGAATTTTTGTAATAATGATCTATGGTTTGTTCAGTTACCTTTCAAATTACTACAAGAAAATGGATATAGACTATAACGTTAACCCTTCAACTTGTAAAAGAAAAATCTAATTATTTTTTTGTTCATGTGCTTGGATAAATATGAAAACGAGTACTCAACTGAAAAACTATATTTCGACCGACTCATTTAACCCTATTTTTTCACATCTTTTAGGATGTCAGGTATAGAGAAAAAGAAAGTGGATGAGGGGAGTTGAAAGAAAAGCATTTTTTTTTAATTTATTTTTGTCATTTTGAGCTTTTTTGAGAATACATTTTTTTTTTGTCATTTTGTGTATTTACAAGAGTTTTTTTTTTTTTTGCAATTAAAAGTACCATTTTCTGTCATTATGTCTTTTCACAACAACGCCCTCAAATTCCTTTTTTTCTTGATTCGATGGCATTCAATTTTATCTCATTTTACTCTACCCTGCAAACAAATAGGCCCATACGAAGGTAGAAACCATAAAATAATAAAGGTACAAAGGGGAACTATTGAGGAACATGAAAATGGGCATTCAAACACTATTAAAATCATTGTCAACGTAGATATCATGTTTTAGAGAAATCTTTTTTCTTCTTATTAAGATAATTATCATAGTTTCTCTTTCTTTTTGAGTAAAATAAAATTGCAAGAGAGATTTGATTCTCCTTTTTTTTTTTTTATAGACTAGTGATATTAGTTTGTTTTCTTTCTTTTATCTAATGAACAATATCTTTGTCTTCATTTTTTTGTTAGAGATTATTTTATGAGTTTTTTCTCTCTCATTTGTGCAATCATGTGATTATCTACATATACAAATCCTTCTAATTGATGGGTTGGTGAAGCTTGATCTAGACATTATTTAATTTACACGGGTTTATTTGTAATTTGTTGGTTTAATTTGGACCATCTGTTATAAAGTCAGATCCGACGGTTGTGGGTGTCTAGAGGTTTAGGATTTCATGTATTTATATTGGATGGTGAGAGCATTGTACTAAGAGGGACATGAACTAACACAGAGATCACCCACAAGAGACTAATGCAGCATTGTGTTTTGGAGGATCAGATTACAAGGCTATGTTGATTTAGACTTGGCAGAAGATCTTGATAGATGTAGAAGCTGTTGTGCGCGTGTATGCGGAAACGTGAATTAATGCGATCGAACGGACAATAAACCACACAAGACAAACAATCACACACAAGAGAATTACGTGGTTCGGCAATCTTGCCTACGTCCACGGGAAAGAAAACTCGACTCTCCTTTAGGTTCACTCTTCTGTCTATCTGTCTGTCTCATGGGTTACACATTACATCATATATATAATGTTCTCTTTCTTATTCCCCAAGAAACTCTATCTTAGTTAATAAGAAAGTCCCGGTACAATTACCAAAATACCCATGTCCATGAACCTACTTGGTCTGGACCTACTAAGCCCAACAATCTCCCCCTCTAGACCATGGGGAAGACGTCTCTGAACCCCTTACTAGGAGTCCAGTCCTGCCAACTCTGAACACAGCTCCAGCTTTCTCTTAGACACGACCTTAGTCATCATGTCGGAGGGATTCTTGTCAGTGTGAATCTTTTCCAGTTTCATGAGATTCTTCTCGATGACTTCACGAATCCAATGATATCCCACATCAACGTGCTTTGTGCGGGCATGGTATGTAGCGTTCTTGCTAAGATCCATAGCACTCTGACTATCACAGTAGACTACATACTCTCCTTGCTTCAAATCCAGTTCTTTAAAGAAATTCCTCAACCAAATCATCTCCTTCCCTGCTTCATTAGCAGCTATGAATTCTGCTTCGGTTGTAGACAATGCTGTACACTTCTGCAACCTAGACTGCCAGGAAATAGCTCCCCCTGCAAAAGTAAATAAGTACCCAGAAGTAGACAACCGACGATCAAGATCGCCTGCAAAATCAGCATCTGTAAAGCCTTCAAGTACTGGTTTTAAGCCTCCGAAACACAAGCAAAAATCTGATGTACCTCTCAAATATCTGAAGATCCACTTCACTACTTCCCAATGCTCTTTCCCAGGGTTAGAAAGAAATCTACTTACTACACCCACTGCATGAGCAATATCTGGCCGTGTACACACCATGTCATACATAAGACTCCCAACTGCTGAGGAGTATTGAACAGACATCATCCGTTCCTTTTCTTCATCTGTAGTAAGACATAATCTCTTACTGAGCTTGAAGTGACTGGCTAAAGGCATGCTAACTGGCGTAGCATCTACCATGTTGAATCTCGCTAGCACCCGTTCAACATATTTTTCATGTGACAACCACAGCTTCTTGGCATTCATGTCACGACGTATTTGCATTCCCAAAATCTGTCGTCTGGGACCCAAGTCTTTCATGTCAAAAGTCTTTGACATGTCCCTCTTCAATCTGCCAATCATCTCACTATCCTGTCCAACTACCAACATATCATCTACATATAAAAGAAGAATGATAAATTTGCCATTACCAAATTTACGAACATAAACACAGTGATCTGCAGCTGTCCTCCGGTACCCATGACTCACCATGAATGAATCAAACTTCTTGTACCATTATATCGGTGCTTGTTTCAGCCCGTAGAGACTCTTTTTCAACCTGCAAACCAGCTGTTCTTTTCCTTCTACCTCAAACCCCTCCGGCTGAGTCATCTAGATCTCTTCTTTCAGATCACCGTGAAGAAATACAGTCTTTACATCCATCTGTTCAAGTTCAAGGTCCATGCTGGTAACTAGACCCAAAATAACTCTGATAGAAGTCATCTTCACAACTGGAGAGAAGATTTCATCGAAGTCAAGACCCTTCGTTTGTGCAAAGCCTTTAACCACTAGCCGTGCTTTGTGCTTTATCAGTTTTTCACTGTCATCTCTCTTCACCTTGAACACCCATTTGTTCTTCAGAACCTTCTTGCCTTTTGGGAGTTCCACCAGCTCATAAGTATTGTTCTTTTTCAAAGAACTCATCTCATCCTGCATAGCCTTCATCCACTCATCTTTATCTTCATGAATTTTTGCTTCTGTGTAGCTCTCTGGCTCCCCCTCATCAGTAAGCAAAATATAGTCTGCTGCAGGATATCTTGTTGATGGTTGACGCTCTCGAGTAGACCTCCTAACCTGAGGTTCTGTGGTTTCTGACTGAGGAGATTGCTCCCCCTGCTGACCTGTTCAACACCCTGTTCATCTGGCAACTCCTGCGCCTCATCACGATCTAAATCGTTTTGTCCACCTTCTCCACCTGTAGTCTGCACTAGAGAAGGAGTCGGTGTGAGATCAACCACTCCATCAACAACTTCATTAGACTTTTCAGTCTTTTCAATACCTCCAAAGAATTGGTCTTCATAAAACACCACATCCCTACTTCTGATAATTTTTCTCTTCTCTGGATTCCATAACCTGTAGCCAAACTCGGCTCCACCATAGCCAAGAAAAATGCAACACACTGCCTTATCATCCAGCTTTGAACGCTGCTCCTTTGGTACATGTGCAAAAGCCTTGCACCCAAATACCTTCAAATGAGAATAAGAAACATTTTTACCTGTCCATATTCTCTCCGGAAGATCAAAATCCAAAGGAACTGAGGGAGACCTGTTAATCAGGTAAACGGCAGTCAGAATAGCTTCACCCCAAAATGGCTTGGGTAGCTGTGCCACTCTAATCATGCATCTCATCCTTTCAAGAATAGTACGGTTCATTCTTTCGGCTACACCATTGTGCTGTGGAGTACCAGGAACTGTTCTTTCATGTCAAATACCATGCTTTGAGCAATAGCCTTTAAACTGGTTGGATGTGTACTCACCACCATTATCTGTGCGGAGACATTTCAAGAGCTTTCTTGTTTCTCTTTCAACCATGACATGAAACTGCTGAAATACTTGGAACACCTGATCCTTCGATTTCAACGCATAAACCCAGACTTTTCTGGATGCATCATCAATAAATGTGACAAAAGACTTATTGCCAACCAATGACTCCACCTCCATGGGACCACAAATATCAGAATATACCAAATCCAACACATTAGATTTTATAGTTGATGTTTTAGAGAAAGAAACCCTATGCTGTTTACCAAACAAGCAATAATCACAAGGTTCAAGGGATGTACCTTTGGAGTAGTTAATCAGTTCTTTCTTTGCCAATAACTGCAGTCCTTTCTCACTCATATGTCCAAGTCTCTTGTGCCACAGATTTGGAGAGGATATGTCTTCAACAGCATTCAACACACCTTTGTATAGCTTCACATGTGTTTTGTAAAGCGTATTACACGCCTTCCCTCTCGCAAAAATAAGAGACCCTTTAGTGAGTTTCCACCTGCCATTTTCGAAGTAACTTTCATAACCGGCACGGTCCAATGAAGTCCCGGAAATCAGATTTAACCGCAGATCAGAAATATGTCGCACATCTTTCAGCGTCATTGTACAACCAATATCGGTTTGAATGCAGACATCACCGATCCCAACAATATTCGAATGACTTGTGTTGCCCATCTTCACAGTGCCAAAGTCCCCTGCTTTGTACGTTGTGAACATCTCCTTAGAAGGAGTAGCATGGTAGGATGCTGCTGTGTCAACAACCCACTCAACCTGATTATCTGCAACACTCAAACACTCTTCAACTTCACTGGTCAAAATCACTACTTCATTACCCAAAGTAGCAGTAGTGTTAGTGTCATTCTTCTGCTCATTGTTGGTTTCTTTCTTTTCCTTCAAGGCAAAGCAATTCTTTCTAATGTGACCCTCCTTGCCACAATGAAAGCATTTTCCAGACTTTTTCTTAGTCTGTGATTCCTTGCCACCTCTGGAGTTGCCACGACCCCCCTTTGGTCCTCTACTCTTACTCCTCCCTCTATTCTCAGTAACAAAGGCATGTGCATTATCTGTCCCAGCAGTTTTCCTTCTTGTTTCTTCATTTAACAAGCTGCTAGTAACCTAACTCATTGATAACACACCATCTGGAGTAGAGTTGCTCACGGAAACAACTAATGTCTCCCATGTATCTGGCAAAGAACCATCTTCATTGTAGCCAGCTCATTCACAATGCATTGAAAATCATTTATGTGATCTTCAATTTTACCACCCTCCTTGAATTTCATGTTCACAAGCTTTCTAATCAGAAAAGTTTTGTTTACGGCGGTTTTCTTCTCATACCTTTCTTCTAACTTCATCCAAAGCGTTCTCGCATTGGTTTCATTAGACACGTGATGAAATATACTATTATCTACCAGTGTCTGATGTGACCAATGGTCTTTCTATGCATCTTTTTCCAATCTGGATCAGACATATCTTTTGGTCGGGCACTATCCCCCTCAATGGGATCATAGAGGTCTTTGCAATAGAGTATATCATCCATCTTAGGTTTCCAAATCAACCAATTGGTATGGTTGAGTTTGATCATGGTAGTGTTCACAGTGTTGTTCTCCATCTTAATTTAATAATCAAGAAAATATAAACAACTGTCACTAACCCAATTTCTGCACCAATCTATAGATCTCGTCACCACGAGCACGCTAGAAGAAACGGATCTGAAATCCGACTCTGGATGGCTCCGATATCGCAAAAATAGTTTTATGTGCTCCGATTGGTCAAACTTTCTTGTTGACCGTCAAACTGCCAATCTTCTTCTACAGTTACGTAGATCTGCTCACAACGAGTCTGTAGGCGCAAACGGATCTCTGATCTGACCTCGGATGATCAAGATATCGACGAAACAATTTCTGCCGTCGATCCCTGTCAAACCCTGCTGACCGTACTGTTCGCTGACGTCAGCAGAATCTGGAGTGGGCTTCCTGTTCACGGGTCAGGCGAAACTGACCCAGAACCTGACCTGACCTGGTCCTAGTTCTGTGGGCTTGATGCGCTGGGCTTTATGCAGACGGGTCAGGTCGACCCGACCCGAACCCAACCTGGCCTGGACTCCTCCTTCCTCTCCCCAAACAGAACCCAGTTCTGTTTCTGGTTTTGTAACCATAAAGCGTTGGAAGGTGCTGCTCCTTTGGTTCTTCGGCTCCGGCGATGGCGCAGCAGCGCGGGGAGCGGCGACGGCCGGTGATGACACGGCAGCAACGGACCGGCGAAGATTCTGACGACGGCACGGCAGCAGCGGCGGCTGACTGACGAAGAGTGGGCGGCAGCAAGCTCTTTCTTAGGCGATGGCCTCCAGCGGAAGGGCGGCCCAGTAAGATCAAGATCCTGATTCTCCAAGATCTCCTTATTGCATCCTTCTCCAGCGAAAGGGCAGTCAAGGGAAGCAATCTGGATTTTCTGAAATCCGGTCACTCCGTCTGTGGAACCTTTCTCTGTTTCGAATTAGAAAATTCGATCCGTGTGATCTGTGTGACCCAACAAAGATCGAAAACGATCTCTTTTTCCGCGACGAAGAACCACGCGCAGAAAATTCGGATACCCTTGATCCGATCCGTCGATCACCAACACGGCACAATCCAACCCTAGTAAATCCTAGGCTCTGATATCACTTGTTGTGCGCGTGTATGCGGAAACGTGAATTAATGCGATCTAACGGACAATAAACCACACAAGACAAACAATCACACACAAGAGAATTACGTGGTTCGGCAATCTTGCCTACGTCCACGGGAAAGAAAACTCGACTCTCCTTTAGGTTCACTCTTCTGTCTATCTGTCTGTCTCATGGGTTACACATTACATCATATATATATAATGTTCTCTTTCTTATTCCCCAAGAAACCCTATCTTAGTCAATAAGAAAGTACCGGTACAATTACCAAAATACCCGTGTCCATGAACCTACTTGGTCTGGACCTACTAAGCCCAACAGAAGCACTACAAGATATGTGTTCACATTGGGCAGTGTAGCAATATGTTGGAAGTCTCAATTACAATATGTCGTTGCCTTTTCAACCATATAAGCAAAGTATGTTGCCGCTACAAAAGCTAGTAAGGAAATGATTTGGTTACAGGAGCTAATGGAAGAGTTGGGTAAGAAGCAAGAGTCCAACAAGATTTATAGTGACAGTAAGAGTGTCATTTATCTTGCAAAAAAATTAGCTTTTCATCCAAGAATCAAATACATTTGGATCAGATATCAATTCATACGGTGGCTTCTGAAAGAAAAAGTGTTGAAACTGGTGAATATTTTATCAAGTGAGAATCCTGCGGATATGTTCACAAAGGTGGTGGATATACAGAAACTGAAGTTGTGCTCGGCTTCAGTTGGTCTTCAAGTATGAAGATGAGATATCAAGATTCTTAGTCGTGTCCTGCTATTGTTAAAGCTATTCAATATGATCAGTCTTCGAGTGGAAGATTGATGGGTTGGTGAAGCCTGATCTAGACATTATTTGATTTACATGGGTTTATCTGTAATTTGTCGATTGGTTTAATCTAGACCATTTGTTATAAGGCTAGATTCGACGATTGTGGGCGTCTAGAGGTTTAGGGTTTCATGTATTTTTATTGGGTGGTGAAAGCATTGTACCAAGAGAGACATAAATTAATACCGAGAGAATATAAGAGAGAAAGTGAGGGATTGTACTCTTGTGGGTGATCTATAATAATAGTGAACCGACGTGAATCTCCCATGGATGTAGGTAAATTTTTCGAACCATGTAAATCTGTGTTTATTGGATTGTCTGTGTGATTGATTGATTATGTCTCGTAGATCACGCGTGTGTTTCGATCCCTAACACTAACTAGAGTTAGTGAAGATTAACCTAGAGACAAATGTTCACAACCATATCTTATTACCTAAAGTCAAGATATATTTCATGAAAATAAAAGTAGCCAAGCACTTTACATACATCTGAGGGGGGATTTACAGTGTCAACATCACCGACATTGCACCTTTCTTACCATAACACATTTGATCCAATGTTTCACCTTCTTGCTTTGATATATATGATCCGAGACTGGCCGAGCCCCTTTTTTAAGGAAATGGTTAAAATCTTTTGATTAAACATGTTTGTACTGTTTTCATCTATGATATAATTAGCGAAAGAAGAAGTGTCATAGATGCAATGCGGAGTAAATAAGTGAAGAAAGTAAGTGGAGAAAGTTATCCATGTAAAATTTTATCAAGGGACAATCTTCACTGTGTGGGGAAATTTTCAGAGCTACAGGATTAAGCTAATCACAGCCATCAGACGGGTCTAAGCATTCTCACGTGCCATCCGCGTGCCATCTACGTGGCACCGATCTCATCCCGGCTACCAGGGCGGAGGCCTTGGCCGACATCAAACATCTCCAGGCCACAAGCGCCGAACTGGACCACCTCGGGCATCATCTCGGCAAAGAGTCCATCTCGGCAAGGCCACCCCGGATGCCATCTCAGCAAAGAACCCTACCTCGGCTAAAGCTACCTCGGCTGAAGAAGCCAGGACAGTAGCCGAAGCAAGAAAGAACCTTCGCTTGGGCCCCTCATCCCCCACGTCATCAGACACGTGGAGGGATAGGGTCACGAGCTAGTGGGACAGACGTGACATCCAGCCGCCCACTATCTTCACCAGATCGCCACATGGCAGCATCCAGCGGCTGAGGCCACATCAGGGCAAGGCCCGAGGGCAGATCCGCTGGTACTCCTACCGCCAAAGGCGCCCAACACAATCTGGCCCAACAAGACACGCATTTAATGAAATGTGGGCTGACCCGACTGGCATTAAATGCTGAGTGGGCCGGATTAGACTGCATTTATTACTTTGTGGGCTGATCATGACTTCCCAGTCAGATCATGGGACCCACACCAAGATATTCTCTGAGAGATACGATCCAAACCTCTATAAATAGACCTTCATGTACCATGCAAGGTACGCATAATTTCCATTCACAGAGCCCTTACTCTGTCTCTCTTCTCCCTCTCCTACATCGTTCCAGTTCACATACTGACTTGGGCATCGGAGAGCCTTGCGCCGCTCAGGCCAGGGTCCTCTGACCGTTTGCTTCTCCCTTTCAGGCTCTCGGACGGCATCCAGACATTCCAGACACCATCATCTTCCCGGATAAGTCCTGTAAGGCACCCTCTTATTGTGGGTCATAATTTTCTGCACCTACAATTGGCGCCGTCTGTGGGGAAGAAATATCTCAGCCATCCAAACCTCTCAAAACCTTCCCAATCTTTCTAAACCTCAATCTCTCAGAAGCCATGCCTCCGAAAGCTAAGAAGGGGGGAGAATCCTCGAGAGCAGCGCTCGAGCTGCCACCACCGCCAGCGGAAGTCCCTCCTCAGGGACGGTCCCGAACGATCCAAGGCACATCCGCAGGCGAGGGTCGTCTGGGCTCCCACCTCTTTGTCGAGATCCCATTCGAGGAGGGAGTCGAGGCCTCGCTCTCAGCGGACGAAACCGTGCCACCTAGGTGCGACGAGCGTCGACACGAACGTCCTCGCAAAGATAAAGCTGTCGCAGCTGAAGGAGACGTCGCAGCACAAGACGCTCTTCTCCAGAAGCAGGAGCAGCTAGTTCAAGAGCTCCAGCGGGTCCAACAACAGTTGAAGGCGGCACAAGCTGCCTCCTTGAGGCCGGTCTCTGAGCCTCAGGGGAAAAAGAAGGGCGCTCCCGGCAAGGCAGCCCAGCCTCCTCGTGAGGACCTCAGACATCATCTGGACCAGAAACGGGGCCAGATTCGTGACGAAGGCTCGAGCAACAGCCGGAGTCACCACAGTCGCGATGGCCGAACTCATAGCCATCGCAGTCCGAGCCACCCCAAGCGAAAGTCCAGAGTTCAGACTCCAGAGGAGGACGACGAGCAGGAGTGGTTCGACAAACGTGTTAGATTGGCTCTCCAGCACAACTTGGACATGCGGGACCAGAAGCAGCTCTGCGGTCACACTGATCTCGGGGGCTCGCCCTTCATAAAAGAGATCGAGCGCACCCCCTTGCCCAGGAAGTTCTCCGTCCCGCGGTTCGTCCCCTATGACGGACTGTCCGACCCATCTGCACACCTCCGACACTTCTCCCAGAAGATGTCCATCTGGGGGAACGAGGGTCCCCTAAACTGCAAGAATTTCTCCTCCAGTTTGGGCGACCTCCCCCTGAAGTGGTTCTGCTCTCTCCCAGAGCAGTCGATTTCCAGCTGGAAGGAGCTCCAGCTCTCCTTCCTGAAGAAGTTCCAGGCCTACACCGTCGTCCCCAAGAAGGAAGGGGACCTCATCGCCCTCAGAATGAAGCAGGGCGAAACTCTCGCCAAGTTCACCCACCGATTCTGGGCGATCTACAGCCAGATCGAGGGCGCAAGAGAGGCGATAGCCATCTACGCTTTCCAACATGCCCTGATCCCCGGCAGCGACTTGCGGAAGGACTTGGCCGGGGACACCCCAGAATCCATGTCAGAGTTGATGTCCCGGGTGAAGCGCTTTATCGCCCGGGAGGAAGACGAGATCCGAGCTAAGGATCAGGACGGGCATCCAGAGCCCGAACAGAAGAACAGCCAGCCTCGGCAAAGAGGCGGGAGGCCCTCCCAGAAGCAGGAGTCCAAGCGGGACTGGGCCTCCAGCTCGGCGAAGCCTTCGTCGTCCAGGTCTGGGGGCAATTGGAAGCCCAGACCTCCCTCCAGCGCCAGTCAGAGCGTCAATGTCGTCTTCAAGGAGCCGATCTACCGCATCCTGGCCAAGATCAAATCCAAGCCGTTCTTCAAGTATCCTCCGCCCATGAAGTATGAACCCACCGAAGGCTCCCGGAGCAAGCTCCACTGTGCCTTCCATAAGGGCAACGGGCACAAGACTGAAGAATGCAGGACTTTGCAGTGGTATCTGGAGAAGCTGGCCAAAGAGGGCCACATCCCAGAGTTCATCAAGGAGGGTGATGCCGGCGGCAGCGAGGGCCGGGTTCACCAGAGCACGGCCCCGGCTCCAGACAGCGAGGACTCAGAGAAGATCATCAACGTGATCCATCTGGCGTCCTCGGCTCCCGCTTCCTCGTCCCGGGGAAGCTCTCAAACCCGTGCCGAAGCCAGGCGGGCTTCGCACGAGAAAGAAGTGATGAAAGCCGACCTCGCCCCGGCGTCCAAGAAAGCCCGCCGCGACAGACCAGCCATCTCGTTCTCGGATCGAGATCTAGAGGGAGTCCAGGTCCCTCACAACGACCCCCTGCTCCTCACCATGAAGCTGAGAGACTTCACCGTCAAGAGGATCCTCGTCGACTCCGGCAGCTCCTCCGAGGTCCTCTACTACGACTGCTTCAAACGGATGAAACTCTCCGAAGCAGACCTCACGGAGGTTCGTGCGCCTCTGCTAGGGTTGTCCGCCACACCAGTCTACCCCAAGGGTAGAATCACCTTGGAAACCCAAGTTGGCGGAGCCTCCGTGACAGCCGACTTTCTGGTTGTGGACGCCCCTTCCCCCTACAATGTCATTCTGGGCAGAACGTGGCTCCACAAGCTAGAGGCAGTTCCTTCTTCCTTCCACCAAAAGCTGAAGTTCGTCCATGAGAACGAAGAAGGCAAGGTGGAGGTAGTCACAGTGAAGGGAGACCAGCAGCAGGCCAGGCAGTGCATGCTGGCCGCCGTCCCAGCAGTAAAGGAGCCAGAGCGCGTCAACCTGGCCGAATTCGAGAAGGGCCTCGACGAGATCGGCAGGGACCCTGAGAAGAAGAGCATCGAGGACCTAGCCGAGGTCAGGCTAGACCCGGCAGACCCAGACCGTTTCTTTCTGATCGGCACCCAGCTGTCGGACGAAGAGAGGGCCGAACTCTCTCGGTTCTTGATGCAGAATGTGGACGTCTTCGCTTGGAACCCAAGTGAGATGCCCGGGGTCGACCCTGAGGTCATGTGTCACAAGCTCAACGTCGACCCCGACCACAAGCCAGTAGTGCAGAGGGCCCGCAGAACCGGGCTGCAGCAGACAGATGCGGTCGTGGAAGAGGTCGACAACCTGCTAAAAGCAGGGGCCATCCGGGAAGTCCAGTACCCGGTATGGCTGGCCAACACGGTGGTCGTCAAGAAGAAAACTGGAAAGTGGAGGGTGTGCGTAGACTTCACCGATCTGAACAGGGCTTGCCCTAAGGACAGTTTCCCCTTCCCGAAGATTGACCAACTGATTGACGCCACCGCCGGTCACGACCGAATGAGCTTCCTTGACGCTTATCGAGGCTATCATCAGATCCCGCTTTACGAGCCCGACGAGGAGAAAACATCATTCATCACCCCCCGCGACACTTACTGCTATAAAGTAATGCCCTTCGGGCTGAAGAACGCGGGAGCGACCTATCAGCGCCTCGTCACAAAGATGTTCCAGGCCCAGCTCGGCCGAACGGTAGAGGTGTATATCGACAACATGGTCGTCAAATCTGTGCGCTCCAGCGACCATCTGGCGGATCTCGGCCAAGTCTTCGGCATCCTTCGCGCCAATCCAGAACAGATCACCGCCATCCGGGGTATCCAAAGTCCCTCTACCACAAAGGAAGTTCAGAGGCTTACAGGAATGGCCGCCGCACTCAATCGCTTCATCAGCCGCTCATCAGATAAGTGCAGGCCTTTTTTCCAGCTTTTGAGGAAAAATTTGAAGTTCCAATGGACCCCTGAGTGCGACCAGGCATTGGCCGCACTCAAAACTTATTTGATGTCACCCCCATTACTCTCCGCCCCAACTCGGGGGGAGATCCTGTATTTATACCTTGCTGTCTCGGATCACGCAGTGAGCTCCGTCCTCATCAGGGAGGACGAGGGAGTTCAAAAGCCGATCTATTACACGAGCAAGACCCTGCTCGATGCCGAGACCAGGTACCTCCTGTTGGAGAAGCTTGCGTTGGCTCTCGTTACCGCCTCCCGCAAGCTCTCCCATTATTTTCAATCCCACACTATTGTGGTGATCACGGAGCACCCACTCCGTTCATTGTTCAAAAAAGCTGACTTTTCAGGGCGCATATCAAAGTGGGCAGTTGAACTGGGGCAATATGACATACAGTACCGTCCCCGAACTGCGATCAAAGCCCAGATTCTGGCAGACTTCATAGTCGAATTCGCCTGCCCCAACCCGGCTCCGACCCAGCTCGGCGCGGCACTGGGGGGCACAGGGCAAGAGCCAGTAGAAACAGAAGTTCAGCAGTCTCCCACCTCGGCATGGAAGATCTTTGTCGACGGGTCGTCCACCTCCAAGAGAGCTGGCCTCGGCATAGTTCTCCAATCGCCAGAGGGACTGGTCATAGAGCAAGCATTCACCTTGGACTTCAAAGCGACGAACAATGAGGCAGAGTACGAAGCAATGATTGCAGGGTTAAACAGCGCCCGAATCCTCGGAGCCCAGCATCTGGAGATCTTCAGCGACTCTCAACTGGTAACTAGCCAGCTCGCTGGAGACTACCAGGCCAGGGACGACAGGATGGCGGCCTACTTAGCCCGGCGAAAAAGCTACTCTCCCAATTCCAGAAAGCCGAGGTCAGGCAAATCTCCCGAGATACCAACACGCACGCAGATGCGCTTGCAAACCTGGCCTCCGCTGTTGAAGCAGGAAAGAAGAGGACCATCGAGGTCGGGTCAGTATCAAGGTCAAGTCTAGAACTACATTCATCTCGGCTTGTCCTCTGTGCTGACCTTGGCCCCAGCTGAATGGATCCAATCGTCGCCTATTTGAAGGACGACCAGCTCCCCGAGGACAAGACTGAAGCCCACAAGATCAGGTTCAAGGCGGCCCGGTTTTGGCTCTCCCCAGAAGGCAAACTCTACAGGAAGTCTTTCACAGGTCCATACCTCCAATGTGTCCACCCGACCAAGGTGGACGACTTCCTGTATGAGATCCACGAAGGAATCTGCGGCAGCCATATAGGAGGCCGGTCGTTGGCCTACAGAGCAATCAGCCAGGGTTACTAGTGGCCCTACATGCAGAAGGACGCCCAGATCTACGCCAGAAAATGCGAGAAATGCCAGAAGTTCTCCCACTCCCTCCATCAGCCAGCGCAGGATCTGAGCCCCCTCTCCAGTCCATGGCCCTTCGCTCAATGGGGCCTGGACATTGTGGGGCCTCTTCACCGAGCTCCAGGGAACAAAAGATGGCTGATAGTGGCTACGGACTACTTCACCAAGTGGATAGAGGCTGAACCGTTGTCTTCCATCACGGACAGGGACTCCAGGAACTTCGTCTGGAAAAACATCCTCACAAGGTTCGGCATCCCCCGGACCCTGATTTCAGATAACGGGACTCAGTTCGATTCCAAATCCTTCAGAGATTTCTGCCAAGAGCATGGCATCAGAAACCATTACTCCACCCCGGCATATCCACAGAGTAATGGCCAGGCAGAAATCTCCAACAAAGTGATCCTAGACGGCCTGAAGAAGCGACTGGACAAGGCAAAGGGCAGATGGACAGAAGAGCTTCCGAGCGTGCTGTGGGCGTACAGAACAACTCCAAGGAGGTCAACCTCGGCGACACCTTTCTCTCTGGCCTACGGGATGGAGGCGGTCATTCCCTTAGAAATCGGCCTCCCTACCTTGAGGACAGAGCTGGTCGACCAAGGTCGGAATGAGACGAACCTGGCAATGGAGCTGGAGCTGGCGGATGAACGACGAGAAGCAGCAGCCCTGAGACTAACCGACTATCAGCAGCGGTTAGCCAGGGCATACAATCAAAATGTCAAGGAAAGAAGGTTCACCACGGGAGAGCTCGTTTTAAAGAAGACCCTTCCAGCTGACAGAGAACCAAATGAGGGGAAGCTTGCCCCGAACTGGCACGGCCCGTTCAGAGTAGTTTCAATGGCAGGAAAGTCAGCCTACAGGCTCGAAGACTTGGATGGCAAGCCATTGCCGAGACCGTGGAATGCATCCCACTTGAAGAAATTCTATTTCTAAAGATGTAATGAACTTCAGAATCAATAAAAGCAGATTTTGCCTTGTCGTCAATCTGTCTCTCTGGTCGACTCCGGCAACTCAGGCTCCACGCCTTGGAAACGCTTCGAGTTCCTACACTCAGCCTTTCCTAAAATTCCGTGTCTTAGGGCACACAGGCTCCACGCCTTGGAAACGGCTTCGAGTTCCTACACTCAGCCTTCCTAAAAATCCCGTGTCTTAGGGCACACAGGCTCCACGCCTTGGAAGCGGCTTCGAGTTCCTACACTCAGCCTTTTCTAAAATCCCGTGTCTTAGGGCACACAGGCTCCACGCCTTGGAAGCGGCTTCGAGTTCCTACACTCAGCCTTTCCTAAAATCCCGTGTCTTAGGGCACACAGGCTCCACGCCTTGGAAACGGCTTCGAGTTCCTACACTCAGCCTTTCCTAAAATCCCGTGTCTTAAGGCACAACAGGCTCCACGCCTTGGAAGCGGCTTCGAGTTCCTACACTCAGCCTTTCCTAAAATCCCGTGTCTTAGGGCACACAGGCTCCACGCCTTGGAAACGGCTTCGAGTTCCTACACTCAGCCTTTCCTAAAATCCCGTGTCTTAGGGCACACAGGCTCCACGCCTTGAAACGGCTTCGAGTTCCTACACTCAGCTTTCTAAATCCCGTGTCTTAGGGCACACAGGCTCACGCCTTGGAAACGCTTCGAGTTCTACCACCGTCTAATCCTTCTTGGACACCTCAGCTCTACGCCTTGGAAACGGCTTCGAGTTCCTACACTCAGCCTTTCCTAAAATCCCGTGTCTTGGACACACTCAGGCTCTACGCCTTGGAAAAGGCCTACAGTTCCTACACTCGGCCTTTCCTAAAGTCCGGGTTCATACACCCCTCAGAAGGCCATCGCCGGGCTCACTCTCGCCAAGCCAAGGCCAACGGAATGGGTCCACCTCGGCACAATGCATCTCGTCCCGGCCAAAGCCAGCCCTTTCGGCCGAGGTTAGTGCCAGCATTCAAACGCAAAAATCCAAGCATTCCGGAACAGCGCAAAGAAATGAGAAAAAGAACTCAAAAGCACTGTACACAGCTTGGGTAATCAAAAAATTCCTTTTCATTCATTGTAAACTGCTTCGTTACAAGGAATACATAACAGAAAGCAAAGTACAGAAAGGAGGATCACAATCCTCTAAAAACAGAAAATGGATAAAGGCTAGGAGACTCTGATCTTCACCGACTCTTCAGGCAGAAGGCTCGAGGACGCCGGATCGCCGCCTGGAGGTTCTGAGCGATCCTGAACCTCGCTGGGCCCTGCAACACCCTCGGTGGCCAGAGGGACCAGCCAAGCTTGAAGAAACCTCCCGGACCAGCAGAGCTTCAACCCGCCTGCCGTACGACGGGCGCACAGGGTCGTGTTGGACGAGAATGCGCCACCATCCCCTTATAGCGCATCCTCACTCTGTCTGGCCAAGGGCCAGTGGCCATGGACCCGCGTTCAGAGAGCGCGTGGCCCACGGGGAGATCCTTCAGAGAGCGCGCAGGCCACGACAGCCTTCCCCCCTCGGGGGCAGCCGTCCAACGGCGCAGGGTTTTCCCCCGGATCAAGTAATCTCAGGCACCTTCCAGACATGGCTCCTACAACCATGTTCCTTCCTTCCTCCATGGCGAGCCTGCTCCCCCTACTTATAGGATGGAAGAAGGCTCAGTCTCCAAAAGGAGTTATGGGGCGAAGTCTCCCACGCGTTGTTGGGAAGGCGCGACTGTCGACCAGCGAACCCTATAGCGCCACGTGGAGACATCCGTCAGACTCCCTCGTCAGCCGCGCCACCATGTTTATTGCTATTCAAGATCGCCCAAGATACGGAGGATCAGCGCGAATACCAATGAAGATCACCTAAGATACGGAGTATCAGCGCAAATACCAAAAAAGATCTTAAGGGAGCACTCTACCGAATTCAAGCAATCGAAGAACCAAGCTAAAAAGAGACAAAAGCACAGAGTATTTCAAAAAACCTTCATTTGTATTGAAGTTTCACTCGTTACAGTGTTCAGCAAATACAAATTGAAGAAAAGTACAAAGCACAAAGCAAAAGAGCAAAAATCCCGAGGTCCTGATGTCCCGAGGTCATGACCGGTCAGTTGCACGAGCTGCAGCGTCAGAGGCTTCGCCGGATGGACGGGCAGAGTTCGGCACCGGAAGCGTGTACGGAGGAGGCTCCCGAAAGGAGGGGTGGCCCTCCGAGATCCCGACCTCCTTCAGGCCGGCAAGCCACCCTTTCGCCCAGGCCTTATCCCTCACCACAAGAACCCTTTCCTTGTAGTGGGCGGTGACCTGCACTTTGGCATCCTCGAATGCAGCATCGCACTCGGACTCGAGCCTCGCCTCAGCTTCATCCGCCCTCTTGGATTCGGATTCAAGCTTCGCCTCGGCTTCATCCGCCCTCTTGGCCTCGGCTTGAAGCAGGGCCGCGTAATCGTCCCCCATCTTCGAAATGGAGACCTCGAGCTCGGCCGACCTAGTCCTCTCCGCCTCGGCTTCTTCCCTCGCCTGCTCAAGCTTCGCCGCATATTCCTCTTCCACCCTAGCTAACTTCTGGCTGACAGCGTCCAGGGATTCCTGCAGGCCGTTCTTCTCCACGGTCAGCTCGGCAGCGTCCGTGCTATACCTGCAGATCCGTTCAGCAACGGCCATGGACTTCTGCGCAGCCTGTCAAAGAAATAAGGTGTACATGTTAGATCCAAAGAGCATCTGATGCTAAATTGCTGGTTCGACGAAGTGAAATGAAGACTTACCGCGAAGTTGGACTGCAACATCGACAGGATCAGCTTCTGATCGCTGTACTTGTCCAGCCGCTCCATGTCCCGGGGAAGGGCGCAGGCTCGCCCTAGGGCCTCCAGGACCTGGGGGTCGATCTTTGGAAGAACGCGATCCTCCATCGTCATCGGCCTTCCCGGCTCAAGCATGAAGCTCGGCTCCCATAACGGCGGCCCCTGGGGCAACGGGGCAGCTGCCGAGCTAGGGCCCTCATCGGTCCTCGGCATCTTCGACGGCCGCGATCCCTCCTGCTCGACCTCGGCTGGGGGCAAGCGTACCCCTAGATCAACAGGGCTAGGGGGCACGGGAACCTCCGCCACCTCTGCAGGGGAAGCTACCCGAGCCCTCGGAGACGGATGCTCCGGCAAACTCACCGGATCCTGGGGGGCTCGGGCGTCCTCCACTCCAAGCGCCAAGGCCTCGAGATCCTCGAAGGACAAGCGCCTGGTGTGCCTCATCTCGGATCCTGGCGAGGGAGATCGGGCAGATTGACTCGATTCCCTTCCTGAGACCTGGGGAAGTCTCGATCCCGATATGGAAGCTAGGATTCCAGACGCTACCCTTACTTCAGACGACGCCCGCGAGGGCTCTGCGACCTCCGGAACGGCCTGCTCCTGACCAACCCCGGATCCGGCACCTTCACTCTGGATCGGCTCTACGGTGCCCCTCAGATACCCGCGGTACTTCGGCTTATACCCTAACAGCGACCAAGCCGCCCTGCCGTCGTGACCGCTGTATCGCTTCACCAGACGGAGCCAGGCCTCGTTCCTCTTCCAGATGTATCTGGCAGCCCGCTTCCTCTCCTTCAAAGCTGCAGCAATCAGAAACATAAGCGCGGCAGAATAAAAAGAAACTTATGAAAAAAGAAAAGAAACGAAAGACGTTTACTTGGAATAGTACCGAAGTGGCGAGGGACCTGGTAGCCCCTATCGGTGTCGGCCTCCCCAAACTCCCAGTTCCCCGAGACGTACAGCAGATCGTCTCCAGCATACTTGCTCGAATCCTCCAAGTATCGGACGAAGCCGTCCCGGCCTGGCTTAGCCCGGAGATAATGAGAATCTCCGGACCTACATATGTCGTAGACATCCTCAAGGTCGAAGACGCCGAAGTCGGTGCCCAGGACCTCATTCAACTTGACCGTGCCCATCACGATCTTGAAGGCATTCGGCAGCAGTTGGCAGGGGCAGAGACACCACTGACTAAGGCATCTCCTAAGGAGTGGGTGAAGTGGAAATCGAACCCCGCCTTCTATCACAGCCACCAGCGGAAAAGGCATCCAACCTCCCGAAAAGTCGCGAGGGTTGTAGCCACGGGGTTCAGCACCCCTGACTTGGACATCAGCAGGGATCCTAAAGGCTGATCTAAAGCCCTCGATCGCTGCCTCGCTCTCTAACCAGTGGCTGTAAATCCCCATTCCTATCCCAGTCTAAAACCAGAGAAACCCGCAGAAGAAGAAGCAGAGCAAGAGGGACTTACGGAAGCAGAACGAAGATGCTGGGCAGCGAAGAGACTCAACCTCAGCAGCGCACCACTTCTCGGATGAAGCTCCCTCACAGTAGCCTTCCCTCTTCTGACGCTCGCCTCTGATTCAGAATCGCAAACGAAGGATAGAGCAGACCTCAACTGCCCTATATATAGCAGAGAGGCCCCCCTTTACAGAAACCCTAATCGGGCGTGCCAAGGGGCGCCCCCCTGGGATTTCGTGCAAATCATTTCGAAAATTTATTACGCCTCCCTGAAGCGGCGCGCAAATCATTTCAAAAATTGATTGCGCCCCTGACGAGACGGCGCGTACGACCTCGAAGAGACAGACAACCAGCCAGGAGATGACACGTGGAGCCGTCGAACTGTCTTCAGCATTGAATAGGGGACGCCATTTATCACCTCGAACATCCAAAGTGACAGCGAGTCAGGGCCGAAAGAGGCTCTCCCCCAGATAGACCCGGCACATAGCTCCCGACCTCACGGCACTAACGTTCTGCGCGAGCTCGGAAGCTAGGGGCAATTGTGTGGGGAAATTTCCAGAGCTACAGGATTAAGCTAATCATAGCCATCAGACGGGTCTAAGCATTCTCACGTGCCATCCGCGTGCCATCTACGTGGCACCGATCTCATCCCGGCTACCAGGGCGGAGGCCTTGGCCGACATCAAACATCTCCAGGCCACAAGCGCCGAACTGGACCACCTCGGGCATCATCTCGGCAAAGAGTCCATCTCGGCAAGGCCACCCCGGATGCCATCTCAGCAAAGAACCCTACCTCGGCTAAAGCTACCTCGGCTGAAGAAGCCAGGACAGTAGCCGAAGCA
Source organism: Litsea cubeba (assembly GCA_012931725.1). Taxonomy (NCBI): domain Eukaryota; kingdom Viridiplantae; phylum Streptophyta; class Magnoliopsida; order Laurales; family Lauraceae; genus Litsea; species Litsea cubeba. Next base: position 70,030,804 of record CM022950.1, on the reverse strand, counting down.
AGAAAGAACCTTCGCTTGGGCCCCTCATCCCCCACGTCATCAGACACGTGGAGGGATAGGGTCACGAGCTAGTGGGACAGACGTGACATCCAGCCGCCCACTATCTTCACCAGATCGCCACATGGCAGCATCCAGCGGCTGAGGCCACATCAGGGCAAGGCCCGAGGGCAGATCCGCTGGTACTCCTACCGCCAAAGGCGCCCAACACAATCTGGCCCAACAAGACACGCATTTAATGAAATGTGGGCTGACCCGACTGGCATTAAATGCTGAGTGGGCCGGATTAGACTGCATTTATTATTTTGTGGGCTGATCATGACTTCCCAGTCAGATCATGGGACCCACACCAAGATATTCTCTGAGAGATACGATCCAAACCTCTATAAATAGACCTTCATGCACCATGCAAGGTACGCATAATTTCCATTCACAGAGCCCTTACTCTGTCTCTCTTCTCCCTCTCTTACATCGTTCCAGTTCACATACTGACTTCGGCTTCGGAGAGCCTTGCGCCGCTCAGGCCAGGGTCCTCTGATCGTTTGCTTCTCCCTTTCAGGCTCTCGGACGGCATCCAGACATTCCAGACACCATCATCTTCCCGGATAAGTCCTGTAAGGCGACGGCATCCAGACATTCCAGACACCATCATCTTCCCGGATAAGTCCTGTAAGGCACCCTCTTATTGTGGGTCATAATTTTCTGCACCTACAATTGGACCCCTACAAAAAGGCCGGCCTTTTTGTAGGGGATGGAATTGTGGGCCCACCCGCCGGGATCGCCGGGGGTCCCCCACAGGGCCTATTGTGTACACTTTGGGGGGCACCCCAGGGGCCTCCCCAGGTTTCGAACCCGAGACCTCCTGTATAAAGGATAATTTGGGTGAAACCTGGTACCACTTGAGCTAGTAGCTCAAGTGGTACCAGGTTTCACCCAAATTATCCTTTATACAGGAGGTCTCGGGTTCGAAACCTGGGACAAACGCATGATTAAGGGCACTCAGTGGTAAGCCCCCCAAAGTGTACACAATAGGCCCTGTGGGGGACCCCCGGCGATCCCGGCGGGTGGGCCCACAATTCCATCCCCTACATTCACAACTTTCATTTTCTCGGCCACACATTGATCTGATTGTTTCTTTATACATAAAATTTTCCTTGAATATCTCACGTTCCAACTCTTTATAGGGTCAGCTTTCTTTAGCATAAATTTTTACTAGAATTTGTGATGCAGAAAATTTCTTCCATTGATAGTACAATTGTTCCCTTTGCATTTAGAAGTGCAATATATTTTTTGCTAGAATGTCGAATTTCAAGCACCTTAAATATCACAAATATCATTTTGAAATCTCTCAATCTCAAAATCCTTAGCATTTATAAATGCTTTTCTTCGGCCATAAGAAAGTTGGAGCTCCATGTGGGATCGTGGGAGACAATATTTGTAGAATTTGTAAATTCTCCAATTAAGAATTCATTGGTGTACGTATGTGCTGCATTGTGAAAGCCAGGAATTGCAAACAAGGTTTTTTGCATTTCGTGAAGAACTTTGTAATTGCTCTTACATAGGAGACAATTTATTGTTAAATTAAAAATTAAATAATTACCTTTTTTGCTTTTCTTTGAGAAAAACCGACCTACCGAACACGATTTTTTCGCTTTCCACAATTTTTCTTAAAAAAATGGCAACACCAACGTTCCCATGAGAACTTGAAAAAAAAAAAAAAGCGATGCTGAAGGCATCCAATTAATGGGAAACTACAACCATGGTTTGGAGGTTTCTACCCAAAAAATAAAGAAAAACAAACCATGGATTGGAGTTTGGTTGGACTACTCTGCATCTAAATCCGAGGGAATATTTAAAGTACAAACAGAAAGTGACCAAAGCAAACTCTTTTGATTTTGCTTTTACTTTCCCAAGCCCACCACTTTACAACTAGCCCACCAGCTTGTAGAGGTGTGGGCCATGTTCACGTGTCCCCACTTATTTTATTCGGAAATGGCGGCACGTGTTTTGTGAAGGTTGTCTTGGGAGCTTATTAAATCTGACAATATCTCTGTGTGCTGTGGACGCGCCGCACATTCATTGGGCCATTGAGCGTGGTGCACCAAATTAAAAATAAAGAGGTCCCTTTGAAATAAAAGGTTCGGTGCGGATTTATTGCAACATGGCATGTGAAACTGTCAGAATTGAAGGTTCGGATGAGCACTTCATGGAGGATGGGAAGTATCAATTGTAAAGCTCCTTCTATTTAATTAGGTTCCCTATATCTACTATGCATATTAAATGGATTATCTATTTCTATGTTGTCTTAACGAATATATATATATATATTTATTTGAAAACTGTTCTCATATAATATATGAAAATTTTTTATATTGTCTCACTGAAACTGTTCTCATATAATATATGAAAATTTTTTATATTGTCTCACTGAATATATATATATATATACATATATATATATTTGGGAACTGTTCTCATATAATATATGAGAATTTTTTTGTGGGATCCAATTATGGGTTCCATTTGGGGATGGGACCACGGGGATGAAAAGATCTATGTAAGATTATATCAAGTATCAAGTTTGAACCCAAACCCATGCCCCTAAACCCTTCATCTGTGGGCCACAAGTTTAATGGCTTCATATTTAAAAAAAAATTTCAATTCTCGATCCAACGGTTCAGTTCATTCGGATGTGTGCCAATCCTTGAAATTTATGACTATCACGGGAATCTCTATTGGTTGCTAGGTTTGGATGGATTGCTAGTTGGACCCCGTAAAAAAGTTCTCATATAATAGGTAAGAACTAGTTCTCACTTAAATATTTCTCTATATATTTTATCCAATATTTATTTCCTGTGTTCTTAGAAGAGATGGTCATAATTTTTTTCTTTTTTATGAAAATACAAATCATATATTAATGATTAAAAAAGATTACATCAATCTCCAACAAGTGGCATCTGTTTGAATAATAGAATCTTTTGTAAATATATAACTAGCCATGTACTAAAATGCACTCTATAAATAGGGACCAATGCTAACAGACTTTTCTTTTCTTTTTCATATGTATAAGCCGATATAAGGTATGCACTAAATATATACTTTTATCTCTTCCTATGTTTCCTGGCATTTTTTAAGTGATCATTATTATTAACAAAGCCTTAGGACAATTATTATTTTTTACTAATATAAAAATTAAGATAATGAGAGTAATAAATGCTACAAATCTTAATCCACAGTGCTAGTGGAGCATTTCATATATGAATAAAAATAGCAGTAGATAAGGGTATTGAATTAAAGGTTAAGTGGACGTTTGGTTTTTGAAACTCAGAGGCCTCCTTTTGAGGGTAATTTATAAGTCTTCAAATGCTCTCTCTCTCTCAAATTCACCAAGTTCTTCCATGAACCTAGCATCCAAGATGATTAAATATGGAGAATTTAGCTAATCTAACCTGACAAGCTAATGGTTAAATTATTGAAATTCCAATAATTAAATAAAAAATATTAGTGATCATATTTTTAATTAATTAAATGGTCAACTTACAATGAGACCAACTTTTATTAACGTAAGATTTGAGAATATCTCGTATATTGAAAGCGTGTTAATTTGAGTGCTTGGATTTCAGGAGGTAAGCCCTATTGTAGAGTTTTTTTTTTTTAAATTAATGATACATTTGTGTAACACTATTCTCCTGTTAAACAAACAATAATCAAAGTTACTTTTGTTAGAGAAACCATTTTCACCCGTACGAAACATTAAGAAGTAATGAAAATCTTCACAAATTACATGAGAAATCCGTAGAGTAGAAAAAAGTTTCCATGGAATCAAAAGTCCAGTTCAAAGCCTCGTAAGGTCCGCACTTGTGGATCAACCTTGAGAAGAATATTAGCAGGATCCTATTCTTATACGGTGAGGAGAAAAGTAATTAAAGTTTGTTGGCATTTCTATTCAAGAGGAGGCAGCACCAAAATATTTCTTTATCACTTGGATGTGAGATTCATTATTTCAGTGTCAAAATTCTCCATTTGTCCTTTGCCTTTTACGTACTGCGTCAGAGAATATTAATTTTACTGATGAAAATGTTACAAGTAGGAAAGACATTCTTACCTTCGGCAAAATCACTGTTTTCATAAGAGCAGATTCATGAGTATATTCAACCATTTAAAGCCTGCTGAAATATTTAAATGTTTTTTTTTTTATATAAATTTCAAAAAATTTATAAAAATTCAATTTATAAAATTAAATATTTTGATGCTAATCATTAATACGAGAATGTTAAATGATTTGGATTATAAACTTGAAGCCCACAAAACTATAAAAAGCCTTGTATGTTTAATTTTTTTGAATCTTTTTTATAAATTACTTTACTCAAATTTCATGAAGACTTAATTGCTTTCAATAATAGAAGATTACATCCTAGAAGAAGTATTCTGTCTCTAGCAAAATATGTAAGTATCATCTACGCGGATCTAAACTGTCATCACTAAAGCAAGGCATTTTTTTTTCTAAGTGGATGGTGGACAACGTGTGATACAACCTGACTGCCCACCTCAGTTAAATGAGATAACTTGCCACTGATTTCTCAAGTTTTCTCAAGTTTCTCGGCTCTTTTCTATTTTCATGAGTGCGCATACGTACCCAAACGAAATTTACTTGGCATGGAGAGCAAGTTTGAATTTTATCACATGCCTGACTTCTTATTCATTTCATCTAAGAAACAGCATAAAGCTGATGTAACTATGGGACTCTCACTCTCCTCATTTGATCTATATGTATCAGTAGAACTACTCCTTGTTGTAACTTTTGCCTGTATATATTTTGACTCTTGAGCTGTTCACTTCTCCAAAATATAAATCCAACCAAATGATTTGTTGGGCCATGTGTACAAAGATATTCATATGAGATTGAGATTAACGGATTGAGTAAAATTCATGGTGGGCCACACACAGCAGATATTGATAGGGTCATTTCTCCTACAATCCTACTTATTTGAAGTCACAAAATTTTTAATGGCAGAGACGCGGAATCGCCGTCATATGAGCTTTATATAAAGACGGGTTCTTCCTCACTGACTCCTCAACTCAATACACTTCATCAAGGTCTCTCTATGGCTTTCTCCTTAACGCCGCCATATCCCTCCGTTATCTTACTGGTCTTCTTGATCTCCTTTCCCCATCCTTCTCTCTCTGCTTCCCCTCCTTCTCCTTCCTTCGAAACGGAATTCCTAACGGTCCCTAACAGCATCTTCTCCAGCACCGTTAAGTCCGCCATCGACCAGGTCCACCAGACCCTCTCCATCCTCGCCAATGTCGCCGGAATGTTGAACGACTTCCGCCTCACTAACGCCGTTAACGACTGCGCCGACCTCCTCGACGTCTCATCCGACGAGCTCACCATGTCCCTCGACGTCGCGGAATCCGTCAAATCCAACGGCCACCGCAACGGCACCGGGCATCCAGGCTCCGACATGAAGGCCTGGCTCAGCGCCGCTCTCGGGAATCAGGACACGTGTCTTGATGGATTTGATGGAACTAACGGCGTCGTCAAAACCCTCGTCGCCGGCAGCGTCCTGGGAGTGGTGTCGGTGGTCGCCGACGTACTCAAGATGGTGCGTAACATCCCGGCCGGGAAGTCCTCGGCGAGCGGTTTTCCGAAGTGGATCAAGCCCGGAGAACGGCGGCTGCTGCAGGCGCCGGTTAGTGCCGTGACGCCGGATGTAACGGTGGCGGCTGACGGTAGCGGGAACTTCACGTCCGTTATGGATGCTGTTACAGCGGCTCCGGATAATAGCGTGCGCCGGTACGTGATCTATATCAAGAGAGGCGTTTACAAAGAGAGTGTAGAGATTAAGAAGAAGAAATGGAATCTGATGATGATTGGCGATGGCATGGGCGTGACCGTTATATCGGGAAATCGGAGTTTCATCGACGGATGGACGACATATCGGTCCGCTACTTTCGGTAAGTACATAAATACACGCGGTACGATATTTCTGATTTTTATTAAGAAGACACTTTTGACCACCTTAGTTTTTTTTTTGTGATGACTGGATAGATGGCAAAGTAGGGGTAGAGAAGTCATTTAACTAAAACATCACGTGAGTTCTGGTGCCATGATTTTAATAAGGAGCGTGTCCTATGTAGACTGTGTCGGGTTCTCCGTTCTGATATTTTGAGTAATGACACGCAACGCCTCTGGTTTTGAAATACAAATGTCATAGGGAGCAGTGAGAACTCAATGTAGCTTTGGTTGGACCACATGGATAGGATAAGAGATTGATTAGGATCAAATTTTTTTTGTTTTTAAATTAGCCTAGTTTGGTAGTATAAGTAAAAGTGAAGTAAAGTATTTATTTTTATGTTATATAAAAAATAATTTAATTTAAATTTTTTTAAATTTTTTTTAAAAAAATAAAAAAACAACTACTTTTATCCACTAAAATATTTAAAAACTCAATTTTTCCGTAAAAAAGTTAAAAAAATTTCATAACTAAAAACTAAAAAATTAAAAATTTCACATCAAAAATATTTTAATTTAAAATTCTCTCAATTTAAAAAAATAAATAAAAAACAACTATTTTTATCCACTAAAATATAAAAAAACTCAATTTTTCCGTAAAAAAGTTAAATTTTTTTTTATAATAGACAATTAAAAATAAAATACAATCATAATTTACTTATATTTTATTATTTCTTTAAAGTAGAGTTTTCAAAATTAACCGTCCGTACTGTACTTTGTGGCAGAGTTGAAAGTACTCTATCTTGGATCATGGGCGGACCTAGGTGTAGGCCCAAGGGGGCCATGGCCCTCCCTCAAATTTTTATTTTCTATATTATATATGCTTTAATTACTTTATATATTAATTTTATAACAAGTGGCCCCCCTTGATTGTTTGCACAAAGTAAAAAGAAAAAGTACAAATTGGCGTATAATGTAGTTCACAGATCATGAGAAAATGCAGTTGAGAATACAATTGAATCATTATATTATGAGCATAATGTAGTTTGACATAAAGACTTCAAAGAATTGTCAACTATTTTTGAACTTTGCTAATGATTGGTAAGGATTAGATCAATAGTCTACCAACTTATTTTTAGAGTGATCGTGATCGTGCTTACTCTTCTAGTTTCCACTACAACTATTGAACAATTATGTTCAGCCATGAGCCTCGTTAAAACTAGACTTTGCAGCAAAATGGAGGATGAGTTTTTCACAGACTATTGTCTTGTGTACATTGAGAGTGAAATTGTGGAGAAGTTTAGCACAGAATCAATCATTGAAGACTTTCAAGATTTAAAAGAATGTTGAGTTCCATTTGATGGATTATGGAAATTGGAATGTACTAAAATACAATTATTTATAGCAGCTAGATCCTGATTTTATTTTTAATGCGAAATTTGGTCTTTGATTTTATTATATTTATCATGCTTGAACTTGCAGATATGTCCAGAAAAAAATATTAGCTATCTTGATTTGTTAAAGAAAATATTTATTTAAGTTTGTCCCCCTCTAAGATGAAATCCTGGGTCCGCTCCTGTCTTGGATATTATCACGGGGCAGGTGCTGCGGATGTGTGGGAAATTGTTGGATCGTAACTCGTAAGCTTCCATTCAGCTATCACTTAGCTCAATAATTTTTCCTTCAAAGGCACACCTACTGCGATTTGCTATTCGTAAAATGCGTGATTCGCTACTCGAAAAACGTGTGATTCGTGATTGGAACACTCGATTTTAAAAAAATAATTAAAAATGAAAAATGGCACAACAATAATAATTTAACAGTGAAGGCGAGCTACCACAATTATTATGATAATATAAATGGTGCTCCAAGCTATTATTAGCGATTATATCACCTCGAAGCTATCTACATTAAATGATGGATTTATTTGAGTGACCCCCAGCTATTTGATGCAAACGAATGAGTATAAATATCTCGGGTGGAGTTTGTGGCTTAAACAATCCAGACCCCTATAAAAGTTAGAAAATCAATGTTAGTGAGAGGCACAGTCGAGACAATAAAACAGCTTTCTATACAGTGTCATTTTCTTTTTCAGAATATCTAATTTATACAACCGACAATTTAGACTATCTAGACGTAAAATCCTATCAAACTACAGTAGAAAGCAGTCAAGAAGTAGGTCAGGTCAGTAAAAGGAACATGGAAGGGTAATTTATTACACATTGCTTGACTACAGCTGATTTCACGCGTATTGATGACCTACAGTACTATGGGCCCAGCTGTACTGATTGATTTGAGACCCAACAGGTATGTGGATGTGGGTCGTTCGGGACCCACTGCATGATGTTATACATTAATTAATTGGCTTAATATGTTACGTAGTTTACAAGTATCTATGGATGCACACACTTATGAATGTCTTTATTTGATGAGTGTTGAGTCTCTTGACTCTTGACCCACCACAACTGTAAATGTAAATGTAACTGTAACTGTATCTGACTTGTTGTGTGGGACATCTCTTCAGCTGTATCTGGTATGGGTTTCATAGCCCGGGACATGACCTTTGAGAACACTGCCGGACCATCCAAGCATCAAGCAGTTGCACTCCGCTCCGACTCAGACCTCTCCGCCTTCTTCCGCTGCGGCATTGACGGCTACCAAGACACTCTGTATGCCCACGCCCTCCGCCAATTCTACCGTGAATGCCGAATCACCGGCACCGTCGATTTCATCTTTGGCAATGCTGCGGCCGTCTTCCAAAACTGCCAAATCCTCGCCCGCAAGCCCCTACCGGACCAGAAGAATTCCATCACTGCACATGGCCGCAAATACGCAGATCAGACCACAGGCTTCTCCTTCCAATACTGCAATGTTACTGCCGACGCCGACCTCCTGGCATCGCCCAATTCAACGGCGACGTATCTAGGCAGGCCGTGGAAGGAGTATTCACGTACCATTTTCATGCAGTCGTATCTGAGTAGTGTAATAAGGCCGGAAGGGTGGCTTGAATGGCAAGGGGATTTTGCATTGAGTACACTCTACTATGCTGAGTACATAAATTATGGGACGGGTGCGGGTTTGGTGAACCGGGTTAAGTGGCCAGGTTTCCATGCAATTAACGAGTCGAATCAGGCGTATAATTATACGGTGGCCCAATTTATTGATGGGAATATGTGGTTGCCCCAGACTGGTGTGAGATACACGTTGGGTCTGACCATGTAGGAGAGAGTTTTTCTACTACGGTGGTTGATAGTAGGTGATGAAAATACCCAAGTTTTAATTGTGTTTTACTTAGTATTCTTTCATAACTTTTTTATAGCAGTTTGAAGATAAAATGAATTTCTTTCCTGCTATATTATATGGAGTTACATCATGATTACCCTTTGCCTTTGGTGAGATATATATTTGTAACAGGGTGGGTTTTAAAGAGGGGTTCATAGCCTTAGCATATTGGTCAGGAGACAACTATTGCATTATCTGTTGTTTTCCTTCTTTCTACTATTTTTTAAGTATATAAGAACTCTAGTTCTCTGTTGGTTTCTATTTTTGTAAGGTGTTTTTGACAGGGAATGAATGGACAGAGCGGTGTGTAGAAGCTAGTAGGGGCCTAAAAATAGGTGCGACGTGGTCTAATGGGCTATATATATATGTCAAAGCTCAATTGTCCCATTTGTCCCATGGTCCTATAGATCTAATCACTAAGTAGTCAGTCAGTTTCTAATTTAATTAAATTGGAACAATGATTGTTAATTTTGGTTTCAACTATGATGTATGAATAATCTCTTTAAAGGTTAATTAAATGCTTTTCTAGCTTATCTATGACATAGAGGGTGATAATGATAGTTAAGATTGATATAGAGAGTTTTGCAGGAAATACGACTTAATAAAAAAAAAACCTACAAAATTGCGACAATACTAATAACTTATAGCAGCATACTTTGACTTTAAAATGGTATTTTTTTGAGCTGAAGTTGCCCATAAGTATAGTTTATTAGGATAATTTGGTTACATATTTAGCCCATGATCTTAAGTTATAGCACCTAATCTTAAGCCACGGGTCAATGGTCAGGCTTGACAGTCAGTCTTAGGCCCATATCATTTGGGATTTGCTAGCTTTGAACTAAACTTGATCGAGTTCAGGTCAGGCTCGTTTTCTTATCCGCCAAAAAAATTAGGCCCTAATCCAACACATAGGCCTTAAAAGAAGACCAAAATGGAGAAAAAAGTGGGCCGTGTCCAGTGGGGAATTCGATGGATTGGCTGTTAAGGTAAGCACCCTAATCTTATTTGGCCCATGCTACAAGCCCGGCTGTGTGTGTTTCACATCCAAGCCGAACAACATGTGGCCCACCTTGTCCTATAAATAGGGGATCCACCATCAGGTGTGCATGTCACACATGTTGACAAACTTGGACGATTAAAATGTCGTCTCTTCCATGATCCACATTTACATGGTCTGACCATCTGGGCCATAACGAAGCATGTCTAATATGGCCCTTTTAGATTTGTGGGTTAACATTCAGGCCCATATCGATGTAACGGGTGTAAGATTTTGGCCCAGTCCTACCTCATTAGAAAACCTCTTTATGCCAGGTCCGATTGGAGTGGATCTTTTATCATAAGAAGTCCAGGCCCAGCCCATTTTATAATTGGGCTAGTCTTTAGGCCCGTCTGAGCCAACTCTGTGGGCCTACATATGAGCACAATCGAGGCCAAGACTTTTCCTATAAATTAATCAGTAGGATACGTACACCTTAAATTTCCAAACAGATCAAAATCACTGTCTCAAATATCACTTGCCTTGGTGTCATACCCACCATTAGACTGGGTTTAACTTCAATCCCACCAAGTCTCCAACTCTCCATAAAAAAGTTCCTTTTGTGAATTTATCTGTCGAATGCGATTCTTATAATTCGTTTACTAAGACACAAGGTGGGTTCCACCAAACATATTCAAAGACCTCCAGTTGTGAAAGTCAAAGCCATGGCCAGAACCAGTCATCGTTCTGTGGGCTCTTTACCAAAGCCGGCCCATAACAAATGAAGAGCACATGGCGTCATAACCATTCAATAGAAAAACGCGGTTTACAATGAAGATGACTAGTAGTCTATAAAATATGTGATTCCCAGCTTCTTTGCTTTGGATTTGGTTAGAATTGGTATTCATCCTCCAAGTGGTTTCATGTAAAAGGAAAGCAGAAATAATGCTTCTCTCCATCGAATTGAAACTGACGTTTAATACATTTGGCGAAAAAACCAATGTTATTAGTGTTGTTGACGTTTAATAAATTTGGCGAAAAAACCAATGTCACTAAGTGTTGTTGAATTGTGACATAATGTAACATAGTAATTCAAAATTGTAAAGTTCTTAAAAATAATGGTTTGGCTTTTTTAACGAAATGATTTTAAAGCTTCAAAGTTGAAAATAATAAGATTTATTTTTTCAAATACAATATTGAGGGACACGGGTGTAAAGGGGCCATTTATTTGAGCTCATTTAAATATGTAAATGAGTCACATATATAATGGTCACACAACGTTACATTGTTCGTGCCCATTTATATTTAAGGTGTAAAAATAGTATGTAAATATTGTCGTTTTCATACTTAAATAGGTGTGAGATTCTTTTACATCTCCCTCTTGCAAAAAGCTACCAAATGAACTCTTGCTTTATGATTACTAGAGTTGAGGGGTAGAGATATAATGAAGCTTTGTGGATGAGATGTTTCTAGGAGTTGCATTACTAGGGTGATAACTGAATATTAATTTCCTTCCTTTCCTCTGATTCTATTTCCATTTAAGGAAGCATGCTTGATATAAGTTCATTTATGAGCATTCACCGTCTACCTCCATTTTTAGGCACTTAAGTTATATATGTAATTCCTTTGCATCCTATCCTATACAAGTAAATTATAAGGGTGTGTGAATTTGATTCTCTCGTGCCGTAAAATAAGAAAGAAAACAAAATTTTTAGCCTGATCATGTTTTTGGGAGTGCCAACTTGATCTAATTGGCGATGGAAATGTCTGTCCAAGTCCTCTGTTTTAAGGTAAGGATGATAGTTCAAGGTATGAAGATGAACCCTTTGCGGTCGGAGTGATAACAAGTCAAGAACTAACTCGACCTGCCTTGACTCGAAAGGTAACAGTTTGGTTTAAGAACGGATTAAAAGAAAAGGTCTCGCAAGCAAGAAAAAGTCAGGAAGAGTATAAAATTGAAATTCGACCGGCATTGAAAGTTCAAACCTTGTGTGTGTTTTATTAAATTTAGAACTATACATGATACATCAACTTTTGTTGAATGCCGAAACTGCCCTATAAAGTTCAGAGTAAAAAAGCCCAACGAAAGAAACACTCTTTCTATCATCCACCACATGGTGTACATAATTGGAGAAATTACATTAACTACATCTAGCTATTGAGAACAACACCTTACCTCGAATAAGTGGTGGCAGTTATCACCTGATTGTTTAGAGTTCGATTCTTAGGTACACCACCTTTTTTTTTTTCAGTTGTATGGGTTTTATTTTTGCTTGTGAGGGCTTCTTTTCCACTTACGTGGGCCTTCTTCTCACTTGTGCGGACTGTCTTCCCGTTTGTATAGGGCTCTCTCTTAGATTCCAACCCTCTTCGCTTTGTTACCAAAAAAATTAAATTCATCTAGCCATTTCCATTATAAGGCTTATTCCTCACACTCTTTCATAAAACCTTGGGGGTGCAGTTTTGCATTTTAATAACAAAAGGCGATTTTGACTTCCAATAGTACGTGTTGTTTGATGGTGCGAGTTTTGCAAGGTTTTCCTTAGACGGATGACTGATAAAAATTGGATTGGTCATGTGGAAAATAAAATGGCTTGAGAATTTCAGTTACAAGTTACAACCACCTCATTGCGATGTATATTGCAGAAATCTAAATCTTCTTCTTGGAAGATTTTGCAAATTCATGCCCGCAAAATTTCATTATTCTATATAGAATAGAATTTATCTAATGACATTGCTGAAATAGAAGCATATGAATGTTGGAAATCTCAAAGGTGATTTAATTTGAAGCATATTTCTGTAGGGAATAAGTTATTTTTATAACACCACGAACTCACGATACATGATAAAACAAGAATTTATGCTTCTCAGATGAATTGAATTTCTGTAGATTATGCAGGCTTGTTTGTTCGAATAAAATTACATCAAATACATGATGAAATGAGATCTATTGAGTATTATTAAAGCGGTAAGGAGTGAATGACATAAGGTGGTGATGGATATCGGATCTTTGAGTCTTCCTCTTGGGTGGAGTATTTGGCCAGAAAACCCAATAAAATGCAAAGAAGTTGGAATTCTAAGAATTCTAAAAGGTCTTTTGAGACGTTTTAGGTCAGGTGAAATTTGGGATTCTGTTAAACAAACATGGCATTTACAAATGTCACGGGACGAGCCATTATATTATCTCAAAGAATTCTCAACATACAAAATTCTAGTAAGAAATTCTGATAAAAGAATGGACCCTAGGTAATTGAATTAATGGGGTAATGAGTGGATATTTGATTTCCACTAAGTCCTATTTGTTTGCATTAAAATACATAGGAATTGAATATATGTGGTAGTTAATAATGAGAACAAATGTGAATTTAAAAAAATGAGAGGCAAATAAAATCATTCATTTGATTCTATTTCCCTAAAAGAAAATGATATTTGATGTTTGTTTTTGAAAATTCGCCTTTAATCTTCATTTTAAACACCCTATGTATTTAATTCCTTCGTATTTTGATGCGAACAAGACCCTAAGTGAAGGTTATTTGATTGTCATTCTTGAAATTTTAACCATTGGTTCTTAGTTATTAACTGCTCATAGAAATACAGTCCTAACATTCAATCACATGAAGCAATCTTCCTCAACAGTGGTATTCATGATAATCAACTTGAGGGCATATCTGTCAAATACAACTACAAAACATTTTCATCTAGTCTTTAAACGCGTTCTAATGGTTCTATTAACTTGGTCATAACTTGTGTAACTTAAAAAGCATTATTTGAAGCAGAGACTTCTCTTTCTCCCTCTCCCCTCTATAAAATACAACCCAAACCTTGGGCTTCTTCAACTCATTACACATCAAGAGAAAGAGAAAGGAGAGAGAGAGGGCTTCTTCAACTCATTACACATCAAACATCGAGAGAGAGAGAGAGAGAGAGAGGGAGAGAGAGGATGGACTCAATGAAATCCTTCAGGGCAGATGAGGCAGAAGATCAAGCTTACCGTCGAAAAACCAGAAAACGCGTCATCATCATCACCATCTCCACCATCCTCTTAGTACTAATCATCGTCGCTGCTGTCTTGGGCGTTGCCCTCCCCAGCAAAACCAGCAATTCAACCCAAAGCCCTTCTTCAACCTCCTCCTTTAGTTCAATACAATCCATCTGCAGCATCACACAATACCCCAAGTTGTGCATTTCAAGCCTCACCTCCCGCCAAAACCCCAACACGGCGTCTAACTCCGACCCATTACAGCTCTTCAAGCTCTCCCTCCAAATCTCCATCGATGAGCTCTCCAACATCTCCACAATCCCTGAATCCCTTTCAACCCAAGCCAACGACATCCGCGTCAAGAACGCTCTAAACGGCTGCAAACTCCTCTTCTCCAACGCCATCGAGCAGCTCAACAACTCCCTCTCCTCGACGAAGCTCGACGACATAAGAACATGGATCAGTGCAGCTTTAACCAATCAAGAAACATGCCTGGACAATATTGGATCGGTTTCGGTCGAGTTCCGTGGACTGATGCAAACTGCAATGGAGAATTCAACCGAATACACCAGCAACTCTCTCGCTATCGCAACAAAGGTGTTGAAACTGCTGCAGAATTTCAATCTTCCGATTCATAGGAAGCTGTTGGGAGAGAAATTCCCAAATTGGGTGTCGGCGAAAGAGAGGAAATTGCTTCAGCACAGGGCTCCAAAGGCAGACGTGGTGGTTGCAAAGGACGGGAGTGGGACGTATAGGAGTATTGCAGAGGCGGTGGCGTCGGAGCCGGAGAAGAGAGAGGAGAGATATGTGAAGGTGGGGGGTGTATAAGGAGAGGGTTGAGATTGATATATCAAGATGGAATGTGATGATGTTTGGATAAGGGAAGGATAAGAGCATCGTCTCTGGGAGCTTGAATGTCAGGACGGGACTCAAACCAGCTTGGACACGGCCACTTCCAGTAACTTGTTCAATGAAAACTGATTAGGTATTGAGATTTAACTTCCAAATGATTAACTAATTGTAATTTACTTGTTTAATTAGCTCTTAAGAAAGTGTATTTCGGAAATTAACTCAATGTGATTTTGTACATTCTTGAGAAAGTGATGGAAGAAATATTGTGAAAATAGTTGACTTATTCCTGTTGAGTGGAGCAGTTTGATTTTTATGTGTGGGCCGGCATTGCCTGTGGGACCCATCTGAGATGATGAATGGTTTGGATATGCTGATGTTGCTGTTGGGCCACTTTTGTTTAAATAATTAACTGTTAATCATTTCACAGATCTTACTGTGGACTAACCTGATAAGAATGAAGTGAAGAAATTCCACTAAAAAGTTAGTACTAGCTATTGTTGGGGAGTGGGCTCCATCCTATGGAAGTATTGAAAAGTATTCATGGTTAATTAGCCCAGTGGTTGGGAGCCTGTTCTAGCCCGTCTTGAAATTCAATCCTGGGTTCTTCACCCTTGGTTTTCTGGGGTTCACTATCTTATCATGGCAAGGAGTGGTTAATTAATAATGTGGTTGAGTTAATTAGATAAGCTCAATCGAACTTATTTTATAGACATCAGCCTTAGGCCAACCTTTCAAGGATTTGCAACATTCAAAAGATGCATTTCTCATGTTTGCCTAATAGGTGCAACTTTTTGCTCTATGATCACCATTAGGTTAGGCAGGCCATAAAAAATAGTCATCAAATCACATAATATATGGACGTCTCTATGTTTTTATATATTGGAGGCAATTATATGAGCATTCAAACTGTCTTTTTTTTTTTGCTATTGCTATCGGAGGGTTTCCAATCCTTTGGGCTGAACTAATCTCTTCAGACCTAAAGGTAAGCCAAGTAAACTCCCCTTTAGACCCAGTGTGGTAGTGCAGTTTCGAACCTACAACCTTTTGGTGCAAAGCGTGGTCTTAGGTCAATTGAGCTACCCATTGGGGTTCAAACTGTCCATTCCAACTGTCACTCTTGGTAAGATGCATTTTCAAAATTTTCTTCCAATGAGATATATTTACTGATTTAATAAGTCAAAATTTGAAAAGCTCAATTAGATTGTGAATGTCCAATCCACAAATGAACATCACCCTGATGGGCCTGATCTAAGTAATATTTGCTGAATGATAAATGGCACATAAGGAAGGTGGGCCCTGGTGCACGAAAACTTGTGATTACTTTTTACTAGTTTAAGTGTACATATTGATATCGATTGGTTACTAAATGTCATTATATGAAAACACATTCATAGATTTAACTTGAAATCACTTAATCTAGTGCATAAAGATAGACTGTAGTTCAACTTGGTATGGACATGGGTATGGGTTTGAGCACGTCGGTTCAAGTACCCTTTCAAAAAAAAATAATAACTAAAAAAACGACCTATATTTATGGAGAAGATTAGAGTTGGAATCCAGTTTTAACTCTACGGTTTGTTTGGTTGTGAGTATTTCTAAGAAGAACTTGTCTTGTCTGGAAACTCCTTACATAATGTAGTGGCTGTCCTTGTTCAATAGAGACTAATTTTAAGCTGAAAATCTCCTGAGTTGACTGTGAGTGAAAAGTCATCTTTAACTAGTTGAATTCTCTTATTTTTGAAACTTAGAATGCTCTTAATACATTAGCATTTTGGAATTCTTGGGGACAAGATTTGGATCGAATTCTCCAAATGGTCCAGCAACCAAACACGCCCTAGTTGACAAAGTTTGCCTTGTTTCTTCCCTAACTCGACCCTAACCCAGTCTGCATATGACCCCACACATCCTGAACAGTATTAGAACGGGCTGAGTTATGGACAACCAACTCAAGTTGTAGAACCCATTTAAATGGGTTAGATTAGGATTGACCTTCATATTCCTACCAATCTAAATAATTTCGTACTGATTTAATATTTTGAAAGCTAGAATGATTTATGTCATATGAAATGAGTTTGGATTTTTTCTGGCCTGTAACTCAACTCAAATACAGCTCATATTTGAATGAGATTAGGTTTGGGCGAAGTGTCTTTAGGTTAGTTGGGTTAAACAGGTTGAGCCCATGCGGATTATCCAGGTCAGGTTGGGTTAAACAGATTAACCCACAATGAATGCGGATTATCCAGGTCAGGTAAGGTTTACCCACACTGAATACGGGTAGAAGTTACTTGACCTATTTTAAAAGCAGATTAGATATGGGTTGGACTTCAACCAGTAGGTACTCCATGTCAACTCAACACATTTTGGCCCGACTCGACCCATGCGAGGGATTTAAATTTTGTTAATAATATACAAAGGCGGGACAAGGTTGTGTTGTGGTTTGGATTTCAAACATAGTCCCATTGATTTGCAGAATCTCCTATTCTGGAGTTGCTGATGGAAAGGGCTTCTTCACAAGGGACATGGGCTTTGAGAACACGGCTGGGCCCGAAGGCCAACCAGCAGTCGCACTCCGTTCCCGGTCCGACCGCTCTGTCTTCTACAACTGCTCCTTCAACGGCTACAGCCACTTACCTTGGGAGGCTGTGGAAGGACTACCCGACGACAGTGGTAATGCAGACAGAGATCGGGGGATTTGTCGACCCGGCCGGGTGGATAACGTGGGCCGGAGATGAAACTGACCCGCCAAATACCATATTCTATGCTGAGTATATGAATAGTGGGCCGGGTTTGGGCTTGGCGAACTGGGTATAGTGGGCCGGTACAGGGCTGATTTGAGTAAGGAGATGGCAAGGAAATACACGGTGGATTTTTTTTTTATCTTAATTGGCCTAGGACCACGGTTTGCACCTAAAGGTTATGAGTTTGAAACTCAACTACCACACTATGACTATATGGGAGTTTACCCGGCTTCCTTAAAAAAAAAAAAAAAATAGATTCGTTGATACAAGGGACTGAGTGGGTCCCGGAGACTGGGGTGCAGTTTGGGGCGACCTTATGATTGGACATTGGGTGCTGACGTGGGGAAATCTCATGCATTGAGAGAGATGAGAAGAGGCTGATTTGATTGATTGTCGTATATATTTCCCTTATTTCTTTTAAACATCATAAGTTTTTAAGATTTTTAAAATCCCCTAAATTATAAAAGATTTCTGAAAAACACCTTCACTCACAACCGACTGAATGAGTTGTGTGGCCTTTAGTTAGTGAGAATTACCTAGACAATTGAGATTAAAGTTGTAATAACATTAGCATATGCCTATCCATTCTCTATTTTATAAGTAGTAATGATTGTTTGTTAAATACAATGAACTCTTTGCAAATGTAGTTTCAAAGTGAGCCCTAACCTACACATTTATGTTGGGGCCACAGCAGAGTATCCACTAGCCGCAACCATTGAAAAGTTAAAAGGCTAACCCTTCCACTCATTATCCAAACGTGCAAGGGAAGAAAAGAGTGCCTTTCACTTCATTATTCCTTTTTGGATAAAGATAAGAGAGCTGTCACCACTCATTATTTCTGCAAGGCACTAACTTTTAGTGGATACATAAGAAAATGGAGTCCACAAACCACTCATTATTACATAAAAAAACTGAAGTCCACGTACTCTATATTGGGGATGTGCAACCAAAGTCCATGGACATATAAGTTAGACTAAGTACTTCATTAGTACGAGGCTTTTAGGGTATAATCCAAGAACAAATCCATAACAATATCATATCAATGTGGAGTTTGTATTGGTCATTGTTAACAAGTGATATCAAAGCTCTAGCGGTGGGCCCCAGTGATGCGCTCGATGTGGTGGTCCACTGTACTAACACACTGCTTCGCATGAAATCAGAGAATTTATTCTCTACACCTAGGAACCTCTTAAAATGTGATGATTCAAATTTTAAACCATGTAATACAACCAATCGACACCTTCTTACATCTAAACAGTTCAAAAAATATTCTGTTAGACCTGACAAGAGAGTTATCATTTCTCTTCCTCAGATACATAGGATTTCTCAATTCTCATTCAACTCATTTTACAGCCATATGTGCAAATCGGTATGATCAAAACACAAACTGCCGTCCAATTACTAAACACAAACCACATTCATTGCCTCCACATAAAAAGCTCACCTCCCCTTCCTCAAATGGCTTGTTTTGCGTGCCAATGGTGATTCCAAAGACACTTTATGTATCTTTCTTCGCTGGCGTTTTTTCTCACCACTCTTTTGTTGTTCGTTTTAACGTTATGTTCGATTGCATGTGCGACAGACACTAGCATGTGATGTGATCTCTTGGGACAAATATAAAATCTACAAAGCCAATGAGACCTTAAAACAACACAAAGTGGAGATAACAAAAGTCGGGTTCCTTTTCACAACCATCGTCAAAGACAAACGCAAGCCTCTCGTGGGTCATCTCCTTCTAAATAGAAACATCCAAAAGTTAGAGGCAATCCCACTTTGGCATTCTATTTCACCAATAACCCAGCTCCCCACGATCCTTCTTATATATAAATATCTCCTCTTTCTATCTAAGTTTCAAGCCTGAGCCTCCATCTGCATTATAGAGAGAGATGACTCCGAATAAGGCCTATAAACTGCTGGGTGGTTTCTTCTTGTTGGTCCTCTCGATCGCCCAATTGGGTGTTTGCGCGAGGCCGCGTGGCACAGGGGACGGCCAAGATTTGATATTGGCAACATGCAAAGAAACCTTGTATGTGGATGTATGTGTCTCTTCTTTGGGGTCTGACCCTCGGAGCCGTGGGGCAGATTTGGAAGGGTTGTGTGCGATCGCGTTAGACCTGACCATGGTGCATGGGTCTGAAACGATATCGCAGATGAAGAGGTTGAATGGTCAGAAAAATGTGACAAGAGATGCATATATGGCAGGGTGTTTGAGCGACTGTATAGAGGAATACTCGGATGCTGTGGAGAGTCTAAGGCAGTCAGCAGATGCTATTAAGGAGAAGATGTATGATACTGTTAATGATATGGTGTCTGGGGCCATGACGGATTCGGATACGTGTGAGGAGGGATTCAACGAGAGACCTGGGTATGCGTCTCCCCTGACAGAGAGAAACCAGTATTTTTATAAGCTCTGTAGCAATGCCCTTGCAATCACAAAGCTTCTTGCTTCATGATATGATACGTGGACTTGTTTTGAAAACTATACGGCTGAGGCTGAGAGCTGGAGGCGTTCAAATGAGTTTGGGGAATGTTGTAATGGATTTTAGCAACAGAATATTAATGTTTCAGTGGATGTTTATGAATTGATCAGTAATCACAACTCACAAGTCAGAGTAGTAGCATGTGATCCAATTAATATGTATCATGTAATCACAAGTCAGAGTAGTAGCATGTGATCATCCAATTGATATGTACGTACTATATATCATATATAAAAACTGTACCTGTTTTGTTTTTCTATTACAATTAAGATAGTTCATTCCAGGTAGCAGAAGTTGAAGATTTTTTAGGACCCACTAGAATGAATTACTAGTTCTAATTTAACTAATCAATGCAGCGGAAATAAACCAATCAGACAGAACTAGCAAATAAATCTACCAATCACACACCACAAGAAGGCAGACACAAATTTTACCGTGGAAACCCTTTCCGGGAGTAAAACCACGAACCAGAAATCAAGAGTTCACGAACAGTTTACAAGATATACTCACAAGCTCCTGTACCTCAGTCTGTACCTCGGCCTCAGGACTGTAGTT
The DNA here is from genome assembly GCA_012931725.1 of Litsea cubeba. Taxonomy (NCBI): domain Eukaryota; kingdom Viridiplantae; phylum Streptophyta; class Magnoliopsida; order Laurales; family Lauraceae; genus Litsea; species Litsea cubeba. The sequence continues at coordinate 70,009,989 of CM022950.1, read as the reverse complement.
GTTCTTGCACAGAATCCACTAGCACGGCTTCCACCGTGCACCGTCCTCTTTACTTGATCTCCTCGCACCTTGTCCACCAAGATGATCAATCTTCTACAAGAGAGTAGAAACAACAAAACCTTCTAGAGCAGTCCTTCAGAATAATCTCTCAATGACTCTAGAAAAACAAGAGAATCTCTCTTAGGGTATTCTAATCTCAGATCAAGAGAGATAATTAACTTCTTGTGTATCTTGTGTGTAATCTTTGGGTTGAGAGAATCACCCAATAAATAGGCCCAAATTCGTGCATAAGTATTCTACTTAGACTCTAATCAGAATAGCACTTAGCATCAAACTCTTTAAAAGAGTTTGGTTCGGACTGGACATTCCCGTCCAAGCTCGCTCTAGCGAGCTTGTGTCTCGCTAGAGCGAGACACTATTCTGTCACGATCTTTGACAGAAGTTCTGTCAGCATAATATTCTAACAATCTCCCCCTTTTGGCAATTCTTGGACAAAATCCTCTAGAAAAAATATAATTGGATCTACCCAAAATTAAAACCCAAAATACATTGAATTTTAAAAAAAAATCAGTACTGTAGATCTTGTATTGCCTTTGCTTGCTTGAACGTTCAGATATTGAATTGCCTTGGCTTGTAAAGCTCCCCCTAACTTCATTATTCTCCCCCTGTTTTTGTCCATAATTGACAAACAAATATTATCACGCAGGTTCTGTCAACCTGGATGCAGTAGCTCCCCCTCAATATTGACTCCCCCTCAAAAAGATCTGCGAATCAGCACTGGGGTGGGGGCTTGATCTTGCAGATCAGGGGTGATGAAGCTTAGGCACACACACTAGTAAATTTAAATATTTCAGCAAAGTGTGTACCAATACAGAAGAAACGTCTTCTTTCTTGACCCAGACAGCTTTGGTATTCTTCTTTGTCAGCTCATCCTTCTGCGTTTTCCATTGCTTCTTATTCGGTAAACTTCGCAGCTTGTTGCAATGGGGTCGAATGTGTCCTTTAATTCCACAATGATGACAAGTGGGGGTTCGTTCAGGACGTAACACATTCTGCTTCTTTGGAGCTTTCTTTGCAACACTAACAACAGGATTAGTAATAACTGAATTTTTGACAAAATAATTTTTACCTTTGGCATTTGAAGTGGATGCTCCATCAGCGTAGCCAATACCATGCTTATCAGTGTTTGCCTTTTGACTACACAGGATGTCATCTAATTTTCTCGATCCAGTGTTCATCCTATTCAATGAAGCTTTAGCAGTGTCTAACTCAGATAGAACCATCTTGAGTCTTCCATTCAGATCAGAATTCTCTGCTTTCAAAGTCTTCATATCAGAATCAAGTAAGTCACACTTTTGTGATTCTGCAGTCAATCTGTCAGCCAACTTGTTATTTTCATCCTCCAATTTTTGTACTTTTGCAAGTGAATCTGCAAGTTCAGCTTTCAAGGAGGAATTCTGCTCTTCAGACATTTGCCAATTAATAGCAACTTTTTCATTCACTTTAACCATCTTCATGGTTTTCTTGAAAAGTGTTTCATATTCACCTTTCCAATCTGGTTCTTCCTCTGACTCAGTATCTTGATCAGTCTCAGCTTCAGAAGAAACATGGGAAGCAACAGAACTACAAGTTGCCATAAAAGCAATAAACTTCCCCTTGCCAGTGTCAGACTTGTCAGACTCAGAATTTTCATCATTCTCATCAGAAGTGTCATCTTCCCAAGTAGTATTCAATGCCTTCTTTTTAGATTTTTTATTTCCACAGTCATTAGCAATGTGTCCATAGCCTGGACACTCATAACATTGAATCCCTTTAAAAGATTTCTTCTTTTCAGAATTTTTAGGGATCTTCACATTGGTTTTCTGTCCCTTCATAAAAAGCTTAAATTGCTTCATGAACTGTACAGCAACTTGGGGATCAGTTTCCTCGGAATCTGAATCTGAATCACTTGCAGCTTTCTTATATGATTCATTGGACGCTTTCTTGAATGATTCTTTCAACGCTTTCAAAGCAATACCTTGAGATTTTGTCGTCCCATTAGACCTAAGGTTTGCTTCAAAAGTTTGTAGGTTGCCAACCAACTCATCAACTTTGAGTGTATTCAAATTTTTATTTTCCTCTATGGCCACAACCTTTCCATCAAACCTTTCTGGGAGAGACCTCAAAATCTTTTTAACAATTCTGTTTTCAGGAATTGGTTCTCCCAAAGTAAAGGTATCATTCACAATTGCATTCAGCTTCGAATTAAAATCATCAAAAGTTTCATCATCTTCCATCTTTATGGTTTCGAAGGCTGTATACAATTTCTGAAGTTTCGACTGTTTGACAGTGTCAGTCCCTTCATGTACAGTCTGTAGAATATCCCAAGCTTCTTTTGCAGTAGTACATGTAGAAATTCTACGAAACTCAGACATATTAACTCCATTATAAATAGCATTCAAAGCCCTAGAGTTACAAGTGGCAGCCAACTCTTCTTCCTTATTCCACTGATCTTCAGGTTTGGGACCAGTTACCCCATTAGCAGTAATAGTGGGCAAGGAATAGCCATTCTCAACAGATTTCCAAACTTTCAGATCTATGACTCTCAAGAAGGCAATCATTCTGGCTTTCCAATAAGCATAATTGCTACCATCCAACAGAGGAGGGTTATTGGTTGAAGTGCCTTCGCGGTAGATATCTATTCTAGCAATTATGGATCAACACAATAAAATAGTGTAACCCGCTCTGATACCACGTGAAGGTTTTTTAGGACCCACTAGAATGAATTACTAGTTCTAATTTAACCAATCAATGCAGCGGAAATAAACCAATCAGACAGAACTAGCAAATAAATCTACCAATCACACACCACAAGAAGGCAGACACAAATTTTACCGTGGAAACCCTTTCCGGGAGTAAAACCACGAACCAGAAATCAAGAGTTCACGAATAGTTTACAAGATATACTCACAAGCTCCTGTATCTCAGTCTGTACATCAACCTCAGGACTGTAGTTGTTCTTGCACAGAATCCACTAACACGGCTTCCACCGTGCATCGTTCTCCTTACTTGATCTCCTCGCACCTTGTCCACCAAGATGATCAATCTTCTACAAGAGAGTAGAAGCAACAAAACCTTCTAGAGCAGTCATTCAGAACAATCTCTCAATGGCTCTAGAAAAACAAGAGAATCTCTCTTAGGGTATTCTAATTTCAGATCAAGAGAGATAATTAACTTCTTGTGTATCTTGTGTGTAATCTTTGGGTTGAGAGAATCACCCAATAAATAGGCCCAAATTCGTGCATAAGTATTCTACTTAGACTCTAATCAGAATAGCACTTAGCATCAAACTCTTTAAAAGAGTTTGGTTCGGACTGGAAATTCCCGTCCAAGCTCGCTCTAGCGAGCTTGTGTCTCGCTAGAGCGAGACACCATTCTGTCACGATCTTTGACAGAAGTTCTGTCAGCATAATATTCTAACAGAAGTTATGGAATGGGTTTAAGTATACTGGCCTTGTATTGTTTTTGTTGATGGAAATTTTTTTTTTTTGTTCATTTTGATGTGTAAAATTAGAACAATTTTATCATGTTTTTGGTAAGTGAAGTTTTGAGTCCCTTTTTTATGTTGAAATCAGGAATTGTAAATTTGAGTCAAGGGTGGCCTTGATGTTTGCTTTTCAAGTTAGGAGGTTTTAAAAGGCTTAGATTACAGAGAAAGGTCCAATTCATGGATAATAAGAGTTATTGCAGAGAATACAAGTGATAAAAAAAAATAAAAATAAAGAAAATTTAAAAACAATAATTTTTGTGGCTGCTGGGATTCGAGCCCAGGTCTCCACGGCCACAACGTGGAATTCTCACCACTAAACTACAGCCACAAATTTGATGTAGGCATTGTTAATATATAATATTATATATTGATTGTGTAGAAAACATTTTGAATCCTTGCCCTCTCCTTTCGGTCAAGGAGTGAGAACCTACCCATGATCAGTCACAGTCGGACCCATCCAATATATATAGTCCATGTCGTAAAGTAATCATCAATCAGGATTGTGGTCCATGTGGATTTGAACGTGTTCCATTCTTGTGGGCTGGGGCCCATGCTTATGTCTTGATCCAACCATTGTCGTTGAAGGTATCTCAAGCATTACAAATCATCATCCCAAGGGAGACAATTGAACCCTACATTTGTGGGGTCCATGAATTTCACCATTTAAAAGAGAGATTACTTCAAGGATTTGATCACTTGCCAAATTAGGCAACAAAATTTAACGCTGCAATTGTGACGTAGAAAAATAATGTTTTGAAAAGTTTCATATTCTTTAAAATCTAGCTAACACGTTTATGATTGAGTGATGTTTTCGTCTGCGTATCACATATATGTCTATGGATCAATCTCTGGGTCTTGAAATTAATAGTGTCACTCTTAACCAGTGGCACTTATTATCTACATGGAGGGCACACCTATGATAAATCAATCTCTTCACAAACTCCTATCCCCATTATTGGAACTAGTTTTAACATTCATCCTGGCACTTCTATTTAAACAGTCCAAGCCAAACAAAGCTGTTGGTTGAATTATTACCATACAATGATACAAACAGTTTTTCTTGTTTAAATTGAGCTGTTACTGTTTTTCTTGTTTCCCCCCCATATTCAACTATAAATTAAGTTCCCATTGCTAATGAGCCTCCCTTCACACACACTTTCTCTTCATAATTCAAAATGGCAAGAAAAAATCCAAGTGCAGAACGTGTAGCTCTCATCTTCACTACCCTACTCATCGTCGTCCTACCCAGTCTCCCAGGCCCCACTATCTCCACTGATCTGGACCGTTGGATCACTCAGAGCATGCGCGATTTCGGAAATCGGATGGTCGAGATCGCAAATGGAGTCGACGCCGCGCTAGAGGTAACGTTGGTGAGGGCAGAGGCAGGGAAGAGGATCATCACCGTTAGACAGGACGGTACGGGCGAGTTCAAGACTGTAACGGATGCCGTCAAAAGCATTCCAGCAGGAAATTCACGTCGAGCGATCATAAAAATCGGGCCTGGGGTTTACAGGGAGAAGGTGCTCGTGGATCGATCAAGGCCGTTCGTAACGTTTTTGGGGGACCCACATGCGATGCCAGTCATCACGTTTGATGGGACGGCAGCGAAATTCGGGACGTGGAACAGTGCTACGGTGGCAGTAGAATCGCACTTCTTCGTGGCTGCAAATATCGTCTTTGAGGTACGTAACGTTATGTTATGTAAGGACTAAGGCCATTTTGAAGTAGCGGTTGAGTTGAGAAACGTGAATGCCGGTGTCTGCATGTACTTAACTGCTTCGGAAACACGATCCAAATGTAACTGTGTTTCATCCGTTACGCATTGGTTTTCACAGGGATGGATTCTTTTGATTTAATTTTATTGAATTTTAATTATTTGATAGTTTTGTGAGAGTTGATGTCATTTTAAGAGTTGGCAAATGTTATCCACACTTCAAATATTAATGTGGATAGGAAGTTCAGTTTTAACGTGAAGGTCTTACCTTCGAATCTCTCAAGGCCTTACTCGATACATGGGGCTAGCGGGTGATTCTATGTATCCGTGGGTTTGCCAATGATCAACTGAATGGGGTCGGCAGATACCCATGTTAAAAAAAAAAAAAAAAAAAAAAAAAAAAAAAACTTTTTTTTGTATGTTACAATTATTTAGATCTAAATTAAAATTTGAGAAATTTATGAATAAATTGTATTGAAAATATTTACACTTTGTTTTGCTAAGTTGGACTATCTAGTCAAGAATTGTTACTAACTTGAAGACCTAAGGGAAGTGCTAACACCACTCAACTATGAGTGTGCTCGCCAAAACATTTACAGTTGGTTTATAAAAACAGAGTGCTTAAATTTTCAGCACTTAATTTCTTACTTAGTGGTATAGGTGTTTTTATATGCAAGTTCCTTTCAATGGATAGTTTTTAATGTTAAACCTTTCCTTTTTCCAGTTCAGTAGTCATTCTTGATGCTGTTATAGGAAAGATGGCATACAAGTGGTTGTATGAATCCTACAATAGAAGAAACAGAGATTATTAACCTTATTTTCATTGGGCTTTTCTTTGAATGAAAATCTGTAATCAGAACTCAGCATCTATGCCGGCAGATGGAGAGGAAGGTGGTCAAGCAGTTGCAATGAGGATCTCAGGGGACATGGCAGCTTTTTACAACTGCAAGTTCCTTGGCTATCAAGACACTCTTTTAGATGATGTTGGAAAGCATTATTTCCAGGACTGCTTCATTAAAGGATCGGTCGATTTCATTTTTGGCACTGGAAGGTCCCTCTACATGGTACTATATATATTATATACCTCTCTCTCTCTCTCTTGACAAGTAGACGGTACGATTCTATTATGGCATTGGATATATTAAGTTGAAGAGAATGTTGATGTTGTTGCAGAAATGTGAGTTACATTCAGTGGCAAAAGGTATTACAGCATTGACAGCACATGGAAGGTTGGGCAAATCGGACTCTAGTGGTTTCGCATTTGTCAATTGCGTTATATCTGGATCGGGAAGCGCCTATTTGAGCCGTGCTTGGAAGGAGAGCTCTAGAGTCGTCTTCTTATACACTTACATGGGTGCTTTGGTGAACCCAAGAGGATGGGATGACAAGGGCTTTCAAGACCGCCAAAGGTATGCCCCTGCTACTTACTTTTAATTCCTTTTATATATTTTACGCACACAAGATTTTTTAATATAGTGTTTAGTTTAATATGTGGCTGAACCTAAAAGGCTAAGGTTCATGTTGCACTTGTCTCTTTATGAAATTTGCTCTAAACATCATCTCAAGTTGCTGCCCTATTTTCAAGTGTAGCTAAACTTGGGCTTGGGTTTGACCTCCCTATGCTCAAGTCTGCCTCTCCCTGTTTCAATGAAACATGGGATCCGGACTCGGGCTAATCCCCCATGTGGCACCCGCTAAATATGTACAAACGCACACGGGGTAGATCTGAAATATGTTTCGAGCAAAGGACATTTGGAGCAAACTCACCCCATATGTCACTCCCAACTCCCAGGTGGGTTGGTTGCAGGTTGACCAAGGTTGAAATTTATAATGTGTTTTTTGCTTGTACAGGACGGTTTACTATGCTGAGTACAAATGTAAAGGACCTGGTGCAAACACAGGGGGTCGAGTTAAGTTTGGCAGGCAACTAAATGATAACCAGGCCCAGCCCTACTTGAGCAAGACCTTCATCCATGCTACCACATGGCTTCTCCCACCTCCCTCTGTCTAGAGATGCATACACTTCTTGTTGCATTTATTTACATTTTGCAGCACTTGTAATGGAAACTGCAACGGTTCATTTAATATAATGTTCCATTAAATATTTAAAACTGATTTCATGTGTACGAGTTACTTTAATGCCTAAAACCAGCATAATCTGGACTTCCAATTTCTCTTATTGTGGATTCTGTATGTTTGATCTGGATTGAATTAAGAGGGTCACAGCAACTCTATATATGACCCAGCTTGTTGTGTTGTGTCGACATGTTAACTTCCATTGAGATGCTACTTGATCATAGACTTGTCAACTCAAGAAAATTAGTTATGTTTCATATAAACAGGCAATGCATTTGATATTCCCACCAGTTCTGGTTCGGCCCACTTAACTCATTGACATCTTCATCAAAGGCATTGAAGATACCACAAACAATGGCCTACCGCAACAGAGACAGGCACTAACATTGTTAGAAACAAGCTAAGGAAAAGAAAAAAAGAAAGTTCATGAATGGCACCAATGCTTTAGAAATGATTGTTGAGCACTTGATGCGAAAAACAAAAAAGAAAGAATGGTTATGAATTGCATCTTGTTCTAGAAATGTTAAAAGTGTTTATTCTGTTGTGGGTTGAGGAGAGGGTGATAATTTTCTTAAAGCATCCCCCTAGAAGTGTACACTGACATGCTTGCAGGTTGAAGCATAGCTGAGCGGGTGCACGAGCTAGAATCAAGGGGATCTTCAGTGGAGAGAGTACAGAGTTCGGGACATTGGCCGATCATGATACCTACAAGGCTGATTCCCTAACTGCTTGTGAACTAGTTCTTTTGGGTCTATCTTGGAAAGCCTTCTTCAAACCCGGGTATTCATGGAAATACAGGGCACTTCCTTATTAAGGAAGTTGTTTGTGCCAATTCTGCTATTGTCATTTTCTTGGATAAAGCACACCTTAGTTGACGTTGACAATTCTATTTCATGAATGGGCTGTAACATACCTTAGTTGAGGAAGCCATAGTGTGCAGAGATTCTAGAATTTTCTGCAAGGGTGTGTGCATAAGAGTTAAAAGAGTTTGGATAGATGTATGGCATGTGAAGTTTGTTGGTTGAAGGAAATTTCATCACATCCATGACACTAATATTCTGTGCGATTCAAGCACTTCCTGTTTTATGCTGTAGAGTCCAGCATGGGTAAAAACTACTCTTGAAGGGGTACACTTACTGTAGGTTTATGATGTTTTCACAATGCAGTATGAATTACATAAAATGCTTGTCCAACACAAAACCTGCACTTTCCTTCCAGGAAAAGAAGTTCATCAAAATCTCTAATACAAATCAAACCAATTCAGCTTAAGCTGAAACTAATCAAAATTCAATTTGCATCAATATAATAAAAGAAACAAAAATGCAAAAAAAAAAAACATTTTTTTCAAAATCAAAATCAGCTTATTGATGCAGAAACTTGCAGGAATCTCCATAGCGACACCTCCCTTGTGGATAGTATCGGCACAACCGGCGGCGCATCCGTGGAGGCGAAGTGTTCAAGCTAGACAATGGCCTCCTCCGAGTATCAGTTGAGTAATAGTTTTTTGCATGGAAATAAAGCTGTCTGTCATCAGTATCAGTGACTAAAATTCTCCGAGCAAGTGGACTTTGTTGAAAGTATTCTGAGATGTTTGTATGTCGACGTTCTTGGATGTTTGATAGCTGAGTCTCAAAAAACTGAGTCGGGTTTCTTAGTCGGCCATCACTGTGGAATCTGCTTTGCTGTTCTGCTGTAATAACTGAATTTTGGTGTCCAATGGGATATGGCAGAATGCCATTTGAGATATTTGGTAAGCTACACTGGTGTTCCGTTGTAGCAGCTGAATTTCTGCATTCAAATGGATGCTGTTGCGGTTGTTGGATGATGTTTTGTTGCCGCAACTCAGTTCTTTGAACTGAATTTTGTTGGTTCTGGACACTTTGTCCTTTGATGATGCTGCTGGCCGTTCTCTTTGTCCTGAGATCACAACAAAGATTTTATACAGGAGAAAAGAAAAATATGGCATTAAGGATGCTGACCCTCCTAGCTAGGGAGATGATGTTGGCATGCTCCCTCCTAGCTAGGAAAACTTACCCTCCATTGTTGCCATCATCATCAGATATGGATTAGTGGATTGGCCTTCATCGTTGCCATTAGCTAGGAAAGTACTTGTAGTTGCGAAGAATATGGATTAGCTATATCTCATTGATATGGGGATTGGTGGCGCACTGGGATCCATGAAGCATAAATGCTTGATTACATGTGGCTTACTGGGATCGGCTTTTTTTTATAGAGATCAGCATCTTAATGACAGAAATTTTATCAAAAGTTCCATGAACTGAACAAAAGTAGGCCAAAAAATTTCTAAGAAGGAACACTCATGACTGAACTAGGACACTATAATACCATGAACAGTACCGTACTGGAATTAGAATTGGAAAGAAATCATTCAATTCTATTTTTTCTCGTTTTTTCCCGTTTCTCATGCTAAACCTGAAATAATGAGAAAAAAAAAATGAATGTGATGTGCTTCCATTCCCAAGGGAAAAATTACCTCAGGCTAGTGCCTGTCTTCCTCATTTCCTTTTCTTGTATCCTTGTTTCTCTACAGCTCCTTGCAAAATGGCCCCTTGAATGCTTCTCAAGCAAAACCTTCTTTCTTTCATCTTCATCAGCCCATGGCTAGAATTTAGAAAAGAAATCACCAATTACATTATAACTTGATTAAGAGCATATACATGCACAAAGTTTTTTTTATACAACCTACCTACCTGCCTCATTGTCTTTAACCTATAAAGGTTTCTTCCTTTGATGAGGAGAGGGTGAAGAGGAGGCAACGGTTTCTCTCCTCGGCTCCACAACACTTCAATCTAAAACCATATTAATGTGTGAGTTACAGTGAGAAGATTCCATCATGCATTTAATAAAAAAAAAATTTCTTTATTCTTAGCAATATGCAATAAACAATGCCAACTTTTAATCATTTAGAAAAGAAGGTCAATGGTTTTTTGAGGCTATAAGAGATTGCACTACAACTTTTTATCATTGTGCTTCAATGTATATACTTAAAATGCATACATAGCACAACATTTAGATGCTTCTGATAAGTCAAAGTGGGGTGTTCACTGGAAGCAAAAATGATTTGAGGCATAACAGCAAGAAGAACAGGAAGGAAGCACGTAAATTCTATTAATTTTGGAAAAACTTCTGCACGGCTATATGCTGATATCTTCATTAAGTATGGTATTTATACAATATTTGCAACTAAATATCCCAAATGTAACAACTAATTTTTTGAAAAAACACAATTATTTGAAATTGATTTCAGCTACACAGAAGGCCAACTGAAAGGATGCAAGATGGAACTCACAGTGAAAGTATGTTGTTGCTTGGCAGCACCATAGCTCTCTTTTACAATACGACCCACAACAATCCTAGTACCACACGGTGGACCAGTAGCACTCCTAGATGCTATGCTAAACCTGAGAATACAAATCTATGAAGGAATGAAAATAAACAATAGGAAAGATGATAAAACAGAAGTTTATTTTTGTTTTTTTTTTTTGCTTTGATCATTGCTATCATTTTTTTTTTTTAATATCCAGAGTTGGGGCTCTATATGAATGATTACATTTGTTAGTTAAAATCCTAGTACCACCGAACAAAAAAGTTGTTAGTTAAAACTCTTTATGAAGACATGGGATTGGTAAGAAGGATTACATTTCATAAACATTTTGTTCAAACATCACCACATCTCCAGTACATGCATCCCCTGCAAACAACCACATTAACTTATTAATAAAGATCAAAATAGAAAATTCATATGGGCTTAAAATGTTTCTTTTGCATACGCAGTTGTCAGTACACCTAACAAAAGTCCATACCTTTGCAGTTCAAAACAAAGCTAGAGGTGGGATACTTTTTCTCTCCACCCCCATCAATGATCCTGAAACATTGCATTTGGATTATAAACATGCGTGTGGATTAAGAACTTAAAGGACCATTTTTTTTTCCAATAAAATGAACACACAAATAAGGTGTCAAAAACCACATCTACTGTCCTGTCCCGGTCATGCCCAATGATGATCTCCGCTCACACACACTAAGGATTCCCTAGGGTTCCTTTGGATTCACAGGTTTTATGTAACTCTAATACCAGGTCATTGGTTACCTGTAGTTGGTGTTGCAAAGAATGAAACAACTATAGCCTTAAGGCAACTCAGGTTTTACAAGACCAGCAAGTCTAGTCTTGTGAGTAGCTCAAGTGCCTGCTTGTAGGAGAAAATTTATCCCAAATGGGCACATAGGGCCTGTTTGTTTGATCAGTATAGAATCCTAGGAATTCTTGTCAATGCCTTCCTAATAGAAGGGCTAAAATTGGAGTAAAGGTGAAGACCCAAGAAGGGCTATCAAAATTCCTAGGTAAGTCAAAACGAAGCAGAGGAACGGACCCTTAATTGTAACCATGTTCATTACACAAACAAATTGGTGGCATATACTGTTTATACACCAAGTTCGGCCTTTGTGATGATTACTGCACAAACAAATTGAGGAAGTACTTACTCAAGATGCTCTCTGATGCGCTCCATGAGGACATCCTTCTTTCCTGTTAACCTCAGCCCATACTTCCTAAGATAAACCTTGCATTGTTCAACTTTCAGCTTTTCTAGCTGACCAGCTGTTATTGTTATTAAAAACACAAATTATAACAGGCACAAATATTTTCAGATGTCTCGCTTATGCATGTCAATACACTGTTACTAAGATAATATCAAACTAATCCTCTTTTCCATCAACTATTGTTATATTGATCTGTTCCATAAGCTGGTGGATGCCATTACATTCCTAACTCTGTATTGTTGGAGGGCAGGAAATGGTCACTCAGATGACATAAAACGATATGTCTAAAACCCAATTGGAAAATACCCACCAATCACTAATATTGTCCTCAGAAAGAGGGAAAACTCAAGGGCCATTACTGATTTCTGGGTTAACACCGAAAGTTAAGGGAAAAGTTTTTCTTTCACATTTCAAATGCCGTCAGATTTTTTGAGGAAATGAAAATCCTTTCTGTTTGATTCCAGAAAACTCTACCAACAGTAAAGGCTGTCAATGTTTTTATTCTAGTATCTATTGCCATCTAAGCCAAAGAAAATCCAACTATCCACATTACAGTCTTGCAGATTTAGGAATAGTTTATTGATTTCAACTACTCTTCAAAATCTTATTTTTCTTATTATCTGAAATCAGAATAAAAGAAAGGATACAACGAAACTAACCTTGAATGATCTTTTCGACTTGGTCAAAGCATTTCTCATCACTTTTATCGAATTTTGGTACCTCTACTTCCACAAAGTCGGACTCCTCCTCGCTCCCCGGATCCACTTCTTTTGGAATCCTATCCAGATTATGAAAAGACCCAAAATCAATGAAGAATACACCGTCGATCAATCCATCAATATAGGGAAAAAAAACCAAAAAGAAAGAAACAATACGGAAAATGCCCAACGAATCAAACACTCACCGAGACTTGGATTTCTTCACTGAAAGCTTAGAAAGACCCAAACGAGTCTCTTCGAGGAAATAATAAGTTGGGTCCTCCTCAGAATCATCAGAAACATTAAGTTCAGTCCCTGATTCATCATCTTCTTCGATCATTTCATGATCAGAAATGGCCATGGGAACTGTAAGAAATTAATGGGATTCTTCCAATCTCTTGTGATCCTCTGTTGTAAGTTCTTCCGTTCTGGAAATATTGTTTGAAGGATTGCAGAAGTCCGTGAGAATTTTTGTTTTAAAATCTTCTCTCCGTTTTGGAGGAAATTTGAATATGCGACCGTTGGTGAGTGGCGTGCGAACGGTAGAAAGAAATTTCGATGACTGCGTTTTGAAATTCAAAATCTTGGGTCAGGCAGGGCCCGTTGATACCAACCTAAGCCTGACCTGTAATTAATCTTCATCCTACCCGGACATTTAGGTCTCCGAATGGTCCACAATTCTCTAAATACCTCGAGGTTCGAACTTTATAACTGGGTTTGGATCTTTATTTGATCTCAATAAGTAAACGGGTCTGCATCCGGATCCTTTTTTGGTAAACGGGTCTGAGTCCGGTTCTATCTTCCTATTAATGGTTTCAGTTTCGGATCCACCGATGGACTCAGACCAAATCGACCTGTTTACATCCCTGCATAACCTTTCTACCCTAACCTTGACCCGAGCCCTACCCCCTTAACCCGAACCTAACCCAAAGTCTTGAGTTCTCTCCTCAAATTACCAATTTTGTAGAAAACCCCACCTCATTCAAAACCCTAAATTAAGGGCACCAACAATACCAAATAACATGAGTAGATTAACATCATCCTCATGTTAAGCCAATCAACATAAACTACAAATGCATGAAGTCCCCAAATTAAAAGGAATTCTAAATCACCCCAGCTGCCCAAATGATATAAACTCATAAACGTCCCTCTCAATAAGAAAATTAAAAAATCATGAAATACAAAATCTATTGAAATCCCCAAATCAAGGGCCCGTTTGTTGAATTCAAAGAATTTCTGTTCATCAAAACGCTGGCCCTTTGAATTTTTGCAAAACTTGGATTCTTCAAATGCTACCTTAACGTATTTCTCAAAACCCCCAGCAGGCTCAAGTCACTATTGCATTCCAAATGCCAAAATTTAGAGAATGGGGGCCTGGGGGGCTCTATTGGCACCACGAAAATCTCTCTTTCCATCGCAAAAAAAAATAAAATAAAAAAATAGATTTTCCTAAACTACCCCTCCCCTCTCCTCCCTCCTCCTCCTCCTATTCCCTTCCTCTCCCATCCTCACCCCCCCCCCCCGAGACTGGGGGAGGGGGAGATGAGGGAAGAGGGTGGAGGATGGGAGATCGAGGAAGGGAAGAGGAGGAGGAAGAGGGAGGATGGAGGAGGGGAGGGGAGATGAGGGAAGAGGGTGGAGGGTGGGAGATCGAGGAAGGGAAGAGGAGGAGGAGGAGGAGGGAGGAGGGGAGGGGTAGTTTAGGAAAAATTATTTTTCTTTTTGTCTTCTAGTGCGGTGGGGAGATAAAATTTTACAGTGCCAATAGCACTCCCCTTAGAGAATTTGAAAGGCTAAAGATGGTATTTCAAAATGCTAGAATTTTAAAATTCTAGCCATCAACAACGAATCCAAACGTTTCATATCCAAGCAATGGCATTTCTATAAAAAAGAATTCAGATAAATGGAACTAAAAAAATGATGCATACTCTAAATTTAACAAAACTCTAAATTAAAGAAATGCTGAATTGCAAAAATCTTATACACCCAAGATGCTCAAAATTAGCGGAGGTTGTAATACACTTGTGAGAGAGAGATAACTAATTTTAGATTTGGATTTTTATTTTTTATATTTTTTCATGGTAATACCCACATAGCCTTTTCCAAGTCCCTTACCATCAGCACTTGGACCAAAAATTGATCTCTTGTTGCTTCTAGGGGTGGGGAAAGTGGCTCACACTAAGTTACCGGATTGGCATCTATAATAGGTGCACATTTGTCTCATGTAATTGAACTTTTATATTGTATTTTTATAAGTGGTTAAACATGAAGAATCATAGGTGAATATCCAAAAATGATCATCAAATAACCTCCTTTTTAATGAAAATTGAATTAAAGGGAGATGAGAAATGATACACAACCCTCACACTAGTAATTCAAATAAGTCAATGTCTCATCTAATGCTACCTTATATGTGTCACCACTCACCTCATATTCTTAACTTTTCTCCTATTTAATAATCCTACCATTAAGCTAGTTTGACCATGATTTCTTATATATTCAATTCCTATATGTGTTTTATGCAAACAACCATGCGTCCTAAAATCTTTCACATATAGGGATAGCGATGAGTCCGGTTAATTTGGTGACTACAGCATAAGTTAGAAGTGGCCTTGACAAGTTCAAGTTGGATCAAGTTTTAGGTGTCCTCAACCCAGTTTTGTCACATCAAATGAGTGAGATTTAATCATCTAATCAACTTTTCTAAATCTTTAATGTTATCATTGTTATTGAATCTTTTAAAATTGAATAATAAATATTAAAATTATCAAAAAAATATTTTTTTAGTATTTTTTATTAAAATTTTTCTTTTCCATTGGTAACTCCTCCAATTTACTGTTACTCGCGTTCGGGAAAAAGAGGAAGCCTCCTAAAATCATTACTGAAAGTTACTTTCCTTTGTATTATAATATATGAAAGTGGAAGGTTTTAGATCTAATTTGGACCGTACTTTCTATTTTGATTGGAAGTTACATTCATTTTTTTACAACTTTAGCATGCCTCTTTCAAACACTTCCCTACTTATGCAACTCACATTTACCCAACCCCTTCTAACAAACATGCAACCCGCTCATCTGTACGTATAATCTGTACCTCGTGATTCACTCTCTCCTCTATCTCTCACCAACCACTCATTTCAACTACCATCTACCTCTTTATATGCTCATTTTACTCTTTTATTTTGCTAAGTTACACAAACAACTCTAGAGGTTCATAGAGGAAGTTG
The DNA here is from genome assembly GCA_012931725.1 of Litsea cubeba. Lineage (NCBI taxonomy): Eukaryota > Viridiplantae > Streptophyta > Magnoliopsida > Laurales > Lauraceae > Litsea > Litsea cubeba. The sequence continues at coordinate 69,994,186 of CM022950.1, read as the reverse complement.
GAAGCCAAGAAGTGCACCATTTTTTTATTATTTGGTTTCCAGATATTTGATTTGCATCTTCCATATATGGCATACATATTTTTGGCTTATTTAATTGTTCAATATAAGAAAAATCAATTGTGAATGCTTAATTTGCAATATAGAATTTTTTTAATCTATCATTGTTTAATTTGAATTGAATGTGTTTATCCGTGCTTAGCAAGGGTTTTCGTGCTAGTTGTATTGTTTATTTGGTTTGCAAAGAAGCCATTGTTGCTATGCAAGGGCGGATGCCAAATTCTCTCTAGTGGGATCCACTTTTATAAATCATGGCTGCTGAGGTGGCGGGCGCCTCCACATGATGTTGGGTCAAAATCTCATTTCTATATATTTGGGTAAAATCTTATTTCTATATATTTGGTTCAATCAACAGGTTGATCACATTATTATGTGAGAATAGAACCCTTTTTACTTTTCTACTTTTCTACATTAGGGTTTTCTACTTTTCTACATCTCATTGCCTGTTTGGATGTGAATTCTGAGTTTTTGGTTAAAAGTGTCTGTTATTGATAGACAAAATGTCACATTAGTGTTTGTAGGTACGTGATCCAATTGAAATGAGAAAAAAGCATAATTTTTTTAAAGAAAAATACAGGTATTAGTCTAGACCCGGAACCGGAACCGGAACCAGACCCGCCTCACAAACGGTTCCGGTTCCGGTTCTGGTTCCCATTATTCTTAACGGTTCCGGTTCCGGTTCTCCTTCTTAGAACACGGTTCCGGTTCCACCCTGGACCCGGACCGGAACCGACCCGTTTACAACCCTAATCACATGTAAAACTCATGACTCACTCCATTGAATTGTTAATAATTAAGTTGATCATATGCTCATACATATGATCAACATGCTTTCTAGGTAAACCTCATCAACAAAGAGACCTAGTCAGGCATCGCAAATCATAATGAGTGGTGGTTTTAAGTAGGCCACACAAGCAAGACACCACCTTATTTCTTATCTGAAAGATATAAAATAAAACAGGAATAAAAAAAAATTGGAAGTGAAAAGAAAAGAAAAGAAAAAACATAGCCACATTCAAGTTGATATTATAGGATTAATATTTGTCTGCTCTTGTACACGTGCAACATTAGCTTTATGTGCTCTTAATCAGACAACACTAGCATTTATTTATTTATTTATTTATTTTTTTCTATATATGCATGCAGGGTACCCACTTCATGATATACTAATAACATATGTAGCCCACACAATTTTAATTTAGCCATCTTCCTTGACATAAACTAAGGCATATTACTTCATCAATTTTCTTTGTAGTCTTGATTATTGTAAGCACTGAAGGCCTCCAAGAGCCAGTTGGTCTTCCTCCAAGGGCTCCATCCCATTTCTTCACATATCTCATCACTGTGGTTGATACTGAAAGTAGAAATGCAGTGTCTCTTGTAGAATCTTGTGGTTCTCTTCATGACTTCAACTTCTTCATTTGTCTGTTGAAAAATCTTGTCCACAGTGGGGAGTGCGAAATGGCCGTCAATTAGTCGAGCCAGCCACTTACAGCGCAACTCAGCAGAGTGGAGGTTTGATACACTCTCCAAGTAGCCCACAAATGCCATGTGTGGAATCATTGGGTTGATTGTACCCCTGTTCGCATTGGAAAAAAAAAAAAATCAGTGTTTATTTAGCATAAATACATTAGAGCATACATACAAATAACTAAATAAGTATAGGCATGTTATAGAAGGTCTGGAAATTTTGGGCCACAAAAGGATACCTCATGTGGGGCTTACTACGATGCCCGGGGGGGGGGGGGGGGGGGGGTGGTTTGGTTGTTTTAGAAGGATGAGGGCGATAGAATTATCTAATTCTATATTTAAGGGCTTCTGTTTTTTTTGCTAAGTTGCATGAATTGAATTGAAAGAGGAGAAGAGATCTATACAACCAAGAGAAACAAAGATGAATGTTTATGACCATCAAATGAAAACCAAAGATGAATGTACATGACCATCAAATAAGCTCCCATTTAGTGGAAATTAAATCAAGGGATGATGCAGAATTAATACCCAGTTGTCACTATAGTACTTCAATACCTAAAAAGGTCAAGGTCCTGTCTACATTTCCACCTTATTTCCTTTCCTCCTTACCTTTGCACTCTTAACTTCCTTCAGTAGATAAATTGTCATGTCATTATTCAGCTCATTTGAATATGAATTGCCACGTATTCAAGTCCTATGTAAGTTTCATAATTCCTCATAATTGAATTACATGAAACAGACAGGCATGAGAGTGAGAGATAGACGAGGGGGCCTTGTGGGCCAGACGGGCTAGACCAGACGGGCTAGACCATTTCTTTTTCCAGATGTAGAGAGAGAGAGAGAGAGAGAGAGAGAGAGAGAGAGGACCTATACCTATACAAAGGCATCACTCCAGAAGAGTTCTCTATGTAGTCTCGGAAGGGCTCAGGAAGTATTGACTTGAGCTTTGATTTCCCATCAAAACCAGTGCAAAGAAAAACAACATCAGCTTCCAGCTTGGTTTTGTCTTCTAACTCAATCCCCCCTTCCCAGAAACACCATTTTGGTGACTTTTTGAACAAAATTCTTCCCTTATCAGCTTCCGAGAAGAAGTTCTCTGGCAATATGGCCATTTGGCATGATGCATAATCTTCATCAAATGGGTGATCTGGTTGCAGCCCATATTTCTTCAGAGGCAGTTTCCATGCTAAATAAGACTCAATAAACCTCGAAACCGCTATTTTCTACAGGAAGATCACATCATAAAAAAATCAAGCATATAGAGGTGCATACAAGTCTAGTAATCAATGAATTGATGGTCAGCTCTAACCATAATCATAATCTCCTTCCACTATAATAAAAATCTAATTAGTCCAAAATCTTTAGTGGTGAAAAAGGGAGTTATCTAGTAAGCAAAATCGTTACATTATTTGAAAAATCAGCAACTAAGGAAGTTTTACCACTGGATATGAGAGGAGGCAGAACAGATGTCTCATAAAGCTTTGATTGGGCCTTTCATGAAGAAACTGCGAAGACCTTGTTGAATAAAACAAGAAAAATGGCAGACCCCAAATCCAGTATGAGGGAACAGTCCAATGTAATGTCCTTATCACCATTGTGCAGGTCTGCCCATCTTCTCCTTTAATGACAAATTCAAGCCAAACAACAACATGCCCAAGTCAATATAAAAATACAGGTGGTGTGAAAAATGCATGCATGTCCTTTGAAATTTATGGTTACTTGTTAGTCTTATGCCCTTGTTGAAAACTTAAAATACTTTTAACATCTAAATTGGAACAAAAGAAGTGAAAGTGTCAACCTTCATATTAAATGACCTTAGAGCATGTTACACAAGTCTTCTCTTTTCTTCAGGGTCCACTATATACAGTTATTTGAAGTAAGTTGATGTCTAAATTATGGTTTGGAACACCATGTGGTCAAAACTGAAACTGTCGTGCAATCGGCTGCAAATTAAGCATCTTGTTGGAATGTATTTTCATTTCCTCTATCGAAACCTCAGGCGTTAGTGGAAGATGTGGAAATACTTTTCAACTATCAGCCTGGCGTTAGTGGAAGATGTGGAAATACTTTTCAACTATCAGCCTTGCTTGAAATATGTTTGGCACATATTTCACAATGTCATAGTGTCAAGTCATTCCTCATGGGATTGGAATTGACTTTAATACCATATTAAATTTCTTCTATTATCTAATCTTACCAAAACTTAGAGGCCTTGGGGAACAGCGGAAATGATATGCATATCTCTCATTTTATTTAACTTTTTCTATGATAATCTTTGAAAAATTGTGAATTACAAAAGCAATCGTTTGTTAAGGTTTTTGTATTATTTAGGGGCACAATTTGTGCAGCGATATTTTTAAGAAAAAGGTCAGCTTTTCATGGAGAAGTGTTTGCCTAATGTTTGGTGCATATGTTTTTTTGAAAGAATTTTTGCAAAAATTCACAATCTTTGAGGATTTTGTAGTTAGAGGAGAAGTGTTAGACTTGTTACTTTTTCGTGAAAACTGTGTGCAGTCTCCTTCCTCTTTCTTTGTCACTACATTGAGAAAAATTAATTCCATAGGTGTAAAATCCATACCAAAAAAATCTAAGAGGAGTTTCCAATATACCCCTTGACTAAAATAAAAATTCAAAAGAGTACATAAAACTATAGAATCAGGAGCATATTATGGCCAGCCTAGCTAATGGGTTTCCTAAACCCTAAATCCTTCTCTGAATATCACTATGAATAAATCAACCAATGGGAGTCGCACAACAACATTTAGAATTATTATCCCATTTTTTATTATATTGTACCAAATTTTACTTCAATCGGAATATATTTTTATTATCAAAATATTTACTTGTAAGGACAAATGCACAGATTCTATGATGTTTAATCACTGGCTAAAAAGACCAGGTCAAATCATGGCCCGGTGGCCTAAAAACACAGCCCAAATTCAGTCCAACTAGGGCCAGCCAGGCCCCTCGAGCCTAATTTGCACACTCCAATTGACTGACTGCTGTGCGCGCGTACACATCTGGGTGGTTTTGCACCCTGATTCGGTGTATAGTTCGTAGACAAGATTCCACCTTAGAACGAAAGGTGTACGTCATTTGACTTTTCTCGAAAAAGAGACGACGCACGTGGGCGTGTTTGGTAGCATTTGTCATACAGTCTAAATTTCAACGGCTTTGACCACACAATCAAAACTTCAATCGTATCTGATCCACCACAGTAAATGGAATGCAAATTCAAGAGTGGCCCTAGCAAGCAATTATATTTTCCAATCTCTCTCACACACAGACGACGACAACAACAACAAAAAGAAAAAAAAAATCACTTTGTGATGATGATTCCCTGCCACTTGACCATAGGATCTGCTTGTGGAAAGCATTTTCCGTGGAAAATAAATTCTTTTCTTTGATGAAAGGAGAAAGATTTCAATGTTCTTGATAACTTTTTTTTTTTATATATATATATTTTTCTTGCAAGAAAGCATATTTCAAATCTTCTGTGGAAAGTGAATTCTGGAACCAACAGGTAGATAATTATTTATTTTATTTCCGGTATAGGTAAATAGGTAAATGTATATTTCATTTCAAAATATATTTTCCTTAATTACTAGAAAATAGAAACTAAAAGCAGAAAATGAAGTCTTAAACTTAATTTTATGCTTTGATAAAAATAATATCATTGTAAAAGATAGAATGCTTTCAAAAACTTTGCAAATAATTAAACATGCCCTTGAGCATAAAGAACAAACCATATCACAAAGCCATATCACTTTTTTGGTGTATAGAACATGTTAAACATTCCAAATCAGCTTGCAAGTTTGAACAAAGCGAATATCGAATATAAGGATTATTTCATGGTGATGACCAAAAACCACTTTCTTTTAGAGAACACAAAAAAATTTTTACTACCTTTTTTGGGATGTATGTTACGTCCTAGTTTCAACATTAGTAGACTATTGAAACTATGTATACCTTGATTAGCTTCAGCACATTCAACAGCTAAATCAATAGCTGATTTCTTGTAACCAATTACGACGACTTTCTTTCCTTTCATTAGCTGAGAAGCTTCTTCCTTGTTGAGCTTACAGTAATCCAAGGAGTGCATGACCTTGCCAGTGAAGACTTCAGGCCCCTTTTCCATTGGGAAAACAGGCATTTTCGGTATGTCGCCATATTTTCCGATGCACATCACAACAAATTCGAAAGCGTACCACTGGAAGAAAGTGAAACAGAACCAATCAGTAAATACATATGGTGGGAACTGGGAATAATATAGAAATGATACTATTAATGGAAACTTGGCTATTTTTGAAGAACTGTAGGAACTTACTAATATTAGACTATGAACTTTATGATCTCACCTTGGTCATGTTTCACAAGTCACAACAACCGACTAGTTAAAGCAGTCTTGTATGTATGGAATTTTACACTCCATGGAATGTTGAAGGAACTTTTTACGAGGATTGGTGGATTCCACCAACGAGTAGTGCCAAGCATATATTATTTCATGGCACCACCAGATGTTTGAATAATGGGATTCCTTAATTTCTTGGATTTGCAATCCAGGAATCAGAATTTGTATAAATCTCTCCCTTTTCAATCTTTGACTAGAATCACTCCAGCTTTTCACCGGCCGGGTTAAGGCCACACACCAGGGTCCGATCCAACATAGAAAATGGGAAAGCCCACTTCCCCTCGTAAAAGCCCGATTATGCTGTTTGGACCCAAATTTGTGCTCCGGGAACAAGTCTATATTCACTAAAAATAAATAAATTTGAATAATTAAACAACTAGCTAGTGTGTTACCATTCTGTATTTATGTGATATGTTAACATTTTTATATTTATGGTATATATAATTAAGGTAATTATATAGTATATGGGTCCAGCCTGTCAGACCATATGCATGTCCAAGAGTGGACATAGAGCCGGACCGGGCCCGGTCCAGTTCAAGCCCAGATAGTCTTGAACTCACCACCTTCAATAATTTGAATAATCACACTCTTAAAATAAGGTAATAACCTGTACTGTATCTGATCCATTGGTTTTGATGGCAACCTCCCAGACCGGTCGGCCGGCCAAGGGACGGCCATCAGCACCCCACGTCCCACCCGGACCGGTAGCGTCCGGTTCGCCAATAAACCGCATCTCCACCACCTTGGAATTGAACCGGACGCACTTCAACACGTCGAAGTGAGTAGCATAGCCATGCAAATATTCCAAGATTTCGGTGGAAGTAGGGAACGTGGAATTATCTCTCTCAGGCCAAAGGTAGTCTGAGAACTCGAAGTCGCAACGAGGCGTCTGAAGCCTCGTCGACCGATACGAGCAGTGCTTCCACACCCCACCAATTGAACCGGAGGCCTCAAAGACCACCGGTTTCAGGTGGGAAAGCTGTTTGGCTGCGGCGATACCGCTTATCCCTGCCCCTATAATGGCCACCTTTGATTCCATGGTGTTATTCTTATAACTGGCCATGAAGGGCTTTTGAGAACTTCTGGTTTGATGGGGGTGTTTATAAACTCTAAATTGGTTTTCTTGTGTCTTGCAATGGGAGGTTGTGCTGGTATTTATAAGGGTGTTGTGGTATGAGTCACGTGATAGAGAGCACACGCAGCCCCAAGTTATGTATAGTGTTGGTATTCAATTGGAATTAGATGATAGCTAGATTTTACACAATGTAGGTCCAGTGCCATTTACTAACTCGGTCATCCCTTAAAAATGAACAAAGGTTGATTTATCAACTTTGGGAGAGTTAAAAGTAAGTTCAGAGAACGGTCCAGATGAAAGTTTCTATATCGAATCAAACGATTGTAAATCTCATAAGAATGTTAGGTGGTAGCTGTTAATCGAGCCTCAGGCATGTCACAAGTATCGGAGGTTAATTTATTGAAAATACCATGATACTATAACGATTATTTGATGCAAGTATAATTACTTGTTCATATGTCACAATTTTTTTTAGAATATCACGACTTTATCGATATATATATATATATATATATATGGAGAGAGAGAGAGAGGGATAATTTTCTAAGAACCATACATGTAATTGCATGTTTTCAAAGATTTTGGGTTCGATTTTCAGGGCTTGTTTGTTTCATGCAATTGAAATTTTAGAAATTTTAAGATTTTTTATTATAGTGGTTAAAATCGAAGGATAAAGGTGAATATTAAAAAAGAAAAATCAAATAACCTCTCTTTTCATGTAACTTGAAATAAGGGAAAATGGAGAATTAATACCCAACTATCACCATAAGAATTCAAATCAAGTCAAGGTACATTCTACATGGTTACTTTATTATCCTTCACCCCTCAACTTCTATATATCCTTCACCCGGGCTCTTAGTTATCTTTAGGTGAACCTCATTTGGCTAAGGATTAACTTCCTTTGTATTATGTGCAAACACAAAGACCCTTGAAACACACGGTTTTATATGAAGTAAAAAAATCTATTTTTTCTTATTTTAAAAAAAATTTAATGCTTTTTGATTTTTTGTAGATTATATGATGGACCTATTAAAAAAGATTGTTAGGATGTTAGTGTTAGTTAGTATTATCCTTGTCCTCATATTTTCACTCAATGAAACTTAGGGTGTGAAATTATAGGAATGATTTGATTTCTTTTTGAAAGTCTATAGTATTTTCACGGCAACGCATGGGAACCTTCCTAAAGCTGATATTATGACCGACCGCTCATAACGACGTTAGTACTCTCTAGGCGTGAACGTTTATGGTTTGTTTGATGATGGGTATGTGAATGCAAGATGTAAGACTAGGCTTGGTCTTGTCAACGAGAATTCGCCAGCTGGCTGGTCTGATGGAGTACACGTGGATGGGCCTTATAGATCAGGGAAGATGAGTGATGACCTTGTCTTCTTGACCAGCCACAGAAAAATTCAAAGAAAAAACATCTAGTAAGGTGTTGTGAAATTGGTTCTCCCCTTCTACCCTGTCCCCTCTGCCACTGCCTCTGTCCATAAATATCTCAATATATATATATATATATATATATATATATTTCAAAGAAAAAACATATAATAAGGTTTGGTGAAATTGGTTATCCCCTTCTACTCTTGACTCCTCTGCTTATGTTCATAAATCAATTGATATCTTTCTTTATATATATATATATAAATAGCAAGGCTCTCATAAGTTTAAGTTTAGAATAAAATCTCGTAAGCTCATGCTTGTGGGATCCATATCTGGTCCATCCAAATTGACCAAACATATGACCCTTCTAAGTTTCACATATCCACCAATTTTTTGTTAGATCCGAATTTACCGGACCGTTGGATCAATTATGTATCAATCCAAATAGACCACTGACCATTAAACTTTTGGGCCCATATGAAGATGATAAAAATCACGGTTGGAGCTGATTTTTTTACAGTTAGAAGATCCCAGGGAGTCCTTGAAATTACCCCACCCCCATCCCCATGTAGGTCCCCAGGTGGGCCACACCACACAGTTGAGCTTATTTTATCCTAAGCTTGAGCTTAAGAGAGCTATCCCCATATATATATATATATATATATGAGCAAGGCTCTCCTAAGCTCAAGTTTAGTAGAAAACTTCGTAAGCTCGTGCTTGTGGGGCTCACCTTTGGTCCATCCAAATTAACCAAACACATGACCCCCCTAAATTGCACATGTCCACCAACTTTCGATCAAATCCGAATTTACTGGACCGACTATGTATCGATCGGAAAGGACTATTGACCATTAAATTTTTAGGCCCATACAAAAATGATAGAAACCGCGGTTGTGGCTGATTTTTTGTAGAGAGGAGGATCCCAGGGAGTCCTTGAAATCCCCCCATCTCCATCCCCATGCGGGTTCCCAAGTGGGCCCCACCACACACTTGAGTTTACCTTATCCTAATCTAGAGCTTAGGAGAGTTGGCCCCTAGATATATATATATATATATATACACACACTCTCTCTCTCTCTCCAACTACTTACCTACTACCTACAAAAGTATGCTTCCAAGTATTTGTTGCATTAAAAAGAAATTAATTATGCAAGAGTTTCTTTAGTATATTCCCCTAAGAATCTGTCGTGTGCATGACAAGTGTAGTTTTATTAACCTAGTGAGGAAAGTTCAAAAGTGGTTTTTGGGCCATTCTCTATTTGGAAAATGTTCTCCTACGAGCGGACTGCATTTGCTCTCCAATTCTATTCGGCCCACTTGGGCCAACCTTAATTTGATCGATACTCATTTCTAGTTTTTCATACATAATAAGGCATCCTGCCTAATTTTAGGCACTGAACCTTCACTTGCTATTGGATTTAATCTAAAATAATTTTATAATTGAGATGTCATTAAACTTTAAGACTCTTAAATCAACAGCTATGGTGATTTGGCTGGACTGATTTTTTGACTCCCCTTGTCCATAGGTAGGTTCATCTGCCCTCTTTCTGTTATCAATATCATCTAAGTGGGCTCTATGGGCTAGACTGCATATACATACAATATAAAGTCTGCTTGTAGGATAACATTCGCTTACTCTACACTAGTCGCTCTCTTGATAACTACAGACGTATTTATCAATGGAAAAATATGAGAAAAGGCCCTTTGGGAATTCCATTACATCTCTCTCACAATAGCTGCATTGCAGTTACTCAATCGAATTGATAATACAAAGATGCATCCCCCTTGCATCTCCTTATTGGGCAGGACCCATGGTTTCCAACAAGGTGATGACAAAAAGGAAGTAACCGAGAAGGGAGGAAGGCTATAGTAAAATGGAGCTATTTGAATGGACTTGCAATGACTTAATACTCTGGAAAATGCGAGTCGGAAAACTGACTTTGGAAGAGATGAAGTGTGGGTCTTTTTTCCTTGTGTTTTTCTAATCCATACAAGGATTTGGTTTGCTAAGTTGCATCATTTTACGTACCCTTTTCTACTTTAAGCAGCTTGTAGGGTCGTGAGTGACCCATTACCTTAAACATGTACGAGACACTTTTTTTGATTGATTATAGCCGTAGATAAGACATATGGTCTATGCTTTCTTTATGCCTTCCGAGCTTTGAAATAAGATCTTGATCAATTTGAAAGGACACAAGTACTGTACCTCAGTCCCAACCGTCCAAAAGCTGATCTCTCTGTGGGTAGTTCATAGGCACAAAAATCATATCTAATTTCCAAAAGAACCAAACAGCTGGATTGCTGGTCATCTAGTTAAATGGATGTACAGTTCACGGTCCCAATCAACAAATTAATGTCTACAGTTGGAGTTTAGAATAGTATGAATGATCTGATTTTGGGGACTATATTACAGACTGGATCTGTAAGTGGGGCCCTTGGTTTAGTACATGTGGGTCCCTTGGTTGGTGTTTGATTACATAAATTCTACTATACTATCCTTCATGGAAGCTTCGGCCTCATGAAGCAGTAAGTGGTGAAAGCTTCACGAGTTTTGACGTTGAAAGGTTTCTCTACAATTTTTCTACGTGAAGCAAAACTTTCAAGCTCCTTTTGCTGTTTGGACTTTGGAGCATTGAACGCATTTGCTTTGTCTATACACGAGTCGAAAAGGAGAGAGAGGTTGAATGGAATGAAATACATGGAAATGAGAACTGAAAGAATCTTTTTTTTTTCTTTTACCTTTTCCTTTGATTGATTGGCAAGCGAGGAAAGGCAAGGAAAAGGTCCTTCTTGTTCTAGAGACCCTTGTTACAACTTTCCTTGTTTATCCCTACGGACAATTAAAAGGAAAGTAAGAAATGGGAGAGTTTGATATTTGAAACCAATAAAAAATTTGACAAGTTGTGGGGATGTTTCTAGGAATCTCCTTTCCATATTCAAAGTCTCAGTTCAATGCAATTTTTTTTTCTCATTAAATAAAGAAAAAGAAGAAAATACACTTCATATGCACCGAAGCGTTACAGTTCCTGTGAAAGAAAGAAAACACATGTTCTAACAAACAATCCTAACCGTTGCATAATGATTTTGGTGGCACCAACCATTTGATTTAGAAATCTTCAACCTTAAATGGGGATGCTGCAGTAACATGTTCAAAATTCTGGGGCAATAGAATGAGAATGTGTGAATAAAGGAAGTCTACGGTCTTGATATTAAAGTCTGTCAATGGTAATTGTTTTAGATCACTAAACCTTGTAATTCCTTTACTTAGTTTGCTCAACAACTTATTGTAACACCCTTTTTCTGTTAAATTAATTTACTAATACTCTTTATTGATGCATAATGATGCATTTAACCATAGGTTCTGCATGTTCAGATGGATGGTGGAATAAGTTTATTTTTGTGTTTGTAGTAATAAATAGCCATTTTTCATATATCAAATGACTTTCAAATTACACGGTGTTAGACCAGGCTAATTGGATGAATTATTCAATTACCTTTATCAATAAAGTATGGGGACGTTGTGACAGCATATTTCCCACTAGGGATACATTTCAGTTAGGATTTTAGGAATTATTTAGTCATGTTCTTTTATATAGATGGTTTGAATGGTTGCAATTTTTCTAGGGTTTTTTTTTTTTTTCAATTGCATATGTATAAGGATTGAAAAAAGATTAAAAACTGGACTTTTTGTTGTTTTAACTCATGAAATATTTTGGAAAATTTTCAAAGAGTAGGGACAGGTAGATATGATTATCTATTTGGAGCATCTGATTTAACTTTGATTCCACGAATGTTTTACATATTTTTCTCTAGTTATTCTCGTTCTATCCTATTGTGATTAGGAATTTGGATTGAGTGGATAGACTAAAAATAATGTAACTTGTAGATTTCTATTTGATACCGTCCAACTACATCAGATATATAGTTTTTCGATTGCTTTACAATAATTTTTTTTTTTTAAGAGTAAGTTAGTTCTTCATTTCTTCTAAAAGAATAATATACAGAAAGGGAGCTCTAGAAATCAAAATTGGTCTTAAAGGCTCCAAATGGGGCATATCCCCATTATTACACAAAGAAAGATCTAAACCAGCAAATATAAAATTTGATAAAAACGCAATAATTAGGAAAGATTTGAGGTAAAATTCAGCCATACCCAACGTGCATGAATGGTGTTTACTTCGAGCAGTTCTAGTAGGTGGGCCCATTGTGGAGTTCCACCATTTAACTTAGGATTTTCCTAAGTAAAAGCCTAAGAGGATTCGTACTCTATGAAAGGTGAATGGTTGGGATAGTTTTAGGTCATTCGGTAAATTACATGTGGGTCAAATATCACCAATTGATATTGTGATCATAGCCGTTTGATCATGAAGGTCTCCAAAACCCATTGGCTGAACTTTTATTTCACCCGTACCATTGATGGGGCATGCCTGGGCCCTGGAATCAGACGATTCAAAAACATTCAATTAGTAGTGCATGGGCTTAAATTTAAAATAGAAATAATTATTATGTGTGCAGCAGTGCGTGTGTATAGGTTGAATTTCCACTCACTTCAGTAATCGTGGATTCTTGTATCTACCATCCTCATTAATGCCTAAAATATTTGGAAGACCAAATGCCTCTAATTTGACCCAAATGCCTGTGTAAATCATGTTTGACTGCATGCCTGGAATGCTCTAACACACACTCAAGAATCTAAATGTTTGAAGGACACCCCATGACCTTTGATTTGAATTAGAAATGTTGAATTGATTTCTTCTTCTTCTTGGTCTTGTACATGCGTATTTTGATCAGCTTAGTCAATTTCGCTAATTAGATATTCACCAGCTTGAATGCACAAGAAGCCTTAAGCAATAAAAAACTGCTTACCCCGTCAAAGACTTACTAGTTTTGTGGATCAACCCACTGAAGACCAGTAGTTTTGCACCCTTAAACTGACAAAATAATCAAGAAGAAAAAATCATACTTGCTGCAGAATCACAAGTTCTGGCAACCCTTAAACTGACAAAATAATCAAGAATAAAAAATCATACTTGCTGCAGAATCACAAGTTCTGGCAAGGGTGGTTAAATTTTCTATATGATATTCACTTCACTGACGTGCATCATTGGAATATATTGGCTTTTACTTTAAGCAAAATATTAAAATATCATTTACTTTTCAACTTTTGTTTTGTTCATGTGAATATAAAAACCAGCCCCATTAGCACCCCCCTTAGGCTTAAGGGGTCATGTGTTAGAAGTCAGACCATATGCTCCTGCTAATCCCTTTGTCTTTGGCCTCAGACTTCTATGAAGTACAATTGGATGAGCGTGAAATTGGAGTCCTAATTCATTGGGTAGTGAGCAGGAGAAGGTTGATGGATGAAAGGTGGTAGGTTGAGAGGAAATAGTAAGTTTGCATCTTCTTTATGGTCAGGTCAGTGGGGAACTAGAAAATTTACATTGGGGTTGGGGGGATCGAGTAAGTGTAAAAACTGTAAAACTTTTGGGGGAGGGCCTATGTTAAAAATACATAATTTTCTTTAACATGCATAAGGGCTTATCTGTCTAGTTATGCCCCTGTTTATAGTGCACACTATCTGCACCTATCTTATAAAACGAAAAAAATTTGCTAAGTGGTTTTCTTCTTATGCACTTGATTATAATGTTACAAGTGCAGGACTCCTAATCATAATTCAACTGACAAATTGCAGAAGTGATGAAATATTTCTAATGGCAGGTCCATGGTATAGTATCATCCCTAACTCACCATATATTTTTCTAAAAAAAAAAAAAAAAACACTCACTATATATTAATAAGGCATGACTCGTATTGTTATTTTAGTGATGGATGTATTACAATATAAACTAATCGATACCAAATTCCTCAGTTGTAGCTTAGCCGGTTATAGACATGGAACTTGTTAGTAGAGTGATTGAGACAAATTCCGGGGGGGGGGGGTTGTTTAAAAATAACCTCCATCAAGAACTCCCACCTCTATTTTTTTATATGTAAAATGAATTGTGTATAATATATATATATATATATATAAATGGGAACCGGTCCTATAAGGACTGTCCTTACAATCCGCACAGTTTGGAACGCTAACTGGTGCCCACCTTATAACCCATCCAAATTGACCACACATTCACAATCCCTTTATAGGCACCGAATCCCATGAATTTGCATGGATTCTGATGAATTAAACCGTTGGACTGAGGGTCAATTTTTCTTCTTTAATATAAAGCTGTCAAACTTGTAGACCACAGATGAAGGGGAGCATCTCATAGTAAGGTGAGAGGTATCTCCCATAGGAGACATTTTCAGAGAAAACCAATTGTTTATTATTTTAAAAAATAAGGATGCTTCAATTAATAATAAAAAAAAGTGCTTTATTAAAGGACCCTAAGGGCTAGATTTCATTTGGACCATTAATGATCTACCCTTAAACAGTATGTGGGCCTACCCATCCCCTCTTCTTCCATGATTGGCATAAACATCCAGGCCCCATTAAATGTTCAAAAGAAGGAATTGTTCCCTCTTGAATATTACAATACATATGTTAAAAAGAAAATCTCAGCCCTAGATTGACTGGAGCTCGCCTAACTCTAACTAGAACTGAGCAAATGTGAGTAAGACCGAGGCTAGGCTGAGGCCCATATATATGAAGCTCTAATCTCTAGATCTGAGCCCAAGCCCGGATTAAAAAAAAAAAAAGTTGAGCCTGTGCCCCAAATTCCAGGTAATATTATGTGTTATAACAGTATAAATCATATATTTCCCTACATTTATAATACATATTTGGCACGTGGCAAATCTCACTTGGGCTTCTGAATCCAGGCTTGAGAGTGAACTTTCCCAATTGCAAATTTGTTTTTCATACAGGCCAGTACATGGGGTTCAGGCTTGGCACAGACCTAGTTGAACCTTCAAAAGAATGGGATTTAAATAGACTGGGCCACCTGTCTTTCAGGCCCATTAATCTAGGTTGGACATAAAACCTGGACCACATTATTGGGCTGGCCTTCGACCCAGCCTAACCTTCCTCTATAGCAACCACAAAACAAGAATAAATCAAACCTGGGTGGTGGGGAAAAGAACAAGGGCAAGGCTGCATGCAAAGAACTTTCTAGTATTTGTTTATTTATTTTGTTTGGTAAAAGAAACAACTTTCTAGTTTGAAGGCTCAAAGAATGAAAAAGACATATAGTCCAAACCCAATTTGGATTGAGGAAATTGAAAACATGGGCAGCAGCATTTTGGCCGCCTTTGACCCTTAAATCCCAAGTTCCCTACACTGAGTCTGAGCACAACTTAAGTTGTCTGTTCATTAAAAAGGCGAATAGATGATGGATGCTTGTTTGTAAGGGAATGTGACTGGACCATGAAAGGTGAACAAAGGTCGGTGAGAAATAGAGAAGGAAATGCTCAAAGTCAGTTCAATTGCAATTCCTTCGAAGGTGGCAAAAGCCATCACAAACTTCCACCAAATATGGAAAGTATAGCAGTACTGTTTACCTTTTTCCAAGTTGGAATGGAAAAACTTCCATACCAAGTGATGAAAAGGAAAGCCAGAGAACTCTGGCAGAAATGCCCACATGGCCACATCCAACCTAACCCACCCAACATGAACAGTCACATCCTATACTCACTTATACATATATGATTTCCCAGGTATTAATTATTAGGGCACCCCCATACAAATACAATCCTTTCTCTGTTTTGAAGTCACTTTCTTCTCTAAAAACTTTAGAGACTGCATTCAACTGAATTGTTTTTATTGAGAATTCCAGATTCTTATGTATTTATGTATCCTACAAGAAAGTTAGCAGACTGATGAGTGGTTACAAACGGAGGTCTTATACCTAATTTTGAGAAAATTGAACAATAAATTGATAGCTACTTCAACATGGATTAAAGATGGTGGCCAAATTATTTACGACATATATATATATATATATATATCATGGGAGATGAATGGTCCATATCATTCGTATTAGTTCTTATATTAAACCCTATTAATATATACTTAGGAATGTTTTCATATAAGTATGTATGTTTAAAATATGTAAGGATTTCGATGATTAAAAATATTAGTAGAAAAACTAATCAAGACCTATGACTTCATTTTATTTTGAAAGTTTTTTTCTCACTTGATGGAGTTAGCTTTAAGATTTATTTGTTGTTTTTTTATTTAATGTTTTTTGTAATAATTATATTTTAATAGTTTATTGTTTTTACTCGCTTTTATGTATTTTAAATCATGTTTTAACAAGAAATTAATCTAGAAGATCTTCCACAAACATGCCCTTAGTTTTAGGATGGTAACAATACACATCTATCTTGAATCCTAGCACAGGCGTTTTTTTTTTTTTTTTTTTTTTTTTTTTTTGAGAAACTAGAATTATTGGAATTTGCATATAAATAAATTTTCTGAATTGCATATAACTATATAAATAAACTTTCTTTCTAACTTTTGTACCTACTCTTAAATGTATGAATACTTCTTTCTTTTTGTTTCTTCAACTTCCACTTTAAGTTTGTATTAATTTCTTATTTTATATAAAACTTTACATTTTTATCACTTTTTTATTGGGGAAAACTACCGGAAAAATCCTCATGGTATGCCATATATAGGTAAGATGACGACCCACTAGTAGTTTAGAGAGGGGAGGGGTCCTGTGGGTGTGTTTGTCTTTTTTTTTTTTTTTTGTCATTTAGCGATATGGTCGATATCGACCAGTCTGTGGTAGTTGCTCTTGATTTGCAGAATCCAAATAGAAAGTGGGTTTTTTTTTCTTCGTTGCTGGTGCTGCTTCAGAGCGGTGGAAAGGGCTAGGGGAGACAGGGAGATGGAGGATACAAAGGAATGGCAGGCGGCGATCATAGGGTCGCCTTCATCGGAGGAGGAGGGAGGATTGCCATGGGGGAGAGGAGGAGGGAGAGGAGGGGAGACGGAGACCGAGGCGAAGTTGTAGGCAAAGACGGGGAAGAAGGCCTGGGCTTAGAGGTGGTGGGGGAAGGGGATGAGGACCAGGGACTTGCACACACAAGGGGAGTGAAAGGAGGTGAGGGTAAACGATCGTTAGGTGGACCTGCATATTCTAACGTTAATGTCTTTCTTATTTGTTGAACACAACAAAATTGTCGATATTGACAATCCCTCGTGATATCAAATGGGTTCTGAATGTATGTATATGTTTTTTTATAAGATATTTCAGAATTCTATGAATCATGGGTTCTAAAACTGTCACTGAAGTTCGGGTCCAAAAACATGTGCCTGATTCTCTGACTTTCGAATTCATCTAAGAATAAAATCGCCAATGTTGAGAATCACGGATGGATCAAACTAATTTTTTTTATTTATTTTTTGGTAAAACGATCGACCTAGTCTTGATATTCTAGTGGACCATAACTGAGCTGGGTAGCATGGTTGGCTCTATCTTTTGTGGTCCATAATTCATATTTAAAACTAAGATACATAGACAATGTTCCAAATGTAATTAAAAATAATTGGCCATTTACTAATTAACAATATATTCTGCCCAGGGTAGGTTAGGTTTGACATTTTTCTTTCTTTGTTTGTTTTATACCACCCGTTCGAGGTGGCCTGGCCCTTGAGAGACCCGACTGACATGGGAGGAGTGAATCCCAGCACATGCTTGGGAGAAGACCACCCTATACATGATGGGGAGAGACTGCTTGTAAAAAAAAAGGGAGACGACTCAGGGATTAAATACTAGGTAGTTATATAAGAACGAGACTCCCGACCACCGGGCCATTTCCCTTTATTTTCAGGCTTTACATTCTTTTAAGGGCCAGGCTTGATCTTAACATGAAGGCATGTGGGGCTAGATCTGGCCTAATTTTGAGGCCCCATTACATCCTTAGCCCGGTGCTGGCCTGGCCAGCTAACACCCATAGGCCATCGGCAATTCGAGCTAGACTTGGTCTATGTCAATACCCGACCTGGCGTAGGTGAGTTGCACTCCTCCTTATTTGGAAAACCCGGGAGTGTCATCTGAAAGCCCTATTTGAACTCCACATCTCCTCCATTTCATGTCAACCATGGCCTCATTCAAAGGGCCAACAAGTTGAAGAAAACTAAAACAGAGGGTTCTTAAACAAGTGTACTCATGAAAATAGAATAATTTTAACATAGGGAGCAAGGATGTTTCATATAGCTAAGAACTTTATTGGCAGACCCTTGTCATCTAACAAGGATGAGGGTCATAAGGTCGAAGATGTGTGCTCACGGTATAGATTGATGGTGAATGTGGAAGAGATAGTGATCTATTCAGGTTTATTTTATTTATTTTTACTTAGGGTGTCAAAGTCTTTTGGGCCGGACTAATCCCTTCGAGCCCAGGAGGAGCCAGGTAAATCCCCTGTGGCCTAATGTGATAGCGCAGTTCCGAACCTTCAACCATCAAGAGCAAACCATAGTCCTAAGCCAACTGAGCTATCCCTCGAGATTGGTAGTGATCTATTTGGATGACACCTTCAAAATTGACAATGGCAAAACCACCTTTGGATTTATGATGTGTCTGAACGGGCCTATCATCCTTGCATCCTTGCAAGGGCTACTCACGGTCCAAAAGTCCTCTCTATAAAAGAGGCTGAAACGAGGGCAGCTCCCTAAGGAGATGGGCCTAACCAAAGTTTGTATTTTGTCATATGCAATAGAGATGATTCAAGCAATTAATGGGCCGGGTTGGCCCACTCTGTTGCTAGTTGGTGCTACTCTGTCGATATGGATTTTGATTGGGATGGGGCGGGTCGTATGTGTAATTTGTTTCCCTTGTATTTTATTTGGTTTTGTACTTATGTTGGCTTGTGGTTTTGTTTTCTTTCACTTTAATGATATGCTCCCTTTTAGACAAAAAAATAAAAATCATGCAACCATTGGCTTGATAGCTCTCTCCTGCGCGGTGTCAATTTTAATAGTTTATCTGTAAGTAAAAGTTAGATGAGTGTGAAACTAGAGTAATTGTCAGTAACATAAAATAATGCGTGAAAAAGATTAAGGAAGAAGATCCTTATCCTCAACTTAATAATAAAACCTTAAATCCTCAACTTAACAACAAATCCTTGAAATCATCAGGAAGAACCAGTATATCCCAATAGCTGTTATAAGATATGGATCTTGGGTGGATGCCCACTTGTGATAAGATAGGGTTAGAATTAGGGTTCCTCCTTTTTAGTTTACTTTGCCTATAAATAGGCTCTCTCCCTATGTATTTAGACACAGTTAATGAGATATCAGAAAGGCTCTCTCTTCTCCCTCTAATCTTCTTTCTCTTGGTCTCTCTCTTTTATAACACGTTATCAGCACGAAGCTCTAAGAGAAGGAAGAAAACCAGGTCTTCTTGCCCAAAGAGAAGAAATCATTCCCTGCGTGGATTTTCATCGCAAACTCCTTCCCTGCGCGGATTTTCATCGCGGATTCCCTGTGCAGATTCCTTCCTAGCGCGGATTCCCATCCCAGATTCCTTCCCAGTGCGGATTTCCATCGCAGATTCCCTGGGCGGATTCCTTCCCAGCGCGGATTTCCATCGTAAAATCCTTCCCAGCGTGGATTTCAGAAAAGAGTAATATTTTTCTTTAAATACAGTAAGTAGTATCCAAACCATAGTTCAAATCCAACATATTAGAATACATAAAATTAATTTATGATATTTATTTTACTGTCATTATAGTGTTTGGTTACTATTCATTATCTTGCACGATTTTTTATGCTATAAATTGATTATAAAAAAAAAAAAAAAAGAAAAAGAAAAAAGAAAGAGAACCAGAAGTTCTAAAAGTGAACATGAAGTTCACATATTCATGGACCAGTAGAAGTTGGAATAATGATATGAACCTGAAGATTCGTATCAATAAATCAAAACCTGAAGTTTTTTGATTCAACAATCCATATAAATTATAAAGCCATGAAATTAAACCTGAAGTTTTTGATAGAACTAGAAGTTCTGATCACTTGTTAGAACCAGACGTTCTACCCCAAACCTGAAGATTTGACAGAACCTGAAGTTCTAATTTCATGTATTATGAACCTGAAGTTCTAAATCAAGCCTGAAGTCTTGACAGAACCAGCAGTTCTGATTCTCAAATATGAGAACATGTTAAATTTTTATTTTTAAATTCCTTTCTTAATTACTTTTGATGTTAATATTTTTTTTTATCATTATATGCACACTGATAACTTCATATATATTTCATATTACAGTTCTTGCAAGATGTCAAATTTGGCTAAAATTGACTTTAAAGCACTTAACATAAATGGGGACAATTATTTATCTTGGCAATTGGATGCTTAAACTTCTTTTTATTTCATGTCCTAATGAATGGTTTAATTATTTCAATTTTATCATATGATTGCATAGTTATATTGTTTTATTATTTTGTTTAAGGTATGGATCATGGAACTGAGGACAATCTTTGTTTGGTAGATAGTGCCACAACACACACCATTCTGAAAAATTAGAAATTTTTCTCAGAATTGATGTTTATTCCACGAAAGGTATCAACCATAGCTGGGCCTGTGCAAATAATTGAAGGCTCCGGAAGAGCCCACATAATGTTACCTAATGGTACCCACTTATTCATTAAAGATGCTTTGTTCTCAAATAGTTCCCGAAGAAACTTGATTAGTTTCAAAGACATCAGAATGAATGGGTACCACATTGAGACTGTAAGTGAAGGTAACAAGGAATTCTTATGCATTGTTACTAGTATTGGAAGCCAGAAGCAAATACTAGAAAAATTAAGTGCACTCTCCTCAGAGTTATATTACATGACAATCTTAAATGTTGAATCACATTCGGTTATGAGCAAAACAACAAAGTTAAGCCCGAAGCTTAAACTAAGCCCGAAGCTTAGTGATCCGAAGACTTTACAGCTCTGGCATGATAGGTTAGGTCACCCTGGGGCTACTATGTTGAGAAAAATTGTAGATAACTCCTTTGGGCATTCTTTAGAGAACCATCAATTGACCCTACCTAGTGGGTACTTATGTACACCGTGTTCACAAGGAAAATTGATCACCCGACCTTCTTTTGCTAAAGTTGCATACGAATCCCCATCCTTTCTGCAAAGGATACAAGGTGACATTTGTGGACCCATAAATCCCCATAGTGGACCTTTTAGATATTTTATGGTTTTGATTGATGCCTCCACCCGTTGGTCTGATGTTTGCCTACTTTCAACTAGGAACATAGCATTTGCCCGTCTATTAACTCAAATAATCAAACTTAGGGCTCATTTCCCTGATTCTCCCATTAAGTCTATAAGACTTGACAATGCAGGAGAATTTACATCACAGGTTTTTTGATGATTTTTGTTCATCTATAGGAATTGTTGTCGAACATCCTGTCCCCCATGTCCACACCCAGAATGGCTTAGCTGAATCCATGATTAAGCGCATCCAACTCATTTCTAGGACTCTGCTGATGCAATCCAAATTGTCAGTTAGTGCATGGGGACATGCTGTGTTGCATGCTTCAATGTTAATTCGACTTCGACCCACAGCCTATCATCAATTTTCTCCTGCACAACTTACATCCGGACATCAACCCAATATCTCTCACTTGCGCAAGTTTGGTTGTGCAGTTCAAGTCCCAATCCCACCTCCTAAGCGTACTAAGATGGGACCACAACGTAGATTGGGAATCTATGTAGGTTATGACTCTCCCTCAATTATTCGATATCTAGAACCAATGACAGGAGATGTCTTCACTGCTCGTTTTCCAGATTGTCAATTCGATGAGACAATATTCCCGCCGTTAGGGGGAGATAACATAGTTCCTGTAGAACGACCTGTTCCTGAAGAACGGCGAGAATTAACATGGAATACTTCCACTCTGTCTCATTTGGATCCACGAACTTCACAATGTGAAAATGAAGTCCGGAGAATTGTGCACTTACAAGAAATTGCAAACAGATTACCTGATGCATTTAACGATGCAGCAAAGGTGACAAAATCACATGTGCCCGCTATGAATACACCTGCCAGGATTAATGTCCCTGTAGGACAAAGTCAAAATACAACCGCAAAAGAATCTGCAATACGCCAGAAGCGTGGCAGACCTATAGGTTCAAAGGACTCAGCTCCGCGGAAAAGGAGAAATGAGCAATCATCATCATGTCCTCCCGAAGAGGCACGTAACACTCTTGAAGAGGTTCCTCCCGAAGAGGCACGTAACGCTCCTGAAGAGGTTATGACAAAATCCGTTCTCTCTAGAATAATGGAAGTCCCTGGTGAGACTTTGGAAGCCCCTGAAGAGGCACCGGTACCGGATAATGAAGAGATCTCTATATTTTACAATTATTCAAAAGAGAGATGGAATAGAAATGATATTGTCATCGATGACGCATTTGCATATGCGATAGCTACACAAATATCAAAGGTAAATGATGATGATGATTGGGACACAGAACCACGTTCTATAAATGAATGTCGACAAAGAAATGATTGGCCAAAATGGGAAAGTGCCATCAAAGCAGAGTTAGAGTCTCTCAATAAACGTGGTGTGTTCGGACCTATAGTACAAACCCCAAAAGATGTTAACCATGTAGGTTACAAGTGGGTGTTTGTAAGAAAACGGAATGAAATGAATGAAATTACCAGATATAAGGCACGATTAGTGGCACAAGGTTTCCTGCAGAAACCTGGGATTGATTATGAGGAAACATACTCCCCTGTCATAGATACAACAACTTTCAGATATCTGATAAGTTTAGCAGTTTCTCAAAATCTAGAAATGCGACTCATGGATGTTGTAACTGCTTACTTATATGGGGACTTAGACACTAGAATTCACATGAAAATCCCGGAAGGATTTCCTTTGCCTGAAGCAAAGCCAAGGAGTACATACTCAATCCAATTGAGGCGATCATTGTACGGCCTGAAGCAATCCGGAAGAATGTGGTACAATCGTCTTAGTGAATACTTGTCTAAAAAGGGGTATGCAAACGATCCTATTTGCCCGTGTCTATTTATAAAGAAATTCATGAAGGGATTTGCAATATTAGCAGTTTATGTGGATGATATCAATTTGGTAGGGACTCCAGAAGAGCTCGAAGAAACTGCTGATTGTTTAAAGAAAGAATTTGAAATGAAAGACCTTGGAAAAACAAGATTCTGTCTCGGGTTGCAAATCGAGAGAAATTCTAATGGGATGTTGGTCCATCAATCTAATTATTCCGAGAAGGTTTTAAAACGATTTGGTATGGACAAAGCACACCCATTAAGCACACCCATGGTCGTCCGGTCTCTTGATACACAGAAAGATCCATACCGTCCTATTGAAAAAAATGAAAAAGTTTTGGGTCAAGAAGTACCATACTTAAGTGCTATTGGAGCCCTGATGTACTTAGCACAATGCACTAGACCGGATATTGCATTTTCTGTGAATCTACTTGCCAGATATAGCTCCGCACCAACTCAAAGGCACTGGGTTGGTATTAAACATATACTACAATATTTGCGTGGAACAACTGATTTAGGAATATTTTATTCTTATAATCCTATAGATTCCAGTTTTACAGGATATGCAGATTCAGGTTATCTCTCTGATCCTCATAAGGGTCGATCACAGACAGGTTATGTGTTTCTAAATGGTAATGCCGCCATTTCTTGGCGTTCTACTAAACAGACTCTGGTAGCTACCTCCTCTAACCATGCTGAGATTTTGGCTCTTTATGAAGCCAGTAGGGAATGTGTATGGCTAAGATCCTTGATTCAGCATGTTCGTAGTTCTTGTCAATTACCTTCTATTGCAGGTATCCCAAATGTTATCTATGAAGATAATGAAGCATGCATAAAACAAATTCGAGAAGGTTTTATTAAAGGAGACAAGACTAAGCATATAGCACCAAAGTTCTTCTTCACTCATGAACTTCAGAAGAACAATGAAATTGAAGTCAAACAAGTTTGTTCGAGTAACAACCTGGCTGATCTATTTACCAAATCTTTGCCAAAATCAGTATTCTAGAAGTTTGTATATGAGATTGGCATGCGAAGAGTTCATCATCAAACTATGTAAATGGTTGCAATCATCAGGGGGAGCAGTTTATCAGGGAGCATCCTGAAGTATGCTTCCCAGGACATTTGTGCGCTGTACTCTTTTTCCTTTCCTAGGTTTTATCCCACTGGGTTTTCCTAGTTAAGGTTTTAACGAGGCAGCATTATGCACGTCCAATACCATTTCAATGATCTTGAAGAATGTTGTACTCTTTTTCCCTTCGCTTTGGTTTTTCCCACTGGGTTTTCCTTAGCAAGGTTTTTAATGAGGCAACTGTCATTAAATGGTGGTCATCCAAGGGGGAGTGTTATAAGATATGGATCTTGGGTGGATGCCCACTTGTGATAAGATAGGGTTAGAATTAGGGTTCCTCCTTTTTAGTTTACTTTGCCTATAAATAGGCTCTCTCCCTATGTATTTAGACACAGTTAATGAGATATCAGAAAGGCTCTCTCTTCTCCCTCTAATTTTCTTTCTCTTGGTCTCTCTCTTTTATAACAATAGCAACATAATACCTTAACATAAAAAGAAACCCTCGAACCAAAACATAAATCACTTCTTAGAACCTTCCAAGAAAAATTAGATTCAAACAGACACAAAAAGGGCTAACAGAAGTTAAAAAGTAAATTATTATAAATAGTAAACTTTGCACCAGAATTGCACTTTGACCATGAAATTGGCCTCATTTTATCTTTTTTTTTTTTTTTTTTGGGTACCCTAACTACGGGGTTGGGACCACATCAAGCCCGCAGGTGTAGGGGAGTAGACCTTGGGTGGGAAAGGTAGAATGCCCATGGTCAATCCCTAGGCAACCGGATGAAAACTTACGCATCTTACCACTCGGATAAAATATCGTTCTCAACCTCATTTCATCTTGAAAATGGATGGAAATGATTTATCCACAGATTTCCATATCCTTACAACATGTAGATAGCTATCAAGAATGTACTCACTGGTATCAAGAACAAGAAGATACACCCAAACAGAAGTTATGGTTCTTAAATTGACACTATCCTTTCGGCTTGATTTCTTTAAATCTTGGCATTCTAGAAATTGTTCCACCCCTTATTCTACATCAGCCAATCTCCCGGAATAGGTGGCACACGATCAAAGGTATGTCCAATAAGGCCAGTAGGCCAAGCTGCATAACACTGTCAAATTTAATTCACAATGTAATTTGACTTGACAGATTTTGGTCCAAACCTGGCGGGACATTCAGATTTCAAACAATGGATAAGGTAGGTAAGTAAGGTACAGGTTACTGCAGAACTTCATTTCGATTTTCACCTCTGTAAGAGTAAAGTATTCCTCGTTGTAGAGTTAAGAGGCAGCATTGCCGGTTGAACACAGCTTATTGTAACCTATCTTACCAACCCCTAACTTCCAACACACAAATAGGTACACCAGTGACCAGACATACGAACATGAATAGATAGCTGCAGCTTAAACTTTCTGAAAATAAAGCAAAAGCCAGTGGGTTGGTATGCCCACCTTTTTCTTTCACTTGTATACCTTGTCGGATGGGTTATGGATATTCAGTCCAGATCAAAACCATATCTCAATTTCTCTGTGTGATTCTAGCCACATTGATCATGACCAATATGGCATCTGATTTAAGGATGTAAAGGGGTTAGGATTTATGGGTAGAACCCAACCGGCGATACTCGATCTACGCCTGATGGGTGTCCAAAGTACAGAACAGGATTATGTCTTAATGGAACCAATTTAATATAGATCTTGGGCCCAAACAGAGACTCAAGACTCAAACCTTGCCACTAAATATATCAAATATAACAAGCAAAATGCACAGCCAAAACAGAACAAGCATCATACTTTTGTTAAATATATACATGGGTGGAACAGAGTGGACCAGGAACTGATAGTTATCTGGGCCCGAATTAAGGACCCAAACTCAGAACTGATTATGAAATTGTGGTTCAAAGAGTGCAGATTCAGATTGGGGTCCATTTACATCACTTTGTTCTTTTTTAATTCAAGAACTAACCCTCCAATTGAAAAAATTTGTTCAGCTCGACGCAAAAATTGGAAAGAGTCAATGGCGAGAATGGGTTTGATCTACCGGTGCCAAATCGGTTTATCAGGAGAGTGACTTTAAGAGTAACCAAACGGTCAAATCTAGCCATGGACCATGGGCCCACCCCTATCCCCTCTCACCCCTGTTCTGATCAGGTGGGTGGTCTACCAAAAAGTTTGGGAGTGGGGACCAATTGAAATTAGGTGTCTGGTAGACTACCCATGTCCATGTTTCCCTTCAAAAAATGGAACCAATTTAACACACTTCTGGCAGCCAAACTTTAACTATCACTGCACGGAAAAAGATATTTGGTTAGCACAACCAATTCAATGCATGCCTCTGCTCTGCTCACCCATCTCTTATAGGATCAACTACCTTTCTATCTGCCAAGAACAAACTGAAGCATGTTTGTCCATAAACGTTTATGTATAAATATTAGCACTTGCTTCAACTTGGTCATCAACCACATTGCCTCTCTTTCACTTCTCTTCTCTTCTCTTTTCCAATGCCTCATTCAACACACAGGTTGAGCCCCTAAGCCCTGGTTAGAGCCTAAGTGATGAAATGTTGAGTTCATGGTTCAGTGCGTCGAGAAGAAAAAGGATCGGGGTGGGCTACCCGTGATGGAGAAGCAGGGCACGTGCGACATGGATCCTACGGATGAGAGTTTCGCACGTGCTCTAACTCTCCACCTCGGTTCCTCACCCCACTTTGAATGATCAAGAGAAAATGGAGACATTGAGGGGAAGGTAAGCTTATGTTTAGGCAAGTAAACTTCTATCTATTTCATTGTTCTCACTTATATTAATGTAACAGTTCTCATATATTGTATTATACAACATTCAAGTAAAATATATAATGTAATCATATCTAGCATAGGAACATGACCTGGAATGATAACTGTGTGAATGTGGCCCAGTGGCACATAACTTGCTTGTGTGCCCAGGTCACCTATTTTATCATATTTACATTTTATCTCATCTGTAACTTGCTTGTGTGCACATTTCACCTATTTTATCATATTTACTTTCTTTATCTCATCTGCTTTTTATGGGTGCCATCCAATGCATAAACTACTTATTTATTTATTTCCAATACAAGACTTGAAAAAGGTGATTTTGCTGTAGTTGCAAAACTACAAAACTTTGGGACTAAACTCAAGGAACCATTTTTTTAAAATTGACTCACCTGAGTGACGCGGGAAGGGCATCTAGTCGAGTAACTTGAGTGAGTTTGGCCAAGTTCCTGCAGACTGTACACAAAAAAAAATAGCAAGATTTTTCTTTAATGTAATCATCATTTAACTACTTCAATGCATCAATCAATGAATCTACAAGAGACAGTTATCTTTCTAAATGATGCAGTAATCAGCCAACTGCCTTCTTATTCTATCATGGCTGTGTAAATCTATCCCATTACAATGTTCCATCTACAATCCCAATACCACATTTGGCCCAGGTCATCAGTACATCCTGGTACTTAATCCAGTGCCCAACAACAAGAGGCTTCCCATAGACATTCGACCTTCATGAAATGCTCCCAGCTAGGATAATCACAGAGGCCGCTATCTAATCAGAGTTTGACACTGTACTATAGGGCCTACTTAATCTTTTTTGCTATCTAAGTCGACCATCATGGGGAAACAGTGCATAATGAGATTGGATGTAGTTCAAAGTACAATTGGTTTGTATAATTTAGCAAACTGGATGTGTATCCATTTCCTTGGGAGTAAGAGGTAACACAGGAATCACATAAAGCAAATATCATTTCCTGGGTTTTTCCACCCAAATCAATATCATTGAATGATGCTGATAGTGATTTAGTGTACAGTAGAGGCAGGTAGACAATACCCCATGTTAACATTGCTTTCAAGTTCCCTGCTGCCTCAAACAGACAGAAGACAGATAACCATCTGAGAAGTACATATTTGAACCATTGGTGGGTACATCCATTTCATGCCAAATTAACCATCAATTGTGATCTGAACGGCTCTCAAGTGCTGATGCAGCTGATTCCACTTTGTCAAGTAAGCAAGCATAGATTTTCTGCTTCAACCGGTCGATGGTCACCCCCAACTCCATGTTCTCAGGGCCCACTATCCCAAGTAAGTGATCCAACCAGTCATTTGCGCGCTTAAGTTGTGACAAAGTAACTGCAATCTCATCATCAGATTCTATTCTCCGACTTCCAGTGCCATCCTTTCCTTTATTCAAATGCGTCTGCGGACGAAACCCTGTACTCAAAGCACCTTCCAAGAATAGCAAGAACCAGTTCTGTGATTCCTTCAAGAGAATGTCCTTCAGTTCTTGGATTTCTCTTGCACCATTCCCTTTTACCCATTCCAGCTTTTCATTCACATGAGTTTCTAGTGAGACTTTTGGAGAATTCTGAGCGTTTCTACAATGGGATGGAGAAGTCTTCTTGCTAGACTTATCACCGTCAGAAGGCAGAGCATCAAAGACTTTTGAGGAGCCATCCTTCCACGTGGCAGAATTTGATTGGTTGATGAGCCGGTCAAGTGCAAAGAACTTGGTGAGAGAGAGGTGGGGATTCTCCATAGCAGCAGATGAACGTAGATCAGCAAACAAACTGGAGAACAGATGCGATCAAATGGTAAATAGAAGCTGATAGAGAACTTGGCCACAATAGGCGCCTTCATTTCTCAATGCAAATACATGGAGCAGATGTATTTGTCTCTATATATGCAGTTTATTCAGGGAAGATGGCGGCACGGTACTTTCTGCATCTTAGGCTGATGGACTACACTTCAGAGCTAATCTTAATACAGCAGAATCAAATCTTGGTGGGAGGTATGTGTGTTTGTGGCATGATGATAGAAGTGGAAACATCTTGCTGAACTTTTCAGATCAACAAATCAATTGGATCTTGTAGCATGCAGATTTATATGTTGGGAGAAATGTAAGTAGGAAGAAGTACTAGGCATGACTGAAAAACAGAAAACAGTATATACCTTATAGCCACTTCAATGTCACTTTCACTGAAGGTGTTAATAAAACTAGAATAAAAGTTTGGTCATAAAAACCAAATGCAAACAATAGAGAAATTATTTCATGTGTAGGCTTGCAGCAATTTTTCTTCTTCTTTTTTTTTTTTTTTATTGATAACGTGACTAGAACCCACTATCTCAAGGTTGCAATAGTGGGCACCTTCCACCGTGCCATGGCTTGTCTTGCAACAATTTTCATTATTGTTGAAAGTTTAAAATGATCGGCTCTCTCCAGATCCGCATCATGTAATGATGTGTATATAATGCAAACATTTAGATTTACAGAGGGACCACTGCAGTCAAGAAATTTGTTTTCAATAAACGAAGTATGTTTCCTTCCAGTTTTTCAAATCCATGCCTCGCATTCAAGCAGATAGTGTTACAAATGATTGCGAAGAGACATTTCAGACATCATTTCTCGCATCATTTCTCACAACTGTTTCTAAGTGGTACGTGACACATGCAGAAATACAATGAAACGAGACAGAATGTGAGGGAAAGATTGGCAGAGAGAAGAAAAAGGATGGAGTGAGAAGTAAATGTAGAGGGAGATGCCCCAGAGCTACCTTCAATTTAAGAGAGGATGTGAAGGTAGTTGAACGATGCAAACTCTAATAGAAAAAGTGAGGTAAATGTGTTTGAGAAAACAATAACAATTGTATTAACTGAACCACCCAATATTACCATTAAATCAGAAATTGAGATTAGATAAAGATTTTTTTTCTAGGCACATAGGTTCAGATAGATCTAAGATCAGCTTATCATCACAGAATCTGAAAGTGTAATTCAATTACCCCAAACTGGAAGTACTGTATATTTTGGTAGAATGGATTGGTTATTAGCCTCCCATGCATTTGGCTAGTATGGGAACCAGAAACCAGATCAGGTCAACTGAAAATTTTCTACCTCATGTGATTTCCAATTTGCATGCCGTCCCAAATGAAGGAAGTGACATTGATAGCCGACTATTGTGCCAATTGCAATTTAGTGTATGAATTTGCTTTTATTAGTTGAGATCTTTTTCATTTCACCATGGATGTAGGTTTAAACTACAGTATTGTACATGAAACGTCAACTCAAAAGTGCAGAAGAGTTTTTCAAGGGTGTCTTAGTCTATCCAGAAGTACAAGAACAAAGGTGTTAGAGGTGTCACTCATCAGTTTACACACACCAACAACATACTTCAGCTATTGGAGAGTTTTCAAGACACATTAAATGCCTCCCAAGTGAGATTCTAGATTATTAAAAAAAACACCTAACAATAATAAATGGAGACAAATTATTATAGAGAACCTATGTGATCCATGACCGGTCAAAATGCATAATACCTTTTATCCTTAACTTACTATGTATGGGTCCTATGATTTGGTGGTCCAGATCATGTACATGATCTGTATGATCACGGATGTATTATACCCTAGAAATAACTTAGAATAGGAAGTACTTTCTACATTAAATGTAAACAGTTTCTTTTATTTTTAACCATAAATTAGCAGGACAATGGTCAAAGGATTAATACTTCTGATTGGCCAAGTACTTCAATGGCATAGAATATCCACACAGTTGGTCCCATCAGAAAATTGGTGTGGCCACCAAATAACATATGCGTTGTGCAGATTCAAGGCATGACGATACTACACATATCCTTGATCAAAGATCATATAATTCATCTAAATCAAAAGAGAGTTTTGAGATGAATGTGCAAGAATGGATACAAGGATAGCACAAACTGACATAAACAATACTCACCTAAGGCTCTTGACAAGAGCTGCAGCAGAAGATGCTTCCTTTTGAGCTTCAGCTGCAACTAGAGAAGCTATGTTTCTTCTTCTCGCCATCCCCTTGATGGAAAAAGAAAAAAAAAAGTTCAATAACAATATCTTGATCGTGCAGAAAGGGCAACTTTTAGTCCTTTGAGAGAAATGGTACAAAGTTGGGCAGTCATAGGAACAATGCTATAATGAACCATATCAGCAATCAGTTGAGATTGGATGGAAGCAGGCCTTAGTTCTAACATAGTTGGGTCTTTCTATATTGAAAAAGTCTACCTGGACGTACTCTGGGACTCGGTCTTTGGACCGACCCCATGGTCCGAGCCCCAGAGTACGTCCAGGTAGCAGGGCTCTTCTATATTATTGCAAGGAAAAGGTTCTTCAATGGTCAACTTTCTTTAGCAGAGTCCACTGGATCATTGCCTCCAGAAGTTTGAGCCTTTAGCTTCCTCAATACTTATGTTCCAAAGAAAAATCTCTATGATCGCTTTTTTGTGATACAGATAACCGAATATGGTATACTACAGATAAGTGCCTAAGTTTCACATTAAGATTTTAAGCCATGTTTCTGATTTGTGTAAACTGAAATTGAGTTCCAATCAGTTGTTGACTTAGTAATCTTTGATCCAGAGCAGTAATGTTAAGTAGACAATGTACCTTTCCCAGTTTCACAATGTTGGTAGGAAGAGATTCCCACGAGATGGTTTCTTGCGTTCGTTTCTTGTGGCTACTTATCAAAGAGGAAATCAGGCTGGGGCTCTGCTTCTTGGATGTGATTTGTTTGGATGCTGAACCTTTTGTCTCTCTTTCTTTAATGTTGGTTCCAACAGAGTCTTCCTTTGTTCTTAATGCAGCAACTTGGGTGTCCAAAGGAGTTGAGGGGCTTGCCTGTAATGCTAGGACCAATTATAATCGCTGGATCATTTTAAGATACACCAAAATCAAATGTAAAACTACTCTAGTAGGCCTACAATTTATTTTGGTTAGAGTTTGTTCAGGCTAATTCCACTTGCAGCCCTGTGGAGGTCCTATTGTGTTATAAACAGGTGATGAATGATGATCATAGGTTGTGTATGCCATTCAGATGAAACAATATCTACTCTATGTGGCTAGTACTGGAAAATAGGGATATTGAATAACTACTACTATGGTACTCTGTTCATGTGAAGATACCAGATGTTACAAAAGGGGAGATCATCTCATGCTCAGTGTAAAATCCAATTCCAATCTATATTGGCAAGCATCTTGGATATTTTGTTCTTTACTTGAATCCATCATATACAGGACTCTTTGTACCATAAGTGAGATGCTTGACATTATCCAAAACATAGAGAGATTTCAAGGGATAACACTCTCAATAATGTTATGTAGCGCCAATAATGTTAAGAGATTTCAAGGGCTACCTAGTACTTAAGAAATAGATGAATATCATGTATCATTTATCTTTCTATGAATACTTAAGCAGCACGAAACTCATACCTGACCTTTGGGATCTTGCTTGGCTTTAGAAGAACCAACCTTCTTAGTCAATCCAGCATTCTCATTCCCAATAACCTTTCCATCGCTAGTAGAGTCTGCACTAGATCCCTTAGGAATTGAACATGAAATTCCTTGCATGTATCTAGAAGCAACGACAACCTTCTCCTCCTTTATAACAACTTTTTTTATTGGGCTTTCCTCTTTTCCCTCGGATAATTCACTTGACTTTGAACTTCCTTCATGAGAAGGGGTTTTTGGAACATCAGAAGGCGTCAACATTTGCATTAGATCTTTTGGATTCCCGATGCATTGGTTCCTTCCAGGCACTGGCCGCACGCCAACTAGTACTGGGACTGGTGTTCCAGCTTCCACCTTGTCAACATATATGAATTGGCCAAGTTGTAGTTTATTTGTTAAGATAAGTTCATTGTCTTCCTTAGACAGGGAGACATATGTAGAGTGTGAAGAATCTGAGACCTTAATAAAGAAGCCATGATTCGGCCACAACTCGGACCCTGTTAATGCGGGGACAATGCTGATCACTTGTAAAAGAACCGATCGGTATTCTCCACATACCCTTACATCAGAATTTATGCTTTGGAGAAGTTTTAGTAGGACACCAGGAGTCAGGGAAGCCATTTTACACTTTTTCTACTTCAGAAGTATTATTTTCTTGAATGTGTCTACGGATCTTGGAAATATAGATGCAGCCTTTTAATAAATTATCCGAGTTGAACAAGAATGCCTGCCATCCATTAACACATTAACAGCATTGTTAGTTAGTAGGTAGTGAACAAATAATTGAATCATTTAACCTCAACATTGGTCATGACCTAAATTGATATGGATTTTACCATTTTTCCTTTTAACATTTCCTTACTTATTTATTGTCCTTGTTATATCGGTAGGTCCCACCTCTCCTTTCAAGTAACACCCTATGGGGGCTTTTCAGAAACAGCCATGGATTCCACAGCTTGCGGAGTCCATGGTTTACCTCTTCCATGGACATTTTTAAGTGTCGAATCCGCGAGCCAAGGGAACCTTCAAATTCTGTACGGTTCATAGATGGAGGGGTAGAGAGCACATGGATCCCTGAAATAATATAACTAGCATAACCACTCCATCATCAGACCTCAAAATTGTTGAAAGCTTAGATTTAGGCTGTTTCTTTTGCAGCATCCATGAAAAATTCTGCATCAAACCTCGGAGTTGGACATACCAGTGGAAAACTTCTCCTACTCTGCTGGAACTTCTGCTGCACAAACATTGTCCATGATTTCTTTAAAAAAAATATTAGAAATCTCCATCCTTGATTACTTTAGGGTGTTTTAGGCAGAGAAAACTTTAGAATTTGGTATGACAATGGGATAATGGAGTTATAGGGTCTGTTGGCTTCACATAAAGGTCAATGTGTTAAAACTAGTACTACATATCATATGATTTTACTTAATTTTAGTTTTCAGTGGAATTAAAATGATGTTTGGGATGAATGGTGAAAAAGAAGAAATGGAAAGAGAAAAGGACAGAGAAAACAGGACATGAAGATGTAGAATTAGGAAGGACTAAAGAATGAGACTAGAAACATTAAGCATCCCTAGCCATAAGCTCAAGGGTTCTGGCTTTCAAATTTTTAGTTAGTGGTAAAACTAGTAACATGAAATTAGTATAAAATTATTTGATTACTTTTAGAGAAGGAAAACTATTCTTCACCCTCTTTTATTCAAAATAATTGCATGTAGAATGATTTTCGATGAAAAACGATTGCTAAAACATGATTAAGATGTGTAAAATGATTGACAAATGGTTGATACAGCCAATGGTCAATATGCATTGGGAAAACATCATCCCGTTGCGTGGATTAGACACTGATTGGAGGGAGAATTTTAGCCTATCAATACATTCATAGTAGGAGAAACAATCCAAAACACCATGATAACTCATCAATTAGGAAATGTAAGGAATTCACCAACCCATGTCATATAGAGCACCAAAGAAGTTAAAGAAAGATACGTTCGATCATAAGGAGAAAAAAAAAACAATGTATTATATGAACTACCTATGAAATAAAAAATATTCACACCAGAAAAAAAAAAATCGGCAACATAAAGAAGAGTTAAAAATAAAAAGGAGAACTTGAATAAACTCCAATACAAACTATAAACCAAACTTCAAACATAGAAATAGAATGCACAAAACAGAGTCATGAAACCCAAAAATCAAAAGAAAAAACCTACAGAAAGTGATGTAAACTGTGACATTCATTCACCAAATGACTGCAACTTACAATCTATAATCTAAAGAAATTTCAAAAGAAAGAAGAAAATGAGACAGATACCTGCGTGGCTCAGGGAACTTCCAATGCCATGAAGGAGTTTTTGGTGCTTGAAGGTGAGAAATCTCTCCCTCCCTCCCTCTCTCTCTCTCTCTCTCTCTCATAGCTTTGCTCAGCAGGCACGTAACCACCGAGTTCCCGTGGCATCTAAGCGAGTCCTTGCAGATTACGAAAATGCCCACTATTTGAAAGGTGGCCAGTCTCCACGATCTCATGGCAAATGGCAAAGCAACAGCGACCGACGTGGGATCAACTATAAGGGCATTACGGTCACAACTGCCAGACGTGGGTTCAACTGTCCAGATGTGTCCATATGGTGGGTCCCGCAGTGGATCGAAAGATTACAACATATCATAACCATCAGGTTGTTTAGCTGTTGTTGTCTTGTAACTCGTGTTGAATTCCTTTTATCAACCACCACCTTCTTCTTTGGGCCAAATGGGTAGGAATTCTTCTAACAGTCACCCCAACTAAAGGTTATAATCGTGGTGGTAATGAGTACGGATGGATTCCAGAAATGATGGTGAGGAGGAACTGTCCATTTCATGGTGCTGTGTCATGATTTGGTGATCCCAACTGATGGTTTAATGCAATGCAAGCTACCACATTTTCCTCGAAACATTCCCATAATGGGATTTTAGCAATTGATATCAAGTCATAAAGAGATAAAAACATTAGTTTAAATTTTAAAAGCTTGCGGAGTTCACAAGGAACTAAGTTGGGCTGACCCAACCTTGTTTTAAGTGTTTAACCTCAGTCCTCAGGTAGGGTTTGGGAGAAATCCGTTCTTCGGAATGGTCTCGACCCGAAAAAAAGAGTTGTTCGGACGGACTCGATCCAAATAAAAAGAGTCCGAATCAAAACAAGGAGATATTATTTCATCCGATCAAGATTTGCCAATGGTATAAAATCTCATCTTCACTTTTTTTTTTCATTCAAATAAGCAATTGAGAGGGATATGGATAGGGTACACTTGATTACTTGAATGAAGTTTATTTTGAGGGACACTTGTTGTTTTGGGTCGACATCTAAACTGATAATTATTTTCTGAGATGATCATCATATTAGGATTAGAAGCTGGATTCTTAGATTAAAGTCAGTTTTGAATTTATGCAATGACTTAGAAGCTTGCATTTTACTTGTTAATGTTAATATTTAAAATTATAGGGTTAAGCTTTAAGGTGCTCTGTTTTCTCTTTTTAGATAATATATAATGTGCTTTTATGTTTTATAACATAGTATCTTTTTTTCTGATTGGTGATTAGGAATGGTTAGAATTTTGAAACTAGGAGAGATTGATAGGTTGACTTGGCCGAGCCTTAACCATTTCATCCGAAATGCCCAAAATCTTGCACTCAGGGTTGGGTTGACACTGAGTGATGTGTATGGGCCCAACTTAACCCAACCTAATCATTAATCAGGTTGGAGAATGTCAATCCAAACCCTGAATTGTAGGGTCCAGATCAAATTGCAATGATGTTCGTATTGACCCAACCTAAACCTAACAGATCCCTATTTCAACCCAAATGTGGGATTTACAATTGGACTCGGGCCGGATGGGCTGGTTGGGTGAGTAGTTGCAACTCCAATCAACTCATCACCTGCTGCGAGGGGAAGCATCGAAGTTTGATTATACAGCAATAAATGAAAATAAGAATAATAACTTTCAAAACTTGACGGTAGAGGTTTAGTGGAAGCGCCACACTTTCCCTCACTGGCCCAAAATCTGAATCTAAAAGCAAAGGCCGAAAGACTAGCATCAAAAAACCCCAAAACCCAAAAACTCAATTAAAAAGTTAACGTCAATGCCCATAGGACTGTTAATCATGTCGTATTAACGAATTCGAGTGTTAATAAATTCGGGTTATAATCACTTCAACCCGTACATACACGACCCATTAAATAAACAGGTCCAAAAATCAAACATGAACATCACCAGTTTATTTAACGAGTTACACGACACGACCCGTTAGTCCGTTAAATAATTTTATCCATTTTAGATTATGTCAATTAACACACACGATTTTACTAATAAAAGGAGAGTGAAGGGGTTAGAAAATGATCTTTTATACGTGGATTTTAGGATTTCACTTCAACCTTTTCGAACTTACCGAAATACCCCTCATGCATTTTATAATTTATGTCATTTATCATTTGGCAAGTTGTATCGGGTTGTTAATGGGTTACCGATTTTATTCGTTAATGACCCACTAATTTAACGAGTTAACAGGTCCGACCCATTAACGACACGGACCCGTTAAGAGGCCACCCGAACCCGTTAATATCATGTTTCGTGTCGTGTTAACGGGTTGTGTGGCATTTTCACAGCCCTACATGCCCATGATCATCCAGATACCTTAAAAGTCATAGGTCAAGGGCCAAAGTCGTGGAAGCTAGTAACCCAACAAACCCAATTTAAGTATCAAGATTAAAAATCCATATGTACCAAAAAAAAAAATAGGAGAGAGAACTCCATCATCAAGGCCCATGAGTTGAAACCTGAATTTTAGACAGCGTAAGCTATGACCTATCATACCTCTTAGCCTGGTAATCCAGTGGCACTATTAAGCCCATTGAATCATGTCATTTCCAAAATTAACTATCCATTGACACCTTCTAGGCCTGCTTGTTTTAATGGATTTGAGTGCTTAAAAATTCTAAATACTATTCCTACCGAAGCGGCTGAATTAAAGAAAAATATATTAAGATCCAAGTGAGAATCAAGTTTTCTCTCCTTTCATGGAAAATTAAAACTTAGCCATGGAAATCATCGTCCAGCTGCATCTCCCATCGCCTTCACTTCTCGCATCTTTATTGTTATATATTTTGATGTAACTTAGAACTCATTTTACTATAATCAATTCTTATTTTGATGTAACTTTGAAATCTTTTTACTATAATCAATTCCCTACAACTAAACAGGCCCTTTTTCTTCCCCTCCCGTATATACACACATGCACCCACACACTCACTTCTCACACTACGCTAACAAACAGGCCCTTAAAAAGCTTGCAGTCCAAAATTCACCAACCCAGAAGAGCCTCCTTTCCTTTTATGACCCCCTCCGTTACTTATACAACACAAGAAGATGACCCAATGTCGCTTCTAAGATTGAATCCCTCCCCAACAGCTGAGGGAAAAACTTCAAGCGTCGAGCATGCTAACAGAAGAAAGCTCATGCACTCGCTTCACCGCAAGGCTTCATATCAATGTTTACAAATTATTTGAGAAAATCTATCGACTGTCATTTGAATATGTGCGCCAGCATGAAATTGTTGAGGCTAACCAGCCTACATAAATTATTAAAACCTTCTCAAGAGGGAGGGGATTTTGAATAATATACTCACTGCCAAAATGATGTAAGGATTCAGATCATTCAGAATCCTCCACTTCTGTTGTTCTGCAACTGCAACTGGGCTTTTTATAATAGAAAGCATATTAGAGCATGTGGACCTACAGATATAACATAGAAAGGGATCTTGAAAGGGGGGGGGGGGGGGGGGGGGTGGGTTGAACATTAACATATCAGGACTAATGATTCTCATTCTACCATGTCCTATACTCCTATTTTGGAAAAAAAAAAAAAAAAACACATCTTGCTTGACCTTCTTAATACTGCCGAAATGCATCTACTAGTTTTTGCATGTATCATGTATGGTCCACTAAACACCCCACAACCTGATGTATAGCGTAGCATCCTTAAGTTTGCCATAAAAAGAAACAACGATAGTACTAGGCTGTGGGTTAGCTGGTTACGGATGCTAAACACCAAATAACCCCTTTGTAGACATGATGAAATTTTTTTGAATGAAACCAACAATACCTAATGACTATCTTTAAAAGTCAAAACGTTTGCATGGAGACTACCTGGTCCACATTCAAACTGTTATCTTTGTTTGATGAAAGCTTAAAAAATCAAATCTTTTGCACAATGGGGCTACCTTGTGCACATCCACTACCTTTTGCACGTACAAATTGTACATCCATATTGCTCATCCTAGTTTAATGAATGCCCCAAGCCCCGCTCCTTTATGACAAAAAATGAGTGTTACTTCACGATTGGTTTAGATCTTTACAAGTGGCCTTGCATGCATAGATGAAATGAGTCAGTTGACCTGTTATCACTCCCTAATATTGGAACATGACTACAAAACCAGTGACAGCTTTGAAAACCACACTTCACATCCTCAAGATAAAAGGACCCAGCCAACATCATGTCATGTGTCTCTGTCTAATATATGGATGTTAGTTTCATTAATATCCACCAAATGTTACACGGCAGCCGTGCTCTATCAGTTTGAAAATATTGGAATTGTGGTGAACTCCAAATTATATCCCAATTTTCACATCACAGCGAATTCTCCTGCTAATACAATTAAGTACCTACAACATAATGTTTCCTTCATCAAAGAGCAGAATTGCTGAGTTTGACATGCGCAGTGGCGCCACTCCCATGAATTTCAGTGGAACCTGTAAATGCTGATCATCTTCATGCATTTATACAACCTTTCAAAAAAAAAATTTTTTTATATATATTTCTAATAACATTGCATTTCCAGTCACATTTAGAAGAAAACAGAATATTTCATATACTAACCCAAAAAAAATATAGAAATTAAAAACCAACATTTCCACCATACCAACCCCTCATAGAAAACACAGAATCTTCATTTTAATAAATTTCATTCATAACAACAATCCATATCCCAATTACAAAATGGGCCGGGAACCAAACACGACACCACAGCATCAAATAAAATTCAAACAAACAGACGATATATACATACCATCTCACAAAAACAACAAGAAAGTGAACAGACAGACCGAGGGAGGGCCCATCTATATTACAAACGTAACATGAACCACGTTACGTACGTTACATACGTAAAATTACCATGCATTTACACAAAAACCTCACAAAATATAACCTCTCCATCTCTCCTCTCTCCGGAAACTCCAAAGCAAACCTTCT
The DNA here is from genome assembly GCA_012931725.1 of Litsea cubeba. Taxonomy (NCBI): domain Eukaryota; kingdom Viridiplantae; phylum Streptophyta; class Magnoliopsida; order Laurales; family Lauraceae; genus Litsea; species Litsea cubeba. Next base: position 69,954,189 of record CM022950.1, on the reverse strand, counting down.
CATTGGAAACTCTATCCATCATTATTAGATTTATTATGACTTATACTATATATCCAAAGTTGTCTCTGTACATATTATATAGATAGATATTTCTTTATTTATGTTGCCCACTTGCCCATGGCCTTGGCCATACTTGGTGAAACCTTAGCCCTCGTTCAACGGTCGAGAGCACTGATCACAACCCTGCAGAAACAAAATCCATCCGTTAAAAATAGAGTTTGTAACTGCCACGTGAGCCTCACGTGAGTTCCATCCAAGTTGGCAAAACAACCCCCCTAAAATTACATCTAACCCCATCAACTTTAAGAGGTTTTCCAATCTATGCAGGTCATTTATAATAGTCAACGACAGGGGCAATGTCGTCATTTTAAGAAGATTCTCGTTTCCTAACTCAGAAGGGAAAACAAAATCCAGATTTCGAAGAGAAGTAAAATTGTACTGACCAATCATAGACGGTTGGGCTCCTGGGTTCTGCCTTTTCGAACGGCTCAGATTTCCTCCTGATTCCCTTGAGACACCCTCGTGGTGTCGTCGCTGCAACGGACAAGAAAATACCGTTACAAACCCAACAAACGAGGAAAGAAAAAGCAAAATCCATGGAAAAGAGGAATATAGAGTGCACACGTGTGAGAGGAGAGTCTGGGGCGCTAGATCCTGCGGGAGAAGACGGGAGGGACCCAGTATCGCCCGAAACGTTACGGAAATGGGAGGTCTTGAGGATGGTTATGCTCCGAGTCACGGGAATATCGTCCGAAAAGTCAAGGGCTCGAGCGGAACAGGATAAAGTACGATACTTTCGGAGCTTGCTGAGGCCTTTATCGGGCTGGGGACCAGCAACTGTGTCGTCCCAAAGCAGGTCAAGCAGACCCATGTTGTAGGAGTATCGGATCCGAAACGCTGTAACGGGAGGGAGGAAAACGGGGAAAATGGAATCTGGGAAAAGTTGCAGATTTTTCTTCTTGGGTGGACAGGGAACAGGGATTTATATAGAAAAGGGAGGAAGTTTTGGAGTGGGGCATACGGGAAAAGCGGAGTTTGGGAATCTGGATAAGGTTTCCAAGGCACGAGCCGAGCCGAGCCGAGCCGACTTTTGATGGGCTTTGGTCGTTTCCTAGTATTGGCTCCAAGCCAATGTGTATGTGCAGTTACTAAAATACCCTTATTTTCCTTTCCATACCCACTCAAACCCCTGAATCTCCTTATAATCCGTATTTTTTTCCTCCTATTTGGAATGGTAATCTGAGTGATCAAATGAGGGCTATGGTGGTATTAAGGGTTTCGATTAAGTAAAAGGGGCCCACTTGCAAAAAAGACAATTGTATAAAGAAATTCTCATGTTAACTGCACATGGAAAGTTTATTGTGACAACATGGGATTATTTTTAGGAAATTGATATTGGCACTCCTTATTTTGATGGAGGCACTCCAATTTAAGTCAATTTCCTTCTCACCAGTTACCTTAAAAAGGAGTGCTTTCATTAAAAATAGGAGTGCCAATATCAATTTCCTATCTCTATTGACTAATTTTCAAAGGAAATAACTTAAAACTTCTTAAATAAATCCAACATTTCCACAATCTGACCAGATATATTTAAATAAGGTAGATATCCAATTTTGATTACAAAGGACAAGTCAGCTCGTTTCATGTGAATCTTTTCAATGACTTGGCTGCTTGTCATGAACAAGCTTTGTGAGATCCAATACTTATCCATTCAAGGATGACTTGGCTGTTTGTCATGAACAAGCTTTGTGAGATCCAATACTTATCCGATTCAAGGTCCCCTCCTCTTAAAGAATGTCAACGAATCTAATCTTTGGGCTAATGCAAAAAGGTGTGGCCAAGCCATTAGCAGTTTTGGGATGCTGTCTTAAAACTGAATCTTGTCCTATGCCATTTAGATATATTCAGAACTAGAAAAAAAAAAAAAAGTTGAACCTTAATTTAGTATACAGAAGCTTCACTAATATGATACACAGTGGGATCCTTAAGAAATGAATGAACCCAAATGTGACTTATGAGATTTGAATGATTAAGACTCCTATAATAAGAAATATCATCTTCATTACATAAACATTCCAGGCCCCAACTCTTGATTGCTCATCCAATGGCCTTCTAATTGTATTGAGCCTTTTCCTTTGGATAAAACCATCTTCTAATATAGATTGCAAACTGGAAGATGTCACTGTCTAAGAATCAGACTGTGATGAGAAAACATTTGACCTATAGTGTTAAAAAAATATATACATTCCAAGCCTAGGAAATGCCAATCCCCCACATACAGCATCCAATATTCAATTGTCTTGGCCTATTGTTAGGTGGCAGCATCTTCCTTAATTCTTTTTAATGTCTGCAGTCATTTTCATCTCCACCCACATTTGGGCTCAAACCGAGCAGGGCTATTATGGTCATTTTGAAGGGACTATATTCTTAGCCGGCTATTTGGGCTAGCCGATAAGGACAATCCATCCTGTATTTAAAAAGTCCTAACTTTAAGGGGCAAGAAAATCAGAGCCGTAGACTTGGTCATGATAGTGGTGATGGGTCCCACTTGTCATTATCTTATACACGTCAGGATAAGATCGACATCCAGCTTGACCAACCAGAAAATGACACGAAGTGGGGTCCATGTGCCCCTTCACGTCACAAAAGAAGATTAGGATGTAGTTCCCTTGGACCCTTCCCGGTCATCGAGAAAGACCCGATAACTCGGCAGGGAAATCGTGGTAAAACTGCCAGATGCAGATACTGGAGTGAGGAATTTGGATTTACTAGGTGGGGTCCAGGGATGAAATCAAAATTACTGGCCATTTGCTAAAAACATACCAAACATAACAACTTCCTAAAATTAGAGTTGGTTTTTCCCTAGAAAGAAAGGAAGGAGCTGAAATCAAGGCTGTGGAATCCTTTTTTTAAATTCCCTGATCCAACAAATCTCATTCTATATTTTTCTGTTTTACTATTACTTCCTAGTATGGGAAATGGCAAGTTAAAAAAAGCTGCTGACCTCTATCTCTTTGCTCATTTTTAGAGTGCTTTTCAAAATAGATTTGGTGGCAGGGGTTCCATGGAAGTAAGAAGACTATGATATCTTGAAAGGTTTTGAAAATTAAAAAATAAAATAAAATAAAAAGCAAGCTTCATGGTTGTATGCAAGCTGGTATAGCGCTGCGAAATAAAGATGTTTCAGATTTTGGTTGGAATGATTAGTTAAGAAATTTAATGTGGCATGGCCAAACAATTAGAATTTCAAATGCCAAAAGGAACGTTTTGATGTTAAAAGAAAATGTATGTATTGCAATACACAGATCAAATTTCACTTAAAAGGGAGAGCATTGAAAAGTTTTTATACTACTTTTATTAGTGCCTCAAGGCTTTGGTATGAAAGGTTAACTAAAGAAGCTTAATAATGAAAATAATAATTAAGTTAAGAAACTTCGCCTTTTATATTTTAACTATCTATTCAGCGATATTTGGCCAAATAGTCATTAGAACTCAATGGATCCAATTGAGTTGATTATATAAAAGTTCTTTTTGTATTTCTTAGGGCCAATTAGTCCCACAAAATTTTCATGTGCTTGTTTTTTTTTTTTTTTTAATAGAGAACATTTATTTTATAAAGGAAAAAGTTTCCCTCCTATGTCTAACCATTCGAACTGATGGTGAGTACTAGCAACTTGCCCACGGAAGAAGTTTGCAATTTGGAGTTTAGATCCTGCTAGTCATTCCAACTGATGGTGAAAACCTGCAACTTCGCCAATCTTTGAATAAGTTGCATCTAATTCAACAATACACTCCCACTTCCAATGAGTGAAAAACTTTTGCTTTTGTGCTTGCGTAATGAATATTTCCTCTCTAGGAATGAGACTACTACATTTTTATATTGAAACAACGCTACAGGGTTGGTTTGTTGTCATTTTCTCTATAAGTTGATAAGATTGTACAATATAAAGTAAATTAAACTAGAATGTAATAAATTATACTTTACTATTATTTAACAAAAAATCATATTTCATCATAATCAAAGCCTTGTCTCAACTATAATGGGGTCGGCTACATAAATTATGTTTCTCAATTCTAATCTAACTTGAATCAAATCCTCAAGTAAATTGTTTTTCTTAAAGTTTATTTTTATTAACTCCATCTAGGTGTTCTTCGGTCTAGCTCTTCCCTTTGGTGACCATCAACCTGCATAGTCAAGCTTTTTCTTACCGGCGTAATTACTGGCTTGCGTTGGCATGTCCAAACCATCTCAAATGAGTTTCTCTAATTTTATTCTCTATTGATGTTACCCCTCAGTGATCTCTAAATCGCTAACTTCTAATTTTATCCTTCCTAATTTTAATACACATTCACCTCAACATTCTCATATCTGCTACATCCATTTTGTACATATGTTGCTTTTTAATTGGTCAACATTCTGCTCCATAGGTCATAACTAGTCTAATCATTGTTCTGTAAAAATTTTCTTTCAATATTGTTGCCACTCGTCAGTCACAAAGCACTTAAGAAGTAAGTCTTCACTTCAACCAGCCCGCTTTTATTGTATGCTCAGTATCTTAATTAATCTTCACATCCTTACTAATTATATATCGAGCCAATGCAATTAATAGATTGAATCTCTTTGTGGTTCCCATGGACTTTGATTCTTACAGTAATTTTCAACTTATTATATGTGCCAATTGAAATTACATTCCATATATTCTATCTCTATATGACTTGTTTTAAGAACTTTTGAGTTCTAAAGCTTCCCGCAATCTTTCTAGTTTTGCATTCACATAATCTTTTAATTCATCCACCGATACTATATTGTCTGCAAATAACATACACTAAGGTATTTCCTCTTGAATATGAGCAGTTAAATCATCGATAATTAATATAAAGAAAAAAAAATCATATTTCTTACGTATAAAAGGAGTTATTTTCGTAATGAATCCAATTTTTTCTTTTGCTCCTTCCAATCATTCAGTTTAATAGAGAGAAAATATGGCATACATCACTATCTGAGTACTATTTAACAAGAAAAAAAGGTAGTTCATTATCTAAGTTGATGGGTACTGTGATTATTTTCTAATTGAGCTATGGCCTTAAGGGTATAAAGACAAAACTTGGTGCCATTTGATTGAGATGGTGTTGTTTCCCGCTATAAGGAGTGGGTTGGCATCTTTTGATGCGACTTGCCTTCGCATGCCTTGACCTTTCCATAAAAAAGCAATAAAGAAAAAACACTTTTATGTGAGCTAAATAGAAAACATAATCAATGATTTAAGCCCATCTTTCAGTGGGGTCTAGGGTTCATACCATTCATCTATCTGGAGTATCCGAGTTGGGACCCATCATTGGTAGGTAATGGAACAAAGGGATTTTATCTATCTTATCCGAATGGTGGTGGGATAATTTTATTTATTTTTTTCATTTGAAAAGGGACCATTGACTATATTTGGAAAATCTTCTCTAGAGATCCAGTTTTTTTTTTAAACTTGGCTAAGGAACTTGGGCCGGATCCAAGTGAGACTCGCACATGTACATGAAGACACTCCATTCAAATGGAAAAGGAGCTCACACAAACGAGAAGAAAGTCCATATAAGTGAGAAGGGAAGCCCATACATGCATGAAGAAGTGGGATACCTAAGGTTCGAACTTGGACAGTGCAACTCCTTACCACTCGGGTCGTCACCACTCGATCAGGTAAGGAGCCGTTCTCTCTAGAGACCCGATTTGAGTCCAAGATTTGAACCCATTTTTAGTTCCAGTCAAAGTTCAAATTCACAGTTTTTATATTTGGATTGGCACCCTAACCAAACCCAAAAGCCTAATCCGACCACAATATTTTTAGTATTTACAAGATGATCCTTTCTGTGGTAGAGGGTAAATTTTCAAGTGCTTTTAAAAAAAAAAAAAAATTATCACTATGGCCGTTTCCTGCTTGGTTTAGGAGAAAAAGTGCTTGCTATTGCAATCTTGTGGTTATGAATTGTATCAGACACCATTTAAAGGACTTAGATGATTTTTCTTTTTTGGCCCATGATTGCTTCCAATACCTGTTATAAACATTTCCTTGTTAGGGTTGGGGAAACTTTGTTATCACAAGGGGATGATGGGCAGACTCGTCGGGAATGATCATAAACCAATCTTCGGAAACTTGGGACTTGGAGTGTGACTTTTCAGTGGGTGATCTGTATTGAATTGTGTTCAAATTACATGTTTTTTTTTTCATGGCTACTAGGATCCTAGCATCACATTGGCTGGGGCTTTAATGATTTGATCAGGATATTAGGCCATTAAGATTTGATTTCAAAGCCGTAGGGCCAAGTAACTAAGATTGACTTGAAGGCCGCTGGGCCTAGATGTTACCGGGTCAACAATCAAACCCCTTGTGGCCTGGGTTTTTTTTTTTTAATAAGGCTAGCTAAGGCCACAAGATCCTGGAGCTTGATTTGGACGTCTTTCTTCTTTAAATAGCTTGATTTGGACCTGGATGGCCAGAAGTCAAAGTGTAGGCCAGATTTGTATATCTATTCTGCAAAAAAAAAAAAAAATTGTTGAAATCTACTACAGTTAAAATCTTTAAAATACTTAAAAGCCTCTTTGTTGTCATAGAATACAAAGGAACTGAACTCAAGTCATATAATATATTAAAGTCGAAAGTTTTGAATTAAATTTTAAATTCAATTTTGACCAGATTATTTTTAATTTTGACTAGCCATAGTAAAAAAGGTTATATATCTAAGTAAAGAGGTGTTTGATCTCATCACCTTTTTCTCTTTTATAACTAAACTAACAACTGCACCACACAATAATTATGTTTAATTACTTGTCAAAAAATCTCAAAATTTGTTAAATGGAGCAGGGACCCTAGCTACATGGGTCATGCCCGTGTTTAGCACGAGTTATTATGCTTGTAAGCATTTAAAATTGAAGACATAGGTGAATAAACAAAAACGACCCATAGGTAACCTCCTATTTTCATGAAAATTGAATGAGGGAAGATGACAAATTAACTAGTCATCACCCATGTAATACAAAGCCTAGAAAAATCATAGTCTCATCTACACCACTGTTCACTCCTCACCTCGTATCATTCACACCTCACATCCTTAATAATCCTTCAAGAGTAGCCCATTCGAACATGAATTCCTATTTATTTATCAAGTAATCTAATGAAAACAAACAGGTGCTAAAAGGAATTCATGGTCAAAGGAGCTCCCCCACCTTTTTTCGGATAATGTCCATCAAGAATTATTAAAAAGACGAGGGGTTAAGGATATAGAGGCAGCCATGTAGATGGGATCTTAAATTTTCTAAGGAGTTAAGTACAAGTTCCACCTACATCGCCAGTGGCGGACCTGGGAATTTCATTTGAGGAGTGTGGACCCAAAAGTAGGTAGTTTGGTTTTGGAGGAAAATTGAGGATTCTCATTTGAATTTTGAGGGTGGATTCTCGATTTTTATTGGACTTTTTAAGGTGGACTCATAATCATGGTTTGATGGGTGCAACCACACCTATGTCCTTGTACATGGGTCCGCCCCTATACATCGTTGCCTTCTCCATGGTTAGGACTTCTCTTCCGATTGAAGTAGGCTCTTTTTTCCATAGCTACGGTCTCTCATGGGTCTAGCCCCGTTGGCCGGGTTAAAAGCCTTCAAATAGGATACGGTTGCCGGTTATCTTAACCTTTCTGATTGGGTACATGTTAGTTGACGAGTCCCCCAATAATAATTCAAATATGGGCTCACACACAGTAGGGACCCGAACCCGAATCTAATCTTTTTGCATCCTCAGTGAGCTGACTCATTTGATGTCATTGTGCTTAACAAGAGTGTCATTCAGAGACCAGTGGACCAGGATCATCAGCGACATATTTGTTCTCATGGGCTTGACTCAGATAAGGTCCGAGTCAGGCCCACAGCATTCCAATTTATTCACGATAGATTTTGTGCCACTTAGCCTAGACCTCAACCTATTCTGTCTCTCGAGCCAAAGATCCATAAACCAAGTTATGTGTGATGGCGCACATTTTAGCTTTAACTTTGGCCCATTTTAGTTTTCTGCACAAAACGGATCTGGACTCAATGAAGTAAGCTCCCTTCTATATATGCATTTAGATGGAAGACTGCAGACTTATGGTGGCCTAATCGCCTCTCACTACTTACAGAGATGTAGACAGCTAAGGCCATTATTGGGCCAGGACCCAGAATTTGAATGCATGTTGAGGCCCACCATAACATATGGTAGATGGTGCCTCATTGGTCGGGCGTTGTTTGTGTGACGGGCCGGTGCGAGCTTATGCATGCTCAGGCCCAACCCGAAATTAGGAAAGCAGGTCCGAATCCTCCCAAGTCCAATAAGAGCCGTAAATACCAGGCCTAAGTCAGTTGTATAAGCTTTTCTCACTAGTCCAAGCCTGACCAAACTATTAAATGGGCCCAGATTATATCCAGGGCTTGAATTGTAACCCGGCCCATAGCACCCCTACTCGGTGGGTTGCAAGAGAAGGAAAGAGTTTGAGTTGAACACCATAACATCACCCTGTGGGATGATTATGACCATCTAATGAGCACCTTAGATTGTTAGAGCAAATGGCCCAAAGCCCCTAAATTTCGCAGGTTTTGATCATCCAATTAGAATAGCTTAACCAAGAACGACTCCTTATCTAGTGGTAAGGAGTTCCTTATCTAGTGGTAAGGAGTCGCAGTTGTCATTTGGAGATCTTGAGTTTGAACCCTTTTATTACTTCTCTTCACATGTGTGAGTAGTCTAGATGCAGCAAGAATCGCATATTAAATCCAGGTGAAGAACTTTAACATGAGACCTACCACCAGTATCTTTTGTGATGTCACTGAAGTTTTCCTTACTCAAGGTGTACTGTCTAATTTTTATCAATATTTGATATGAATAAAGTAAAATATCAAATGGCCCTCATCTTTCCATCAATCTGTATTTTGGGCTATTCTTTATCCAGCCGTCAAGTGAAAGGTCCAAGCAATTAAATTACAAGGCCCCAATATGTTTGAACCAACAAGTTGAGAATAGTGAATTGTGGGGCCTTAGTAATTGATGAAGTGGTTTTTGAACCTACATTTGTTGTGCCTCGATATGCTATATTAGTTTTTTTATTTCTTGGTTTTTACATTGAGCTAGCTAGGCATCTTGCATAAAGAAGCTAGGCTTTAAGATCTCTCGATTACTTGAAACTCATCATCTCTTCACCTTTCTAGATCCAGTCCAAACACCACCTAAAATTGACCTCAAACAAATCCAACCCAATTTCAGTATTTGACACTACATAGGTTGCACCCCTGTACTACATGTCACTTCCTCCTTAAAATTCGAAGCTTCCATCAGTTCCTTGTCAACTTGAAGTACGCATGGAGAAGCTATATCCTTATTCTCCATCAGAAAATTGCTTAACCCGAGTCCAACTGAATTTGAGTGGGGCTACTATTTCCCAACCTGAGTCTGACTTAGAATCCAAATCGGCCCAAAGCAGGTTGAGTTAGCTAGTTGGGTTTGGGTTAGGAACGACCCAAGTTGTAACCTTACATGCATTTTGGTCAAGTCCTTTGGATTGTTGGCATATATGCCATTTTGGCCCCACAAAGTGTCCCTAAAAGAGCCTCGAGGGCTATATGATTCAGTGGGCCAGCCAATACAAGTTTCCCAACATACCTAAAAATCTCTCTTCCTTATATGCCATGATTAGGAACTGTTTCCCAACAACTCATGAACAACTGACTCTTGTTTTTTTTATCCAATAAGATTATTCTCCCAGGTGCACGCATGACTCTGCGACAAGTGCACCAGGTAAGACATGGGTATTTTCACCATCTCTCTCTTCTTAATATGCCATTTCATTGATAATTTGATAGGGATGTTGATATCCTGTGTCTTCGTTGTCATTTATCTTCTATAGTGCTATATGAAATGAAACTTATTTCACTGGGAGAGATGGCAAAATAAAGTCAGCATTTTATGCAGCTTCTGGAGTTTATTGGCCATGAAGTTTAGACCTGCGCCAAACGATTTGCAAGCGCCGTGCCAATGGTTAATCTTGACGTTTTCAATTCTTTTTGCAACGCTGGACACAACATAGAAATATACCATTCTCTATCACAATATTCTACAGTTTCTACATGAATTTTTTGTTGGTGTGTGATCTCAGATTAGCCCATCATATGTGACCATGTAGCCACAACAGCTTCAATGACTTGATCATAAGCATCATGTTGGGAGTCCCGGTCTATGCCATACAATTCTATAAATAATATAAAAAAAAATCGTTTTTCGAGGCCCGGTCTATGCCATACAATTCTATAAATTAAAAAAAAAAATCATTTTTCTTTTTTTGCTGAAATTATTTTATTTTAATTTTGTCAGATTTGAACTCACAAACATATATGTCCCAGATGAGCTGGAGGGGCGGAAGGTGGTTTGAAATATTGAGCAGTAGGAACATGTTGAATGCTAGAGATAATCAGTCTATACTGTGTAGCTGCAATGGTGGATCTAAAATTTTCATTTTGGTGGTACAGACAATAATCAAGTGAATAAGTTAAATAATAAAATTAAATATTTTAAAATATTAAATAAGGGATTTCTCGAAGCGGGTGCGACCGACCGCACCTGCATGCTAACATTTCGCACCAACATGCTAACATTTGGGTCCGCCCTGCCCTATGTAGCTGCACATGGGATCCCTATTGTATACAAACCTATGGTTTGGTTATTTTGACTATTGAAATGCTAAAAGACAGAAAGAAAGAGTAAGAAAAGAGTCTTCTAGTCCCTTCTAAGAGTCTTCTAGTCCCTTCTATTTTTATTGAAATTTTCATGTGGATAGTAATTGTTCCCTGTGCACGATCTTTTTCTCATCCTAAGATTTTTTGAAGCAGAGAATTCCTGGCCAGGTATTTAGATCGAGTGGGACAAACCTAACTGATAGTCTGAATATCGACCATGTAGACCCAACCGGACAAATTTGCTGCTGAAGCATTAAAGAAGGCCTCCAATTGAGGTATGGCTGTCTATATCATGCTGGCTTTCGGCAAAGGAAATCAGCGTCCCTTCACTTATGAGATCGAGAACATAAGCAGCCTTCTCTATCTTTGTCTGTCTTAAAAAAAAAAAAAAAAAAAATCATGTGAAACAAGTATTAGAATAAAGGAAACATTCATATATGCATCTTTCAATCACCATAGAGGGTGACGGACATTTTCATTTTTAGAAAATTTTCAAAGTACAAAATGCACTTTTCAAATACATAGGATGAGGTACAAAATGCAATTTTCATGTGCAAAAAAGAGAGTGTCCGTCACTCTACGGTGAAAGAAAGATGCATATGAACATTCCCCTAAAATAAATATAAATCTCTTAATTGTAGTTCAGCGGGTTATGGACGTAGGTGTATAGATACAGTACCTGAATTTGAGAGAGAGAGAGAGAGAGAGAGCACCATGGCTGCCAAAAGGCTGGAATATTTGAATAAGATCCTGCATCAGGCTGGCCTGATGGATACCCGAAAGAAATTCAAACCAAGCCTGTTAAAACCAGTAGAAATGACCAAGTATAGGTATCAGTGCATCTTAGTTGCTTTTATGATGATAGTAAAGAGCTTTGAAAATGAATCATTTACAAGCTATCTGGTCCATTGGATGTTACCATAAACAAACATCTTAATTTGTATTCATGTAGAGGATTTTAACCTAAAAGATAGGATCCTTATTGCTAATTTGGATTTTGATATAGATACACTACACATAAGACTCATATTAAACTATGAATTAGCTCATAAAAGTAGTCCCAGTATAGGGTGGCAGTCGTTATCGCAAGTAGGTGTGCTACCAATTTCTCATCAGTGGCATCTTCCACAGTTTAGGTTGGGGAGAATGGGAGGTTCATAAAATAATAACACCTGAGAGAGATCGGGTTACTAGCACATCAGCTGGAGTCTAGAGTGTGGGTGCATATCTCTGGGTCCACCTCTGCTTGTCCTTTCTTGCAATTTGATGGGCCCTGGCCTACCGTGGCGGACCTAAAATTTTCATTTGAGGGTGCGAATCTTAATAGGTAGTTTGATTTTAGGGGCAAACTGAGGATTTATATATGGATTTTGAGGATAAAGCCCTAATTTTTATTAAATATTTTTAAGCATACCATGGTTTTACAGGTGCGACCGCGTGGTTGTGTCTAGGGCCGTCCCCACTGGCCCACCACGCTCATCAATGCCAAAGTAGATGGCAGCAAGGTTTCTTTTATGGAAAGGACTAGGATGATCCACGTGTAGGAGCCTCCCCACGTGCTGTAGGTCCTCTTCTCCTTCAATTTGTCTGATCTTGATCCAAAAAGAATATCAAGTGCTGCATAAACTACAAAAATGTCATGTACTAAATTTCTCAAATACATTTTTGATAGGGGCATGTCGTAAGGAGTACAAAGTCGTAATACTTTTTTATGTAGTTTGGTGCGGCAAAATCAAAGATTTTGCGGGAGTGTCAATGTGGAAAAAATAAACATTAAAACTTCCTCCTAAGTTTAGAAGGATTTCTCAACATGTGGCCCTTGCACATGGCCACAAACGAGCCTTAGAGGATTTGGTTTTTTCCGGAATTCCCTTTGTCGACAGCCATTGGAGAATCCTTGTAAAAGGAATATGTGCTCTATTCTAACATAAATACAAAATACATATCCACACAAGGAATATGTGCTCTATTCTAACATAAATACAAAATACATATCCACAAAAAAAATATACAAAGGCCTGAAATATTTGGGGGTTTTGTTGATCCCCAGTCTCATGGAACCGTCCCCATTTTTGCTGTGTGTAGATCTCTAACAGATATATTGCCACCCGGCAAAGGACATCAAATGTTTTAGGGTAAACAATGAAGGCATAACCATAAATTTTAGGTACTCCACATTAATTACTCTAACCATTAAGGTATAATGTTAATTGGGATGGTCCAAAAAACTCTTTAACTCTTTTTACTTCACTATTTACGCAGGCAGGGAAAGAACACCCAGATTATGCAAGGAGGCACCTGTATACACAGCACATGGAGAAGCCTCTCACACATACAGAAAGAGAGCCTACATAGGGATCACCTTATAGGTAACTGAGTAAGAGGCGGAGTTTCCAACCAATGCAACTCCTTGTTATCCAAAAACTCTACTTTAAAAGTCCCATCAAAATTAATACGTGGGTCTGAGTTACCTTGATGGTTGATAATCCATGAAGTTTTCGATTGATTTGGGTTCACATGTTTTTTGAGTTTACAGCGAAAACTAGGCTAATGAGCTTGATTAAATTATTAATCTAAGTTACAAATGTCAACTACAAGTTGCAGTCCCTTTAGCCAGATTTAAAGAATAAAAAAATTTTCTCTGTCAACTCAAACCAGTGAAACCACACCTAAATATGAAAAGAGTCAACCTAAACCCAATACCAATCTAGATTTTGGTTGGGCTGGCTGGGGTCAGGCTGGAAATCGCCACCCCTAAATGTCGATGTCAACATTCAAATCATTTCATTTTGGCAGATTTACGTGCAAACAGCTAAGACTAGTTTCAATGTCAAAACACTCAAATCATTGTATCTGCTTGTCCCTCTTCCCGGAGGAAATACACATTTTCAGTACTGCACTCTTTGCATAATTGAAGGAAGAAGAAGGAAAATTTTACTTGGAAATCCCAGCATTAGCATTTAGCAAGCAAAGAGAGATAACGGCACATAGACCAGGGAGCTCAGAAACAGGGGATATGTGAACGAATGTCACTGCGACTTTAGTTTCGGTCCCACAACAGCAACTCTTCTTCTAAAAGACAACTATCATAAATTCAGGATTTAAGCTTTTCGAGTCATCTCATACTACCAGGTTCCACGTACTTCCTTGTCCAGTTGAAGATTTGTATTCGCCCCATTGCGAAAAAAAAGACATCTTGGGACGAGCCTTTGTGCCCCAACTCTCTGTTTCCTCACCATCCATTCCTCTGCATGGGACGCACACGTAGTCAGAAACCTCTGCTGGCTGAGTGGCCACCGTCGCCCTTGTTTTTGCCAGAATTCATATCAGAATAGTTTTGTTTATTGTTGTTCTTGTTACAAGTAGAATGCGAGAAATTGGAGGAGGGGTAATGAACGTTGGTGTTCTGAGAGGAAGATGCGAAGCCACCCATGTCGCGCTGAATCATTTCTTCGAACAAGTCTTGAAGCTCCTCGAAGCTCTCTTCTTCGTTCCCCTACACAAAACCCCCCACCACCCAAAGAAGAAATGAAGAAAGAAAATAAGAGCAATTCCAAGGGTCACAATGTTGAAGAGTGGACGGCTTGGATTGGATTGTCATAAAATCCACTATTCATTCAGCACAACATAAAAAAGAATTTCGGTGGGCCACCTCAGAACAGGCTACATTGTGTACATCAAAGAGGAGATTGTGTGATCTTACACTGGGCTCTGTTTCACTCATCATCGTTGCCATTTCTCCCAAGAAATCGCCCATACCCTGGAGGACAGACCATGCAAAACAAAATCAAGATTACAAAATGAAATTGAAATTGATATGCAGTGTTCTCATTCCCCAACACTAGTCCACCGGGCCCCAACATTACCCAGGCCCACTTAAATCGAGTAAGGAAAGGGATAGAGGGTGTTGGAGATTATTATCTAAGGATAAGATTGGATTAGGTTGGTTTTTATTATTAGAGATAAAAGAGAGTTGTTAAAGATTTTCGGATTGAGTTTGAATTTGAATAACTCTTGTTATTGCCTGGTATAAATTGAGAGGATTTCCTCTCATCATACTTTCTGTGCAATTATGGGAAGAAATTGATTTTTAAAACTCTTTATGGTATTAGAGTTGGCCCAATGATGATCTTAGAAACAAGCCGGGGCACGGTCCAATCTTCGGATCAAGCCGCGGAACGGTCCTATCTTACGATCAAGCAGCAAGATCCTATCTTCCGCAATAATTACTGTAAAATTTTCAATTTTAATATAAAAATAACCATCTTCTCCTAGCCACCCATTCATTTAAGTCCTACGAGGGCCACCAACACCGACAGATTAAAAAAATGAGTGGGTTGCATCGTACAGAAGGCGATCACCAAGAAGACATGATGATCGATTTTGCAAGATATTTTAGATAATAGTTTATTTTTATGTTACCAATCACAAATCTTTTTTCTAAAAAGATCATATGATTGAAGGGGGATGTTGGAGATTATTATCTAAGGATAAAATTGAATTAGGTTGGTTTTTATCATTAGAGATTTTAGAGAGAAAAAAGAGAATTGTTAGAGATTTTAGGATTGAATTTGAATTTGAATAACTCTTTATTAGTTTATTATTACCTTCTATAAATTGAGAGGATTCCTCTCCTCATGCTTACGGTAAAATTATGGATAGAAAGTGATTCTCAAAACTCTTTTAGTGAGTCTGTTGGAAATGGTTATGCAGGAAGTGTTTAGTGTAGAACTGTAGATACCTTTTTAAGGCATTGATGATCAACTTACATTTTCGTCATCATCACTGTTGTACGCTCCAACATCGTACATAAATCTTTTACTCGCGTCTGAAAGGACTGTAAAAAGTCACACAACATAAATATCATGATCTACCCTCATCAAAGCATTAAAACGTAAAAGCCCATAAATTTCTGAGTTGAATTGGAGTGTTGGACAGAGCAGAAGAGAGAATTAAATGGAAATTACCAGAGTAAGCTTCCTGTATTGCCTGAAACTTCTTCTTAGCTTCTTCTACGAATTTTAAATTTCCAGAGGCAGAGCAACGATCAGGGTGCCATCTCTGACATTGAAATAGGAAATGGAATGACAACGAAATCAAAAAAAAAAAAAAAACCACACTGCAAAGACACTAATCTTCAGAAAGCCACCTCCTTTTCAATCTTTTATACAAAATCTCAACAACAACAACAACAACAACAACAAAAAGTTAGGAAAGAAGAGTAAATTGTTCATAGTTAAGATGCAGAGCATCAATCTAGATTCTCCCTCTGTGACAAACAAAACAACCCACAAATCCAATTGAACATATAAACATCCAAGAACAAACAAAAAAACACTTTTTTTTGGTTGAAAATTTTGAAATTGACACAAACCCACACTCTTCAAGATCACACAAGATGTAAGAAAACATGGGTGAAAAAAGTTGAAGTCTCTTATGACTGTATATCTAACCAGTGCTAATTTCTTATATGCATTTCTGAGTTCCGTTGCCGAGCACTCCTTCTTCAACCCCAAGACAGCATAGAAATCATTGCTCTTATCATCTCCGGAAGCCATTGTAAAATCAAATGAAGAAAAATGTACAAATCCAATCCTAAAAACACATGAAATGTCGAGGAATTTCTTGGGCTGAATTGAAATCCTCAGATGATGAAGAGAAGAAGCTCACATGGCCACAAGAGGAAAGAGAGGATGGAAATAAAAACTACATCTTTTCCGATCAACTACACACGAAACCACACGATTTCGTGCAAGGAGCTCAGAGAGGGTGTATCAACAAAATGCTCCAAGGCTTGGACAACTCTAGAAACCTGGCTTTTATATAGTTTTTCAGGGGGCTTCGGATGCCGTCCGAATTCGATCAAAGAAATCAACGGCTCGGAATTTAGTTGCTGCTAGATATTTTTCGGATCCCACGAAGGGCTTGTTTGACGGCATCGTGAGATCACTAGGTGGGACCCACTTGGCAAATCTAAATCAGTAAAAATAGCGGATAAATAGAGTTTGGGATTTTAAGGTGCGTAGCAGTGGCAATGAGTGCACTTTCTCAGGCCATAATAACCAGACCCATGATGGTTTTGCCTATGGTCTGTAATGCCAAATTTTCTCTGTTTTAGCTTTCGTGGAGCATCTAAGCTCGGTTAAGTTGTACAAGTTCTATAGATAAAGTGGTAAAGACCAAGACATAAATTAGAGGAGGGTTTTTTGCTGATCACCTGAGCATTTGTGCAATATTCATCAGTTCATCACACTGGAGTTGGACCCAAACAAAGTCAGAGGGAATTGAGCTCTTGGTGATGGTCTTAGATGCATTCTACCGGAAGAGTGAATGTGCAGGAGAAAATGCTCCACATTATAAAACATGCATGCATGTGGAAGGTATGGAACAATCAAAATCTGAACCCAACTCTGAACTTGACACCTGCCTCTAATTGGAGCATATTGGAATGGAGCCCAACTCATTCTCATACCTAAGGTTGCCCGGGGATCTTGGTGTCGAGTGCTTCAGGCCACCATCGTATTGATCAATATAAAAGACTTAGAACTCTTTATAGTATTTCATTCACATATTTTAAAAGGCATCACTTTAGTGGTTGGTCTAAATTTTATTAGAGTGAAATTTGATAAACATTAATACAAGAAGAAGACATTTATCATGATCGATATGAGTTTTTTTCTCTATTTGTTTTCATAACTAGACCAATTAGGACCTTAAAAACCATTGATTAGTAATACCCATAGAGGATCCGTACACCATAAGCTTTGGAAGATATGATCATTGTTGCCCCAGTACATTTGGATTACCTTTCGTCAACATAAAACCAAATAACTAACCTACTGTTGATGGGCATCATCCTTTGGAATAACATGACTGTTGATGGGCATCATCCTTTGGAATAACATGATCAATGTAGCTAAAGAATATTTATAGTTTAGATCAGCTATAAACCAGAATAATTACCTCTAATTCCAGCAGTCTCAACAAGAAATCAGTGGTTAGAGCGGTAATTTGATGGTGACAAGGGATGGAATACTGAATTGACATTTCCCTTTAGTATATAACTTTTCCAAGGGTCTTTTAGATGAGAAAAAGTGGTAAAAATGGTGGTTGAGTTTTGAGAATGCTGAACAGTTTGTACTTTGGCCAGTTTACAGTTTACTTTACAACCCTTGTTTTGCCTGCTTGCATGTTTGTGTTGTTTTTTGTTTTTTTTCTTCTACTACTATTATTGTTGTTGTTGTTTTCACATTGATAACACTATAATTAGAGTAACGGAATAAAAAAAAATATTCTCTTATTTTAAAAAATTTAAAATTTATTTTGGAATCCATATCATGACTGTATCATAATACTTCTGATAACATTATCTTATCCGCGGGAAAAAAATTGTGATGGAAATCCACACAAGTCTATAGCACCAAATTATCAAAAAAAATATATATAACTTCTAAATTGAAAGGACAACCTTTGGATTAATCTTAATCCTCTGTACCAAAGTTGTTGCAAAAATTTTAATCTTTCATAACTTGATAAGAACACATTTCTAATCCAAATTTGACAATGTGATACATCTAGGAGACTTAAATATAACATCAAAGATATGAAATACAGTAGAAGTTCAACTGCAATTAAGCGAGTGAGAACTCGTTTTATAAGACATAGAGGCATTAGATTCACTAGGTTGTTTGATTAAAACAACTTTTTTTTTAGAACAGCTCCTTACCTGTGGTAAAGAGCGGTAGTTCTCACCTGCTTGTCTAGGATTAAAGCCCTGGGTATATTGTCTCTTTCACACATGCAAGTTCCCTTTCCACGAGTAGTGGACTTTCTTTTCACGTATGTGGGCTGTATTTCAAAGATGCGGGCTCTCTCTTGAGTTCAAGCCCCTCCTCTATGGTATTAAAAAAAAAAAAACTTTTATTTTAACAAGAGGATTTGACATTTCAATGCTCCCTTAAATACTCAATTTTTAATTTCATGACTAAAAGTCTCCAGAGTCGCTTGACTATGATATATTTTTTTTTTCACTTTTTTACCATGGATACCATGATATCTTGGGTTTATAATATCATGTGATCCAAGTAGCTTTCCAACTTTTAACATTTGGATCTCATGATATCGTGGGTTTTTAAACTCCCTTCATTTGGATAGAGGACAAAAAAGAAAAAAAAATGTACCAGAGTAAAATGATTGTGGTGACGTTTACATTGTGAAATCAATGATTGAGTGTTTAAGTGAGATTGAAATGCCAAATCCCTTATTAAAAACTAACATAATGGCCTTCAAGTTCAAAACACATGGATTCTTTTTTCTTCCGTGAATTGATTTTGTTTCAGAATTCCAATGCAAGGAGGGTACCAATTTTCAAAACTAGGGTTGCACACCCACTGGCAGTGGCAGCGGTTCAATCGGGTCCTGGATATATATAAAACCGGATCAGTAATAAGGGCCACACATCTGATGGTGGGCCAGTGGTAGGCGCAGCAGGTCAAGCAAAGTGGTCATGTGCAATATGACGTGGCCTTCTAGCACTCGTTGTCTTTGTCTCTTGTCCGAGGAAAAGTCAAAGCCAGTCACGTGGTCTCGAGGTGGGGGTTCACGTGAATGAGTAGATTCTGTGACCCCACAGCATCTTGTGACATGGGACAAGATAGGATGCGGGATATTCAAAAACGTGGCCGAAGTGCCTCCTCAAATAAAGTTCTGTCTCCTCCTCTCTCTTAGCCCAAGTGAAGTTAGGGCATGCTTTTTTTACCGAAACTTCTAGAATCTATCTCTGGAGAATTTCTTTACTGAAATTCATGAAAATTCCGATTTTGAGATTTTCAAAATTATCAAACATAATGTAATTCCTGAGTCTTCACTTATACTTGATAATTAAAAGAAAGTTGACAAAAAAGCAAATAAATTATAATCTTTTAAATTTCATGGGTGGCTAAATAAGATGTCACATCATGTAAAAAAAATCGTAACATGATAAATTTTTATTAAAAACTCTAATAAAGAAAAAAACTTACGGGTGCTCATGGATTGGACAGCTCAATATGGGGCCAACTCAATTTGGGCCGGTTTGGCCTTCAGTTTTACTACTCTGGCCAGGATTAGAATTAAAATCTAGGCTAGAGTAATATTTGGGAGGACCTTAGATTGAATGATAGAAAGCTCAAAGGTAGATCCGAATAAATATGGAATAAGGATTGCTTATATCTTAGTGATTTATTTATCAAAAAAAAATGATAGCAAGCCCACAAACTAATAGAAAGCTAGGTCCAGACCGACCTATTGGTTTTCTGTGGTGAGGTGGTGGGCTATAGAAAACCACTTACGGGCAATGTGGGGCTTGACCCGGATGCAGTCTTGTGTTTCTAAAACTGGGTTGAACATAAATATGCCTTAGCCTTGCCTAAGCCGGCCACGAACACCCCCAAAGTGCAGTACGGATTGGAAGTCCAGAGGGCAGTGAAGGGCATGTCCCTTTACCTAGCTCATCTTAGGTGTGCCCTAATCCAAATAGAGTAAAATTTGGGATACATGGGCCCTACCATGGAGCCCCTTTCCTGGTGCCTAGGACTTGCAGTTGACACCATTCAATTAGCAGTCAATTTAACTTTTCTGTTAAGTCCAATTTCCTTTCAGTTTTCTGCAGCGATTGGAAAGAGCAGACTTTTCAGTTTAGATTTAAGTAAGGGGGTTAGTTTTGATGGGGTGTGTCGAGTTTTATCTTTTCTATTTAGGTGGACCCCACCGTGGAGTGCCCCTCCTTATTGGATCCAGGATTATATTTCCCAACCCAATGTGTAAACATCCTATGCCCCGGACACTCTATTTCCCAACCCTATGTGCCCTGATTTGGTTAAAGAAATTGAAAAGAAAAACATGACTGTGTCCTTTTAATTCGAACCGAGCCCCCATTTTTTTGACTTTTTCCAACTCCACGCTGCGACGCAAGAGAACCACCACAAGTGGGAAGACAAGTCCACACCAAGGTAACGAGAGTTCACACAAGTGAAAGTGAAAGAGTAAGTCCACAAAATGGGAAAAAGAGTGGCATGCCTAAAAATCAATCCTTAAGCGACCGAGTGACATATGGGATTGTCCTCAACTAACCTTGCAATCCTTGTTATCCCAGCAGCAACGATATCTATAATGCCCTTGGGGCTTATTTGGATGTGAGAAAAGGCAAAGAATGAGAAAATGGTTTTAGTATAAATTAGTATTGTGAACTGTTTTCTTCTCCTCTGAAGATGATGAAACTTTTTGAAGCTTCTACGACTCAACTACCTTTTTGATCTGTATTGTTGGGCCTCACAAAGATTCATCGTATGATGTATCATATAGTCACAATAATATTTCCTCAAGAAAAAAAAGGTTATTTTCAGTCTGGCAGTTCCAATTTCTGAAACTGATAAGCTTTCGGAAGTAAAAGCTAATTGAGAAGAAATGGAACTCACAAGAGCACATTACATATACAAGAGCGAAGATTATCGTCCTACAAAATTCTACAATTGTTCCTTCACAATTCAGACAAATGGAAAAAAGGCATTTTTACACATGCACAGTTTCACAATTACAATATTTTACAACCTTTGCACAATATTTACACATAATCAACCCTTAACACTTTCAATGTGAAATATTTGAGCCATTGGTTGGCTCATATGCAGCTGATACACCTCCACATGACACACATGAACTATGACCGAAATATATATAGGGTGGCGTCCACAGTGTAGTTCACGATCAGGCAAACCAAGCTAATCCATTCAGTAGTGGGTTTCAGTTAATTGCACATGGTTTTAGTGCACACATAATCAGAAGTTTGTTTTAACTCTTCGGATAGGACATCCAAGTACAGATGCTGAGAGGATTCAAACTTGGGCTGGGCTCTATTAAAACTCAAATCAGAATTCTAACTCAGGTTTGATTGCAAGTTAGGCTGTTGTTACCCTCCTCATCTTCCAATTGGCCTTTCTGACCATCCACTCCTCAAAGACCTTGGCATCATAAGGAATCCTGAGGACCCCCTGGTTACAAAACCCATATTCCTCTGCAGACTTACAGAGCAGCTCCAAGAAGTATGCATCACCCAGATATGTTGTATGGACTACGAAACGCTTCATCTGGTCGTCAACAGCACCCACATACACTGGAACGTACCCCTTTGGGACGATGGTCGACCCTTTTCTACGTCGCCCAACTCCTCCAGACCCAACAATTCTACTGATTTTACTCGGATTCACTCCCATCAGTTTTAAAACTTTCAGCCTCTAACTCCACCTGGTGAGGACTGAGGAGGCAATGGATAATGGATATAAGGCCGTGCTTATCGGTGTCCTGATTATCTGGGCCGGGGTATAGTGAGTCATGAATGAGGACATGGATATCAATGTCTGGATTTTGACTGGCGATTTTTATGTACAGATGAAGGTGATTTGGGATTGGAGATAATTGTAATTGTTTATAGTTTTGGTTGATAGAGCTTTGATTTTGGGGTTTGAATTAAATAGAATACAGGACAAATGGTTGCTTAGGGATTTTTTTATTGCAATCATTAGTTTATAGTCCTTGTTTTCATCGAAAATTGACAGGCATCGTTTGTTGTTGTGTTTGGAAGCAAGTGCGTGACCAACGATTAAAATCTCATGTTGGAAATTCTAGGAGGGGAAACAATGAAAACGCTTTCACATTTACATACACTGGGACTTTTGTTTTCATTCAAATGTCTATGTAAATGATGCACATGACGACTATACATGATAATGTCCGATCCGCTTATTTAGCTGTGAAAATGATATTTAAATGAGGTCATTTTGAGGATGAGATGGTGGTTAATGGTCAGATGCATTAAAAAAAGGTGTTACAAGTTGCAAAACCACCCAAATAAAGCTTCTTCTTTATAGGGCTATTATATCTTCATATGATCATATCCTACAGCGTAAATGTTGGGCTTGGGAACTGCAAATGGGTTGGGTTTGGTTGGGCCTGGATCAAGACCATATACAAATACGGTCTAATCCTCACCTAAGAAATAATAAATATATTACTAATAATCTTAGATAAGTTGGGGTGTTTCCATGGACAATACGCGAATGTCATCAACAGAGTCGACTTGGCTCTAATAGTATCAGGTCGTCGGATGAGCCAAGAACTCAGGGAAACTCACCCAAGCGCCTCAACCTGATGCTTTTGGATGGATGAGCACAGATTCATGCACATGATTGCACGTGCCAGGCGAAACTCAAAATTAGGGCTTTAATTAATGCTCATGGTCACATGATATCATGAATAAGGTGGATTAATTCATCTGCCCATGACAGACAATCTGTGTCCTCTATCATCAGATCCCACCAACCCAAAAAAGAGAAACCAAGTGCATTTCCCCCATTTAGACAACAAGAGGATTAATAATGCATCAACAAATAAAGCAGGCAGAGCACATGCTAGCAGAATCCTAAGAGACAAAAACCATCTAATAGAAACATGTCATGATCCACAATAACTCATAAAACATATGTAAATGAATAATGTGAGTCAGATTCTATGCATCTATCTTCACACAGATCACCAGCATGTGTAAGCTTGTAATTACTTACCCATTTGGATACACAAGGGGATATCAGTTCCTGATACTAGTCCAAACCCCACAAAACTCCTAACTAACAGGTTCTTTCTCTCCCTCTCTCTCTCTCTCTCTTTCTTTATATAGTTTGTGCAAAGTCAGCAACAACCAGATATGGGGACAGGACTTACATATAATCAAATAATCACACTCTATACAAAACCTGTATGTGGTTCTTCATCATCATCATCATCTTCTTCTAGGCTTGAGGGGTTTCGTGCTGCCAAAATCACAAGAGACTAGAATAAATCCTAAAACAAAGCAGCCAGTAATTTTATTTCTTAAGGAAAAAAAAGATACAGTAAACACCTCAATATCAAGCAAGATGCGTTGGGCAAAAGAACAAATACGCTAGTCATTAAAACCCACTAGAGATTTAATATAGGGAAAACTACCTAAAAAATCCCCATAGTGAGCCATGAGTAAGGAGAGGACCCAACAAGAGTTTAGAGACGCAGGGGTCTTTATTTATCGTTTAGCGATGTTGTCGATATCGACAATATAGTTGTCGATATCGACCAATATGCGTAAACCATTTATACATACAGACCTTTTTCATCGACTTCAACTCGTGCTTAAGGAAGGGTCTCTCATTCCATTTCAGGAAGGAAGGAAAGATTTAAAAATGGGAAGTCCTGGTTTCTCCCCTGCAATGGCCGTTCGAGTACTACTCCTTTCCCGCCATCGAATCAAAACTACTAACCCATCATCTCCTTCACCACCTAAACCCTCACATCTCTCTAATCTCTCAAAACCCCATATCTACTTCTCTTCCTGGTGCAAAGAGATGGGGGTGTCGAGATTTAGGCCGGACATTTTCTGGGTCATGTTCAGATCTTACTGCCATGCAAAGTTGCCGCTGGATGCCATTAGGGCCTTTTGAAAGATGCGTGAATTCGGCCTCCAAGCGCGCATCGACAATCTCGATCATTTGCTTTCGGTTTTGTGTCGAAATGGTCTTGTTGGGCAGGCGGAAGAGTTATTTGAGGAGGTGAAGTTGAAGTTCGAGACAGGGGCGAATAGTTACAGCATTTTGATGAAGGGATGGGGCGATTATGGAAATGGGGAGGATGCCTTGAGGGTGTTCGACAAAATGCTTGAGAGAGGTTGCGCTGTAGATGTGGTCGTTTGTAACACTCTGTTGGCGTCTTTGTGCCGTAGGGGATTAAGGACTATTGATTGAAGAATGTTGAGAGCCTATTGAAATTCTTGATTCTGCTGGAGTTGTTTGGGAAATTAGGCTTTTTTTAGATGTTTCCATCAGAAGTCTTTTGGAGAATTATGGTTGTTTTCCCTGTTTATGTTATGTGTAGATTAAATCACTAGAAATTAAATGTAAGTTTGATTCTTTGGCTGTATGGATGGTGGTTTGTAAGTAGTGAGATTTGTGAACTACATGTCTAGGATATTTTTTGTATTCTCTCTTCTGAAACTATACCAGTTTCTGGATTCTTTGTAGTTGATGAAATATGTCTTGTAGTTAAAGAGGGGCATATGTTGTTGCCCTGTAGGTGTTTGATGTAATGTGTTTTGTAGTTGAACGGTGGCATATGTTATTCCATGGTGTTTGCTTTTTAAGACATTCCTAATGACCATAAGTTGGGTTTAATATGTTGGATTTACACTATAAAACCATGCAAACCAGCAATTATATTGTATTTCTACATAGCATCCTTTTGTTGGATCATGTATACTTTGCATTTGATGGTATTTTTTCTTTACTGTTAGCAGATTGTATATAGAATGGTTGAATGTATGTGTTAGAGTTCCACAACATGTATATAGAATGGTTGAATGCATGTATATAGAATGATTGATAAAGGAGTGACAAGTAGGTTGTCAGTTGCTGCCGAAGAGGAGAAAAAAGAGAAGGGGGGTGAGGGGTTTTTTTGTTATGTTGGGGGTGGATTGATAAATGAGTTGTTTATTATGAATTGCATGAAGCTGTTTGATGCTATTGTTGTCATTTCCACAGCCTTCGGAATTCACAAGAACAGATAAAAGTTGTCGATAGCTGCGCCAACATTAAGTTGTCGATATCGACTAGTTTCGTCAGTGGGACGAATTAAAAGTTGTAAGTAGGCAGCTGCTGGAACAGATAAAAGTTATCGATAGCAACAACATTAAGTTGTCCATATCGACTAGTTTTCGTCGGTGGGATGAATTAAAAGTTGTAAGTCAACAACTGCTGCAGCAGATAAAAGTTGTCAATATCGACAATATCGCGAATAAAAAAGAAAGAAAGAAGAAGACGACATTAACGTTGAATCTGTAGGTTCACCTAAGGATCATCCAACCTCGCCTCCTCCACTTTCCTTGGATCTGCAGGTCCCTGGCCCTCATCCCCTCCCTCCCCCACCACCTATAGGCCCGGGTCCTCTTCCTCTTCTCCTCCTACAATTTTGGCTCCGTCTCCCCTCCCCTTTTCTCCCTCCTCTTCCTCTATCCCTCCATGGCGATCCTCCCTCCTCCTCCTCCTCCGACTAAGACGACTCCATGATCGCCGCCCTCCATTTCTTCATATCATCCCTCTCCCTGCCTCCCCTAGCCACATCCACCACTCTAGAGCAGTACCGGCAACAAACAAAGAAAACCCCACTTTTTTTTTGAGTTCTGCAAATCAATAATAACCTGTATAGAGTGGTCGATATCGACAATGTCCTAAATGACAAAAAAAAAAAGAGACTAAAACACACCCAAAGGACCCCTCCCGTATATAAACTCCTAGTGGGTTGTCATCCTACCAATGACATAATAAGGGGACTTTTCCGGTAGTTTTCCCTTTAATATATGTATGGGGGGTATTCATATGCATCCATCCCTCACCATATTGACAACATAGTAGGGTTGACTTTATAACACATTCAAACCATCCACACATATGGAACCCCCTTAAGTATGTTAGCAATCATACAACTTAAAAGAAATAATTTCATACGAACACAGTACATACCTTTCTGGTCTCTGTAACAGTTCTGTGTTTGTTTCAAGTTCCACAGTAATCCGAGCCTAGTGAAATCACTATGTCCTTAAGACAGATTTTCCCCCTCACAGTGCTGAAGGTTAAAAGGGAAACTGTCTCCCAAGATAGAACGGATTTTTCTTCTTTGGAAGGCAGCACTTCAATTCCAAAGAACAACGAACGCAAGGCAGTAGCAGACCAAGAACAGAGGAAGAAGAGAGAAGAGATCTGTTGCTGTGTTTCTCTCTCAAAGCTGTCCACTATTTATAGGAGATAGGTGCCTCTGAAATGAAGTTGTGCAACCTTTCATGAAAGGTAGCATCACTTCAGTTCATGCATTGTTTCATGAAAAGATGCAATGTTTCGAACCATTGCATCATTTGAAAAAAGCCCATTTCATTAAGAAAAGCGTAGGCCCAATTCAGATTTGGGCTTTGTAAAAAGTAAGATCCAAAATAAAGAAACCACAACCAAGCCCAAGCCCAGCCGGGCCGGGCCGGCGCGCGTGTGACCCGACCCGAACCGAACCGAGCCGAGCCGGCCGGACGGACGGCGGCGACGGCGGCGCGCGCGCGTGATTGTTGAGTTTGACTGCGTTCCGTCTCCACGGAAAATTAGTGGTACCCCTTGGGGCCCAACCCTTATAGTCATACTTTCTCTATATATACTCAACATCTCTTTGGTTTTCTTCCAATGTGGGACAAGTGTTTTTCCTACTTTCCCTCATTCATTTCTTACTCATTTCATTTCAAGTGGGGTAACTTGGGAGACAAATTACTCATTCAATACTCAATGGATTTGTGTAATTCCAAGTTCCATGTGTTCACTACACTTTGAACTAATTACTAACCCATTTTTCTAACAAAGTACACTAGACCCATTGAATTTTCACGTATCCAAATAGATTGGACCGTTGGATCAAGGGTCAAATTTTTTCCTTTAATATAAAGTCATTAAATTTGTGGGCCATGGATAAAAGGGTTAGAGGTATGGGATTGACCCCAATTTTGATATATGGTCTCATCCAAGGTGTCTCTTCTCATCCCCCATAAGTCCCATGATTAGTGGGTCCCCCATATGGTGAGGGAAGGATGCAAATGAATATCTCCATATATATATGATATAATTTTCACCTCACTGTTTATATAAGAGATAAAAATGTAAGGACCCTATGCCCGTAGGATTCACACCAATCATGGAAGGATAGTATGATTGAAAGGTCAGATTGTGGATTATGGATTATAATTTAGGCAAAAAAATCATCCGAATCAAATCATTATAAATACTGATTTAAGACAGATTTCTAGGTTGATCACCTACTAAAAGTCAGCTCCATCACGCATTAGCCATTAGAACACTTCTTCCAAGTGGCCAATTGGCCAATACACAATAGCTGTAAATTTCAATGACCAATTGGCCCACTAAAATGCTATGGTTAACTAGTTTGAGGCTGCTTACACCAGATTATTGTAATCACCTCAAAGTTTACAAAATTATAAAGGAATCAAGGCACCTGCCGTATTACATATACAGCCGTTCTACACAGCTCGGATTTTTTGGCCGGGTTGTGTGACCGATCCCAGAGTCCAGCTGGGATCGGTCACACAGCCTGGCCAAAAAATCCGGGCTATGTAGACTTTTTGTTAAATATATGAGCCATAATTTGAATTTATTACGATGGAGTACCCTCGCCCAAATCTCACAACAATTGCTGCTAGGTCCACCATTTGACTAACCATTTGACTAATCATGTGTAAAGTGCATCATTAGTTTTTCTTTTTTATTTTTAAAGAAATGAATACCGTGTGAGTCATGAATCTTACAAGTGGTCGACCAGAGTACAGTAGTACCCCAACCGACGTAAGATTATTCCCAATGGTTAAACAGGGACAAGGTGTATTATCTTGAGTGTTGTAGATTTGGATGACTCTGCATAAAGAATTCTCTATGCTTATGCCTATGGGTTTTTGCTCAGGAGGTTGAGGGATGGTTTTTCATTACCACCAGAATCACCATTTGGCCAAAAAAATTCTCACGTTGTTATGAACTATGGGTGTTTTTCACTGTATGCTTTGTACGGTTGTACCACTTCTTTTGTTTTGTCATGTTACACAGTTCGAAATAACCATGAAAGCAACAAGAAGGAAAAGTAAAAAAAAAAAAAAAAACCACAAGAAAGGCTATATGCTGCTACAGTTCCCAATGAAATATCAATGTAGAATCGACAGAGATACATGATTAGTAATGTAGTAATGTAATGTTAATGTATGGGATTATTATTATTACCATTATCATCCAGGCCCTTGTGGCTGTTGTGCTCCATGCACTGGAGAAGGTACTTGAAGGTCTCAATCTCACAAGGGAGGGTGAGGCCACCCTTATGGCCGAATCCAAACTCCTCCTCAGCTTTCTCTAACAACACCTTGAAGACTGGGTGGCTCAGGTAGCTGGTGGGGATTATGAATCTCCGAAGCTCTGGTCCCACATAAACGGCCAGATATCCCTTTGGGACATCTAGTGGGGCCTCCGGGCTACGGCAGATCTCCTCGTCTGAATCGCACGCCAAGTATGAACTCCTCAGCCGCTTGTCAATGGCAGGTGAGATACCCGTCGGCTTCTCAGGTGCACTCGCCCCTCCACCAGAAGAATTACTAAGGGCAATGGATTGCCATTTCTGGAGAATCTCCCTCAGTCGAACTATGTGCCTAATTCCAGTTACCTTGCCACTTTCTTCATTCATTTTGTTGTTGATGATTGGCCTTCCTAACTCTATATAACTGGGACCTGGATCTTTGATGTGGAAAATACCCGGATCTCATCAGATCATCCAGCAGCTACACGTACCATGCAATAACAAAAGAAAAGAACAATAACATAAAAAAACCACAAATTGTTTAAGGAGTTTCGTTAACATTGCTAATCCCACTGACCACCGCAACACTTATTAGGCGTCGCCCTCTCTTTTTCTCCACAAAAACAATCAGGGATCTATAACAATTATTGGTTTTTTTTTATTATAAATAATTATGCATATGCAGCAACAAATTAAGCTTTATTTAAGGAGCTAAAATCAAGGGCTAGAATCTTTTCACATGAATGATATTGATTCTTGAAATCGCCCTAATCGAATCTAACCTATTTCTTTTTGTCTTTTTCCCTCTCTTATTCATCCATATGTTTTCATATGCATATAAGTTAGCCCGCAAGTGAGAAAGGCATAGAACATGTTGTTTGGAGTTGTACATGTGATGTTCATATTCAATAATTAATGAATATATAAGACTAGTATTTTACAAGTATCGGTGGTTGGAATTATTTCTTTAAGTAAAAGCTTCATTTGTTTGTTCTTAAAGCATTGGTTATTAAGTCAAAAGAGTAAAATGTAAAATAATGATGCACTGTGAAGAGATTAAACTCACGCTATAAACACATATCTATAAAGTAATACTCTGTACTTAGAGCAAGTAAAAAATTGTTACCCCAAAAGAGCTGGAAACTATACTGATTTATGCCTGGTTGAAAACGGTATTTTTTAGTAGTTTAGGATTGCACCTTTAGAAAGTGAGTCAAATAATCTTTAGAAAAATCCAATTTTACGATTTTTCATTTTTCTTGATTTTTTAGGTTTTTTCTCCAAATTTACTGCTCGTTTTTAGAATCACACTGGAAGAGACTGATGTTGACATGTTATGTGTCTTTTGAAACATTTAAATTATGCCTATATTTAAAATGAATATTGCCCGTACAATTGCCCTTACTTTCCTTAGAGCTATTTGCATGATATCTTAATACAATGTAATATCACATGCATTATACTATGTGATATCCTAAAGCCGTGGGATATCACACATTTAAAATCTCAACATAGAAAGAGTACAGAGTTCTATATTGTCAAAGGTCACCTGCACATGTTAGGTCACCTGCACATGTCTTATTTATAAATGGAGCATGAAAGAGGAAGCCCAATTTATAGTTTATACGCTAAAAATTAGCTATCTCCAAGCACCCCTTCCCCTCTATTGAGGGCCGGTCCTTGTGGGCTCCATTTGGGGATGAGACAGGATCGAAAGATCTCCAACACCCCCCCACCCTTTTGTATGGTGAGAGAGGCATAGGCCTCTTAGATCATCACTCTAACTACTTATCTTATCAATGGTAGGTATAGGTAGGTACACATGAGAGATATTTCCCTCAGAGAAAGCAGTGAATGTGCCAAGTGGGACACACGAGAACCCATTGACATGACATGTTGATCAGCGAGACCGTCGGACTGTGCTAGGTGTCAGCCAAATTGAGAGCTACTCTCACGTGATTTTTCACTTTTAGGCCGACTGTTTCCATCTATTGATGGCTGGTTGATATACGTGGCGCTGCCTGCGCTGGTGGGTTGTTCTCCCCTACCAGAATATAAAAATCCAGACGTTGAACATTCCATCATGGATGGGCCACCTAACCTTCAAATCTATTTCTCAAAACATTGCATTGTAGTCATCATGGTGAAGAGATAAACACAGAGAACCATGTCCCATTAGATGAGCAGTCCTTGTTCCTTAATCAATTGAAAAGAAACCAAACAAACAGGACGAAAGTTTTACCATTAGATGCAGATCTCCGTTTTCATCAGTCTTAAATTACTCATAAAAGAAATTTTTTATAATCAAAGGTGGCTCATTTTCATTTTCATTTTTACCTAGTCTAAATATTCTTCCTTTTAATCAAAGAGCAGTCTTTGTTGGATCTAGATCCAGTGCAAGACTTCAAAACTCATTCCTTTGCGTACAGTCACGGATGTGCTTTCATCAGATCAGTGATTAATGGTTCATGTTGTTCGACAAAAACATCCATATCTAGATCGGACGATGCTATACAAGATTGGAAAAACAGCAAATGAGATGAATGGAATGAATGGTAGTAGAGACAGATAGGTAGGTACCTGGTGCTTTGTGGACAAGAGAGCGCCAACATCAACAGCTAAACAGAAGGAGGAGAAGCCGCCATCAAAGCTCCCAGAAAGGCGTTGCAGAGAAAGAGAGAGAGAGAGAGAGAGATGCAGCAGAGATTTCAAATTGGCAAAGATCTCTCTGTCTTTAATCTAAAAGATCAAAGGATTCCATTTATATGCTTCTCCGCGTTTCTCTCCGTTCGCCAACCAAGTTGGTTACAAACTTGCGATTTGAGGAGAGGAGAGGAGAGGAGAGGAGCCAGCCTCCACACCTTTTTTATATAGGGCTGGCTCGGTCAATAGGGCACGTATCAAGCCAGAGGGCTCGGTGCAAGTATAAGCCAGTACCGCGCAAGATTGCCATCTTTCTTTTCTTTTCTTTTTTAATGATATGGGTCTTGACATCATAGGACTAATCTCCAGGTCCTCTAGTGGGAGCCACTAAATCCAAATAAATGCATACCGGATAAATTTAGATCAAAATTCAAATACAATAGATGTTTTATGCAACTCGACCAACTTCTAGTCCCATACATGAGTCGTCATCATCATCATCAAAGCCTTCTTTCAATTATATTGGGTCGGCTACCCGAGTTCTGTTTCTGCAATCCGATCTATCTTGAATTAAAAACTCGAATAAATTACACTTATATATATATATATTTACTATATTCATTCACGTCTTATATTTACTATATTCATTCATGTCTTTGTTGGCCTAAACCTTCACTTTGATGGGTCCAGTAGCGTATATACAGTAGAACCTCGATAATTTGATACCCGATTAATTAATAACCTCGCCAAAATAATATTTTTTTCCGGTCCCGACTTGGGGACAACATGCTAAATTTATAAGATAATAGAAATTTGAGAATTCATATAGACCCCATGGAATATATAAATTAATAATGCCTTAATACATATGTAATTGATTATATATTTAGGATGACTTCATAAAGAATTAATCAATTGTGACTTGTTACCTCTTGAAATTTATGTCACCTTGAATCTCATCTCGGACTTTTCTTAGCATGGTAAGAATTTCTGGTGTTGTCTTCTTATGGTGCAACAAAAAATTATTCAATGTCTTCGCTGCTTTGAGAACTTCATTTCGTGAAGGCCGCTCCATAGCATCACTTTCATCTTCAACTTCATCACTTTGTTCATTTCCTATGATGTTCTTAATCATCTCCTCATCAGTCAACATCTCTGAAGTTGTGTTATTCTCTTCAGAGTAGTTCAAGAGGTATTCAGCATCCATTCCATTACGATAATTCAACCCTTTGAACAAGGTACAACAATAAATATTTTATTGAATTTTTTAAGAAAATAAATAATAGTTTGATAAATTAATAAGTTATTAATTAATTAATAAATTAATAAATTATTAATTTATTAATTATTTAATATCTCACTAAATTAATAAATTTTACCAGTCCCGAGGTTTTTAATTTAGAGAGGTTTAACTGTATTAGATATGTACATAGAGATACTTATCATTAAAGATTTTAGTGGTGGATACCATCTATTGCGAATGGACAATGGGCACCCATTGAGGAAAACAGATTCACCGTCAAAAAGTATTCCACTTGCGCGCAAGTTGTTCGATGAGCCACGTGGCTACACGTGTCTGTTCACGAGGCTCTGGATGGTACTAGTGGAGGAGAAGGTCAACCAATTTCCTAGGAAGTTTTGGGCGTGGAAAAATATCAAAATTCAAAGGTGCGGATGTATTGGGGAAACAAGGGACCCACTCCAGTTGTTAGGTTTCGCCAAATTCATACATTTGAGAGATCTTCACCTCTGCCAATAATTCCTAACCCTAACTACTGAACTGTATACCAGAATTCCAAGCTCAAACTTGTGATGTTGGGAAATTGGGAATAATGATTTGTTGGCGCGCTTTGGGATTTCTGGATGCAGCTAGCATTTGTTGTTGTTCATCTGAAGGCGGCGGGCTACAAATTTATAAATATGGGAAACAACCCACTGCCAATCATAGATGTGTGGCTCATCTGAAGAGCAAACTGCCCTCATATTCTGGCCTATGGAATGGTTTGCCTTGCTGCATAGTGCATTCAGAGAGATGCCCTCATATGCTGTGCATAGTTCCTGTCACTTGCTTTGTACAAAGGCAAAGACCAGCCAGGAATCTCTAGGTCAAACGGCACTTGCCAAAACTTTCTTTTAGATTTTGCCTTTTGAATGTCTCGTGGCGTGTACACAGGGAAATGATGGACGGTTTAAAAATAAATGGCAACCTTTTTGAAAGAAACTTATTTATGGGTTCAAGAGAAAATTAGATCTGTATAAGGATTCATGCATTAGATTTGGAACATTCAAATCAAGATCTAGTTCCATGCATATGGAAACTTTAATTAGGATTCGAATAACTTAGATCCTTATATGCTCGACCCAAGAAATTGGAACAAATACAATTACATACTATTAAAAAGTATATAGAGTTTTTTTTCAGAATAGCACCATCAAGTAAACTAATTTTCATAATAGCACCCATTTGAAAATAATACTCATAATAGCATCTCGAGCCTATGTGGCATATCTGATCCTAACAAAAGAACCAAAACTACTGAAACCAAATGAAACAAAAGTGAATAAAGTGAAGCAACAATGCTAACCCACAATTACTGATCCATGAATTCTAATTAGACCCAAAATCTTTGCTACAAATATTTCACAGAAAAGAGGCTGTACAAAGATTCCCTTAAAAGTGATACTTGGCTAGAGTATGTCATCTAGAAGAGGAGGGTGTTTATTTTTAATTATGTTTTACATGAAGGCGGGCTTTCTTTAAATTGAAACGTAGCTATTTCTCAATTTCTCATTGAAGAGAAGGGCAATTATGTTGAGAGACTGATTATAAATAGGTGGGTTCTATGGGGGTGTAACAAAATTTATTGAGGCCGGGCCTCTGGGGATTCCGGTTTTTGTTAGAGGAACCACTAGAAAATGCACATCATTATATGTAACCTTCACTGGATATTAGAAAATGAAAGAACAGTTCAATCATTGCTCGATTTCGAATGCAATTGAAGGTAATTAAGTATGAAAGTGATATAAGTTGCATCTTTTCTCAGCCTGATGTTTGTGTGAAATTAAGTACATGGGAATTTCCGGGCAAATGGGTTTTTAAAAAGATGAAGGGTATGTAAGTTGGAAATGTAAATGAGACCTCCACTGGTTCTATATTGATTTTCCACTAAGGAGAAATTAATTGATGGTCATTTTGGATCCTCACCTTTCTTATATATTAACCACTTTTAACAATATTAAAAAAAAATAGAATTCAATTACATGAAACAAAGGGGCCCTTGGACTGATCTTGATTGCCTTCCAATGTTCTATGGAGCCGATCATTCACAAGAAGAAATTATTTATCAAGGCTCATTTTATAAAGTGGAACCAAGGAGAATGGTCTCCTATGGGCAAACTGCATATGAGCTCATATGTAGTCCAACTGACGAGGTGCCACTTAAACGCATGTCTATCATGGCAGGGCAGATGGAAAGGACTCTTTGTTTAGGCAAGGGAGAGTTGAAAATTCAGGCTCATCATATCATTCCAACCCTTGATTTAATTACTTTAAAGCTTGTTAACATTGTAACCGTAGTTTTTGTTATAGATTCAAGTCAATGGTGGGTGAAGGTTCCATGAGCATAAAATTGGGCTTGTGTCATATCATATAATGACAAGGACATCAAAGGGACAACACTGTTCACAACATTCATGGTTGAATGGTGTTGGCAACTCAATATTACAAACACATCAAGAATTGAGCCCGGGTCTTCTTGTGGAAAGTATTATTCCATATTATTATTTCATATAAGTTACCCTAGCTCGGTAATTATAAAAAGGGATTTTGACCATAAAAATGCATTGAGATTTAAGACTTGTTCATCAACGGTTGAAGTTTAATCATTTTCAGCAAAGTTGTTCGGATAATTAAGATGGGTTAAAACTTATAAAAATAGAATAGGATATCACATAATGCGATATCTCACAATTCGAGAAGCACAAATAACTCTACATTAATTTTTTACGGACAAATACTTCGGTCACCAGGCAGCATATGGTTAAAATCTTGAGAATGGGTTGCACACTGATGAAAAGTGAGCTCAAGTGGGGCCCACATGGAAAACATTTTTCATGGGACCAATTGGGCCATGATGCGGATAGGGTCTTGGGCAGCTGGCATTGGCTAGAAGGACAGGGCTCTTGGTCTCTTGGTTCATGCCATTTTCCTCTTATTCTATATTTCGTCCCAATCCCATTTTTTAATCTCTCTCTCTCTCTCTATCTATCTATCTATCTAGGTTTCAATAATTTTGGTTCTTTTGTTACGATTGGATATGCCACGTAGGCTCGGGATGCTATTCTGGATATTATTTTTAAATGTGTGCTATTTTAGGAATTAGTTTACTTGAGGGTGTTATTCTGGAAAAAAACTCAAATATACATGGGTTTTAAGAGCTTACTGAACTTGAGCTATTCATGTTTGAAAGTTACTTAGCTTTAATCATATAACATTTAATATCCGCACTTAAATATTTTAGAATTTCATTCTGAAGCCTTTATATCAAGTTGTACTAAAGAACTCCACATCTTATTTTGGATTCATTCTTTTAAGTTGATGTTAGATTCAGATACAACACATGTCGGATCAAGATTTAATTCATAAAGATACAATTGGGTCTGAATCGTCCATGGTTCAACCAGGATTAGATCCTACATTACTATATAGATGGTTTTTTTTTTTTTTAAACAGTACATTCCTATATAGATGCTAGGAAGTGAAAGGGACGATTTGATATGTTGGGAACATCATTTAGAGAATCGAAATCCTCCCAAATGGTTAAGTCTCTATATTGAAGCAAACAAATGACCCCTCAAAGACATGCCCAACGGATTCAAGCATTAGTGATATAACTCATTTATTAAAAATCTAAGCTATTAAGAACAGGGCCCTCCAATGAGTGCAATGTGGAACTTTTTTGTAAAATAAGAGTGTGTCCCACTGTAAGAATGAGCATATGATGTATACGTACAAAGCACATGAATTTTATGATGCCTGTGTTTCATAAAAGTGTAATTTCAAGATCAAAGAAACTCTTATTTGAGTGAATTTTTTTCCATATTTGGCATCTCTATTTCCAACCTCTAGTCTAAATGCCTAAAGCAGTAGTGATTTGAAAAACAAAGAGTGTTTTGTACATAATTTTACCACAATCCATTTTAGAGAAGTAGAGGCAAATCCTCTTAAAATGAAAAGCACTATTTCTAGCCTTATGAAACTAAGAGCTTTTACCTCTTTTTTTATGATATTTTTTATGGCTTTATTTTGGGTGGCTCTCTTGGAATAAGAGTAGACATACCAAACAAGGACGGACTAAAAATTGCAGTCAGGCCGAGTCCCATTGACTACATGGATGGACTTGGGCCAAGCACTGAAGGCCAGTGTCGGGCTTTGTCAGGATATGGGCCTGTACTTTTAAAGCGGGCTGGGCCTAGTCATTGAATCTTAAAAAAAGAAGGGTATGAGATTGCTGACTCAAAGTTGTTAATTCAAAGATTCAAATATTCAAATAATCTATTGGGTTGATTTTCTGCTGACTCTTACATATGGTTAGACCTTCCCATCTCCCTACCCTACTGATAAAGATGCATTTAGGCAGGCCCACAAGATTGATAGAATATTAGCAGTGTACTATTCGCTTGTAGTTGAAAATTAAAGCCCCCTGATCTAACCCAGCCCCCAAACTCAACAACCATTCTTATCATTTCTAAAGCATGATGCAACCCATAACCTTTCATTCTTTAGATAATGTCTAAAGTAGATGCCTGTGGGGCTTAATCCGCAGCAAGTGCTCAACAATCATGTCAAAAGCATTGATGCAACTCATGAACTCTCTTTTTCATTTTATTTAGCCTGTTCCTAACATTGTTTGTGCTTGTCTATGTCGTGGATGGCCTTTGTCTGTTGGTTTTTGTAAGTGCCTAAAAATTAAGGACTTTGAACCAGGGATTAGGATCCTTGTTTTGAGTGGTTTGAATGAAGATTGTCGTGGCTCCAACTGGACCTGAAGAGGAAGAGAGGAAAACACGTCAGAGGACGCTGGCTGCAGGCAGCGCAAGGCTCTCCGATGCTTAAGTCAGTTCAGAGACCGAATAAGGGAGATGGAGAGAAAATTGCAGAGTAAGAGTGTGCGTTATGGGTTGCGTACCTTTAGGATGGAGATGGATATGCTATTTATAGGCGATGGGGATGACTAACGTGGGCGAGTCCCAAGATTGGGCTGGCCACTCGAGTGGCTGCGTCCACTCAGCTCATAATGCATTAAATGCTGCCTCACCTACCCATGCTTCATTAAATGCTAGCCTTGCCGGGTCAGGCGGCGGTTCTGACTTTTGGGCCAGGTCCCATCGGGCCTGGTCCGGAGCCATGCTCTGGGGGCGTACGTGTTCTGTATACGCCGTTTTGTCAGTTTTGATAGTCTGCAGGGCATGCCTTAGCATGCGCCGTTGTCCTGTCATAAGTCCCATCAATATCCGTCAAATCCGCATTGCCAAGGTGTGATGCCGAGGTCGGATAGGTCTGACTTCGGGAACTCTCACCTCGGCGAATGCCGCGATCCTTCAGCCGTGGTCAGCCTTGGCCTAGGGGAGGCATAATCAATCTGCCTTAAGACCGGGGCTAGCACTGATCTCGGCTTAGTGGAAACACCCCCACACAGTTTTCTTTGATTAATGCATTTGATGAAGATGTCAATGAGTTAAGTGGGCCAAAGCCAACCAAACCAGACCTGCTGGGATTATCAAATGCATTGCCTGTTTAGATGAACTATAATTAGCTTTCTTGAGTTTACTAGTCTGTGACAAAGTAGCATCTCAATGGAAGTTAAGAACATTTCCAACGGTTATGCCAAATGCATGGCAGTGGCAAGCCTCTGCCCTAACCACCTTTCTTCCAGTGCGGAACCGAACCTATTTGCAATCTCGACTATCCAATTTCCAAATTCTAGCATGTTCTGATTGATCCAATGGTCCTCGGTGGAGATGGTGGGGCCTGGGACACTGATAAGTAGGATACTGAAGATGAGAGCTCCACGTCCACGTGCTGTTAGGATTTTTTCTGGCCATTTTGAATCAGGAGGAGAAAGCTGGTATTGGCAGGACTGCATAAGATAACCTTGTTGATTGATAACACTGGCTTTCCTGATTAGGATAATTTCGTTGATGGATTATACGGCTTTCCTAAAGTGGGGTAAACGGCTTGGTCACGGATTACTTCCAAATCCGGATACTCATTTTCCATGAGTTTTGTAATTAGAGATGGGAGTGGGTCGGGTTTAAATGGGACCTAGGAGCGGGTGTGATAGCGTGTTGGTAGGGTTCGGATTGAGTATAGTTTTCCATATACTAATCCAAGTGGGGTTTGTGGTGGATTTGGGGCTTGGGTCTGTCTAGCCCGCCTTGTCCTTTATGTGTTTACTTTATATATTTCTAAGAAAGGTTTTGCGTATAAAATTTTGTAAGGAGTGACTTTTTCTTGGGCTCAAATATTTCTTAGTACATTTAGTTTCTAAAAAAGTACGTAGTACATGATTAATTTTCAATCATGGACCGAAATCTTCTTCAAACCTTCCCTACATAAAATCGGTGTACAAATTACAAAATGGCTAGTCACTTGTTCGACCTAGAGAGGGGTCTGAATTGTAGAGGGTCAAACTGGCACATGTGGCTGTCGGTCCCAACTTAAAGTCCATTGACAGATATGCTAGTGGTAAGTGCAAACTATTTGTTAAATCATTTAGTGTCAGAATGAGAAAATGCATCTCGATCCACATAGTAAAAGAGAATGACTTATGTACATGCAACTGTGATCGGTCCTCAACTTTCTTTCTCCTTTTTCAGAGATATCACTTTCATCCTCCGTTCACAAATAGGTCAAAAGAGAAGCTGTTGTTAGAACTCTTGAACAAGTAAGCTAGCAATATTCAGGCTCCCAGAGATCCCACTCCCTTATAAATCCTTGGTTCAATGTCGATTCTTCTTTTTCTCTTTTTGTTAACTAAAAACTGGTTATGTGATTTGTTGACTAATCTCAGTTCGTGCTGCAAGGATGTCAATGTGGACTCTTAATTAACTAAAGAATCGGATCAAGAGTGTTTAGGATTGAATGCATGTAAGCATTAGTCCTGGTGAACCCTACCCCTTAATGCAAAATTTTGAGATAGCTTCATTTGGCCGAGTCAACTAAACTCATTCATTTCTGAATTATGGAGTCTTGGTGATACATTCAGAGGTGGCGGCAACCGCAATGCGACCCCTCCTTCAGATTCATCACTTGATCAATACTAGGTGAGTTACTGAGTTAACTCAAACGTTGCTTTGAAACGTAAGCAAAACCCACGCGTACGTGATATGAAACCTGCGACGAATACATACTACATGCCAAAGCACGTGTGATGTGATGATACGCAAAACATGACCCAATCTGGGCCCCAACTCAGTCCCCGTGTCCCTATCGAATCCGCCTCATTTTTTTGACTATGGTCGAAAGGAAGCAGCTCTTCTAATAACTCAGCCATCATCACCTTATCTCTTCCCCTGAGGCATGTATATTTTATATATGCTCTATAGTTCAGGTTCAATGCATGGCTTCTCTTCAACCAACACCACCAACCCCACTAGATATTGTGACATCCCCGAAAAAAGTAAAAAAGTTGGTCCGGTCTCTCTCCCTCTCTCATCATCTTGACACTTGATCAATAAATGACTGAAAATGACCAGAAGCAGACTAGACCAGGTGATTCGGTGCGTCCCACAAAGGGGTCCTCCATCAAAGACAAAATCATCGTTACAGCCAAAGAGACAAGTCATGTGCGTTTCAAACCATGGGCTATCTA
This sequence comes from Litsea cubeba, assembly GCA_012931725.1. Classification (NCBI taxonomy): domain Eukaryota; kingdom Viridiplantae; phylum Streptophyta; class Magnoliopsida; order Laurales; family Lauraceae; genus Litsea; species Litsea cubeba. The sequence goes on along the minus strand of CM022950.1, from coordinate 69,913,998 downwards.
TTTGAATCGAAATAGTGTTACGTTTTCAGAGCTCTCGGCTCCACTTGTTTGAGTTTCACACTTCTATTTGGCCTCTCTTGCGTTTCTGCTAATGCATTTCACATTTATTTTACATCCGAGTAAAGAATGTTTTGAGATCCAAGCCTTTAAATCAGCTGGCAGGTCCACCTTTGATGCACCATGAACAATGTGACATCTCTGTCTTGAGTCCTAGGAGTGGACCTAGGAATTCTTCCTTCTTAGGAGGGCAACATATATATAAAAGAATGCATGTAGTTTTCAAAATATATAATTTTTTTTTTAAATTTTGGTGGGCCATATGTAAAATATTATAGAATTTTCTGAAACAAAAGGAGTTTTCAGGAATTTGGGGACAGTTTCTCTCTCTCTAAATAATATCAACCCAAGTTTTATCTTAGTTTCAGCCTATCGAACTAAAGTAGGATCAGTCGATATTACTAATTAGAGTTTCTTTTAGTGATTAATATCTTTTAAATATGATTTTCAAATGCTAATGATGAAAAAATCAAAATGTCACCAAAGTGCCTTGACCACACTTGTCCCTGCCCCATGTGACCCACGATGTCTCAGAATTGAGAAGCTAATTTTCTATCAACCTTTTATACTTCCCCTCTCTTTTCCCACCTTGTGAAAAATTAACACGAAGAATTGGGTCTTTATCAATATCATGGATTTAAGTAGGGATCTAGCTGTTAGTCTATTATTAACATGAACCCTAAGATCGAGAACAACATGATTATCACGTGAAGGATTTAATTAAAGATTACCTCCAGACATCTTGATGCAGGGAGCTTTCCGATCCTGCTGTCAGATGTTGATGTTGAGATCCGCCCAAGGAAACTTTAGGGAATAACTTCAGTTTCTCTCTCCTTGCCTATAAGCCTTAATGTGTTGAATTTCATGAATGAATCTTTATGATGGAAGAAAGACTCTTTTTATAGGTGGAGAGAGGACCAATTATATTCCAATTAGAATTCCATTAGTTTTAATCTCAACCGTCCATCAAGGTAGAATTTGTTATGGAATATATCTCTTTAGCTATGATGATGCATGCTCCTTAAACAGTCGACCAAATTTATGAAAGGTAAGGACTTGTCTAAGTAAAAAAAAGAATTCTTTTTCGTAGCGGGGCACTCGCAGACATTTTTTTTTAAGTTTTTTGTCATTAGCTCTTGGAAATTGATTTAAAGATGTACTAATTCCTAAATATCCCTAGTTATTAACTTGGGAATTCAAATCGACACACACAGAAGGTCTTCCAGTTGAGCAAGTTTGATCGAGCACCACTTGCCCAGCATGCTGAGCTATCAAGTCTGAGTCTACTCGCCCCCACTCGATCAGGACAAAATGGGTTTCAAACGATTGGTTGAATTGGCCGGCTATAATCTGATGTACAAAGCTGACTTGCCAGATTAGAGCTGAGCCATGCTTGGGCACTCTTTCGTCCGCAGGCTGTGGTGGACCCAGGAATTCAATCATCCGTCACTTTCTCTGCCCCTATACTTTCATACCATTTAATAATATTCTTTCATTCTGATTATTTCCAGACAAAAATCTCATTAAAGATGCTGAATTGTTGATACTGTGGGCGAATGGACCCATCTGTAGACCGCAGGCCGATTTATGAGCCCAACCTCTCACATGGGCAGGCTGGAAAGGAACTGTCTTCATCAAGTGCACTTTGATCCTCTTTAAGGGCTGTAAAAGTGCCAAGTCGAGATCGACTGGCTGACCCACAACTGCAGCTGGAGTTCAGCTTGAGGAGCCAAGTGGAGCTCTGCCTCTCCTCACTTTACAGTGCTCGAGTTTGCACTCGTAATTTACTTGTCCCACTCAGACCCTATATCGTTGGCTTAACTTAAGCTTACCAAGTAAGAGACCCAAGACTCTTGAAGGCCTAGTTTGAGTCAAAAAGCTGTTTTATCAATCATTCAAATAATTGAATGTTTGTAAATAGATAGGGTGAGTTTCTCATCAGGGACTCTTTGAAATTCAAAGGAATCACACCTAAGCAATTGAGAAAATGCATTAGCTGGTATAAGATTTTACACACTTGGAGATAATGAATTTGATGAAACAACTCCTGGCCTGTAAGAACACACCTCCTGCAGAGTCCAATGGGTTTGGAGTCCAAGGACCAAGTCCTTCAAATAAGGAATTCAGACCAAAGTCTAAGTCTGAGAATAAGCCCATTCGACATACCAAATTCTCAGGTATCAATGAGTTCAAGCGAATTCGAGCTGGACCACTGCCATTGACAGCTCCAGTTCCAATTAGGATCCGCTATAAAGTCCAATTCATCGATGTGCGTAGAGATTCCAATTCCCACTCAGAATTCTAAAAGAAGATCACTGATAAAATAACATTGAAGAAAGCGTCCTTTTCTGCAATAGTTAGTAACAACTCATCTCTAACAACTAATCATTGGCCCCATAATAAACAAATGAAGGAAGGTGTAGACATGCCAATTAATTAGCACAACCTTTTTCTGCAATTTATTGGTATGTAAAAAGGTGACACAGAGCTATCTTCTCCCTGTGTACCATAATGTGCAGACACAAGTTCAGAGGTGATTAATGTGAGGATCAAATGTTAAGATTGGAACACTTTCAATTCAATTTGGTGTGTGTGTGTGTGCGTGTGGGGGGGGGGGGGGGGGAGATTGATCCCAGGTGGGCCATTGCCATTCTAATTATATGAGATATGAAATTTCACAAGCTTGTAAAAATAGTTGAACTTGGCACATTGCTAAATACAACATAGTTCTCTTATTCTACATAATCTGCAGTTACAATACATTAAGACAACCATATATCAATTAGCTCAATAACAAGGAAGATCAGATCAAATGAAAATGAAAGAGAAATAAGAATCCCAATCAGGTTATTTAAGATCAGCCTATCAAATAAGTTAATCCTAACCGTCCATAGGGACTCTTACGGTCATCAAAGGCACTCTTCTCCTTTCTCACCTTCTCTAACATTTTGCCTACTCCTACTTACAGACATTATTCTTTTTTTTTTTTTTTTTGTCCTTCCAAAATTTACACTTCCTTTGCTACAACACAACACAAACTACCCCACAAAGAGATGATGAATCTCATCCGTCCAATCTCTAGTCTCTCAGCAGGCATAGAATTCGACTAGATCATCCAAATTCTCAAGCTGGGGGTCTGCATTCTCAAGCATCCAAAGCAAGTGCTCGAACAGCACCACCTCACAGCCCACCACGATCCCCTCATCCGACGGCGACGACGGCGACTTATCGGCAAGCACCTGAAAGAGTGGGTGGTCAAGGAGCTGGGAGCTGATTAGATACCTCCGGCGGGATTTTCCGACGTAAACCGCCTGGAGGCCGTCCTCACCACCACCTTCACCAGGAGCCCGCCACGCAGGATTTGCCGCGATGGCGCTTGATGTACGTCCCAACTTGCTCCCTGACTGCAATCTCTTGATCATGCTCTTCAGCTTAGTCAGTTTGCTTCCTCTTACCATTGTTGAGAGAGGAGAAGAAGAAATTGTGGCTGTGTATAAGCGTTTGTAGAGGCAATGTTGCTGGTTTTTGGATGGAAAACCAGGAATTTAGGAGGTCAAAAGCAGTTTTGGGGGAGTGGGTGTTGGTTTTGTTGAGGTTTTGGAGGGAGGTGTGAAGGAAATGGAGAGGGAAGCTTCGTGTATATATAGAGGGAGTGGAGATCTAGAGGATGGTTGGCAAGGAGAGGAGTTGTCATTTTCTGCAGCAGAGAGGGGCCACAGATAAAAACACAAGAGGGATGAGGGATATTATGGGGGTAAAAGAAATACAGGGGCGTTACTTTTCAGGACCATGGTCATGGGCTCATGGGAGGGATATGGAAAGGGATAGGTTGTAAGTTGTCGGGTGTAACTTTTGTTAGAGTAGAGTAAAAGGTTTTGCTTTGTACTGAATTTACTGGGAGTGTTCCCTCCTGACATGTCCTTTTACTTTACCCTACACTTGGGATTTTACATTTGGGAATTTGGGGTGCCCTCCGACATGCCAACGTGCAGCCCATTTACTCCCCATGTGGCAACCGAACATCTGGAACTGTTAGATGATGTTAGAACCGTTCTTTTGATGGGTCCCCCACCCCATGGGCTAAGGATTAGTACCCGGAATCTTCTTTCAGACCTCTCGATACTGCTATGAAAACGTGGATCAGCATTTTTGGAGTGGATCCGTCTTCGGAGCGCAGTTCGATTATTTTCGGAGCGCGGTTCGATTATCCTCGGAGCGCGGTTCGACCAAATATAAAGCGAACTGGGTAGAATTTCAATTTTTGTATATTTTTTTATGTAAAGCTTGATATTTATCTTTTGAATGAAGAAAATTCTTTTGACTTATTAATTATTATCTATTTTATATAATTAAATTGTAAAGTTAATTATTTTTCTCTATTTTTTATACTTGAATATATGGATAAGATATGTTTGTGCCCATTAGTTAAGCGCTCCGGATATATAATTATTTTAAAATTTAGCGTTTCGCCGCTCTTGCTCCCGCTCCGAACACTTAGGGCTAAGGATAATAAAACACCATTTTTAGTTCTAATGACTTTTATTCTTGTAACAGGGTCTGTCTGCTTTTTAACCAGCAAGATTTTCTCCTGCTACAATATTCACCGTCAAGTCCAAGTACTTGTTCAAAAAGGGAAAAGGGTCATGTGAGAATGTATCTCGTGATAGATCATACCATGTAAATCTCTCTTTTTTAGTAACCCCCTTCACACTTGCTTGCAAATCTCTCTTGATAGATCATACCATGTGAATCTCTCATTTGATCTCACCATTGAATTTGAATTATGAGAAAAAGATTCATTCTAAAGCCATCAAACCTCTTAAACTTGAGGCCATGGATAAAAAAAAATAGGTTGATATTTTAATATTGATATTTTGTAAACTATTAATTAAGTTTTATTAAGATCTTTCCATCACCCACCTTTCCACGATTGATAAGGCTTCAAGTAGAACCCAAAAAGCCTTCTTTCCTTCTTCTCATCGTTTTATCTTAGGACAGCCCAATTCAAGTTTAAATATTAGAATGAATTCCTTGATCTTAGTTTACAATGTATCCTTTTTATCTCTCCACTATGCCATGCATTTTATGTGTGCCCTGCACAAAGTTTGACTTTGGCTTCTACTTTGGCTTTTAAAAGGGAACTCATGATTTTTGCTACATTCATTATTAAAAAAAAGGGAAATTTTAAAAAAAATATATAAAACTTTTAGCTCATTTTTTTAAAAAAAAAGTACATGAAGATTTGATTAATTCAAAAAAGTATAAATTTCTTTCACAATTCTTTCAATCAAGTTCTCTTCATAAATAAAAATATAAGAATTGGATAAAAACACCCTTCCTTTATGACAATTTTTGTCTTTTCTTAACCTCCATCCTGATGGGTTGGTGAAGCCTGATCTAGACTTTAGTTAGTTACAGGGGTTTATCTATAATATGTCGGTTTAATCTGAACCGTCTGTTATAAGGTCAGATCCGACGGTTGTGGGTGTCTAGAGGTTTAGGGCTTCATATATTTATACTAGGTGGTGAGAGCATTGTACTTATGGTATTGAGAGAGAACAAGAGAGACAGTGAGTGCTTGTACTCTTGTGGGAATCTCCAATAATAGTGAACGGCGTGAATCTGCCGTGGTCGTCGGCAATCTTTCCGAACCACGTAAATCCGTGTCTCGTGAATTGATTGTGTGATTGATTGATTATCTCGTAGATCGTGCGTGTGTTTCCGATCCTAACATATCCTTCCTTAAACTATCCATTTTGATTTTGATGATCATAATCATTCCATGAAGCTAGGTTTTTAGTCATTTGGAATTCCCCTTTTTAAGCATTCATGCATAAAGGTAATTAAAATGGGTCCCATAAGGTCATTTGGTTTGGACTTGATCATTTCTCTTATATATGAAGGAAAATTCTGAAAAATGACCTAAAGGGTATCTTTTGTCATTTCTCAAAATTAAAGTTATTGAGAGGACTTGATTGAAATAATTTTGAAAAAAATTTATATATTTTTGAAATATTTAAGGAGCCCCTAAGCTCGAGCTTAGGGAGAAAATCTCGTAAGCTCGTGCTTGTGGGGTCCACCTTTGGTCCATCCAAATGGACCAAACACATGAATCCCTTAAATTGCACATGTCCACCAACTTTCGGTAAGATCCGAATTTACTGGACCGTTGGATTGACTATATATCAATCCGAATGGATTGTTGACCATTAAACTATTGGGCCCAAATGGAGATGATAGAAATTACGGTTGGGGCTGATTTTTTGCAGGGAGGAAGATCCTAGAGAGTCCTTGAAATCCCCCCCACCCCATCCCCATGTGGGTCTCCAAGTGGGCTTCACCACACACTTGAGCTTACCTTATCCTAAGCTTGAGCTTAGGGGAGCCTTGCTCATATTTAAGTCTTCAAATAATCTTGTGCTTTTTTTAGATTTAACCTTTAAAAAAAAGATAAACATGCTTGGATGATTGTAAATAATTTACACTGTTGGACTCATGGGCAGTGTAAATTAAAGTAGCTTCAATGATGAGGAAAGACTAAATATTAGGTGCAGAATCAGAAGTGGGGCTCATGCAATTCATGGTCTATCACTCACATGCAAATGTCTCATCCATTTGTGCATCGCAGCATCAGCAAATCTAATGATTGCCAACAAAAATGTGGCACATAAACAACAATTCTTCATGTGAAATTCACATGATGGCTGGTCCTCTTTGAAAGAGATAGACGGATGGTTTGCTCGCGTGGCAGGTTGTGATTGGATGCAAATAAATGTCCTATAGTTTAATGTAAATTTAGTGCAAGGCGCCACGAGATTCATTCATGTACAATCATTGTTCATAGTTAAAAACACAGTTTCCCATGGCATAAAAAATGTTGAAAGATTTTCAAATTTCTTTAGTTTATAGCAAGAAGTGATTCAATCATCATTTATATATATATATATATATATATATATATATATAGTTCTGGACACAATTTCCAATAGCATAAAAAATGTTGACAGATTTTCAAAATCATTGAGTCATCCCAGATGTGATTCAGTTATTATTATTATTTTTTTCTCACAATATCGGTGTAGACTATCTGAATATTTTTTCAGGCACGTAAAGTCTCTACCTCCCCGTGTATCAGATAAGTCAGGCTTTTGCCTATATAAAAGATTTCAGAAAGAGAGCGCGAGTTCCAAATCACATTAATCTTCGAGTTCCAAATCACATTAATCTTAGATTCCTAAGTCACAGTCCTAGCCAACTACGCTATCTACACTGCATCGGTAAATCCTTAACATGAAGAAACTACAATAAAGCTAAGTCCATTAAATGTATCAAATCAAAAGATCATAATAAGGCTGGGACCCAAGAGAGAGTCCTCACACATATGGAAAGACAGTCTGCAGGACCCGCATAAATAAAAAGAAAGCCTGTATAAGTAGGAAAAGCGCGTACCAGGGTTCAAATCCTGAATAGCCAGGTGATAAATGCGGCCACCTACCAATGAGGTAAGTGGCAATTCTCAAGTCAAGGGATAACTGATATTAATTTTGCCGTAGTTTTTTTTTATATATGCTTTATATTTTGTCCTAGTTATAATTTACACTATTATAACAGGGTTCGTACACGTCAGCATTTTGACCTACGTGACCTGTTGAGCACCAACATGATGGCCCATGCATGAAAAATATCGAAGGTGCCTTAAATGATGGGAAAAAAGAAAATATGCTGGCAAATCACATTCTATAATAGTAAAAAGATATGGACCGAGCGTAATCAGGGCTAGCTCACCATATAGGCAGGTGAAGCAAGTGGTGGGGGCCTCACCATGAGGGGGCCTCATAATTTTATAGGGTTGGGTGGCTGGGTTGGGTTTTCTTCCCACTTTCAAAGTCTAATCTCAATTCCCAAACTCCAAAATCAGATAAGATAAACGAAACAGAGACATAGTAAAAGTTATTATTCTAAAATAAGTTCGTTTTTAAAGGTATCAAATCTCACTGAAATGAATTGAAATGAACCCGAGCTAAAAAAGGAAATCGATCACAATTTGACCCGTTTTCTAATGAAACTGAAATCATTGAAAAATCCCATCATTGAAAAATTTTCATAGAATCAGAATTACAAATAAGTCCCTTTTTTTTATATAGAAAATACTCTTTTTTTCATAAAATGGCATTTCAAATCAATATGACTCCAAAATAAGAAATGTCCAACACAATTCCAGAAATTCATTAATACCAATAATTCCATATTATCTTATCATATAATTAATCTAACACATTAATCAACACTAATTACTAATCATGCTTAATTTTTAACTAAATATAAATAATTAAATAAAAAACACATTCCCAAAAATCATAATCTGATGTCTAAAGGCCTGCTGGATTGGTAACATTAACATGATAACAGAGCTCTTTCCAAAAAAAAAAATGAAAACAGGGCATGTTTGCCAACGAAAACCACATATGCTGATATGCGTAATAAAAAAAATGAAAAAAAAGGAAGATGGGTTTCAAACCCATGCACTGTTGTGATGGAATGTCACTTGTTCCGCACCGTCCGCCCTTTGATGTGATTTTGTTTCATGTGCAAATCACATACGATTCATTCTACCACCCCCTCACATGTGAAAATTAAATCTGAATACGAAAATAATACCTTTTTACACATCATTTACACATCAAAATTTCACACGTGATGTGTAAATGACCTCAACCAAACATGAAGATGTGTAAATGATTCACATGAGTTATTTACATACGTAAATGCTCTCAACCAAACAACCTCTAAAAGAATTGTATATGGATAACTCTTGACCTCTCATTGTTAACCATTATTCTGATAATTGAGTAGTTTTTATCATCACCATTAATGATTTTATGCTCTTTTCGGTTATTTTATTTAGCAGGGGGATTTAAATCGAGGGTTGCATTTTCTGCTTGGACTGGATATTTGGACTGCGCGTGCTCTTTTGGGATGAGGGTTTTCTCATGTCACACATAGAAGCTAGGGCCCTCGTTTATACTTTCGCCTTGGGCCACATATTATCTTGAGACGGCCCTGAGCGGAATGATTCAGATCTGCAGCCGTTCTACACGGCCCAGCTTTTCTGGCCGGGCCATTGGATCGATCCCAGCATGGACATTTAAAATAAGATCGGTCCAATGGCCCGGCCAGAAAAGCTAGGCCGTTTAGACTTTTTCACCAGCGGATCGAGGGTAGGACCTGTTTGGCAATGATTTGGATCGTGGGAACGTTCTCTACAACTGTTCCTATACAAAATTAAGTTTAATTTGAAGAAAAGAATAGAAGAAGGAAATCAAAGAATTGTATTCTTGGGTGTAGAATTGTTATTCTGCTTGTCCAGATCTGGGTCTTAAAAAGGAATTAAAGACAACAGTGATCCTCAGGTTGGCATGGCTTGATGATTGTAGAGAGACCAATAAGAGGACGAGCACCAAAACGAATCAACTTTCAATTTCACACACTTTTTGACCATTCCCAACCAAAGTCGTTATCATGTCATATTCCACTGTAATATGCGGGCATAGGGTGGGTCTGTGAATATGGTTTGGACATCTTAAGTTGATCTCATCCAAACCCATCTCGTCCGTTGTGGGTCACCCATAAGTTCATATAATCCATTGTTCCATTATTTTGTGTTACGCACTTTGCTTGTATGGGTTGAATCTTCCTATTTTGACTTCCTTATGAATGGAGTATGAACGTAGGATTCCACTCTATTGAGAGAGAAATCTGTTGAGCATAGAACGGTGCTCATGCATAAATAAGTTATCCCTTTCTAATAATTGGTTACACAGAGTTACATGCCCTGCGCGTTAAACAGCCAAAGATTGGTCATACACTTGTTCAAGATTGGTGTTAGCAAAGTTGTAAGGCTAGCTGTGAATGTCTACAAAAAAGATCCAATTTATGTGGATCCATTCAGTGCAAATAAACAGGCCCCTTATAAAGGATTAAGATGATTATGGGGAGACCAGTACCTTTGGCCCACCTTTAGTTCACCCTAATATTTCATGCAACAACTTCTCCTTCCACTCCATCGGTCCACTAATTGACATGTATCTAAGCATGTAAGATGTCCTGTAATTCTTTTAGCCCTGAAACTGAATTTTGCACTCAAGATAAACTTCATGGCGGTTTGTTTATGCATTGATGAAACAATTTAATATATTGGTATATTTAGGAATGGCCAGAGTAATAATTTCTAAACAGAGGGGGACTATTTGATGACCCTTTTGTGAATCTTTCATTTTTCATTTCTGCAATTCAGTCATTTTTTAAAATCTCTAGAATTCAATACCCACCTAGAGCATAAATGTCTGTTTTAAATTATAAATAAATGGTAAAAATGAGAAAAATGTGTTTTTTTTTTTACGAGTGTACTTAACATAGAGACGTGTTCTACTCAAGTAATGGAGGATCTATTTATTAAGTAATATAAAGGAAGACTCATCAATTTCCAAATGTGTGATCTAAGAAATCCTCATTGAGAAAAGGTCATATTTATGGATAGTGAGTAATCCTCAAATCTGCATATTCCTTACTTCTTACATAATGGGACCCACTAATTGAAACCCTGAGTTGAAAGGGTAGAACTTCACCGCGGTGCCCACCAATTAAAAGCATATATATGTCTTGTCACTATCATGTCCTCTAGATCAGAGTCCAATGTTTGAGCAACCAAACAGTAGAAAGATGTAAAGACTTCGAGGGTCAAGAATCATGTGTTGCGTGCGTGTATGCGGACATGAATCAGCGATCGAACGGATCAATCAACCACACAAGAACAAGCAACCACACACAAAAGAATTACGTGGTTCGACAATCTTGCCTACGTCCATGGAAAGAAACTCGACTCTCCTTTAGGTTCACTCTTCTGTCTGTATCTCTCATGGGTTACTATACATTACATGAATAAATAATGCTCTCTTTCTTACCCCTAAGAAACTCTATCTTTGTCAATAAGAAAGTCCCGGTACAATTACCAAAATACCTATGACCATGAACCCAAAAGAATGGCGCTTTGGTAACGTCCTACACTCTACAAGGCTACAAGGTTTCAAATGAAGTATACATTACCCCCACTCTTTTTCTTTTTTTTCTTTTTTCTGTAGAGTTGCCAACTAACAACTACAGTCCAGAAAGCTGGTGGGTAGCTACAGGGCCTAATCAGCTGCTGATACCTCTCAGACTTCATTAATTATTGCTAAGCAAATGTCAATGAAAGAGACACAGACATGTTCTAAAGGGTTTGAAAAAGGTACCCCCTCTATGGTTTTTCTGCGCTGCACAATCCTAGGTTTGTCACAGTGGCCACCATAGCCATCCATGGTGGGTCCAACAATCATGACCATTCATCTAGTGGGCCCCATTTTGGATGGTCAGCAATAAACAACCACATGGGCCGTGCAGAGCACTGCTTGTTCCAGAGTCTGCCCTTTTGAATCATGATGATAACATATGGTCCTCTATATACTTCACTTTCATCTTCTTGTATCAATGACATCATGTCCTTGCATATCTGAGCACCATAGACCAATTTTTCTTTCTACCCTTTTTGAAGGAACTGTTGAGAAATGTGTTGGGCCCACATGCCAACTTATCACAGCCCAATAGATGGGCCAGTAGGATTTGAAGCCAGCAAGCTGCAATGAACAGAGCTGGTGAGAAGAGGTCCTGTTGTTTTAATAGATAAATAAAGTCATCCAAGACATTCAAACAACTAATGATTAAGATTAGAGGCTATATCTTCCGGCCTATGGACCGACTTGAACTACCACCAATTTGAGTAGTTATTTTTAAATTAGTCTTCTCCTACCCAGTGATTAGATGAAGACAAACACTTGTTTAGTTTTTTAGTACTTCTGTTCTAATATAACTTCTCTTCAATGTTGTTACTTTTAATAAAATGTGTACATCCCATAATCTAGAATTCTTATCAATTTAAAATTATGACAGAACATATGCTTAAAGTGCTTCTTTAAGTTTCTTTTACTATAAAAAGGAGTCTTCAAGATTCTCCTACGTCTTACATCCAAACATTTCCACCCATATTCACTTATATTTTATTGAAAAGGAAGTAGAAACTTGGTTTGTCAAAATCATGAACAGATGTTGTTTTTGGCAGCTAATGCTATTTGATTCCCTTGAAAAGCAATCCCAACTGCTAGACCAATCATAGCATATGAAGTGTTTTCACCAACTCATTGAAAAACAATACTGTGCTTAAATCACTTAAAATTTTCGTGTATTAGGTTATCTTTGGATGGGGACAAACGGGGGTGAAAATGGAGGTGAAGAAAACTGCCCTAATCAAATCTGTAATGTGAAAATTTTGAACTGAAGTTTTTTTTTTTTTTTTTTTATCAATGTAGTTCATATCAGTGTAATAGATCCTGACCCTTGGTCCAGCTCCCAACGCAGATGGGCCATTCCCACAAAAAGAACATTGATCCAATAACCATAGTATTCAACAAAAGTTTGATTGACTTTTAGTTAACCATCTGATTTTAGATCTCCCAATCCAAATAATCAAATGAATTGTCTAGCCGGTGTGTTCTTGGGCACTGACATATGGCCCATACATATCAAGGTGGATGCACCCCCACCCACAAAAAAAAAAAAAAGAAAAAACTCCCAATGGGAGTAAGTTTTAGGTCTCTTCTCTCCCTTCCTCTATCTCACACACACACACAGTCTCTCAGGTATGGTCCTATTGAAGACTTCAGGGTAGGGAGCATGTGCTGAGGAATAACAGGGGCATGTGCTTCAGGACAAGACTGGAACGTTAGCGTTTAGTAGAGGGAGGCATGTGCATATGGATATGAGCGACAGGTTCATGTCTGGTGATTGAACTGATGATTGACCAATCATCAGTACAATCTTCAATCACCTGATATGTAACTGTTGCTGATATCCCTAAGCACATGCTCCTCAATCTTAAAACCTTATGTTCAGATTTTTGCTTAAAATCTGTACCCACCGCTTGAGTTTTCTATACTCCTATCTGTTGTTGGTTACATCAAATCCAAAATGAGATGCCAATGGCTCTCTGAATTATATCAAGTGTCTGGGGTTACTGTAGGATTTCCTACTATATGTATGAAGGTCTGCTAAAATCAGTGAAGCCCCTGAGGCTCGTAGTTGGCCACACGTGTTGGGTGCACATGACAACATTGGGAACATACATGTATCAAATCTTTACTGTATAATATGGTTTCATTCTCCCAACATGTAAGTGCCCATATTCCAGAGTTACATCTTTCTTGGACTATAATATAAAGTCCAATCCATAGGTTACCCTGGGACTATTGTCTGTTGCTATTCGTACTTGACACTTCATCAGGTATCCAAAACCAATGCTGGTTGTTCAAAAATAATAACAACTGTGTTTGATCTCTCTACAAAGTTGACTTTTCACATGTCATCATGTTGAATGAAAATTTGAAACCACGGTCATCATTTCTCATATGGTGGTCTCTTTTTGTTGATAAAGTCGGGTATTTGGTCCAATTGACATTCCCAGCTGGAACCAGAAGTATAAATATGAGATCCACGGGGCATTAGATCTGAGCTCAGATCTAACAAAAACTTACACAGGTCCAATTTTGAGTCCCCAATGAAACCCAACTCATTGACATCCTTACGATGAAAAACTGGCACCTAAATACTGAAATGGGCCGTGAAGAAAAAGAGGAACGGTCCAAAGGACCTTTTCCAACTTAGGGCCCATGTTCGGCTTTGGGACAGGTCCATGAATTTCATACCCAAGAGCCAGAATACTGTGTACTGTGTACATATTAATTATTAGGCACAGTACATGAACATATTTTACCAGTATAGGGGCCTATATATAGGCTTGGGTCCAGCGCAGTATTAAGATTCGGCCCTTCCTTTTCAATCAATACTGCTAGTGGATCATGTCATCATAAAATGATGATGTTGGTAAGTTGTAGAGCATTTGTAGAGACGGGTGAATCAAGAATATACACCTCTAATTCCACAGACTGGTGTCTACATCAACAAATCACATGAAAATGGATGAGATCCAATAGTAAAAGCCACATTCCATAAAAACTAAACCAACCAATACATAAATCTAATGCAATTTCTCATTGTAGGTACTCCTTTTTATAAATTTATTCTAAATATGTCATGCGAAGAAATAGGAGGATAGAGGCTTTTTCTTATTAGCAACAGAAAATTCCTCTTAGACTGAGTGGAAACCAAAAAAAAAGAAGGAAAAATATACATTAATCAGGGACAAAGAAAGAGACAGTACAAGACAAATGTACTCCTACAAACTACAAAATAATACCCTCCTAAAGAACAATTCTCTCAACCCCTGTCTAGCCAACTTATCCAACATGTATTGTGATTGCCCAATTGTTCGCTTCAACTCAGGTGGGCTGGTGCTTTTAACCTAAGTCAAGATTGGCCCAAATTAATGTACTCTTTGTTTAAGCTTGAGCTCCAGCTCGAGTTAGGCTGGAACCCACATTACTAAGCATGAGAATGAGATCTGACCTGAGTTTATTTAAGCCTTTGGTACATATCCAAGAACTAAAGTCCGGTAACCTGAATGCAAGAAACCAAATTCTAGGACGTTTTTATTTTTAACATAAGGACTCCTAAAAAAAAAAACTCTTCAAGCCATTGTAGTTTTTACTTTTACTAAAACCTTCCCTGACTCATGTTCAAATTACCAACCATTAGATCATTGTTTTTTTTTCCTTTTTTCTATTTTTTTTCAGTCTGAAGAACACCTACATCATCTTTGTAATATGTTCATACCTTAGCCACTCATCCCATTAAACAGAGTCCTAGATTGGGACTAAAACCACCAATCTCATAAGATACCCAAATAAAACCATTTATTTTTACTTTTCTAACCATTAATCCGGCCACATCCTAACATCTCATGGATAAAAAAAAAAAAAATGCTATATGTTCCTTTCCTCATTCTTTTGGTATCTTTATTTTAATATGAGTTTCGTTATCGATAAAAAAAATACTATATTATTATAAGAAAACCAAGGCAGAACTAAAAAATTTGTCATGGGGGAGCCTCTTATGTTAGAAAAATTTCTTTGATGGGCCATTATTAAAATAAAAAACTAAAATTCTCTGTAATATAACCGTGTTCTTTTGAATTTTTCTGGAAGCCCAATGTAAAAAAAAAGTAAGATTTTTCAGTACATACACAATAATGTTGGAATAAACATGGGTGGAATGGAGAAAATCTATCAAATAATCTTTAACAATATTTGATGACATAAATGACTTGGACAAAGTAAAGAGCACAAGCACCCATGTGCCATGTTGAGAAGGCTTCCGATTCTTCTGGATGATTCCTTTCATCTTTTCAACTCAGTCCGGTCCTCTCTCGAACTTTCCTCCTCCCTTGTTAAAAACCCCAGTCTCCCCGATTCTTCTGTTGCAGAAGAAGAAGAAAAAGGCTTCTATTTTCCAGCTGCAAATTTGTTGTTCTGCTCTCTCTCTCTCTCTCTCTCTGAAAAAATCCATACCTGTAAGTAGCCATCTTCTTTAACTGCACATTTGTCATGATTTTGTAGTTAGATTTTAAGATAGATTTGAAAATTTTGACTTTTGCCATCTGGGTTCTGGAGATTGATTTATAATTTTGTGTTTTTTGCCTTCTGGGTCTTGATTGATTACATTCTTGATTCGTAATATGAAATTGATTTCAATGTAGAGTTGAAACTGCAGAGTAATGAGTCCGGTTGCAGATTCTTCCATCTTCAACGGCAGTTTGGCGTCTGCAGTAAATCATCTACTTCATGTTCCTGAGACCATTGAGAAAGCAATGATTTCTTCGCGCTCCCATGACAAGAGTGATAACCAAAGAATGGAGAGGATTCCAGTCGACATACTCGAAACCCCCAAGGAGTATTTGTTTTATATGGATGTGCCTGGATTGTCCAAGTCAGATATTCAGGTAAAAAAAAAAAAAAAAACACTGGATATCTGGTTCTGTCCTGTTGAAAAACATTGTCGAATTTGAAGGAATATAATAAGTGATTTGGGTGCAGGTGACCCTTGAGGATGAGAATACGTTGGTGATTAAGAATAGTGGGAAGAGGAAGAGAGAGGATGGTGAAGATGAAGGGTGCAAGTACATTCGGCTGGAGAGGAATTCCACACCCAAGTTCATAAGAAAGTTCAAGCTTCCAGAAGATTCTGACATCAACAAGGTATCAGCAAAATGTGAGAACGGAGTGCTCTCAGTGAGAGTTGAGAAGCTCCCACCACCACCCAAGTCCAAAACGGTTGAGGTCACCATATCCTGAGGAAAATGTAAAATGTTGTGTTGGTTGTGTTGTGTTGGTGGGGTTAGTTTGTAGTTAGAGGTTGTAATAGACAAAGCCTTTTGAATTGGAGGTTTCAAAATGGGAGTTGTCTTTAATATGGTATCTGTAATTTGTTAACACATTTTGTCAGATGTGCCACTGCTGTTAGTCGTTTCCTTCGGTTTTGTTGGATGATATATTATTAATGCCAAATTTACTCCTCCTTGTAACCATGTTTCTACATTAAGCTTGTTTTAATTAGGCCCCCTGAATTTCAACTACATTAACGGTGTTCCAATTTTTTCCAAGAAATTGAGAATGGAAGTAAAACAACACCATCTTACTGTAGAGGGGGAAAAAATGTAAACCTTAAAAAAGTTTTCACCCAACTCTTGGATGCCTGAAAATTGTCAGTGAGTCCTACATCAGGATTCTCAGTTGCTTTCGATACTGGAGAGACGAGACTCAAGACCCAAAACTGGGAAGACGAATTTATATTCAAAGTACATATTTTTGGCCAATATCATGCCTTATCAAAGACATTTTAGTTTACTCACATATATACAAACATTGGTATTATTGGCTACTCAATAGAGTATTGGTTTATACATCTTTCTTGTTTGATCGACTGTTGCGGCCAGTATCCCAACCAACTTTTCCTATTTTACCTGGTTTGACATTTTCATGCTTGATTGTGGCATCCCTCTTATTTTCCAGAACTATCACATGGAGGTAGTACAGAGTATAACTGCATGTCCATGCAACTTGGGTCATGATTCTTCTTGAACACTAGCAGGACTAGTGATATCAATGCAAACTACTTAGTCTTCTCCTCCTTGGAATCCAGCCTTCTTTCAACAGTGATATGGATGTAGTCCAACTGCGAAATTCATTTCTGGATGAGTTCTTTGAGCCAAGAAGTGATGGTTCTGGAAAGCACCTTGGTATCATTTAGTGAAATAGACTTGAGGCCCTGGGCAATGGCATCAGCTGGCGTATACACATCACCAACTTTCCACGTCAGGTCCTAAATCAAAGTAACAAAATGGCCCATTTGTTAGTTCGTTTTCTCTTCTTTCAACAACAAAGAAAATTGGAGGTACATGCAGATTTTTGCCTTATGACCAGCATGCAAGAAGGTATCAGTGTGGTGAAATTATCAATTAAATACCATCTCACATTAGATACCTGTGCACATGGTGTGAGATGGCTTCCTGCCAATGTTACTTTTTCCAATGTGCCACCAAGAGAATCCACACGCGGCTTCAATATATCTTCAAGCAGGTCAGTTTCATCAATGTTGTCCAAGCTGAATTTCACCTGAAACATGGAAGTGAAACATTGAGAATGCATGAGGGACGATCATAAAGGCTTTTCAGTATGAAATGCAAGACAGACAATGTAGGAAGTACCAGCAAAGTGTATGGAACATTGTATGATTTCTTACAGAAATCACGGTTTTCGGAGGGTGTTGGCTTGAACTCTGATATCCCCTGTGTGACCTGAATATGAAACTGGCGATAACAGACCTTTCCTGGAAATTGTGTTTGAGATTCTTGTAATGTAATAAAAAATGCAGGTGGTAACCTGATTCATTACTGAGGGCAACTGATCAACAAATTTGGTAAGAGAGATGATGGTTTCCTGATCTTGAATGATTCCTCCAGCAGTGTCTATCAGTGCTTTCCATGCATCTCCTATAGAAGGAAATTCAAAAGATCAGATAAAATATGATGTACAAGAGAAGCAGCAGGAGAGGGGGAGACAGGACGGGACAGAAAACTCAGGGCCTGAGCTCATAATCAAAACTTGAAAAATCAAGGAGCAGTCACCCTCACCAATGGCATTCTAGCCTTGGAGGGAAAAAAACATGAGGAGTACGTCTTAGGAATTGCTAAGCTAGATAGGTGATAACAAGAAACAGATTATTTTTTTTCCTTCTAGGAACTGGCAATGATAGTTTAAGCATTATAATAAGATACACAACTAAGATGAAGTTTCGAAGTTTTGCGACTGATTAATCAACATCCATGATTAATCAACATCCATGATTTAACGCTTCTGTGAACTTTTCAGTGCCTAGTTTGTTGACATGCCCTTTAAGCTAGACATTTTCATGGATTTTTTTGTTCTAAACTAATGCCATGATCTTTAGTTGCCAAACAAAGGAAAAAAATTCCAGAAACTAAGAAATTACCACATCAATTTAATCAAAATACATTTCAATTAAACCTTTCATAGCTATACTCTGAGCTTTTCTGCCAAGAACAGTGTCTCAATTCATCATTCCAACCTTACCCTATCTGTGCAGGCATAGCTTGGTACTCCATCATCCCTAATTAGGTTAAGTTCTCCATCACTTTAAAATCTAACATATAGCCTCTAATTATTCTGTTCTAAACTAATGCTACGATCTTTAGTTGCCAGACAAAGAAAAAAAAAAAAAGGTCCAGCAACTAATAAGAAAATACCACATCAAATTAATAAAAATACTTATCGATTAAGCCTTTTCATAGCTACATTGTCAACTTCTCCGCCAACAACAGTGTCTCAACTCATCAATGTCACTGAAAGCTTATCCTATCTGTCCAGGGTTAGCTTTGTACAACTTCCATCATCCCTAGTTAGGCCAAGTTTTCCATCACTTTGAAGTCTAACATATTGCCTCTAATTACTTCATTCCCAAGTCTCAGACCGCCCTCTCTAGTATCTGATATTTGCAACGACTCGGTTCTTCATACAGGGTCCTTTTCCCAATTCACTAAGCACATACACACCCCTCTTTGACAACATTTCTGAATTTTCTCTTCCACTGAGGCCACCAAAAGATTTTTCTTATCTCAAAATCTCCTAATCTTTCTTTTTTTTTTTTTTTTTGGGACTTCACAATCCACATATCCATCTTACCATATACATCGCAGCCACATGAACTTCATCTTCTTGCAGTTCCTTTGTTATGAAACAACCATATCTCAAGATTTTGTCAAATAAATATTTCATGCATGTGCCACAAGCTGAGAACCATACTTAGTGTAAAAGGGCTCACCCGGTGCACAAAGTGCTCCCCGGCTAAGCGGGGGTAGGGGGAGGGTGGGCGCATGTGTACGCAGCCTTACCCTTGCATTTTTGCAAAGAGGCTGTTTCCACGCCTCGAACCCGTGACCTCGTGGTCACCAAAGGAGCAACTCTACCGTTGCGCCAAGGCTCGCCCTCGAGAACCATACTTAGTGTAAATCATGCAAAATTGGTTACATATGAGAAGGATCTATAATGGTCCACAACGTTTGACTAACATAATACCTTTTGAACTTAAGTAGACTTACTGAATAGCTGAATACATATAGAGAATGCAAAAAGGAATCAACATCATGATCATAGCCTTGTCCCAACTATGTTGGGGCCGGCTACATGAATTTTGTTTCTCCATTCTGATCTATCCACAGCCAAATCCTCGGATTTGTTTCACTTCTTCAGATGTATCTTTACTACTTCCATCCATCTTCTCTTTGACCCACCTTTTTTTCTTAGTGGGCTATCAAGCTACATAGAAAAACTTTTCCTCAACAATACTTTTGATGGGCTGCATTGGACATGTTAAAAATCATCTCAAACGAATCTCTCTTAACTTATCACCTATTGATGCTACCCCTAAATGCTCCAAAATATACTCATTTCTAAATCTATCTCTCCTAGTTTTACCACATATCCATTTCAACATTCTCATCTTTGCTACATTCAATTTGTGAATGTGTTGCTTCTTGATTGGCCAACATTCTGCTCTATAGATTATAGCTGGTCTAGTTGTAAGAATTTCTCTTCAATCTTATTGGTATGCACTATGCATCATTCACAAAGCACTCCAAAAGCAAGTCTCCACTTCAATCATCCCGCACTTATCCTATGTTTGTCATTTTCCTCAATCCCTTCATCCTTACTAATTATCGAGCCAAGGTATCGAAACAAATCTCTATGGTATCTCTTAAGTTTCAATTCAAATAGGAGTTTCAGCTCTTTGTACGTCTCCACAAGAGTTGCAATTCATATAACATGTATTTATATTACTAATTCTAAAGCCCTTGGATTCTAAATCCTCCCGTCATCTCTCATGTTTCGCATTCACACCATCTGTCAATTCATCCACCAACACTACATTATCTTCAAACATAATAACATACGCAATGGTACCTTCTCTTGAATATGATATGACAAGTTAACTCATCCATAATTAGTGCGAAGAGATAAAGCTTGAAAACTACCCCTCATGCAAACTTAGGGTCATTGGAAACTCACCTATGTCTCCAAAGGTAGCTCTTACACTTGTTCCCGCTCCCACATACATCTCTTTAATCAATGATATGGGGGAAGAGAGAGAGAGAGAGAGAGAGAGAGAGAGAGAGAGAGAGAGAGAGAGAGAGAGAGAGAGAGAGAGAGAGAATATGCTTAGAAAAACAAAAGTTAATATGCCAAGTACGAAGAGAATTTAGCAAGTCCGTAAACCCCCAAAAAAAGCAAACAGAACTGGAAGGCAATAGTGGATAGATGAGCAACTAGCAGTCAAATCTTAACTATACAAATGTAATTTTTCTTTTTCTTTTGCTTCTTTTGTGTGTGTGTGTGTGTGTGTGGTGTGTGTGTGTGTGTGAGGAGAGAGAGAGAGAGAGAGAGAGAGAGAGAGAGAGAGAGAGAGAGAGAGAGAGGAGCTCTCAATTGGTTTTTCCGGTGCATGGTGCCCATGTCAAGGTCAAGTTAAAACAATTAGTAGTTGTTTCGAAAAATTTTATTGATAAAAGAATTCAAGGGATGCAAAGAAGTTCTTTTTACAACAAAATACCTGAAGCAGTTCTAGCCATTGTATACATGGGATTTGCTTCCACAACGGGCATCAATTGACTAACAATGGGACCAAACTGCACAACAGAATGTGGGACTCCTTTAGAATAACAAGGTGTAAAGACAATTGAATAATTTATGTGGCTGAAAACAATAATAAAGCTAGCAATAACATTCAAGATTTTACTCGGATCCAAAAGAGAAGTCACCAACATGGGAAAGTAGATATATTCAAGGTGAACTTAAATTATCAATAGAATCCATGGTGTAATTTGAGATTTTTTTGTATTGGATCTGTTCTTTGGGAGCAAAGGATTGATCTTAGGATCACAACTGGTGGGTGGAAAAAAGTTTAGGATGATTGAGTTTCAGATATGTGTAGAGAAGGTTTAGATGCAATTGGTTGTGGAGAGGCCTTTGGATGGGGCATTTGTTGAGGTCCTTGGGGATAAGATGGGTTGGGACGTTGGGTTGTTTGCGTCAATCTTGATTCTTGATATCACGCTTATACTGAGATTATACCAATTGATTCACTGAACCAAGTCTACAGTCTCAATGTTAATCAGAACTCTCTAGTCGGCTCTCAATTTCTGGAAATTTTGTAGCAGCATGGCCATGTGCCAAGGCACTGGGCTTCTAATACAATGACATTAAACTGAGTCAACAAGCTGATGTGCTCAATCATCTCGTGAGTTTTGTATTGTTTGAGATCCTTGCGAAAAGACCATTTTCATCTTTCTTGTTGATTGTTGCAAATATCCACTGAAATATTTGAAGAACATGCACCTCTGCTTGCTTGGAATTCTTAAGTTGCACTGTGTTTGAAAACAGAGACAGGTAGGTACACAAGTGTTAACATGCGCTCTACCACTTGTACAGAGATGATATGATAGCAAATGCTTCACTTGAAGAGATAAGCATGACATGGTTGTCATCGTTATGGGGATGATGGGAACATTATATAATGTCTTATTCCTTCTGTGATTGATCACTCGACCACTCTTCCCATCAAAGAAACAGGGAAAAAAGGGTATCTTCCTGCAGCTTTCTTACTGCTTTACATAGCTACCTAGTTCTTGGACAAGAGTCACTTTTTAAAAGTATCAACATGCCAATAAAACCCCAGCTCTCATTGAACATGGGAATCTCCAAGGTGGGTATTGATTGGATGCTAAGTGCTAACCTCAACACTTTCTGAGAATACAGACTTCACATACAATAGCTGTCGGCTTTAATTGGATATGCAACTTCAGGATGTTGATGTTTCCAGCTCCTTGGGAGCACACACTGGGAGAATACAAACCTTGGGAGCACACACTGACTCAGATCCTTCAAAAAATTAGAACTAGAGCTCTATTCCTTTGTCTTGATGTTTCCAGCTCTATAGCAGCTTCTTGGGACTTGCCTTTCGCTCCTCCAATAGATTCCCATGTGACCATCAAGAATCATGAAGATTGAACGTGTTCATCTCTCCACAAAATGGATTTAGTGTCGGCTTCCTGACAAATGCAGTAAAGAACCCAACTGGGACTCTAATCAAAGAGGATGAAGACATGTTCAAAGCCTCTTTTACCATCATCTCCCATGTGGCCAATTGATGCAATCGTTGATACGATCGCAAGTGCAGGGGCACAATTAGGGTTCCCAGGGAACAATCACGTGGAAGAAACAGTCTCCAACGATTGGTGTAATGTGGTTACCAATTGATGCAATCGTTGATATGATCGCAAGTGCCGGGGCACAATTAGGGTTCCTAGGGAACAATCACGTGGAAGAAATAGTCTCCAACGATAAGCCTTCTATTAACTCAAATCCAATCTGAGAAATAATTCTCTACAAAGCCATATAAATAGTAAAAGAAACTTAAACCCTAAGAAACAATCCTAATCGAACTAGGAAACAAGAAACACAATAAATTAGAAACTAATCCTAATTATATTCTTTGCTAAAACTAAAACTAATAACAATTAAAATTAGAATTTCATGGGTCCCACATGTGGCCCACGAGTCCTGTTGCAATGACGTGCTATTGCTGCTGCATCACCAACCACTGCCAAAATCTTATCATCTACTCAGATTGCAAGATACTCAGAGAGGCATTTTGTGATCCATCCATATCTCCTTGGCAGCAGAGATTCAAAGCTAGGACTTTAAATGCTCTAATCAAGAAACTGAAAGTTGAGGTCTTTAGTAAATCTTCTGAAGCTGGGACCCATCTTTCTCGTAGAGCTAGTAGCTACAAAAGTAATGGCCAATCAACTGGATTTGCTGATTAAGCTTGCTATGTTCTGCCCATTTCACTCGTATTGTTGCTGTGTTTCTTTGGTCTCTCTTATACTTTTGCCCTCTCTTTGCCTCCTTGTATGGCTGCACATCGGGTTGAGTTTTTCTTCCTGTTTTTAGTAGGCAGGCTTGTGAGTGGTCTCACAGCCGGTTTGGATTCTCTCTCTTCCTTTTCTTTGTCAAGAGTAGGTAAGCGGTCTTGGAGCTACCTCTCATTCTTTTGTTCTTTGTAATCTCTCTTTGGAAATACAAACTCTTAACTTTCCAAAAAAAAAAAAAAAACTTTGGGGCTGTTGAGAAGTCCCCTCCAAATCTGACCACTCGTGGGTAGGCCACTAATATTGTGATAGCCTATGTCGGATCAAATAATCCTTCCTTATGAATCAGAATCAACCCTAACTTACTGAGTTAATTCATACCAATGTGATTGATCAACCTGAACTTCTCATTTGGCACGGCCTTAGTTTGTTTACATACATACATATAAAATTATAAATTGCATGTGTTTACTTTTTCCTGTAACATGTAACAATGGACTGCTGCTCACAAAACTAGGAACTTTTATAAGGAAATGCAGAATTTTCCTGGATCTTATGTATTGCTGGAATGGAAACACATGTAGAAAATACTAAAAATGCAGAATGAATGTCCTTACCTGCTCGAAGTAAGGCACAGCTTCAGTAGCCGGTCTGTTGTTGTACGAGATTATGACATTAGCCTTACACAAAAGAAGATGAATACTTTGTTAAACTCAAATTGTTTTAGTTATTCTAAGATGCATTCTGCTTTCACAACTCGATTTCATTTCTAGAAATTGATGTTTAATATGCCCACCCACACATAAATAATCGGAAGCAGTGAGGAAAACCAAACCTTTGGAATCTTCTCGGAAAAATAGCTTCCCGTAAGCAACTGGAGCAGTGCACCATTGCTGTGATCACCATTTATGAAAAGAAAATGTTCGCAATGGATCAGATGTGATTTGTCATGCAACCCAATTAGCTTACTTCTAATGCAGTAAATGGAAAATGATAAGAATATCAATTGAACTATTGAAGAGCCCAGATAATTATTGTCCAAATTCCAAAATCCCAAGAAGTTATAAATTTGATGAGGAAGACTAGCAGATCTTGAAATGAGCCAAAAGTCATTGCCAAAAAGAGTGTGTGACACCGAACTCGGCCATTAAAGAAAAAAGAGAAGAAATAATAATAAAAACACTTTTGTCACTAGACTATGTTCTATTCAACAGAGGTGATGCAACAGAAGTACTAGAGCTCCAAACTAGAAAGGAAGGGGTGTAAAGAAAGACAATACCAAAGAAATCTTGCATAAATAGCACCAAACAACAAAAGCCAGGTCTCTTCTCCAGCTTGGAGCAAACGTGCAAAACCCATTTCAAAAATTCATGAATCAATAACATAAAAAAGATCTCCATTACAACAACTTGATAACTTTCTATAAGAGAGACTTTTCATAACAGAACCTAGACTCTTCAATATTCTCAACCCTCGATCCTACTAAACCTAATAACTTTTAGTCCCACTTGAAACTGTTTTTTAGATAATACAAAAAAAAAAAAAAAGGATGGGATCTCGAAAAATCTCTAGAATAGTTGCAGTAGATAAAGAAGAGATGTTTAAGCTAAGAAGCTATAGATCGTAAGAAACAGAGTATCACATTCAAAGATGTGCATCCAAGAAGCCATCAAATCATTGTTCTAAAATAAGGGTCTCATGCAATTTTGCACCATGTATCCTTTTTTTAGTGACTAACACATCTGATGATGTGAATATAATGGTACGAAACCTGAAATGCGTATATAGTTTACAACAAGATTAATATATTTCAAGTCTTCCATTGCATCTAATAGAAGAAAAAATTTCTAAGGAGATTTTTATATTTTTCGTTGTTCTAAGGTTATTATTAAAAATTCAAATAAAAAGGGAACGAAACAGATTGATATTATGAGGGAACTGCAATATTGGCTGTTAGTAACAGTTTTAGTTCTGACCGCTAATGGGTCTGAAAAAACAATGTGTTGATTATATACAACATCAACACTGTGTTCCAAGCAAAGTCCTTTTGCGCATATGTGCTGAGTTTGGACTCTCCATGACTTTGATCTGCTTTGATTAATCTTTTATTAAGTTTGACAAACAGGTAACCAGGATCATTTTTTAGCATGACAAGTGTACCACAAAGTAGCCCTTTTTTTAATTGGTAACATACAAATATGACTTGAACCCACACTTTAACGTTACAATAGTGAGCAGTGAGCACCTTCCACAAATTAGGCCTAATTAATGACTCAGTACACTAGAATCATAAAATCAGTACAAAGCAGCAGCACAAACATATACAAGGGAAACATGGACATGACTATCGAACACAGCAATGTTTATTAGGCAGTGTCCTTGTTTGAATCATACTGTCTCTAGTAGTTTCTAGAAGTCTCCATGAAAGTTCAAAATGTAGAAGTTTGTAACTCGTGGGGGAACTGTTGAAGACCTGCTACCATGGACTTCTAGCATACTATGGTAAACACGGTTGTCATGCCCAACTACAATTGTGGTTCAGAAGATTAAAAATAGGTAATAGTAAATGACCAAAAACAACAAACAAAGAAACAGCATATAAGCAGGAAGTTAATTAACTTCACAAACCAAATACAGTAACACATGTGCTAACCTGTGGCCAACAGAAAAAACTGGCAGTTGAACAAGATCGCCCACATTTAGATCAGCATTGGGTAAACCAGATGTCAGAATCATATCCAGACAAGCATTAAACCTCTCATATACTTCCTTTGCAGCTTGGGCATGATCGAATGTCACATTGTATGGAACAGATATTACAAGAAACCCTTCCTTTGCCAAAAGATTCATAAGATGACTGCAAAGGCAAACTTTCATGAAAGTCAATTGTGTGTAGGAAATTTTTCAAATAAGAACAACTTAGATGCCCAAGATAAACTAGAATGAAGAAACAGAATTCATGTAGCTGACCCAACATAGTTGGGACAAAGCTTTCATGATGATGAACTATTTAGATGAGAAACAGCCAGGAATATTTGATAGGACCCATATATGACCAATCCAACCTACTCACAACCCCCTTTCTGAATTGGTACCTGCTCACCCTAATTTGACAATGACCCACAGTTGGGCAAAATATGCACATGCACATACAAGGCAAGATGATGAGATGTTGGGACCCAACAATACACAAGGATGTAGAAAGCAAAGTACCATGCTAAAATTACTATAGCGACAGGATTTTCGGGGTTCCTTTGTAATTATACTGTATCTAAATGGGCCGGTTGTAGTTATTCTAAGATGCTTAATAGATGCTCTGATGCAGTCATTAAGGACACGTTTTATGAATATGCATTCCTCTCTCTCGTGTGCACACACACACAAATGGCAGCAACAACCATGAATTTGAACATATTAATGTGGTCACAGAGTGGTAGCAAAAATTTCTTCATTTCCAACAGAATGAAGTGCTGCAGCAAGAGTCGTTCTCATACGATCTCCCAGGAAGGATTTGCATGTGTCCCAAGAGTTATTTGGCAATTGATGGCATAATAGATGTTTATCAGTTTAGCACTACAATAGGGGAAGTGGATGAAATGAGGGATTATGTCTAAGATTTTATTTTTTTTTCCTATTATCTCTGTCCCAAATCAATTTTTGGATTATTTGGTGTCAAGATTGAAAAATTGGATTATGGTAAAACACTGTCCATTCCCACATGCCAAATATTTTTGAGACATCCATACTTTTTAATAAATTAAAAACATGAACTATGAAGTGATCAAATAATCTTAATAAAAAGACTTTCAGATATAAAGGAAACATATCATTACCCATATGTAACTTCAGGAACTGCCCCAACAAAGGCACCCCCTAAGAACTTGATAATTGCACAAGGCTTCTTACCCTTTGGTGGGGTTATAACTAGACAAGAATCCAACCTTGTATAAATCTTGTTTCTAGAGTTGTCCTCTCCAACATATCCATTCAATACCATCTTCCTTGAGGAGCTTCTTGCGAAGGTCATGTGTTTCTCAAAAGGAAGAAAGCGACCCCGAGAATACCATAAGATGGCTGAATTCTGTTCCAGACCAACCTTGTTAGAAGTTACTTTAGATGGTCTGTTCATCAGCAGGGCATCAAATCTGGAGCGGACATGGGTACATCTGCATACTTTGAGGTTCCTCTGATAAGACCCTCTACTGTCCATGTTTGGCGGGGTTGATATGACCAAAGCCATATTTCAACCAGATTATGGATGTGCTCAAATTTCTGCATCAAAACACCATCACAGTAAAGAGATTTGTTATTAACAATGATGTTTCTGAGGAATGACTGACTCAGTTCTGATACAATTCTCACTGACACTATAATATGATGCAATAATCCATTCAACTATACAAGACTACAAGTAGGACCACTTGTGATCAGTTCACTTGTAATCAGTCTGAATCTTTGCATCAACCACATCTACTCCCACCCACACATGCCAACTAATAAAAAAAAAAAGAGGGGTATAGAACCAAGTTCAGACCCAGTGAGAAAGGTCAGGCCAAATAATGCAATGATGGGATAGATTACATAGTAAATTGCCAACTGCAGAGTGCAGATGCATGGGATAAAGCAATCATGATGTTATTTAATCCAGACCCAATAAAGTAAAGTCCATTTTTGTCCTGCTTCAGCCCAAAAAAACAGGGAATGCTGGAAATAAATGGCAACTATTGAAATAAATAAATAAATTTTCAGCACCCAAAGAAGTATTGCAGAGAGACCATTCTATTTCCATTTCCAGCCAGCTGTGGAAGGTGAGCCACAGATGTTAGAAAATAAATTGCAGCTCTTGAACTAAATAAATCTTCTGCACCCAAAGAAGTTGCAGTCTAATTGGGTCTAGTCCAAAAATCCCACAACATGTACTGGCTAAGTGCTTTTCAAGGATGATTACACCAAGTCCCATCCCACGTTAACAAAGCATTTCAAAATCACAAGTGAGTAGAAAGGGAGATGGATTTACCTTTGATTCTAGGATCTCTTCTTTCCTTTTTCTGGTAGTGGAAAAGAATATGGGCTTCAACTTGGCTAAAAGCTGTGGAATTTGGCTTGGGAAGGAGGCCAAGAGGAAACTCTGGTCTGGTCTGGTCTGGTCTGGTTTTTGCCACGCTTCCGCATTTTCAAAGGAGTCCCACCGTCTCCAGGATTAGGATTTAGGAACCAGCTCTCGTGCACCTCACGTGCCTAATTTGGTGCAGCTTGCTAGTAGTGGGACTGGGCCCTGGGGGCTATCAAAGGACTTGTCTTGACTGGGCCAATGGGCTTCAAGTTTAAAAAGCAGAAAAACATAGATATCCTGAGATGAGAATGAGATAGAAGAATTCCAATCCAACGCCTATCGATTGAAAATCCAAACAGCTCCCACCATAAATTTGATCATTTGATTAAAAATTTTAAGACTCTTGAAAAAGTCTCATTAACAATGTTTGTAATAAAATGTTGAATCTTGTGATGGGATCAACTCTTGTGAGAGTGGGATTTGGAAATATGACATTACCAATGCTTGGATTTTTATTAGGTGGGCTCAACTTTGGAATTCTAGTCGTTCGAGTCTAGGACTTTTCTTAGATAGAGTCTGAAGAGGATTTGGAGTACTCTTTTCAAATAAAAGAGAAAATTTTGAAATCTAGAAGGATATAAACTTGCCAAACCACTGATACCTCAGTTGGTGAGGCATTTCACATCCTCATGTAATAAATAAATAAGCAATCAATCTGGATGTAGACTTGTTGCAGTGATGATGAGAGACTTGAGTGAGTGGGGTGTGTGACTGCTTATCTTCTTAAAAATAAAAGAAGAAGAAGAAGCAGCAGCAGCAGCAAAGAAAAAAAAGATAGGACCCAGTGAGTAGAAGGAAATTAAAAAGAGTCCTAATCCAGTCACATCTCATAAATTAAATTTCAAACCGAAATAAGACTTATCATAACTTTGTAACAAATACTCCCTCTATAAAATCTCACCCTTTGAACTTAGCGACTCTGAGAAAGGTTATTACTTAAGGCCACATTAATTAACTTATATTTTGACCGCTTGCCTTGATTGCATCAAGTTTGGCAGGTGTGACCCACATTGGGTGCATATGATTACACCATTCAAGTACTGTTTGGTTGAGAGCATTCTTAATGGACAGAAATGCATGCATGCAATGTTGTCCATAGGAAATTCTAAATTTTCTGCTTGATCAAAGGGTGAGAATTAACTTAGCTGGCCATGTGAATGTCACTTTTGGGCAGCATAATTCCTCACAATTTTAGATTTTTTTAATGATATTATTTATTAGTATTTGGATATCTCCAAATGCTTGGAACCAAACAGACTCATGTGTGTTGGGGCCTGCATTGATTCCGTCATTTAGAGGCCGCCTTGATTAATTATTGAGAAAAAATTGAACTCCACCACAATATAAGGCGGGCCCAAATAGCTGGATATCCTTCTATATAGTGCATTGATAAGGATGCAGTAATTAACCACAACAATTAAGTGTCATTTCTCTACTAATAATCTGGGTGATCACCAAAATCATCGAGTTGTGATTTATGCTTGAATCCGCACCAATGAGTTGAACAATTAATTTTGACATTATAGGTGTTGTTATGTTTTAGATCAAGATTTTCAAGTCATTATTACGATGGCCAAGATTTCAGTCTCCTGATCTTAAATATAATTTTAATTATTAGACTATAAAAGATTGGTTTATATTAATTTAGACAACGCTTGATTAAGATTCCAATTCATTGAGCAAGATCTCAAATATAATCATGAATGCATGATGACCAAGCAAATTTAACTTGATTTAAGTTTCTAACTTTTGATTAGAAAGCTTTCCTTTCAAATTTAAAGTATAGCTAGATAAGATCACTTTCTTTTTTGGAATGCATGATGTATTTTAGATTGTCCAGGATTCTAATTCCTATTTTCCCTTTCTTAGACGGCAATCAAATCGATATATATATATAGGTCCAGGCAGGGGCCAAGATTGGTGGGTACTTTAAATAACATGGAATTCTAGCATCTGCACCATTGATTGGTGCCATGATACATGACATTTCTGCCTGGTTTCTATATATTTTGTGCCATGATAGAGAATGAATATTCTTCTTTCTAATCAAGATTGATATAATATTCTAGAAGAAGATCTACTTTAAATTCTCTTCTAGTACATATCCGAAAAGATGGGAGAGATTCTTTGGGATTCTTTACTTGTTCTGTAGTGTTTAAGTATGATAAGGACAAGGATACCAATTTGGGATGCCTCGTCATGTTTCCAAAACAAGTATGAGTCGTAATTGAATACTAAGTTCTCGTTTTGTGTCTTTCATTCCTCCTTGATTCTCTGCGCTTTTTTCGAAAATCATTGTTCTTATTCTTGTTCATATTCCCGCTAAAGCGATCGAGCTGTGCTTGGGCAGGCATTCTCCTCCTCGTTCTCTACAATGGCGGCAACAGAGAGCGAGTCACAGGAAGGGGAGCTCGATTCAAGAAACTGCTATTTGCAGGAATTTAGTCTCCATGAGACCAGATCTGTAAGAAGTCCATCTTTCTCTCTCTCTCTTTCTTTCTGCTTCTTCTTCTTCTTTTTACATGACCAAAAGAGTATGTTTTGCTTTGGATAGCAAACTTGGTTTTTTCTGAGGAGAAATCTCTACCTTCTGTGGGCAGTTTTGTGTTGGTTCTTAATCTCTTGGTTTTTTTAATCTGTCTGACTGTTGATGATGATCGATGGTGGTGGTGGTTTTTGTTTCCTATAAATTTCATTGGTCATCTGTTTGAGACACAAAATTAAAGTTTATGAAGTCCTTCTGTACTTTTATTAGTTTTTTTTTTTATTTTTTTTAGTTTGATGAAGTTTATGGGTCTGCTGATAGTACTCTTTTTATGTGGATTTTAGTAATAATTTGTTAAGATATACATTTTTTTTATTGATGAAAAGAATTTTTAAGCCATTATTATTCTTACTCATTTGGGTGACAAAATAAAGGTTTTCTTGTCAGATTGGATATTGAATAAATATCACATCTTTTTTAAGATTAATGCATAATGTGTAGTGTCATGGTCCTTCATTGTAACGGATATATAATAAGATATGTTAAAAAAAATAAGAGAAATTCAATGAAATAAAAATTAGAAGCACTAAAGCCAGGATAAGGTATAATCTTTGAGATGTTTTTATTTTCTAATGAGAAAAATTGATAAAGACACACTTAACCTAGATTTAGATAGAGGTAGGAGGCAATTTGAATTTGACTCTCTTTTTTCAATTTTGTATTTATAATTTAAGGCTGAACACATGTTCTTTCAATGGTGGACCTATATAGTCTGTCAAAGAATTAGCACCCTAAAGTCTAGGTTTGGATCCTCTAAGACTTTAACCTAAATAAGTCCAAAGCTAATGAGTAGAACTCCACAA
This sequence comes from Litsea cubeba, assembly GCA_012931725.1. Lineage (NCBI taxonomy): Eukaryota > Viridiplantae > Streptophyta > Magnoliopsida > Laurales > Lauraceae > Litsea > Litsea cubeba. Next base: position 69,881,995 of record CM022950.1, on the reverse strand, counting down.
TGGAATCAACCGTTGAAATCCAAACAATCCAGAAAAAGCACCTGCTAAGTGCATGGTGTCTTTTCAAGTTTTACACTCAATCCAAGTTTTTCCACCACTTAGATTAACTTTTCGATGAAAAATACAGTATTGAATAATGAAAAATGTTTTTTTATCACATAGTGAATCCAATGTAAAACAAACTTGGGTTGATATAAAATTTGATTGTACCACGCATACAACTAGAGAGCGTTTATTTTCAACGGATCAAATTTTTATAGTTGGGTCTCATTGGAGTCACTATTAATTAGTATTTCTCATCAAGCCTCGATATGCATCATCCTTCATTGTAAAGGATAATATACCAATGAGACAGAATTTAGAAGATCTAAAGCCAGGACGAGGCATAATCATTAAGATAATTTTATTTTTTTAATAAAGATCTAACAAAGACACACTTAATCTAGAATCAAATTTAGGTATGAAGCAATTTGGATTTGTTTAAAAAAAAAACATATTTGTAATTTGTGGGCTTCTAACAGGTTCTTTCGCTGGTGGACATATTTTCCCCAAAAACCACTGCCCTAGAGTCTCTTATTAATTTGATTTGTTTGTTTGTTTATTTGCCTAATCCATCTTTGATTCCGTTGTTTTCATGCTGCTGTCATTTAAATTAACATCATGCTGTGCCTTTTTGTGAAACGTACATAATCTTATTTGATTCATATTGATCATGTTGAACAGATGCTTTATATCATAGGAAGATACCAGAATGGAAAAGGATTGAGAGTGTTGAAGATTGATAGATTGGATCCTGATAATTTAAACATCAGTGAAGATAATGTGACATACTCTCAACATGAATGTGATGATTTGTTGATCCGAATAGATGAAGGAAATAAGGCCACTGGGGGCTTGAATTTTATCACAACTTTCTATGGAATTGTTGGTACGTACGTGTAGTAATTCAATATACATGAGTAGTGTCTACTACTTGACTATTTGTTCTTCAATTAAATATCTTTACATACTGAAAATGTTATTCTTTTTTTTTTTTTAGGGTTCACTAAATTTTTAGGTCCGTATTACATGCTTATTATCACAAAAAGAAGGGAGATTGGAGCTATTTGTGGCCATAAAGTATATGCTATTGACAAGACAGAGTTGATTTCAATTCAATCCACCGTGGTTAATTCTAAAGATGAGACTAGGTATTTAATTTGTCCATTCTTCTTCTAATTAATTTTGTTTCTCTATCCGCTCTAATATTAAAATCTAGATGATATATGTTATTGTAAAGTTAATATATTCGTTTCACTTAGTGAAAATGCTCTTATGCTATTCTATTCAATCTAAATGAATGCACATTCATCTATTTTATGTCTATTTGTTTGACATTAGGTACGAAAAGCTCCTAAACACAATAGATCTGACGAAGGACTTCTTTTTTAGCTACTCATACAATATTATGCGTAGTCTTCAAAAGAATTTATGCGACAAAGTCACAGAACAAGTATCCTATGAAACCATGTTTGTCTGGAATGAGTTTCTAACCCGAGAGATTCGAAATCACCTCAAGAATACTCTTTGGACAATTGCATTGGTGTATGGCTACTTTGAACAGGTAGGATGATTCTAACTTGAACCCGTTTATTATATTTTATTTGCTTCTAGCTTTATATCTCAGCTTGTTTGAGCATATATGTATGTCTCTTTAATTGTGTTTAGTTGTGTTTCATTTGGTAATCTTAGTTTTGTATTTTGTGAATCCAGTGCAAACTTTCCATATCACGAAAGGATTTTCAGTTTACACTCATTGCTAGGCGGTCACGACATTATGCTGGCACCAGGTTTGATTAAATTAGGCGCGCCTAATGATACTCGAATTATTTCTTTCCTTTTTCTAACTAACTCCTTTCGCGTTTTAGATTTCTAAAACGCGGTATAAATGAGAAGGGAAGATATTTCTTTCCTTTTTCTAACCAACTCCTTTTACGTTTTAGATTTCTAAAACGCGGTATAAATGAGAAGGGAAGAGTTGCCAATGAAGTTGAGACGGAGCAAATTGTATTTCAAGATGTTTCTGATGGAGCTTATCCTGCACAAATAACCTCTATAGTGCAAACCCGAGGTTCCATACCCCTTTTCTGGTCCCAAGACTTAACTTCACGTCTGAATAAGCCTGATATTGTCTGTAAGTTCTTGTATATATATAATGGAACACTTGTTATTAATTAGCATTTTGATGTTTCTTGATTCTTCCCATTCTCTCTAACATTATATTATCTCCTTTCAGTGCTTAAAAAGGACACGGATTATCAAGCGACACGTCTTCACTTTGCGAATCTTGTCAAGAGATATGGAAATCCAATAATTATTTGGAATCTCATTAAGGTTGGCTGCTTTCACTGAATTTGTATGGTTTTGATTTTTGCTTTTTATTCCAGCATCCTTGATATTAAATTCCTATTCTTTCATTAATGCGCTCTTGGTTTTGTCGAGTAACTTATAGCAAGAGATGATCCTATAATCATTTTGATATGAATTAAGTTTGGCTGCTTACAATTGAATTTGATAATAATTCATTGATGCACTCTGATCTAGTAACTTGTAGTTTATGATAACCAGACACTTAAAATCTAACAAGCTATTCATCTCATATCATATATAGTACCTACTTCATTTTTAATGAGTATAAAATACATTTCCAAGCCCTATCCATGGCATGTCCTTGCAGAATATATGTCATGTCTTTGTACCATAGCTTGTAGTTAAAGAATTTTTACATAGAAAATTAACAATTTCTAATATCTTCATCTAAGTTATTCATTACATGGTTTCTATCTAGAATGTCTTAGATTTCATGACAATTTCTTCTTTTTCTTTATAACTTCATGACCATGGGTTCTTTGAAACAGGCATTTGAGGAAAAACCTCGAGAATCCATCCTCCTTGCAGAATATGATAATGTAATTGAGGTTATTAACAAAGATCAACCTCCAGAAAATCAGCTAAAATTCCTACACTGGGATTTGTCCACACACCATAAAATCAGGTACTGGGTTTACTTGTTTTAAATACACACGAAAACATATATTTCCATTTTTCATCATTTCGGATCATCTCTGACTTTGCTAACTTGAGAAATAATTTGAATTTTCAGCACTGCTGCAGAAGTGTTTCCGCTGATGGACAAAGTGGCTATGTATGCAGTAAACTTAACGGGCTTCCTTCATTGTAAAGTGACACCGGAATTGAAACTTAATGAAGCTCTTAGGTGTGGATCCCACGAGTAAGTAATTTGCTTAAATGAGTCAATTTTTAAGGTATTGTGTGTAGAAGACTTAATATTATTTTCTTGTTTGCATGTTTGTAAGTGTGATGCCTCAACCAGTCATATTCTTAATTTAACAGCCCGCCTACAAAGAAATATATCTTATTTCTTATACTTAATTATAGTTCATTATTGAAATGGCCATAACCGAGATAATAAAAATAATTAATTTCTTCCTGTGTAAGTGCCTCTCAATCCGGTCTACAGAGAGGTGACTTTGTAGAAACACTAATTTAAATGGAAGTCATAACTATGTTGGGATCAGCTATACAAATTTTGTTTCTCCATTCCGATTTATCTTGAGTTGAATTCATAAATAAGTTACACTTCTTTATATCTATTTTTACTTACCTTCATTCCCGTCTTTTTTCGCCTACCACTTCTCCTTGTTTGGACATGCCCAAACCATCTCAAATGAGTTTTTCTAATTTTATTTCTATTATTACTGCATCTATTCTTGGAAATGCTCATTTATAATTTTATTATTCCTACTTTTACCATACATCCACAAGTTAAAATGCTTGATGGTGGGATTTGAGGGTTTCTAGAGTTACTACGAGCATCATGATTGTCCAGGGAGCACATGCGATATTGATGGAAGGATCTTGATGGATCGATGAAGATCTTGAAGGGTCTATATATAGGATTCCGGAAGACTTTAGAATTATCTTAAATCATTTAGAAAACCACTTAGAAAAGTCAAAGGGTGTCATGGAATTATGTGAAGTATTCTAGAGGAATCTAAATAACAGTAGAATTAGGATATTGTTATCTAGAAATTGTTGAAGAACTAGAATGGTGTCTTCAGTCTTGTATTGTAATGCTCAACCATCTGATTTTGTTGACAATTGTGTAAACCTTTTTATTTATCTGTAATATTATTTTCTATTATATTTGCTTTATAGGGCAATGTCTTGTGGGAAGGATCTTGCATCCACTGGCTGTACAAGGGATCATGACATCCCAGAATCTGAAATTCAGAAAGATACTGCAGAAACTTTCAAGTTTCAAAAAGGTGTTCTAAGGACGAATTGCATAGACTGCCTTGATCGCACTAATGTTGCTCAATGTGCGTATGGTTGGGCTGCTCTTTTGCGTCAGCTTCATGCCTTAGGCTTCATAGATGCCCCAAGAGAAGATCCAAATGGCCCTTTGGCTAATGAATTGACAAGGATTTATGAGAGAATGGGTGATTCTCTTTCATTGCAATATGGTGGTTCTCCTGCCCAAAACAAGGTATCCATCTGACATGTACTTAATTTATTTTCATTGCAATATGGTGGTTTTCATTGCCATATGTACTTATTTGTATTGAGATTATTTCTTTGTTGGATTCTTTATTCATGTATTTATTTTGAAATTGTGATAGAGTGTCTAATTTGAAATTTACAATGTCGGTTTGAATTCTAAGCTTGGGGCTAGGTACTTTATTTGTTCTTTCCACGGTAAGCATGCATGCAATACATTTGTGTCTTCTTGAGGATCCATGTGTATTATTCAAAGTTTTATAGGGGATCTTTTCTCGATTCTTTTTTAAGTAGATGACCCACATATTTTATCTAAAAGAGCTGCTTATGTTGCACAACAACGTCCATGAAAATTCTAATTTGACGACGCTCAAAAATTTCTTTAGAGATAATGCATGCCTACCATTTCCAAATAGCTTAGTAGAACCCATGTTGGACTCACTATCTATGTGAATCTTGGCCTAAATAAGATTGGTCCCTCATATGGGAAATCAGCACATACACTGAATGTGGACAATTGATTTTCTCCCAGGCAATTATTATTTTGGACGATTACTTGTCCGAAGACTGATTACGGTCTATTTGTTTGTAAATACATACGAATTTATGGTGAAATGAACTTCTCCTGGGGATTATTAAAGGGGTAAGGGTCGAAGAATATAAGGTGGAAATGCAGATGGACCTTCACTTTTCTGGCTATTTGATTCAATTCTCATCTTAGGAGATGTTGTTTGATGGTCATTTTTTTATATTCACAATTTCACATTTGGTTCTTCATTTTATGAACGCTTATTAAGACATAAGCATTCAATTACATGAGACAAATAGGCCCTACATTTAGAGATTCCACCTTGTGAATGTCTTTATCTAGGACATACCACACAAGGTGCTAATATGAATATTTCAATGTTGTCTTTTAAACTAAGTGAACATGATTACATGAGCATTCCCTTATTTGACTATACACAGTTATTCTGTGAAAGAAGAGGTGAATGGAAAGCCTCCATTATATCCCAGGGAGTCGTTCGGACAATTCAAAGATACTGTAGCAATGTATGCTTCGACGCTCAGAAGCAAAATGCAATTAATCTGTAAGTCGACACTTTTACTAGGAGCATTCTGGTAATTTATCTTGCCTGTGTTTGTGCCTCACTTTTATTATCTATCATTTATTATGTTGTTATCCATTTCTTCCTGAATAAGCAGATTCTTGGGGTACTTTCAGCCTCAGAAGGGGAAACCAGCACTTTGGGAGCTAGACTCAGACCAGCATTGTAATGGTGGAAGGAGTGCTCAAAACAGAGCAAGGTATTATTGTTGGAAATTTTGGAATTTTTTTTTAACCATTCTTACTAAGGGGATGGAATAAGCTGAAGTGTTATTAAAAATGATTGAATCAAAATGAGACTGGATATTCCCTATTCTCAGGGCCCAGGGGACCCACAACAGGGTGCATAGGGTGAAGTTTATATTATTTGAAAACATACCAATGACATTCACACAAATTATATTATATGAAAACATACCAGTGACATTCACACAAAGTGCAGTTATGCTCAATCTGATCTATGCTTGGTTGAAGCTAGCTTGGGCTTGGCTCATGAGGCAATGATACATGCTTGAGCCTGAGCAAAGTCCAAGCTAGCTTCAACTGAGGTTCATTAAATGACTGCTAGTAAGCTGTCAGATTTGCCATTATACATACCATTATCATTTTGGTTTTCTTACATTTAAATGTCGTTAAGTATCGGGTTGTCTCTGGACAATACTTTTTTTTTATTTTATATTAAAAGATAATAAAATACAAACAAAGAGTACAAGAAGAAAATAAAAAAAGGAAGAAAGAAACACATAGGTCCGAGAGTAATATTTTACTCCTTCGCACCACAACTACATAATAAAACCCTCTCAAGGGAAAACTCTTTTAACACTTTGCTTGGCTAAACCGTCTGCCATCATGTTTGATGACCTACTCTTATGCTGAAAGCTAACATCAATGGAGGCGGATAATACCCGAATTTCATTGAAGAGAAACTGAAACTTTCATAGATAAGCTTTCTGGTTCGAAACTCAATTCACAGCATTAGAAGAACCACTCTCCACAATAAAATTGCCTTGGTAGTACCTCAAAAACATCGAATAGATTCCAGAATAGCTAAAACATCTACTTCATTAGAGTCACAACACCCACATATTTGGAGAACATAAATAAAACGTCCCCATTGCAATTTCGAAGCACTCCTCCAATACTAGCTGGTCTAGGCTTCCCTCTTGCGACCCCATCAACATTGAACTTAAGCTAACCAATGGGAGGAAGAGACCAAAGAATATATTTTCTTACTTTAACTGGGCCACACCCATACATGATTCACAATTAATAAAAATGTCATAAAGACAAAAATTAGAGAATTCCTTTCTAAAGCCCACTTCGAGATCGTTAAAGTGATCTTAGAAATCAACTCCGCGGAAGTTAAGGAGGACCCCCTATAAATTCTATCATTTCTTTCCTTCCAAATGGACCACAAAATAATAAATGGAGTTATCCTCCAAAGAATACGTCCGCATCCAACAAAACAACCTCCCAACCAAGACTCTGATGCATCAGCAATCTTCCCAGAACAGCACCAACTACACCATACCTACCAATAAAATGGCCCCAGACACTGGTTGTAAACTCACAATGAAGAAGAAAATGGTTCATCGACTCCTACTCCTTACGACACATCACACAAGTGTCATTGATGGTGGATGATGTCAATCCTCTTCTCCTCTAGTTATCCGCTGTTGAGATCTTAGCTTTCACTGCTAACCAACAAAAAGCCTCCACTCGGGGAGAAACCAAACCCGTCCAAACAAGGGAAGAAGAAGCTTGGCTTCCAAATCCTAAAATTCTTAGAATTCCTGCACAAAAAAACGTTAGAAAGAAGACTACTCCCCATACTGGACATCCTCTGACAAACGAAGACTTCTTCTAAAGGTCAGACCCCAAACAACCATCCCTCACCTCATAACAATCACTGACAACATACTCCTTATTGGACACTAATCTAAAGACCCTGTGAAACAATTCACACAAGGGACTCACCCCAACCCAATCATCCAACCAAAACCTAAGAACCCTCCCATCCCCGACCACAAAATCCACCCCTTTGGATAACACTTTCCCGCTTACAGAAAACGAATTCCCAACTGAAGCAATTGCACCCTACAAACTCGATCGACCTATGACCCAAATTAGGCCACCACCCCGAATTGTCCACCTCATACTTGTCAGCAATGACCTTCCTCCAAAGAGTCTCTCTCTCTCATCTCCAAACCTCCACCACCACTTCACTAATAAAGCCACGTTTTTATACTCCAAATTACCAAGGCCTAAGTGCTAAATCAAAATAAAAAAAATGAAATAATTCATTTGACTAGCTTGTTTTAATTTATTTTGAGTATGATTTACCTACATCCATCCATATTGAATGATTCATCTATCATCTATGTCATGTGGCCACCTAAGTTCTTTCTCAATAAAGGTATCATCTTTTTTTTTTGGATGCAGCATTTTTAAAAGATCCTTATCCGATGGACAAATTCTGCATGAAAGTAATACACCTCGACTAGGTATAAGTCATGGACAAACAATATTTCATAGCACAGCATTTGTCGGCGGAAGACTTCAAGAGGGAGCTAATAGGTATATATGCGATTCGTTGCTTAGATACGAATCTCTTTCTTTTTAGGATTTGATATGTGGAGAACGTCATTGTTACCTTTCTTGCTCCATCATAAATCATGCTTACCATCTTTTTTGTGATTTGACTCTAGGTACACGTTCTCAAGGACTCACCAGCATGAAGCACAAAGACAAGGATCCTTCGGAAGTGATTCCAGCTATCACGGATTAGGAGATTCAAATTTCCTTGACATGGGATGGCTTACGTCTTCTGGAAACTCAATTGATGACGAAACACACGTGGGGTAAGTTTTGATAACTGATATCATTGATTATCTTTGCTTCATAGTGTTCCTGTTTCCAGATTTCTTTGTTTGAAGTTTGAACTGTGTGGTGGATGAAATTTGATGGTTTAAATCGATTAAAAGCCTGTCTACATATTGGAATTCAATACCTCGCAGTGTTCACTGCTCTTCTTTGAAATTAGTGTCAAAAAACAAATATAATAGTATGTTTTCAAATAGGACCTCAATTACTAGTAGATTAGCGGAGGGGCACTTCTCCACATTAATAACCAAGGTCCAGATTTCTGATTATAGCGCTAATGGTTGTGGGACTTAGGTAGGGTGTGCGTGTTGTGTGAGTATTTATCCGAGCGGAAAAAAAAAAAGAAAAAAGAATTGCATCAAAATTTATTTTTTTTGGTTATTGGAAATCGGCTTTCATATCCTTCTTCCCTGTTTTTATTACCACCCTCCAGTATTCATTTCTGGGCCTAGTGATCTTGTGTAATTGTTTTCTCCTGCTATTAGCTACCATTCAATCTTGAAGATTTTTGGGCAATAAATTTCCATGATGGTTCTCATTGTATCAATGGGTCTTGATTGCCACAGTAGTGGTCCCACTTGTATGATGGATGTGTCAAATTTGGGTGTCACTTGTACACATCTTGATGCCTCTGGACTTTGTAATATATTTGAACACTATTTCTAGATCCTTTAAATTTTATTAAAATACCCCACCATTTTTCTTGCTGCAGGTCGTCCTTGTTCTCCAACTCCACAAATCTTAGCCAATCATCAGAAAATAACATCAACCACATCAATGATGGGCCGGTATGTATCATAACCACTTAAACAGAACTAAGCAACAAACGAACATTATCAATTATCATTGCTAGTTAGCATCCATTTCTCTTTTATGTGTTTTGCCTAATCGCCTTCTACAGTTCTACTACATGGATCCTGTTTCCCATATCCAACTCAATTGAGATTTACCACACTATAGTACTAAGTTATCTTCAATTTGGACCCACTAAACTTTCATTATTATTGTATTTGATCTATTAACTTTTAGTTCATTTTACTCAAATGTCATTCTCCAAGTTCTAATTATCATTTATTTGCGTTTTGTTTGACCAATTAAGTAGTCACCCACAAAAAAAACACTATGAAATTTCATCGTGGATACTTGTTGTTATATGCTGTCCATATTTGAGGCGAATGAGCAGAGTCTCAAAGAAGAACCTTTGCAAAATCATGTTTGTTTAATATAAAACTTGACAGTAGCTTCAATTTTGTGGCATCTCAATTTTCAACTCCGTTGAGTCACAAGAATTGAAATGCTAAATAATTGCGATGACTACAAATTAAAAATGTGGAGGAGGCTGAAAGAGACTAAGATTTGTACATTAGTTTTTGTTAGTGCTTTTCTTTGTATGTTATTTTTATTTATTTCTATTTTTTTTAATTTACCTTTTAAAAATCCTATATTTTGAGAATCGGACGCCCCTTAGCAATATTTTGGATTCTTAATGCGTTTACTGGCATCTCAAAGATCAGGCACCTCTCTTTCCACTGAAACAATCCGCAATGGTTGAAAAGAGTTAGAATGTGTACACAGGCATTAGTATTTAACAGAGAGAAAAAATCAACATGCTCATGCAACATAGTTGAGAACCATAGCTCTTAACCCTGCTTGCCATTTGTTGCACTTCATCTGAAAGCTTATCTACATTATATTCAAGTTGCTACTTGCTAGTTGTGCCATTATTGGTGGTTGCTTTATATAACTGTTGTGACCGTGAGGAGCATGAATAAAAAATCACTAATGCTTGATTTGACAGGGTTTTCTTCAGCCATTTGATGAAGCAGTTCGTTCATGCTTGCCCCTCTTCTGGCTACTTGGTAGAAACATGAATCATAAAGCACTATTACTTGATCGTATACTTGAAAGAAGATTTTCCGCAGACAGAAGATGAAACATGTCTTGTTGTTCTAACCATCTAATGACCTCCAAGCTTTCGTAGAGTTTTGCGCATTGGATTATGAGGAGAGAACTTATGCCACGGAAACAAGTTGGATTTTCTTCTTTCTAATGGATTCACTTATATTATCTAACCATTTGCTGACAAAGGGCGCCCGTTGTTGATTAAGGAAACAACAGAGGCAGATCATTCCTGGAGTACAGTGCACACTCAGATGCATTTTATGGACTTATAATTACATGTAAATACATTGATTTGCTCGCCGATAAAAGTAGATTTCTTTTATCTAACTTTAATATATTTTGGTTTTGATATGAAGCTGTGTGATTTTCTCTATTTTGAATGCTGCCCCAGTAATGTTTCGTTGTCCTTTTCATCTTTTGCTACTTTTATGTGATCGCTTGTACAAGATTCAAAATTTCCACCACCAGCTGATTTATTTTTGCTGAAACGTTTTTGTTTATGGTGAGCGTGTGGTCGATCCCTGGCCCTGACAACTCAAGCCTCCTGTGGTCTCAAAATTATGCTTGTGGTGACAAATATCCTGCAACCTTGCTATCTATTCAGGTTTTATTTGATTTTTCAGGCTTGATCAATGTCTTCAGCTGATTTTTATTTATCCAAACTTAAGCCTCAATCAAGGATATCCATTTTAAATGTGTCAAAAAACTACAATCTTCAAGGCCTCACTGTAGATTAGCTACTTGAGTGTGTGAGTTCAAGTTCTGTGATAGAATACATACATCCATATTGAATGTCTTGAAATTTCCTTTTTTTTTAAAAAAAAATTGTGCTTATCAAAACAGCAAACTGTAAGTACAAACTGAACTAGATGAAAAAAACTTTAAGGGGCAAAAGGCACAGACAGTAGGTGTTAGCTGCTGCACATCCATCACCTTATATAAACTGTTCAGGGCAGCCATAGAAAGAAAAAAAAATCCTACCAGTGTATATCAAACTACTAATAAATAGGTTGGTTCTTTGCAATAAATGGGCAGCCATTGACATCTCAACAAATCCAGCTGGAATAGAAATGTACTGAGTTTGGTTAGTCTTTTAGCTGCCCAATATCTACACAGCCCTTTGGTCTTGGATTGTCTGTGCTCTGCTGGCACAAATCATGGGTCGAACTAATCTAACAAATTAGGTCCGACTTAATAGCTAACGCTTCTTAAGATACAAGTGGGGTTTATAAATTGTTCATCTGTCAAAAACCAGATCCAATAGATGATTACTACTCAACTATAGTTCCTTTGAACGAAGCCCCAGAAATCAACTGTAAAGCACATGATTTCACATCCTCGTTATTGTATTTTAATCATTGTGCTTCAACCATGAATTCAGTATCATGGTGCGGCCGATTCTGACTACTTAAAAACTGGCCCAACACTGTACATGTCATGAGGTTGGTGTATGAAGTAGTTGGTATTTGATAGATAGACCCTCCATCCAAGGGGACCCATTTCAATTTTATGTTGAGAAAGAATCATTTTGACAGTTGACCTTTCAGTATCCATCTTGGATAAGCTTAGCTGTGGGCTGCACAGAACCACACTACCCACTGACAAACTGACTCCCAACATAATACGGATGCCATAGGCCCCAGTTCAGCAGGGCGCGTTGTATTGGATGAAATGAAATGAAAGCCACATTTGGTCCTTTTCATGCCAAGGTCCATCTCTTTTTCAGATTTAATAATAGGAATTTTGGCTGGCTTATTTTCTGAAATATTTTTTAAATTAAAGAACTTTTCAAGTAAAATTTCAAAAATGCATAAATTTTAACATTTTGGAATCAAGGCCCCCCCCCCCCCCCCCCCCCCCCAAAATCTCATCAAGCATTTGAGATTTTTGAAAACTCAGAAATTTCAACAACTATAGTGGAACTTCAGCATCCTCATTGGTCATTTTAGATAAGTGATGAGTCAGGCCCAAATGACCCAACCCATGAGGATGAAGCTCAGGTCCAAGCCCACGGAGAGACCAAGTCAGGGCAACCACGTTGCTTCGGAAACAGTTCCGCTCCTACCAGGTCCTGCGGAGAGATATCTCACATGCCTCGTCCAGCGCGAAGGCAATTCGAGGGTTCCAAGGGCGAACGTTGCAGAGGAGCGTCCCCGTCTGTTAGGGTAGACTATAAATCAAGAGCCCCACCAGAACTTAGGGGCAACGAAGATCTTCCTATTCACTTCTACTCTTGTATTCCTCTAGTTTGTAATCCAAAATCATTGAGGAAGTAAAACACCACAGGCAATCTCTGCCTTTCTGCAGTGGACGTAGGTCATTTTGACCGAACCACTATAATCCCTTCTCTCTCTTCTTTAATTATTGCATTTAAGCATTTATTACTTGACCGGTGGTGTCCGAAACCCTATTTTGGCATCATCAATAAGTGTCCAACAGGAAACTGTTGCAAGCTGCTATGTGTGACCCATATGGGAATATTCATTATCACAAAAAGGTATGCTTTTAGAATTGATTTGACTCACCTTATCTAACTACATTAAACTTATACGGGAGATGCTCCTATAAGAGATATCTCTCACCTTTTATGAGAGATATGGGTGGGGGCCCTTACATTTAAGTTGTTGGCATTGGATATAGATGTGAGGGCCCCCATCCAACTGTAAGGTTTCCACCATGTCTGCTTTAATTAATTATCACTTTTAGTGTCTCCTTGGGGTTCTTATTTTACGGCGCTCGAACAATCAGTAAAATATGTATGAGATAATTTAATGGAAGGTCATAAACAAAATGATGTATGAAATAATGTAATGGCGACTTATCTGTTGAATAATAAAAATCAAGGTGGTCCAGCCCATCCAAGACGATTGACAAGATAATACTCATCACTAGGTGCTGACTGTGTTGATTGTTTTATTTTAAAGAATAAAGAGCTTTTTGTATAAATCCCCATAAGGTTTGTAGGATTTGTAAATAGGTTCCCTGAGGTTTTAGTACGTGCAAGTAGACCCTGTATTTTTATTTAAATATCTTCCGTGCCCCCAAAATCAATAATCTTCCAACCACCATGGGTTTTTAGAGTAAAATGATACTTTTGTCCATATCTTTTATCCTTATATGTATAATTTCAAAAGCTTGGACTCAATTTTTTTTTATGAAGCATATATATATAACATTAACAATTGCACTTAGTGGGAGATAATAACCTTATATAAATTTATTTATTTTTATAAATATGGGGCTCGTTTCATTCAATCCACATTGATCATGACGACAATAACATATGTACTTAGAACTAGTTATGATTTTCCAATCCATACATGGCCCACCTTTGGATTGATAAAAAGTTTCATAATACATGACTATGCTTCATGTGTAGGAGTAAAATTAATATTGGAGGAATGGGCAAATGTAAAAAAAATATATATTAGATTTTAGAATTTGTGAGGGGGGTGATGTTTAGCTCTACGTAAAAGAAATATTGGGGGGAGGGGCAAATGTAAAAAATATATATATAAATTTTTAGAATGTGCGGGAATCTTAAACTTTTCTCAAATATGGGTATGGGCTTAAGTCCCCATGCCCTTGTACCTAGGTCCTCCCCCGATCATGTGCATGAGAGGGTTATCATTGAGAGAAACCATTGGGACTTGAGATAAAATAATGGTATTTCTGCAAATAAAAATATATTCATTTTTGTTTAATGGATATAAAGGGCAAAGCTGCCATTTATATAAAACTCCAACACATATCTCATGGTGGATGCCCATCCTTGTTGGGAATATTGATTCTGGGGACATGAAAGGTATTAAAAAGAAAAGATAGGAGCCTATTTACAAATATTAAAACCTCATTGGCCTATTTAAAAATCCTACAAACCTTAGGGTGGTCTATACAAAAAGTTCAAGAATAAATATATCTCAATCAACTCTATTTCAAACAGATAAGCAGGATGTCCATTAGCGAAGGATATCAACATTCCTAAGTGAATATCTCGATGCTGCAAGGCACATTATTTCCATCCAGATCCTAGCATCCACCATGGATGAGTCATTGTCGAGAATCTCCCAACCACAAGTGTAGAACTAACCTAGAGTACAATTAATCCACCATGCACACTATTTGCACAAGTAAAGCAGATTAGGAAGGCAGGATATATAGAATATTGCTTGAGAGCAATAAAGAAAAAATATGGAGGAGTTCATATAATGATCTTCAATACTAGAAGGTTAGCACAAATCCATTTCCACTTGTTAGAAGATCAGTCTTAATATTTTTCAGAGAAGAATTCATAGGAGGAACATCCATGGATTTATCTGGCAAGCATTTGCTATTTACTTTGTTATTTACTACCCAAAAAAGGTTTCACTGAAGAAGAATGCTTCAATAGATCTCAAAACAGCACACTACATGACCCATTACATAAAAAGGTTTCCTGTAGGTGTATCTGCTGCACATCCATGACCTTAAATAAAATTTCTTTTTTTTTCCTGTGGAATTTTGCTGAAAGGAAACTGCAAAATAAAACAAGACCCATTACATAAAGTTGTAGAAAGTGGGGTCCCTTGGGTCTGCCGGGGCCCAGATTCAGGAGGATTTGGAAAAGGGATGATCAAGGATCCTCTTAGATTCAGGAGCATAGGTTTCATAAACTGCATAGGGCAAATTTGCATGGAAGGTCGTGATTCGTCAACTTGGTGAGAAGTTGAGCTTGGATAGGGCCTCTGCAACTTTGTTCTCATTCCTCCTACCAAGCGTTTTCTCCAAAAATGATATTCATCCTGAAATGTATTGTAAGGATATCTTTGACCCTCAAATATCTTTCATTTCACTTAAATATCTTTCACTCAATGTCTACAGCATCTCTCTTTCTCATCTCCCTGCATGCCTGAAATTTCGTCAGAAGGTTCACAAATTTTTTCCACCTACTAATAATTAATAGGTTGGTGACTTTGGGTCCTTGCAATAAATGGGCACCCACAGACATCTCAACCAGAATAGATTTGCACTGAGTTCGTTTAGTCTTTTTAAGCTGCCCATCTCTGGTCTAATATCTAAACAGCACTTTGGTCCTAAGTTGCCTAGTAAGAAGCATGGGTTGAAGTAGAACTCATCTAACAAATTGGGTTCCACTTAATAGTTAATGCCCTATAAGATACACAGGGGGGTTTAAAGCACATGATTCCACATCCTTGTTTTTGGATTTTTAATCATGTAATTTAACCAGGATCAGTACAAAGGTGCGGCCGACTCTGACTAGAATAATATTTGGCCCGACAATGTTATATGAAGTAGTGCATGGAGTAGTTGGTATTTGAGAGACCAGGCCCACTTATATGGCCCCATTCCATGTGCTACACCCCCATCCAAGGGACCCTTTTCAATTTTATGTTGAGATAGAATCATTTTGACTCTGTACCTAGACTCTTAATTGTAGAACTCTGGCCAAAACTCAATTCAATGTTTTTTAGCCGAATTGAATTGGGGGTGAGGTGAAGCATGCATCTCTCTTGATTAGATTTTGGAACATATATATGTATTGGTACTTTATTCTTACCTTTTAACCTGGATTACAGTTTAATGCTTACATGGGTCCCATCGCATGATGGGCTGCGAGCTTTCCAACATATTTCTAACTATCTTTAAAAAAGTTAATCAACAAAGGCCCGAGATTTAATATGAGCCGCTGAAAAGTTACAGACTCTGGGCTGAAATAGTCTCATAAACCGCATCTCAACTTTGACACTGACCATACACTATCCATCTTTGATAAGCTGTGGATCAGCACTGTGACGAAAAGGACAAAAAAAACAGGGACAAAACCACCCACTCGTACAAACAAAATCCGACATATAATACGGAAGCCATATGCCCCAGATAGTAGTGCGCATTGTGTTGGATGAAATGAAATGGAATAAAACCCTCTTTTTTTTTTTTGTCCTTTCATGCTGTGGCTGATTTTCTAATAGTTGTTTTTTCCTGTCGTCTTTTTCTGAGAACTGGGTTTGCCTCTCACCTGCCTAGGCATTAATTTTGGGCATGCTATCTCCCAATTTATGTGCATGTATCCTGTGTGTGATCTCTTTCCACTTATATGGTCTCTCTTTATATGTGCGCCCAATGATATATTATTGTGTGTTGGGGTACCAGCACCTTGCTTGGGGTACCCAAAAAAAAGTTCCTTAATTTTTTGTTCAATTTTTTTTTTCTCAAATAGAATCTTGAGAATACAAAAGGTTTCAGCATCTTCATATGTCCAAAACCAAATATCCCCATAGTCCCATCAATCATTGGAGATTTTCACAATTCAGAAATTCTGAAAATTGTAATGAACTTCAGCATCCTCATTGATCATCTTTAAATCAGAGTTATACATGCTTAGTGTTGTATTACTATTACTTGAGTTTCTTACATGAATGTCTTTGCATGGGAACAAAATATTCATTTAGCGCGCCCTCTATATATATTAATTATTATCATCATTATCTCTTTGTCTCCTTGAATGAGTCTCTCTATATATATTATCATCATTATCTCTTTGTCTCATTAGATGAGTCTATATATATATATATATATATATATTAATTATCATCATTATCCCTTTGTCTCCATGGATGAGTCTCTTGCTAACTGTTCCAAGTTCCAACCAATCAAGACAATGGCAGGTCCCAGGCATAATAATGTAATGGCTACTCACATGTTGAATAATAAAAATCATGGTGGTCCAATTCCACCCAAGGTACCCGACAAGTCCTCCTAGTCGAAACTCAAAATACAAAAATCAATTCTAAAACCTTGGTCATAAAACTTCTAAAACAATGGGGATTGATATCTTGATTGTCATTTGTCTTCGAAGGTCGTAAACAATGATAAAAAGTCGCAGTGGCTTTCCAAAAGCTAAGCCCAAGATTACAGAAACTGGTTTTGGCATTGCGGTGACTGTGGGTGGACAGCGACAATTACAGCTTCTTGGAAGCTTTTTTACCATTCAATCTAATATTCTAATCCAAACGACGACAAGAAAACCTCTATATAAACCCATTCAAGACAGCTTCTTTCCTACCATCTCACTCATTCCATACGTATTCTCACTTGATTCGCCGTTTGCTTTTCTAGTTTCTACTCCCTGCTCCGTACTTGCTCGGTTGAAAACCGTCCGCTTCGGTTACTTTTCCCTCTTTCAAGTGAAGGTAACTTCAAACTTGATCTTCTCAAGAATCGGTTTTTTCCTGCTATCTGATCATCTTTTCTCAAGAATCGATTTTTACTGCTATGGGGTGATTTTTTTTTCCCTCTCTTTTTACCCTCATGGGTTTGGTGGGTTTTCTAAGCAGAGATGAAATCGTTTTTTTTTTTTTTCTCGTTTTCTGTTGATTATTGGATGGGTTTTTCTTGAATTGATGAGAAATTGTGGTTCTTTTCACTTTTCAGTGTTTGTAAGGCTAATAACTGAGTAATCTAGCTTTTCATGGAATTAATGATTTTTTCCCTGTTTTGTGATTTTGTTCTTTCATTGGTGGATTTTAGGTCGAGAAAGTCGCCTTCTTTTCCGCGTAAAAGAACGGATTCATGTTCTCTTTTGCAGAAAACCATCCATTGTTCTTTTCCACTGATCTGAATCATGTGCAAAAAGTCAATTTCTTTGGTCTTTGTTTATTGGATGCCAGTCGCTTGCACGAAAAGCATGCCCACCGAATGTCCTATTCAAGCATATCCACTTTCTCTCTCTATCTCTACATTTACCAAAGTTCCCACCGACTTATTAGGAAGTTTGGTTGGTAATACTTGACGTCTGCCATTTTTCTATGAGTTTTTTTTTTTTTATATACCACCTAATATTTATAGGATTTATAAATAGGCCTCTAAGATTTTAGAATTTATAAATAGGCCCTTATCTTTTATTTTTAATGTCTTTCATGTCCCTAAAATCAATATTCCTAAGAAGAATGGACAGCGAGTTTTTGTTGGATTTTTAAATAAATGATAACTTTGCCCTTACATTCATTATTTTATCTCAAGTACCAATTGTTTATCTCAATAACTCTCTCATGCACATGTCGAGGGATGGACACTGGTACAAGGACTTGGGGATTGGATCCCCCACCCATATCTGAGAAAAGTTTAAAATCCCCCCTCCTCCGCAAATTGTAAAAATTAATATATTTTTTTACATTTGCCTCTTTCCCCTAATATTTCTTTTATATAGAGCCAAACACCACCCCCTCACAAATTCTAAAAATTAATATTTTTTTTATATTTGCTTATTCCTCCAATATTTGTTTTGCACCCCATACACATGAAGCATATTCATGTATTTTGAAACTTTCATCAATCCAACGGTGGGCTATGTATGGATGGGATAAATTATAACCGTTTATAAATACAGGTGTTGATTGTTGTCATGATTGGATTTAATAAAATATAAGCCATGTATTGATAAAAAAATGAATTTATGTAGGGTTATTATCTTCCACTAAGTGCAATTGTTAATGTTATATATTTTATTAAAAAAATTGATTCCAAGCTTTTTAAATTATGCATATAAGGATAAAAGAGATAGACAAAAGTATTATTTCTCTCAAAAAAACTTATGACAGTTGAAAGACTATCGATTTTGAGGACTTCTGTATTAAAATGAAAATACAAGACCTATTTATAAATACTAAAATTTCATGGTCTATTTATAGATCCTAGTAGTATCCTACAAACTCGGTAAATACAAAAAGCACATTTTTCTATTCTCTCCTGTCGTATGCATCTGATATGCACTTTTTCTTCATTTTATTTGATTTGTATTCTTTTTCTTACTTTTTCGTGTTGTTGGATTTTGAACTTTCGTAATTCTAGATGTTCTCATTTATGTTTAATTTGACTATAATTGTCAATGCTTATCTCTATATAATGGGAAGCCTTTGGGTTGGATATTCTCCTCATCTGCTTTTACTGTTTTCTGCTGTTTTGCAGTGTTAAGGCGTTTTTGGGTTGAAGGGAGAAATCGAGAGAAACCATGGCTGAACGTAGGCTGACTCGTGTTCATAGTCTTCGAGAGCGTCTAGATGCCACACTGGCTACTTATAGGAACCAGCTGATGGGCCTACTATCAAGGTTTGGTGTCGCCTTCTTCTGATTTCAGCTTCTGATGATGCATTTCTTTAGGGAATTTGAATTTCATCTCTGATGATAATTTGATTGCTAGTAAATGAAGGGCATGTAAGGTTTCACGTTTTGGGGGAACCCATGATCCACCTTTATGCAATATCATGTGATAAAATGGAACTTTGGTTTTCCATACATCCCCAAAATCTTAGTTCTGCCTCCAACTACTCACCTCAACAGAGTCCTGCTTTTTCCCTCCATTAAAATGTGCAAATGATCAGACCCAAAAGAACTTGATGTTCAAATCTTGGTTTGGCTTGTCTCTGAGAGGGAACAAAAAAAAAAAAAAAAAAAGGCCCCGGAATTTCATTTATGCTTTGGTCAGCCAAATTTATGTTTTATTCTTCTGTTTGTTACAGTTTCAGCAATTACTGACTTAAAGTGCAGAGTCTGGTTTTGCAACATTTCTGAGTGGGGTTAGGACATCTCACATCTCACATCAGTGTTTCTAATCCTACTGCAACTTAAAGACCTTTCAATATCTTTGTACTGTGGTCTGTGAGTTTTTCTATCAGTGTGATACTACAGCTTTGTCTGCATTTTGTTTTGCCGTTTTTATCCCACTGTAGGACTCATTGCAACGGACTACCAAGTCACATGATACTTTTAGGATGGATGTTTTGAAACTTTTGGGTTTTGCAGGGTTTGGTAACATTAAATGTGTAGTTGATGTGCCTAGTATCACTTAATGTCTCACATTTTCTGCTAATGCACTGCTTTTTTGGAATTTTTATTTTTGCTGATCCTTTTAGTGAGTTTGTTCCCTACTTGTTCTTGCTACCACTCAAACTTAATGTAACTTATTACATCAACTATTTTATTTTGTAAGGATGTGAAAATTCTTGCTGCATTTGAATTCATTTGTAAAAATGAAGACATCAAAAACATTTGACAGTTAATAACTTAAACTGGAAAGATTAATTATTTTGAAAGTCTTTTGTATTCATTTCATAGCATCTATTGATATTTTAGGTATGTAAGTCAAGGAAAGGGAATCCTACAGCCACATCAACTGTTAGCTGAGTTTGAAGCTGTAATACCTGAAGAAGAGAAACAAAAACTGAAGGACAGTGTATTTGGAGATGTTTTGAGAGCCACACAGGTAATGCATTTCACACCCTCTGAGTTATTCGTTTAGCTTTTGAGATCTTTGTTTTGTCTCAATATTTTACTATGTTAATGTGATGCAGGAAGCAATAGTTTTTCCTCCATGGGTTGCATTAGCTGTTCGCCCAAGGCCTGGGGTCTGGGAATATATACGCATTCATGTAAATGATCTGATTATGGAGGGGTTGACTATTCCTGAATATCTGCGATTTAAAGAGGAACTTGTGGATGGAAGGTATTTGCCATTATTTTGACTGAAAATCTACATATGAAAGACGATCAAATCTGTTCTCTCTCTCTCTCTCTCTCTCTCTCTCTACTATTTTAAGGTGCTGCTCTCGCTTATGCAGCTTCAATGGTAACTTTGTGCTGGAGTTGGACTTTGAGCCCTTCACGGATTCTCTTCCTCGACCAACTCTATCAAAATCCATTGGAAATGGTGTGCAGTTTCTTAATCGACACCTTTCTTCAAAAATGTTTCATGACAAAGAAAGCATGCATCCACTTCTTGATTTTCTCCGGATGCATAGCCTCAAGGGGAAGGTAATTACCCTGTTATCAATCTTATTTTGTTTGCCTCTTCTATATTTTTTTTAATTTATAATATTCACATTTTCATTTGTTCTTCACGCGCGGCACTCACACACACATAGCGAGGGTACTTTATCTGCTTATATTTCTTAGTTAAGTGCTAAATAGTACTCTGGGTTCATAAATGAATTATCTGTGCTATATGCCATAAACCTAGCGAACTCTCTTATTTTGACTCACAATGTCACAATCCTACTAGTTGTAATATTGTATATAAATCATTTTGGTATATTGTAATTATAAGTATTGACGAAACTATTCTTTATTGCTTCGTTATACTAAACAATTCTTTATTGCTTCGTTACACTATGCAGACAACGATGCTTAATGACAGAATACACAGCCTTACTGCTTTGCAATCTGTTATGAGGAAGGCAGAGGAACATTTGACAGTGCTTCCTCCAGAGACACCGTATTCAGAATTCGAACACAGGTACTTTTACATTTTACCTTTTTTTTTCCTAAAATAAGTTTTGGTTGAGATGTGAGTGTAACATTGAAGAATCTTAATGTAAATTGTAAATCAAAGACCAAAACCATAGTTTCTAAGATTGGATACTGTTGAATAATGTTCTTGCACATCTATGATATCAGGTTCCAAGAGATGGGCTTAGAAAGAGGATGGGGTGATACAGCGGGGCGTGTATTGGAGATGGTGCATCTACTATTGGAATTGCTTGAAGCACCCGATCCAGGTACCTTGGAGAAGTTTCTTGGGAGGATTCCGATGGTATTTAATGTTGTAATCCTTTCTCCCCATGGGTATTTTGCCCAGGCTAATGTTTTGGGGTTGCCAGACACTGGGGGCCAGGTAATTTTGTTGTAAGGTTTCACACCTCTTGTTTCACCTTTTGAATATAGAGCTTTTTGAGTTAGAGAAAATTCTATTTGCAGGTTGTTTACATTTTGGATCAAGTTCGTGCCCTGGAGGATGAGATGCTTCTCAGAAGCAAGCAGCAAGGGTTGGATATCACACCTCGTATTCTCATAGTAAGGACAATCGCCTGCATTTGTAATGGCTGGATTGTTAAATATATTGATTGTTTCCTGACATACAACAACCCAAGTTGAACACCTAGAATTTGGCATTCTTTTCTGAGTTTCTAGTGTTTGTTGTGGCAGTTGGATGAATGTTTGACCTTTCCCACTGATGTTTCTGTTGTGGCCAATCCAGGTGACTAGATTGCTCCCTGACGCAGTAGGGACTACTTGCAACCAGCGTCTCGAGAAAGTTCTTGGAACAAAGCATTCAAGCATTCTGCGGGTTCCGTTCCGAACTGAGAAGGGTGTGGTTCGTAAATGGATCTCACGGTTTGATGTATGGCCCTACTTGGAGACATTTGCAGAGGTAAAGTTTTGACAGAAACTATCCATTTACTCTCTCCTTTGTGACAGTCTTATACACCAATCATATACACTAGTGATCTATTCAGCTTCTCAAATTTCTATCCTTTTATTAGGATGTTGCAAATGAAATTGCTGGAGAGTTGCATGCGACACCAGATCTGATAATCGGCAACTACAGTGATGGAAATCTCGTTGCATCTTTGCTTGCACATAGATTAGGAGTTACGCAGGTTTGTACACTAAAAATTGTTCGTCATTAACACTGTTGCATAGTTGTTGCACAAAAATTGACTCTTTTGCCTTGAATAGCTTTCTGATTATCTTCTTTTTGTTTGCTTATGCAGTGCACCATTGCTCATGCATTGGAGAAAACAAAGTATCCAGACTCAGACATATATTGGAAGAAATTTGATGAGAAATACCATTTTTCATGCCAATTTACGGCTGACCTTATCGCCATGAACCATACAGATTTCATTATCACCAGTACATACCAAGAGATTGCAGGAAGGTATTCTCTCTCATTCTTCCTTGTCCCTAATTTTGAAATAAAGGATTCTCTCTCATTCTCTTCATTATCCCTAATTTTTCTTTCTTTAAAGGAGTTCTATAGATTTCAGATAATCTATTTATCCTTTTTTCATTTTGGTATATAGTTCTTTTTGCTGTGCTACTGTTCTTAAAATGGCGATAGCCAATAAGTATTCTTGTTACTTTTTTGGGGGTTGAAAATCTGTGTTTGGAAACTTGATCAAATGTGAAGAAATTTGACCTGATTGATCTTGCTTAGACATGGTCAAAGGTTTTGGTCTTTACAAGTGGAATAACTTGATTGATCGCTTGCAAGTGGAACAAAAGAATATTAGCACTTACTTCTTTTCTTTCCTTTCTCTTCAATATAATTTACAGTTATCAATCAATAAAAAAAAGGAAAGAAAAAAAAGAATATTAACACTTGCCAAATGTGGAGAACTTGGATGAGGTGCTGAGTACTCGACTACGTTTCAAGTTTTCTTGGATTTGGCTCTTGTCAAGTTCGTCCATGCTTTAATCATATTTTAAAAACTTCTTACTTTCCTTGATTGGACTAAGTCAACATGGTGGATCACCAAGATGAGTGGGTCAAACTTTAACCATGTAGTTGGTAGACTCGCTAAATTTTCTTAGCTGAGCGACCTTCCTAGTCAACTTAAATTTCCAAGTTTTTATAGTTTTGATTCATCTCTGCAATCCTTGGTGGCCTTTTTTCTTGTCGTTTTTCCCCATCCTTTTTGTGTTTGTCAGCGTGTGGATATTTTTATTGAACTATATTATCAGATGAGGTAAGACTGAAACCAAAGATATTGGTTAAGGTGAGGCCAAAACCAGCAGACATAACCATTATCCTTAATTAATGTTGCTTGCCTGGGAAATGCTCCTCACCACATCTATGTTGCCCCACTGCCACTCCCCCCTTCTTTCCATGTATTGATGCCTTCCAACTACACAACAATGGGGGACTTGAATTCTGCTTGTGTCTCTACTGAATTGAATATACTTTATTGCTGTGAACTTTGCCCTCATCTTTTTTTGTGCTCTTTTGTGTAAACTCTTGTTTTGTATTTTCTTTTGTGTTAATCACATTCACACTAGCCATCTTTTACAATGTCTTTTGTTTACACTTGGGGGATGTTTGCACTCTTGTAACTCTTTACGGTGTAAACCTCCTGAGTTTACATGTTTACTCCTTGAACTGGTTTTGATCCTTCAACCCTTTACCATGTAACTGTTTTGACCTTCCAAGAGTTCAACAGTAACTCTAAGGATGCATTATTATATTGTTTTGAGAGTCAAGCAGAAAACAATCCCCTTGCAAGTTGCAAGTACCAGAGTTAAGCAGAAAACAATCCCCCTTGCAAGTAGCAAGTCTCCAGAGTTAAGCAGAAAACAGTCCCCTTGCTAGTTGCAACTTGCAAGTATCCCGAGGCCCCTTAATTGAATGTCCTTATAGTGGTATGCTTTACTTTTTTTCCCTGGCACAAATGGCCTTATTGGATTTGACTTATGTTTTCCACTTTTTTCAGCAAGGACACTGTTGGACAGTACGAGAGCCACACTGCCTTCACTCTCCCTGGACTTTACAGAGTTGTTCATGGGATTGATGTATTTGATCCCAAGTTCAACATTGTCTCGCCTGGAGCGGATATGGCTATTTATTTCCCATTCTCTGAGAGGCAAAATCGACTCACTGCTCTTCATCCAGAAATCGAAGAGCTGCTTTACAGTCCTGTTCAGAACACGGAACATATGTAAGTATTGGGTATCTGTTTTCCATATCTTTTTAACGAGGGCACTCATTGTTGAGAATGGCATCTTACCCTAGTGGTAAGATGTGTCAGTTTTCACTTGGCTGTCCAGTGATCGACCCCTGGGCATGCCGCCTTCCCTCACCCGAGGGCTCCCTTATCTCACCCAGGAGCTCGATGGAGTCCCAGCCCCCTTAGCTGGGGTACCAAAAAAAAGGACGCTCATCGTCTGCTGTACTAGACAACATATGTAAGACACCACTTTTGGGAATAGAAAATGGATGTAAATGAGTCGGATCAGGGTTAATGTGGATCAAACTGACTGATAGTATTTATGGGTCTAAACTTGGATCCAAGCGAAACCAATCCATTGTGTCATCAGATCAGACTCAGTATCTGTAGACCATAGATATGTGGAGTTGGGCCCCGACTCTGATGGTACCCCATATCATATAAGTTAGCCTATGTTTTAGTGATTGAGACAATTGGCATTATTAGACCAAGGATGAGAGATGCTCTGAATAATTTCTTGATTAGAAATTGCAGCTGTCAAATATTAACCCCTTTATCTGGACTGTTCTGTTTCTTAACTGTCTATGTCTAGGCCATTAATTGAAGTGTTAAGAATTTCTGCTCTCATATCTACAATAGAGGCCAATTTGATTACTCATCTGGGCCACCATAAAATGGGGTCCACTCTACATGACCTGATCGATTATGACTGAATAGTTCTGCTTATAATGTTCACTTGTTAATATTTTCTTACAATCTTATGGGCATGTTGGCATGTGTAGTGATTTTTTTTTTCCATTGGGATTATTGCAGATGCATGTTGAAAGACCGGAATAAGCCTATTATATTTTCAATGGCAAGACTTGATCGTGTTAAGAACCTAACCGGGCTGGTTGAGTTTTTTGGCAAGAACACCCGTCTGAGAGAGCTGGTTAACCTTGTAGTGGTTTGCGGTGACCATGGGAAGGAGTCAAAGGATCGAGAGGAGCAAGACGAAATGAAAAAAATGAAGTCGCTTATTGAAACATACAACTTGAATGGTCAGTTCAGATGGATTTCTGCCCAAATGAATCGTGTGCGCAATGGTGAGCTATATCGCTACATAGCTGACACGAAAGGTGCATTTATACAGGTAGACTACATTGCTACATGCTGTATTTTGTTTGGATAATATTGAGTTTATATGTAGATACAAAATCAAGTCTGTCGATACCTGATTTGCTTAGATGGGAAATAGATGATCATCTACTGCTGCCTGTCTATCCTATGTCCTGACCTAGATCTGAGTTGATTAGCAAGTTTTTTAGCTCTCTCTCTCACACACACACACATTGAGAGAGGAAAGGCAAACTCTACTTAGGAAAGTTGATCCATGAGCATATTGGAATGTTGCTTGTGATCTGTCTGTCTATAAAATCAGGTGTAGAAAAGTATGGTCTGTGTGTCTTCTCTTTTAAATTATTCTTTGAATCTCTGTTCTATAAAATCATTGCTGTTAATTTCTTTTTCTATATCTTTTTTATGGGATCTTTCTCTCTGGTTCCAGCCTGCCTTGTATGAAGCTTTTGGACTCACAGTTGTCGAAGCCATGACTTGCGGTCTACCCACATTTGCTACTGTTCATGGAGGGCCTGCTGAGATTATAGTACATGGGGTTTCAGGCTTCCACATTGATCCCTATCAAGGTGATAAAGCTGCTGAGCTTATCACTGATTTCTTTGAAAAATGCAAGGACGATCCAAGCCACTGGGACAGAATCTCACAAGAAGGGCTGAAGCGCATTAATGAAAAGTAAATGAAATGCTTATTTTCACCTTTTCTTATGCAATTTTTAATTTAGGAAAGACATACAGCTCTCTACTTGGTATCAACTATTCATTTAGGCAAGCAATCTGTACAGCTGGGTGCTACTTTCTAGCCATCCTGACCATTTATCTTGTGGGTCTCACTGTGGAAAGGCAATGCTTCAGAAAAGTTCGCCATCTGACAGTCCTATCTGGTACTTGACTTGTAACTGTACTACTAGATTGAAAATAATGCAGTACCACAAGTGGTCAACAAATCAGAAGATTGTGATTCATTGAGTCATCATTGCATTTCCTAGTGTGTCCCACCAGATGCTTGTTCTTTTCATTGAGATATACTCCCACCTTTACAGAATGCTTATTTGAGTAAGACCCTTGTAATCAAGGCCGACCACTGTATAAAAATCATTTTATGTAAGCCTCTTTTGTTGGCCCATCCATATTGCAGGTATACATGGAAGATCTACTCTGAGAGGTTGATGACACTGGCTGGTGTTTATGGCTTCTGGAAGTATGTCTCAAAGCTTGATAGACGTGAGACACGACGTTATCTTGAGATGTTTTTCGCCCTTAAATACCGTAAACTGGTATGATCTCCTTGGATACTCACTAGTACGAAATATGTTTATGAAGAAGCTCAACATGTTTCAATCTGTGTTCATATACATTTTCTGGATGATGACATGACAGTCTGGACCAATGTTTGGGTGAGTGTCAGTGTGTTTTTTATGGTCTAATGCTTTTGTATGCTTTCATGAATTGCAGGCTCAGTCGGTCCCTCTTTCTGTGGATGAGTAGTATCACAAAGATTGGCGCTCCTCTCTTTTTTGAGCTGGAGCTGTGTGTGTGTGTGAGAGAATGTGTGTAGTATGATTTCCATTGTTTTGCTTTGAATAACTGTCATTCTGTCGGAATTGTTGTGACTATTCAATAGATTGCAATAGGAAGGTAGTGTTCCTTTTACTCCTTCCATAAAGAATGGACTATGATTTCACAGTTTTCTGTTACTTGGTTACTTCTATGTCATGATAGATCTTGATTTTCAATCAAATGGCTCATCTTGCAATATCAGAAAAGGAAATTGAAATGGATTTCCTTGATGTGTGGCATTTTTAGCTTGAGGCTTTGTCACCTACAGTGCATATACTTTACAGGATCATGTGGTTATCTTCAACATCAGTCTTATCCATTTATCTAGGATTGGCATAAATAAATGTTCTTTATAAAGTACAAATATGGACCTCCAGTGAAACATGCATGACCCATGGTTAAACTAATCAAGTCATCTAAACTTTAAAAAAAAAAATTGGCCCATCTTCCTTCTCCCAATTACGCTTATGCAGTCCATCCCTGGAAAGGCTCCACATTGTTAATCATTTGTGGTTCCTCTCATTTTAGACAGGTCCTATTCCATTTGATGCCGTGGCCAGCAAAATGAAATGCAAATTTTGCCCCTCTACTCGTATTTTGCATGACATCCAGCAAAATGAAATGCAAATTTTGCCCCTCTACTCGTATTTTGCATGACATGGGTTTCTGATGCCATAAGATCAAAGCCATCAAAGATTTCATCTTTCTCTTTGTGAATCTTCTGAGTGGGTGCATCTCATATATAAACTGCGAAAGAGCACTTCTCTGAGTAAGTTCTGGAATGAGATAGGACCTGCATGAGATGTATGAACATGAGACAAAAGACATTAGAATAGTGATTGCTTTTGGAAACGGGGAAAAAAGAAGGCAGTTTCATACCTTGTGTTCCTTTTTATAATGGACGCTTTTACTGAATATAATCTTTCTATAGTCAAAACCAATCATGCAATCCAGAGCAACCTACATTGAGTTAAAAATTAGAAGCAAAATTAGGCAAGGACTTGGAAAGTATCTTGAGTTTTGAGCATGTACAAACTGCATGTGCAAATGGGTTAAACCTTTATCTTAGGTAGGGTGACATGCAAGACGCGCACAAGAGCTTTGATATCGCCTGTTACCCGGATCATGACCAGGCTTTTACCAGTGTATCCCTTGGAAGGATCACCATATATCATCTGACTAACATTTACTCGATCAAACATGACTTGAGTCTGCACACTCACATTCTTGCTATGAGCAGGTTGATAAAACTCAGGGAGCTTAGCTACTCCTACAGGGATCCCCCTATAGAGTACACAGAGCTGTGAAGGGCTATACCTTATACCAACTTTATTGGGGTTTTGAGCATTGAACAGGAGAGAGAAAACAGATGAGGCATAAATACTTGAGCTATTGGTGGCATTGAGCCTAAGCGAATCCAGCCGGAGAGCCTGCAGAGCAAAGGTGGGCTTTCTGGGCCTCAACACAAATACAATAATTAGTGCAGCCGCGCCCAACACCATTAAACCAACAAGCAGGAAGATAAAAAGAAAGTAACAGCATCCCCTGAAAGAACAGCTCAGATCTTGCTCCTTATAAAATGAGTATTGGTAACTTGGCTTCTCAAATGAGTCCTGTGATCTAAGGTCCATTTGTAACCAGGCAAGTTGCCTTTGTATTATGCATGTTACTGTTATGTTCCATGGAAATCACATGATATATGTCAGAGATGAAGAATGTGACCTTACCTTAGAATTAAGCCATGTGAGAAGCACAAGTATCTCTCTCTCCCCACCTCATTCTTTTCTTAAACGTACGTTTGAATCTTTCTTCTACAGCATCTCCCTCCATGGGGGTAACAGGTAACTTCTTTACCTTGTTCTAAAGTGAAGTTATTTTAAATAAGTTGTCTGGATTCTGGAATCATTTGAGCGGGCCTCACTCCCAAACGAATTTGTAATCTTTGAAGCTTCCATAGCAAGATGGTGACATACATGGGCTTGAAAGGATGCACTGTTTCTTAGTCTTCTCTCAGGGAAATGAATGACAAAGGATCTTCCTTGGGATAAAGGTATCAACAGGTCAGACTCAGACCCAGAACATTTTGTCCTTATTAAAAAAAAAATCAAAAGCGCGCTATAAAAGAAGTACAAGTAAAAATAAAAACGGACAAAAGGTATAAAAGCCTTTGAAGGGTTTTTAGGACCCACTAGAATGAATTACTAGTTCTAATTTAACCAATCAATGCAGCGGAAATAAACCAATCAAACAATATAGAACTAGCTATCTACCAATCACACACCACAAGAAGGCAGACACAAATTTTACCGTGGAAACCCTTTCCGGGAGTAAAACCACGAACCAGAAATCAAGAGTTCACGAACAGTTTACAAGATATACTCACAAGCTCCTGTACCTCAGTCTGTACCTCGACCTCAGGACTGTAGTTGTTCTTGCACAGAATCCACTAACACGGCTTCCACCGTGCACCGTTCTCCTTACTTGATCTCCTCGCACCTTGTCCACCAAGATGATCAATCTTCTACAAGAGAGTAGAAGCGACAAAACCTTCTAGAGCAGTCCTTCAGAACAATCTCTCAATGGCTCTAGAGAAACAAGAGAATCTCTCTTAGGGTATTCTAATCTCAGATCAAGAGAGATAATTAACTTCTTGTGTTTCTTGTGTGTCTTCTTTGGGTTGAGAGAATCACCCAATTTATAGGCCTAAGTTCGTGCATTAGTCTTCTAATTAAACTCCAATCAGAAGAGAAATCAGCCCCAAACTCTATTTAAAGAGTTCTACCCGAACTGGGCATTCCCGTCATTCTCGCTATAGCGAGAATGAGTCTCGCTATAGCGAGACATCACACTGTCTCACAGATTGTGTAATCTGTTTGTATGCTTCTGACATGTATTGTGTCATGTCTTGTCATGTTGCCTTTTAAACCTAACAATCTCCCCCTTTTGGCAATTCTTGGACAAAATCCCCTAGAAAAATACAATTTGATCTACCCAAAAGTAAAACCCAAAATACATTGAATTTTAAAAGAAAAAAATCAGCTCTGTAGATCATGTATTGCCTTTGCTTGCTTGAACTTTCAGATCTTGAATTGCCTTGGCTTGTAAAGCTCCCCCTAGCTCCATTCTTCTCCCCCTATTTTTGTCCATAATTGACAAACAAATATTATCATGCAGCTTCTGTCAACCTGGATGCAGTAGCTCCCCCTCAATATTGACTCCCCCTCAGAAAGATCTTCGTATCAGCACTGGGGTGGGGGCTAGATCTTGCAGATCAGGGGTGATGAAGCTTAGGCACACACACTTGTAAATTTAAATATTTTAGCAAAGTGTGTACCAATACAGAAGAGAGGTCTTCTTTCTTGACCCAGACAGCTTTAGTATTCTTCTTTGTCAGCTCAGCCTTCTGCGTTTTCCATTGCTTCTTATTCGGTAAACTTCGCAGCTTGTTGCAATGGGGCCGAATGTGTCCTTTAATTCCACAATGATGACAAGTGGGGATTCGTTCAGGACGTAATACATTCTGCATCTTTGGAGCTTTCTTTGCAACACTAACAACATGATTAGTAATAACTGAATTTTTAACAAAACAATTTTTACCTTTGGCATTTGAAGTGGATGCTCCATCAGCGTAGCCAATACCATGCTTATCAGTGTTTGCCTTTTGACTGCACAGGATGTCATCTAATTTTCTCGATCCAGTGTTCGTCCTATGCAATGAAGCTTTAGCAGTGTCTAACTCAGATAGAACCATCTTGAGTTTTCCATTCAGATCAGAATTCTCTGCTGTCAAAGTCTTCATATCAGAATCAAGTAAGTCACACTTTTGTGATTCTGCAGTCAATCTGTAAGCCAATTTGTTATTTTCATCCTCCAATTTTTGTACTTTTGCAAGTGAATCTGCAAGTTCAGCTTTCAAGGTGGTATTCTGCTCTTCAGACATTTGCCAATTAATAGCAACTTTTTCATTCACTTTAACCATCTTCATGGTTTTCTTGAAAAGTGTTTCATATTCACCTTTCCAATCTGGTTCTTCCTCTGACTCAGTATCTTGATCAGTCTCAGCTTCAGAAGAAACATGGGAAGCAACAGAACTACAAGTTGCCATAAAAGCAATAAACTTCCCCTTGCCAGTGTCAGACTTGTCAGACTCAGGATTTTCATCACTCTCATCAGAAGTGTCATCTTCCCAAGTAGTATTCAAGGCCTTCTTTTTAGATTTTTTGTTTCCACAATCATTAGCAATGTGTCCATAGCCTTGACACTCAAAACATTGAATCCCTTTAAAAGATTTCTTCTTTTCAGAATTTTTAGGGATCTTCACATTGGTTTTTTGTCCCTTCATAAAAAGCTTAAATTGCTTCATGAACTGTACAGCAACTTGGGGATCAGTTTCCTCGGAATCTGAATCTGAATCACTTGCAGCTTTCTTATATGATTCATTGGGCGCTTTTTGTGAATGATTCTTTCAACGCTTTCAAAGCAATACCTTGAGATTTTGTCGTCCCATTAGACCTAAGGTTTGCTTCAAAAGTTTGTAGGTTGCCAACCAACTCATCAACTTTGAGTGTATTCAAATTTTTATTTTCTTCTATGGCCACAACTTTTCCATCAAACCTTTCTGGGAGAGACCTCAAAATCTTCTTAACAATTCTGTTTTCAGGAATTGGTTCTCCCAAAGTAAAGGTATCATTCACAATTGCATTCAGCTTCGAATTAAAATCATCAAAAATTTCATCATCTTCCATCTTTATGGTTTCGAAGGCTGTATACAATTTCTGAAGTTTCGACTGTTTGACAGTGTCAGTCCCTTCATGTACAGTCTGTAGAATATCCCAAGCTTCTTTTGCAGTAGTACATGTAGAAATTCTACGAAACTCAGACATATTAACTCCATTATAAATAGCATTCAAAGCCCTAGAGTTACAAGTGGCAGCCAACTCTTCTTCCTTATTCCACTGATCTTCAGGTTTGGGACCAGTTACCCCATTAGCAGTAATAGTGGGCAAGGAATAGCCATTCTCAACAGATTTCTAAACTTTCAGATCTATGGCTCTCAAGAAGGCAATCATCATGGCTTTCCAATAAGCATAATTACTACCATCCAACAGAGGAGGCTTATTGGTTGAAGTGCCTTCGCGGTAGATATCCATTCTAGCAATATTTGGATCAACACAATAAAATAGTATAACCCGCTCTGATACCACGTGAAGGTTTTTTAGGACCCACTAGAATGAATTACTAGTTCTAATTTAACCAATCAATGCAGCGGAAATAAACCAATCAAACAATATAGAACTAGCTATCTACCAATCACACACCACAAGAAGGCAGACACAAATTTTACCGTGGAAACCCTTTCCGGGAGTAAAACCACGAACCAGAAATCAAGAGTTCACGAACAGTTTACAAGATATACTCACAAGCTCCTGTACCTCAGTCTGTACCTCGACCTCAGGACTGTAGTTGTTCTTGCACAGAATCCACTAACACGGCTTCCACCGTGCACCGTTCTCCTTACTTGATCTCCTCGCACCTTGTCCACCAAGATGATCAATCTTCTACAAGAGAGTAGAAGCGACAAAACCTTCTAGAGCAGTCCTTCAGAACAATCTCTCAATGGCTCTAGAGAAACAAGAGAATCTCTCTTAGGGTATTCTAATCTCAGATCAAGAGAGATAATTAACTTCTTGTGTTTCTTGTGTGTCTTCTTTGGGTTGAGAGAATCACCAAATTTATAGGCCTAAGTTCGTGCATTAGTCTTCTAATTAAACTCCAATCAGAAGAGAAATCAGCCCCAAACTCTATTTAAAGAGTTCTACCCGAACTGGGCATTCCCGTCATTCTCGCTATAGCGAGAATGAGTCTCGCTATAGCGAGACATCACACTGTCTCACAGATTGTGTAATCTGTTTGTATGCTTCTGACATGTATTGTGTCATGTCTTGTCATGTTGCCTTTTTAAACCTAACAGCCTTATACCACACCAATCTCACGAATGATGGACAATATTATGAGCTATAATTGGGTGCAAGGGCGGATTCAGGGCGCACCGTAAAAAAAACTTCATGACCTTTTGTTGGCCATAACCAAAGATTTTATTTTTCCTTTTGTTGTTTTACTCATTCAAAGAAAAAAACAGTAAAAGAAAAAAAAAAAAACCTTCATGACCTTTTGTTGGCCATAACCAAAGATTATATTTTTCCTTTTGTTGTCTTACTCATTCAAAGAAAAAAACTGAAAAGAAGGCAGAAAACTTCTTGAGCCCACTGTGAGTAGGCCCCATAAGAATGGACACATTTTTTATGCACAGTGATATATTTCTAACATGGTTAATCTGGCAGAACCACCCACTCACTCAAGTTGAAGAGAGAATTGAGCCAATGCCAATAAAGGTAGTGTGGTGGTGCCAATGGCTGGTAAGGATTTCTTCGAAACTTTAGAGGGGCATCACCTATCTATGATCGACCGTCATGTAAAAGAGCCTTGAGCATGGCCTTCAATTGAGATGCAGGGGCAAGATTGTGAGCCCCACTTAGATGTATGCCTGGTATTTAGGCTTTGCGGATTATTCTTATCCTAGATTTATCAGTCTTACAAACTTGGAAGTTGGTATAGTGGCATAAGGTGCAGGTTTTCTCGACTCTTATGTTGGAAACCCGCCCCGAAGTTACCTAGCGTGCGGTCATGTGGGTTAAGTGGGCGCCACCCGGGACATTAGTCTTGTTGTGTTAAAGATGTTAGTGACACCCTCGACTAGAAGGAAAAAAATAATAAACCAACTAAATATCGAATAAAGTTCAAGGTCTATTGGGCGGGCCTCATGCCAAATCAATTGAACTTTGTTTTTTTTTTTTTTACCCCAGCCAAGGGGGCTGTGACTCAAAAGAGAGCCTCCATAAACACGGAAAGGTCGCTCACTCAAGTGGAAAGGAGGCCCACACAAGTGGAAAAGGATCCCGCACAAGCAAAAAGAGGTGACATACCCGGGATTCGAACCCCGAATAGACTGGGAAGAATTCACGTTCCTTACCACTCGAATTAGGAGCCATTCTTAATTAAACTTTGTGCCTTTGAACCATATAAATTGACCGAACGTGGTCCCTACACAACCTTGGACTGTAGGAGAAAATTTTTCTTCAAGCCTGTGGAGCTGGGCCAAGCATAAAACTCAGGCCTTATTATAAATGGGTCGGTCGGACTGGGCTTTGACTGATAATGACTTCACAGCCCACGACTCCCGCGAGTGCGAGTTCTACTTATCTCCAAAACCCTAATATCCTCTTCCCTACAAAAGGAAGGGTTTTGCTCTCAAAAGCTTCCTTCGTAACCCTAATCTTCGATCGCGGAGAAAAACCCTAACGAGGCGAAGATGGTATAGTTTCTTCGATCTTCGTCCTTCGTCTTTGTAGGGTTTTTGAATTTCTAAGTGATCTGATCTTGACCTGTTTTCTGATTCTCTGATGGCAGGGGATAGATCTAGTGGCCGGTGGCAAGAGCAAGAAGACGAGGAGGACAGCTCCCAAATCCGATGATATCTATCTCAAGCTCATTGTCAAGGTTCGTTATGGTTAGGATTAGGGTTTCTTTCACTTCAACCATCCCTACTACTTCACGGTTGATTAATCGCAAGATTTCAGCTAAGAAATGAATGATTTTCGGTGTTTCTGGCTATGAACCCTCTTTCTGTTTATGGG
Source organism: Litsea cubeba (assembly GCA_012931725.1). NCBI lineage: Eukaryota > Viridiplantae > Streptophyta > Magnoliopsida > Laurales > Lauraceae > Litsea > Litsea cubeba. The sequence goes on along the minus strand of CM022950.1, from coordinate 69,846,675 downwards.
GCTTTGATTTTTATGGAAATGTTGGGAGTTTCTGGTTTTTCTGTTTGTAAATGTGTAGTGTTCGTCCTGATGTGCATGCTGATGGTCGAATTATTGGGGGATTGGACTTTCCCATTTGAGGATTTTTTTAAAGCGGTCTGGATCGATGTAATGTGTAGATGTGAAAACTCTAGATTGAATGAAACTCGAAGCAAATCGGGAAAAGCACATTGTCTGGCTGAGAAAGTTGGATGTTATTTGCTCAGTCAGCTAGTGGTAAGCCGGTTCTACTGTTTGTTACTATAACCGTTGATTTGGTGGCCCTGTCTTGTGTGCATAATGTAGTAAAAGTTTCCTACACTGGTTGGTTCATGGATCATTTGCAGTTAAATATAAGTGGGTTGGTTGAAGGACATTTATTGGATAGTTAAGATTGTCCAAGGATAGTTTTAGGGTATGATCTTGAAGAAAATATGGGTTGCAAGAGGAGGGAACAATGCATCATCTGTATTTTTCTCCCGTTTCAAATTAAGCGGGTATGAAACCTATTTTTCTATCCGGGAGGATTTTGGATCCAGATTGGTGAGAGTATTTGAATCCGGCTCCAATACATTTACATATTGCTCGAGTCAAATTGATATTTGAGAGTCTACATAGTTTTAATTTTACACCATTTAATAGCACTACTTGTATATTTTAAAAAAGTACTTTGAAGCCCTTTTATTCAATTAGACATATGCACTCTGCCTGCTATTTTGGATCCGGATCCAGAACCAAAAAGATACGGAACCAGATATATCATGTTGGTTCTGTGTTGGATCCTGATTTAATCTATAATGACGGATGTGTTTCTAGATCCACCATGGTTCCACCCTAGATCCAACCCCTTTACATCCCTAGAATGGGGCTAAAGGAAGAATCGTGGGTTTGTTGAACCAAACCATTATTTCTTGTGTGGCTTTGAATAAGGTGTTTTTGTTAGGTTGAGACTATATGTATATATCAATTATTATTGTGATTATTGTTATAAAGATTGATCCTATGCAGATGTCCTCATGGGAACTCCCTTGTATGGTTTATCATGGGCACATTCACGGCCTATATTTTCTTGATCTGGGTCATCCATATTACATAGTATATCCACCATTGGATTGACTAATATGTGAAAAATGACATCAAGTATCGACCTAAGTCCGTCCTCTTACTTCTACACTCATATTGATCCAAAGGTGTATGTTGCTCTAAATAAAGTGAAATTGGCTGAGTTCATATTCAAGGAAGCCTGTGGTTTGAATGGCTTTGATCAAGTAATAATGGGCCACTTGTGTCAAACTAAATCATCCACGTGGGAATTTGCATGCAGACATCAGCATTTGATCTCACACACGCAATGCTCATTTTGTATCTACAAAGCCCATTTTTGGATTTCCCCAATCAGGCACTTTGTATTGGTTTCAGAACTTGGTCGCCTATCAAAATGAAGATTTGAAGATGGGCTACTCTTAACTCACAAGAACTTGTTGGTGTCCATGAGAGTTGTTGGGGATAAGGCCATCACCTGTCCATCAGGATCTATAACACCCAAAGGATACAAATTCTACGTGAAATCATAAATAAGAAGAGATACTTGCATATACCCATAAAAACTACTAAGAAAGGGTTAATAGAAAAGATCTGCTTTGATAGAAAATCGAAGAGAAAGGAGGGGTCTCCTTTGCTTGGAGTTTCTAGTAGGTTTCTCTTCTTTATCAAAAGTGGGTTGGAATCCAAACATGATTGCTTCTCCTCCACTAATAGCAAGCTTACTTGATTTGTTTCTTGTTGTAACAAGAAAACCAAATCAGGACAAAAATAATAAGAAATGAACAAACCCATCTCCAGGGGGCAGAACTACAATGCAGTGACGCTGCATTGTAGTATAGTGTAGTGCCCTTGTTAAACACATGTGCGGGTCCTACTTATTGAAAACCCAAACTGGTTGCATTCACTAACACCCATTGTAGGGATCAACAAATAAATTATTACTCAAATAAGGCGGATAGCCATCATTGGATTTACTTTATCTTGAACATTTGATGAACAAACTTTACTTATTTTCTTTCCAGATACGGAGGGAGCCCCTCATGTGTAAAATTCAGGGATAAATCTAACGGTTGGCGCCCCTAAAATTGACTTTGACTATTTAGATACAATGAATACAATGGGTGTTAGGGCTGGTGACCGGTTTGGATTATGAAAAAGTGGGCCTCATCCATGCATTTAAGAGGCTTCTGCACCCTACTAAGATGCAGTGACTGCATTCTCCAAGGATGGAAAAAATGTCTTGTCAAGTTGTCATTCTCCTGTCATAAATTAAGTAGATGACAACAAAGTATCTATTAAGAAATAGGTAATAAATGCTTCCAAAGTCCATTAGCTCTCCCCTCAAACAATAAAAAATAAGGAACTCTTACCCAACTCAGATGACTCAACCATGGCCAAGTTTCAAAATTCTGCCAGAGACACATCGTTATGTATTTTATACTAATGTCTGCATGTGCTTTAGGGTACACTTGATGATGTTTTTTTCTTTTTGCAAGTTCTCTTTTTCTTTCTTTCCATTTTTTGGTTAGATTGGAATGGGGAAATAGAATTCATGTAGCTGACCCCAGCATAGTTGGGACAAGGCTTTGATGATGAATTGATGATTATGGTTTTGGTTAATGTTTGCATACTTGAATTAAATCTGTGGAGAAACCTGCAGTTTATCCTATGTAACAATATTTTTTGGGTTTAGTATTACCCCCTCTATCTATCTATCAATCTACACGCACATTGTGCTTCTGTTACTCTTTTAATTGAATATTCTGATCGTCATTAAAATTTCATTTATACTAATGTAGTTTTGTGCTTTATTTATTTACGTGTTTATTTTGATATTGAGAGCTGAAACTCTTGAGGTTGTGTTTCTTTGGTGGATCTGTATGTAAGTTTTGACCTTTTAGATGTAAAAATCTTGTATTTGTTTATTTGCTTACTTGATCATTTCACTTACAACACTTTTGTTTTTCAAATTTCCAGCTTTACAGGTTTCTGGTTCGGAGGACAGGTAGTAAATTCAATGCAGTTATATTAAAGAGACTGTTCATGAGCAAGGTCAATAAGGCTCCACTATCGCTCTCAAGGTTGATTCAGTTTATGAAGGGAAAGGTACGGATGATAATATCTTTCTTGAATTAGAGTGATGCAGGATTATTTGTGTATTTAATGCAAAGTTTTTTCCCATATCATTAAAAATTCATTTAAAATTATTTTGAGCATCCAACCAACCAATTGAACAATGGCTCCTCCTTATTCATAGATGCATGCTTTTGATGTATCGATACACAAGTTTAGAGAAATGCTTATTCCATATTAGAATAAAACTAATGATTTGCATGATTGTCTACTTTATTAATTTCATTGCCGACTTCATCCTCAAAAGGTTAATGCAATTTTATCTTTTAATATTTTTTCTTGAAAACCCGGGATGATTGTTAGGAAGTCAGTTCTGTAATGGTGCAAAATTTTGTACCTTGGTTTCATAAAAGAAATAGTTTTTGCAATTTTTAAAATTGTGTACAACTATTGATATGGTGTCCTTTTTAGGTCGCAAATGCAAAGTGTTGATCATCATGTATCAAACCGTCCTGTACCAAATACTTCTTTGAATTCTTGTTGCAAGGACCTTCTCTGGGAGGTTGCTGCTTTTGACTTTTCTCTTTTGATTCTTGCTTCCACCTCCACTTGCCATCATTCTTACCAACATTTTAGAATGGTTTGATCTTTAGCTCTCTTACAGGTGTATCCCTTCTTACCCCCCGAGCTTTGACGATTCGTTCTTGTTCTACTCGGTTCAGACATTGGGGTTAGTGATATAAGTGCTTCTGTAAATATCATCAATTTTAGCATCTTATTTGGCCCGGATTTTATGAAGTGGGAGGTTGCTGCTTTGACTTTTCTCTTTTGATTCTTGCTTCCACCTCCGCTTGCCATCATTCTTACCAACATTTTAGAATGGTTTGATCTTTAGCTCTCTTACAGGTGTATCCCCCCCCCCCCCCCCCCCCCCCCCCCCCCCCCGCCAACCACGCACGCACGCGCACACACGCACGCACAAGCTTTGACGATTCGTTGTTGTTCTACTCAGTTCAGACATTGGGGTTAGTGATATAAGTACTTCTGTAAATATCATCAATTTTAGCATCTTATTTGGCCCGGATTTTATGAAGTGCATTTTGATATTTAAAACCTTGATATGATTTTCCTTTTTCTTTTTTCTTTTTAAAGCAGCCAGAGTTATAGAAAATTTCTCATTTTAGATCTTGGTAGTCAATCCACTGGTAGTCCAGTGGTGAGACATCTCCATCTATAGATAGAACCAGGGATTGATGGCTTGGTCTTTTGGATAGGGGGCTTGGGTAGTGTGTGGGTGTGTGTGTACCAGAGCCAAAAAAAATCTTGGTAGGTATATGATTGTCCATAATCCCAATGCGATTAAAGTTCTCTCTTTTATTATTTTGCTTATTGATAGATTTGTTTGCTAAATTCTGACCATCATAATAATTTTGTATTTAAAGGAAGATAAGATTGCGGTGGTGGTTGGCTGCGTTACAGATGATACCCGAGTTTATGAAGTACCTGCATTGAAGGTGACTGCCTTGAGATTTACGGAGACAGCTAGAGCTCGGATCCTGAATGCTGGAGGTGAATGTTTAACCTTTGACCAACTCGCCTTAAGGGCACCCCTTGGACAGAACACGGTAGGTGAAATCCCACTGCTTAATGGAGTTTCTATTTGTGCTAATTAGAAGTGCACTACTCTCATCTGTTCATTTGTCATGCCCACAGGTTCTTCTCAGGGGGGCTAAGAATTCTAGAGAGGCTGTGAAACATTTTGGGAAGGCACCTGGAGTACCCCACAGCCACACCAAACCCTATGTCCGTTCCAAGGGCAGGAAGTTTGAGAAAGCTAGGGGCAGGAGAAATAGCCGTGGCTTCAAAGCTTAATACCACTGGGTTCTATTTGTCCTACTTGAAATGCATTGTTACAGTGGTAGATTCTTCACAATTTCCTTTTTACAAGGTACAACATTCAAGGTAGTTGGCTGCAGTTTTTGTTGAATTATTGTTTTTTCTTCCCTAGGGTTTCATTTCATGTGAGGCATCTTCTTGTGTGGAGTTTGCACTTCCACAAGCATGGCTGATGCTACTGTTATTTTTAGTGATAATCAATGTTTCTGCCATTACAAATTTTAGAAATACTTGGTAGCATGCATGGGCATCCGTCCTTCTGGGAAGCTCTCTGGGCTTGTTTTCTTCAGTGATATCATCATTATCATCATCAAAACCTTGTTTCATCTGTCTGCGGTTGGATTCATGAGTTTACTTTTCTACTCAACCCTAACTAGTTTGGTATTTCTACTTGTAAAGTCAAGTAGAGTAATGTCAAAAAGTCACTTATATTTTATTCATACTCTCTCCAACTTTTCCAACAAAAAGTCAAAAAGCAACAACAATTACTCACTAAAAGACAAAAAAACTTCATTTCCCATGCCAAAAGTCAACAATATTCCATCCTCAACAACTAAAAATAAAATATCATCATAACCCATTATATTCTTTATTCATACTTTTTATTTCACTTCACTCCACTTGATTTTAAAAGTAAAGTGCCAAACTAGCCCGGGCCCGTTTGGCATTTTACTATTAAAGTCAAGTGGAGTGAAGTGAAATGAAAAGTATGAATAAAATATGTAGTGGGTTATGATGGTATTTTGTTTGTAATTGTTTGGGATGGAATATTGTTGACTTTTGGTATGGGAAATGGAGTTTTTTTGTCTTTTAGTTAATAAATGTGGTTACTTTTTGATTTTTATGATGTTTAGGATAACTTAACTTTACTTGACTTTACTAATCAAGTTATCAGTGTTACTTGTCAATTGAGAGGAAAGATAGCAGGACTTTGCTGCCAGAAAACACAAATGGCTATTATGGATATCAACCTATTGAAAAGAACATGATACCATGTACTTATGTTATGAATTGAGAAGCGGTAGTGAGGTTTGTGAGCAAAGTTGATGGGCCCACCTGGATATGTGCCAATTTGTATCTAAATTGGTCCACTGGTAATGAGTGTTACTTTTCACTTGAAGGTCTAAGGATCGATCGTGGGCTTGTATGACACCACTCAACCATGAGTGTGGTGGCAGGGGAAGCTTCTTGTGAGAGTAGGATTTTACCAATTCGTATTTAATCCATATAAAATAGTGGGCCAGAAGCCGGATGAAATGTGTTGGGCTTGATCAGGCTCACAGGACAGGCTTTAAATTAATAGCCCGAGCTTTGTCCGTTTATAAAAGTGGTCTGCATTAGGTACAATTGTGGTTAATGGTGCTTAAAATCATGCCAAGCCGGGCCTAAAGTGGGCTACACTTTGGGTTCATGTATCTAGTACTTCGCGGGCATTTGGATGTGGGAAAAGTAAAGTGGAAATTCTCCACTAGGTCTAAAATTCAAAGAGGAACTTGAGGGGAAGAAATCCCATTTATAACTATACTTTTGTTTGGTTTGCAATTGAAAAAATTAGAGGTGGGGAGAGAATTAAGTGGGGAAAATTCCCTCTCTTGTCTCTGGAGATTTTGCTTTCATGACCTTTCAAGAGAAGAAAAGGGAAATCTCCACTCTTTCCAACATGAAAGCAAAGCAGGGGAAAAGAGAATTCCTGGGGCAGATGCTCATCTCATCAATTTCATGCGCTCTAAATTACTAGGGTCCACGAGATAGAATTTCATTTCACCCACTTTCATCCTTGAGAGGAAAGAGGAAAGGACGATTTGGAAAAGGAAAAGGGCAATTTTGGAGAATCTCTCCGAATTCCATGTTTCCAGCATTAACTCCCTGTTTATAAATAAGCAACTGTAACTAACGCATGAGGCCCAATTGATCCCTTTGGCCCACCTACAGTTGTGACTGGTTCATGTAGTCACGATCACAGGCTTTCAACGATATAAATGATTAATTTTCTTGATCCCCGTCAATTGATGCAAATCGATCCGCGTCACTTAATTAACTAGGTGATCACGGTCTTGCATATGTAATTAAGGCTCGATTAATAATTGGACCGGGCTTGGATTAAGTGGTGGAAAGCCCATAGCCCGGCCCGAATTGTGTAAGAAATGCATGTAATTTAATTTAATTAATGCTCTAATGCCCACAAAAGTGATGAAAAGCCCGATTTAGCCCGGCCCGATTGATTAAATGGGCGGGCTTGGGCCTAACTTTTATGGCCCGTGTCAGACTTGGGCCGGTCCTGGGCCAGTGTTTCTAAAGCCGGGCCAGGCCTGCAGATGCCTTAGTCCTGCCCATCAACACCCCTATTTACAGGAAGGTATGTTAGTCCCCTCTCCTCACCTCTTGCTATCTTGAGCCTCATGTCCCATGATAGGTGGCATGGAGATGGAAAGCCCATCTTTCTTGCACTGACAAAGGGAGATTTCTAATGAAACAAACAAAGCCAATGTCTGCACTACCCTTAATGTTGTGCCATCACGTTTAATTGGTGTGGACTTGAGAAGGTAACTTTATTGACCCCTGTAGCATTGAGAATTTGGGATTCTTCGTGATCACGATGGTTATTATATTTTAGGTCTAGCCAGGCTAAAGATCGTGAGACCACACCCACACCAACCATGGCTCTAGAATCTAGCCAGATGCCATCTAATTTTTAAATCATATGTACTTTTATTCATACTAAACATGCCAGCCAGTCTAAAAAGTTAGGTTGTGGTTCGGGCCATGGGCCTAAGAGCACAGCCCAACTCCAATATATTGTCGGTCGAGTTTGGGTTGAGCTTATGCTGTCTTGACCCGTAACTACCCCACAATTGGAGTAAAATGACATGCAATGCCGCTCCCCATTAACAAAAGAAAAGAATGAAAAAAAAAAAAAACACATCCGGAACGAAGTGGGACGCGGGAGGCCAAACTGCAACTTCTCCTTCCCCGCTTAAGACAGAGCACAGATTTTTTTTTATAACTCGTACCCCTCTCTACTGGGCCCAACTTATGAGAAAAACTAAACCATTTTAAATAACTGTGCTATGTAACGAGTCATAACAAACTAGCATTCAAAGCGCACGGTTTAATTTCATATCTATTGAATGGTTAATTATAATTTATATTTTAAATAACTCCTCATTAATATTTAGTGTCCATAATCATTCAATGAACTTTTCAATTTTTTTAGAGCATATATTTGCATAGGGAAACTAATAGGGAGGGCTGATCGTAGCCTACTTTTGGGGTGCATCTGTTTCGCATTTGCACCATTGAGATAACTTATTTTCACAGTTCTTTATTGATTTAAATGGGTATGGTTTTATCACGACCCGGGCTCGAGATCCGTTAAACCCCCGGATCACGATCCCATACTTACTCCCGTAAACCCCGAATTAACCGAAATTAAAACGGGATCCACAAGGGATAATCATACAAATTTGCGGAAAATATACAAATTGCGGAATGCATATATTTAACATCAACCATTATCAATGTATAATCCCAATTTAAAAGTGAGGTTCTTATACATGAATTGTTTTGTCAACCATTGTATATTCACATACAATACAAGGTGACCAAAAATTGAATTCTCAAATAGTTTCTCCCAAAAGAATCTAAACATCCCCAAAAGAAAACCCCAAAATGAATCTCCATTTTTCGACGCACTCAGATACTTGTATCAATTGGTATCCCGTCTATACCATTCTATCAAACCTCCTGGACGAATCGGAGCGGTCTCCTCCGCTGGCGCTGGGGCCGCTGCAGGGTCGGCATGGGCAAGTGGGCCTGTAATGCCATCAATAACACTAATGAACACGACGGTTCAACAATGCATACATAATTCTGTGATATAACATGTTAATACCTACATGACTTCATTCAGCTGTATTTCTATCAATTCTAACAATTCATAGCATAGATAATACCATTAGTCAATTAATGATCATAAATAATTTGGCAACTACCGTAGCATTCATTTCATTACTTTTCATTCTTTTACCATCTTCCCTCAAAGGAAGGATTCATCTTCCAAATGAAATGAATAGTATAGTCATAATCTTTCAATGACAATAATTCAATATTGTGGGACTTACTAGTGCCCGGGCCAGGGGCAACTAGCATCACCACGGAGCTCCGGAACGCCCCCAAATCCATCTACTGCAGTAGGAATAATCATTTGATGAAATAGTCATGTAGTGCCAAACTTACGAGTTATCACTTTAATCTATTTCTAGATTCAATTCAAGACATGCAAGTCTAGTAAAACAGTTACGGTACAATACAAACACATACCAATGAGGGAATTCGGATAATTAGGAATTCCACTCATTTCTTTCATGATTCCAACCAACCATTCGAGTGTAACCATTGGTTATCTAATGTACATGCTATTCTTGATGGGCATCACTTTTAATTAATGTGTACAATAGAGTCCCTGTAATTATCACTCATGGGGGTCTAGTCTATAATCCATTGAACATTCGTTATGTTATTAAACTTAGGGTCCAATCACTTAAAATCTCCTTTTATTTTTCATTAATTCAATTGACCTCTAATCTCATAATAACTAGCTTTAAAACTAGTTTAGGGGGCAATTACGTTCACAAGAAACATCTATGATCGAATGAACCCCGAAATAAAATACGTCCCAGTTAAGGGACAGTCCGATCGATCGACGCACAGGTCCGATCGATCGGACAGAGATATGTCTCAGTTAAGACACAGTCCGATCGATCGGACCTGATGGCCGATCGATCAGACAGGTCCGGGACTGGTTCCCAAACCTCCGATTTCTGCCCTTCTTCTTCCATTTTTCCTATATTTCCACTTCATACATGCACATAATTAGGGTATCTTGTCCTTCTTCATTTACCCACTCATATACACTCCAAAAGCCACATCTAATCCATCATTCATTCACAATAAACCCCATTCCAATCTATAATGAAAATTACACATTGATTCTAAACAAGGTAGTGCATAGATATTAATATAATCACATAGAAAATGTATACACTTGCCTCTCTTGAAGCTTCTTGAGCAAAAACCCCTCTTTCTAAGCTTGGTTTGAGGTCAAACCCTTTTTAATCAAACCCTAATTTCATAAAAACAAGAAAAAGGGACATTTATGAGCCATTAATGCTAGTAACCACCTCTACACATTTAATGGAACTTGGAAACCCTATAAAAAGTCCAAACTACTTACTTGAAGCTCAAAAGCAGAGGGTTGAGTTCTTTCCAATGCTTCAAATGTTCCAAAAATGGAGAATGAGGTGAGGAAGAAGATGAAGTTCTTCTCCAAAATCACTTGCAAGCTCTCAAATCTTCACCCTGGATGGAGGAAATGGAAGGAATAGAGAAAGAGATAGAGAAGTTGCCTAGGGTTTACTATTGAAATGAAATGAACCCATCTCTTAGCTTATATAAGCTATCATTTTTGCATTTAAATCCACTTTCTTATACTCATTTACACTTTAAGTCAAATGTGGGCTCTTTTGACTAATATTAAGTCAAAACTAATTGTGTATGTTATGAAAGTTAATGTATTAATTGAGATATACGCGATGGTACCCAGTTTTTACCGTATTCTACGAAATATGTGAAAATCCGTATTTACGAAGAAGTCCTTATCTCTACTCATTTAAATCAAACCTCTATTCAATGATCTTAATTTTATTCAATCTCACTTCATTATGCTCAATTCAATCATTAGAGACTTGTTTATCTCTTTTTGGTCATTAACTAACATAAATTCAATTAATGATGCTTAATTAGCATAAATCTCAATTAATTAGCCTTAATCATCATTAATTCGGGACGGGGTTGTAACAGGTTTTGAATTTTTTTTGGCATTGTTTTGATTGAAATATGGTTTGGTTTGCACTTTCTGTGCTTCATTCATATGGGAATTTCCTCTGTGGGGATTTAGGGATCAAAACTGGTCCGAGAATTTGGATTTTGATAATAATGAAAACCCCAGTACGTGGGGAGCAACAACCCCACTGTAGCCAAGTTCAATGTGGGCAACAGATAAAAAGAGGAAAACCAAAATATACAGGTCCCTTTTACCAAAAAAAAAAAAAAGTTCACCTTGGAAAAGTTGCCTTGGTTTACTTCATTTCTGTTTATATTGCCTTGGCTTACTTCATTTCTCTTCAGAAAGGATGAAAGAAAAAGCGAGGAGAAAGAAATCAATTTTTGAACTCCAGTGACAGATAAGGCATATCACTAATCAAATATTCGAAAGGTTTTTGCAAGAGAGAGAGAGAGATTCGTAGGGCTGCCTCAAGAAGTTGATCAAGTCAATTATCGTTGGTCAAACAAAAAAAAAAAAAAGGTCTTTCAATTATCATTGAGGACATTCGAATATCAATCTAAACTTTTATTGAACAATGGATTCAAACTTGGAAAGTTTACTTTGATTGAAGGATTTTTTTCAATCACCAGAGCAGCGGGTCCACCTTTCTTTGGGATCAAGGCAATGAAAGTGGAGTTGGCACTTCTCTCCAGTGAGGCGCAAAATTTAGAGGGCATCGATATTAAAACATTTAGAAAATTATTCATGTTTGTACTTATAACAATCGAAGAAATGTTCGAATCTCACATACCTATTAAGTTGCTTTTACATTGATTGAAATGAAAGATCGCAAGCAGTACCAAATATTTGAGATTCAGTGAGAGTATTGGATATTAGAAACGGAGAGAAAGAAAAATGAGAGGGAGATAGGAGAATAAGAAAAGAAGTAGGTTAAGAAAGCAGAGAGACGGACCTAAATAGGAGGTTAGAGATGTATGAATTCAAAGGAAAGACACATCGGTTTAAGATGAAATTTTTTTAAATTCAAATTTCCATTTGCTGATGTGGGTTCGTGTGGATTGACTTAAACTAAAAAAAAAACTCAAAAGTTAGTCTCAATTGCACAACCGTTATACACCTTTCAAGTAAAAGAATGCTACTATCAAGAGAGTTGGACCATGCCAGTCACTTATAAAGCACGTGAATAGAATATCTTGATAAAGGAAGGTGTCCACGGTGAGTAATCCAAGTAATGGGCTAAAAAAGTCCTATTGATATGAGATAGGCTCTTGCCTACTTACTGTTTGAAGTCATTAAAAGGTCTATAAGCATAGATTCTTTTTTTTTTTTTTCCTTGCTCTCTAGGTAATAATCTTTAAATAGATATCTTAAAGACTTGATGAACATGATTCTCTACAGATGATTAGATCTTGAAGTTCTATGCCTAATAATGATAGGTCAATGGTTCTAATAATGTGGCATGATTAATTAGGAGTGGGCCCAATTAACTCGTGTTCTGGGGGGGGGGTGGTTCAATATGCGGGTGTCCTGTCGCAATTAAGAGAAGTTTAAGTGAATTTCTGGGGGATTTCTTTGACAAAAAGTCTATATAGACTAACTCATTGATATCCATGGAGATATCATGTCATATCACAAGATATTCCCATGAAAATCATAGGGTTAGTCCATGGACTAACTCAATGAGATAGTTCATGTAGCATAACTGTTTCTTTGAAGAAGTATGCCCACGGAACATGAAGCCCGACATCACCCTCTTTAAGCCCCAACATGAAGCCCAATTTCTCTGATTGCGGCCTCGAAACACTCCTTTCGGGCATCATCTCATTGGATTTCATTAGTAAACCAATACAACGGGGATTCACAACTAGATTTCATCAAATGCGGCACACTGAACCGGGCAAATCACCTATTAATTTAAGCCTCTAAGTGCCAATATCATTATCAAAGTCCAAAGCCATCCACATTTCCTGCAATTGATCCAATGATAAAAAGTCAAACCAAGGACCGGACCCATACAAAAAGAAAGAAAAAAGGAAAAAAAATAAGAGGCAAAAAGACAACGATGCCTAAACTTGAAAAATGGAAAAACCTAGACATTCAGCTTTTCCGCTGTTACAATCTGCGGAAAAATCCAAAACTACTGCTTTTCCGCTGCATACATCAGCGGAAAACCGAAAAATATGACTTTTCCGCTTTTTCCATCGGCGGAAAAGTTGTATTTATGGGTTTTCCGCTAAAATACGACTTTTCCGCTTTTTCCATCGGCGGAAAAGTTGTATTTATGGGTTTTCTTTGGATGCATACTGCCAAGCGCTGTAAATGCAATTTTTAGGTCTTCATTTATTTTTCTTTCTTTTTCTCTAGGCCGACTCACGGGGTGGTTCCATTGGATGTGGGTCGTCTAGCTCTAGATGATAACGCATTAGCCTACATGATTAGCAAATAAGTACATTAACATGAAAGGAATTCATCTAAACAATTAGTGAGTGCAATGTGATTATAAGGGTGGGGTCCACTCATGATAGGTCCTAAGGTCACAAATCTATATCATCTCGGTTTTTTAGAGTAGGTCCTTACAATTTTAGAGATTATGAGGTTCCTTTGCAGGGTTGAAAATGAGTATCCGATTAAACGAAAATCCAAAGTCTCTAGTTCCGAATTAAGTGGGTATGGAATTGACTTTTTGATTCGAGAGAAATTCATATTTGGGTGTGTGCACAAAGGGATCTGGTACATTTTGATTTGGAACCGGATCGCTGTCCGTTTCTACCTAGAATCTAGATCCGGGATGATTACATTCGAATATTGAAAATTCATATACGTTTTAAGGGCATACATAGCTTAAGTTGCATTCATTTTTGATAGATTACTTAGCTTTAATCACATATATATATATATATATATATTTAACAACCCCACTTGTATGAAAAAAAAATGTTTTGAAGCTATTTTATATGATCATGTATTTCATATTTAAGGTCCACTTTCTCAAACATATAATTAAAAAAAAAAACAGATTTGAATTTTAAATAGAAATAGTCTTGAGAAATTCTGAATATAGATCTGTTTCCAATATTTGGAACAACTTAATCTGAATTATGTGTTTTACATAAAAATGAAGTTTGTGTTATAATTATGTCAAAAATCAAGTTTGAATTTGAGGTTGACCTCATTATCATCACATTTTAAGAAATTCTTTTTCTATTGAAGTGTAGAAGCATAATTATTTTGAAAAAAGAACATTTATTCTTTTGTTTGGGAGTGCCTTTTTATTCTTTAAAATCTATGTTTCACAAATTAAAAGCTTTTATTCTTAAAAATCTATGTTTCACAAATTTAATGCTTAGAATTGAATTAGGCTGTATCACATATAGGGTTGTAAATGGGTCGGTTCCGGTCCGGGTCTATGGTCAACCAAATTGGCCCTAATATGTAAAACACATGAATATACAAATGTAATCTTATAGTGGGGTCATCTCATATTAGCATCAACTTTGATTACAGTACATTAAAGAGGGGGGGATCTATAAGTTTTAAAAGTTCAAATTTTCAAGCCCACTTTCACTCAGGCCTAGGTTTTTTAAACCTTGTTACTCTTATCTATTAAACCTCTCTTAACTCTTATCCTGACAATGCTACCTAGGGATGATACCTAATAACCAAAGGCCCGGAAGAGAAAGAACCGGGTGCAAGACCAAATTTGGACCCGTTTTAAATTCGGGTAATGTATCCAAATAAAATTTACTCTTTTTTTTTTTTTTTAATTTCGACTCGAGGTCGTGGGACCTTTTTTCTCTTAAATTTAATTTTAATATTGGATTGTCTATCATTTAAAGTCTTTAAGTTTTTCTTTTTTAAAAAGATGTGGAGGTACAATAAGGACATTTACTTCAAAAATCCCATTAAATAGGGCAATTACAACTGAGGACCCTAAATTTTTATAATGACGGCCAAAGACCTCCAGCCCAAAATCCAATATTTCATTCCGTTTTTGCCCTTGGTTAGTTGATGTCAACATAACCATAAAAAAAATGTTCTTCATCCAAAATCAACAGCAACAGTAGAATAGACGAAAGAGAGGAAGGGGAAGAAGAAGATCAACGCCCTACCCCTTTTTTCTCAATCACAGTGAGAGAGAGATTGCTCGATGTCAACAAAATCCTAAACAACGAAAAACTCAATTTTTGTTGACGCTAACTGGGCGTTTTTATTGACGTCAACACAATTTTATGTTGATGTCGACGAATCTTCTGTCGACGTCAACAAATTCACAGGGTCACTCATGCTGTTAACTGGGCATTTTTGTTGACGTCAATACAATTTTATGTTGATGTTGATGAATCTTCTATCGACGTCAACAAATACACAGGGTCAATGATTGTAATAACTAAGCATTTTTGTTGATATCAACACAATTTTATATTGATGTCGACAAATGTTTTCTTGATGTCGACTAATATTACTTATGACAGAATAGAGAACTGGTTATGTTGACATCATAAAAAAAAGAGCCAAACGGGAAAAAAAAAAGATGATTTGGGCTGGAGGTGTTTGGCCGTCATTATAAAAGTTTAGGATCATCAGCTATGGTTATCCTATTTAAGGGTATTTTTGTGGTAAATGTCCTATAAGATTGTCAAGTTTTTTTCATATTATACATAATTTGGTAAATTAGTGTATTTCTTTCCTTTTAAAATCTTATGAAAAATGTGAGTAATCTGACCTGGTCATTCAATATGAATCTTGAGTAGGGCTGTCCACAAGTGACTTTAAAACCTGAGTTGCCAATGGACTTAACCAAGAAATATGGGTCTATACACCCAAAATTAGATGAAGTAGGGGATTGCCAAAGGTACCCATTTAATGGAACCTAGACTCAAATCCAATCCAATCCAATCCAATTCATGAGATTGTATAAATTTTTCAATAAAATATGCATTAAAGCCCCGGCTGGGAAGGAAAGTGCAGAGTAGTAAATACTATACCTAGAAATTTTCTAATCTCGTAACTATCATATTCTTCATATCTTAATTTATCCCCATCCTATTTCCTTATAATGAATCCACAAGAAACGTGATTACCCTACAATCTCTCCACTGATAAGTCGTGCGAGAATGAAAACCTCATAAGATGATTCTCTTAGTATATTTAAGATCGTTTCATCCTCAGATTTAACAAAATCTCATCATACATGCAAAGACTGAAGCCATCATTCATAATTCCTACCACCAAGCTCCTCATTCTTTCAAGTAAAACCCAACTTCCTTTCAATCTGTATATATCAGTATTTTCATTCAACTTTTCTTCTCTGTCCATTGCTTGGAATTCAACGGCTTAATCTCTCATTGTCTTTCAGAGGTTTGATGCTTTTCTTTCTATGCTAATTTCATGTTTGTCAGTTCTTTTCAATCTCCATTGTTGCATTATTTTATATATATATATATATATGTTCATGAGGAAATAACCTGGGTTTAATTAGATAGTTCACAAATATATACAAGCATTCGAAAAACAAGTGCCCACCAATCCATTTAGGCATACATGCACTTAGAAGTAGTGGACAAAAGATAAAAGTATATATAGTAGATCATATTTTTTTCTGACAAGAGTTGAGGGCATAGCCATGGTATTTTACCAATAAGATTACATCCCAGAGAGCACATACAACCCCGCAACACACTTACACCAGATTAAAGGTCGAATACATGACGTGGGGAACAAACCCAATATTATGCCATCAGATTAGTCAACCACTATACTAGATTGGATTTCAATTCTTTTGAGATTTCATTAGTAATGACAGAATAGAAAATAAGCTATTAATTAATATTGTCAGTCACGTGCAGCCATGCAAATATAGTTTGGTATTTTTAAAATATAGGAAAGATTTAATCATTACAAAAAGTTGTGGTATAATAAAAATAAAAGGTAAATTAATATAAAGAATTTGTTAAATAGAGTTAAATGATATTATCTTTCCTGACATGTTGAGTTTTACACAGCACTTTGCAATTTAAATTATAGTTGTGAATTTACAAAATATTCTAGCCTTTATTTTTTTACTAATACTTCAATTTTCTTGTTTGCATCGGATATTGCTTTCATATTGGATTATATATTTTGTTTTTTTATTTTTTGGCCCGTGTTGGCATGGGTTTTTTTCGCTAATATATATATATATATATCAAGCAAGGGCGATTTATATGCAATATTAATCTCGATTTTACAATATTTTGACTGAAGTCCAATCGTTTCTACTAGTATCTAGCTTTCTAATTAGTTGTAAGTACATATCTCAATGTTTCCTATTAGAGTCCACATATCGCTTGTTTCCTATATATAGAGAGACAATTTTATGGATTTAAGTATCTAAAAGGTAAACCTAAATTTTATGGATTTAAGTATCATCAGGTAAACCCACATATTCATTTTCCCCTTTTTTTCCTTAATTATCATGCACATGATATCATCGAATGTCTCTCATCTTTCAATTCTCCAATTTAGTTTAATCTTTATTTTACATTTTTATAGGAAAGTCTTCAAAAAAGTGTAAACTTGTAGCTCTTTTAAAATAAAAAAATAACATGATAAATTGGAAATTTCGAAACAACGTAAAAGTTTTCCATAATTTATTCAATCAAGTTCAGGTGGTTTTTCTTTGCCACCAGCTAATTTTCCTTAAATGATAGAAATACCCTTATGAAAGTATTAAAAGAGGACTTTTGTCTCTTGGGAGTTTTTCAAACAAATATAAAACTTTTGGATCATTTTTGAAAAATAAGAATAATTAGAATTGAGTATTTCATTTATACAATTGAATATTTTGATCATTTTAGTTGCACGGTGACCGGAAAGAAACATCTAGAGTGGACTTTATTAAAAGAATTATGGAAAACTTTTATACTAGTTTGAAATATTTAATTATATATATTTTTTAAACTAGCCAAAAGTTTATACTTTCTTAAGTTTTTTCAAGAGACAAGAACCCTCTTTTTATGCCTTTATAAGTGCATTTCTATAATCTTTTAAAGGAAAGTTGCCGATGAACCACCAGAAATGACTTGATTGAAAAAACCATAGAAAATATTTTAAATATCCAATTTACCATGTACTTTTTTGAAAAAGAGCTGCAAGGTTTATACTCTTTTGATTTTTTTTTTCTATTTTCTATTATGTCTCGGTTTCATATTTTATCCATACCAATAATGCTCATAAACTATTTGTTTATTTTCTTTTTTCTATAATATACACACATATATTAAGTAGTACACAATATTACTGTACAAGTATTTGGTCCTGCATTTGTGCGCAGGCTCAGACCCTTTACTCTGCTCCAGGTTTGGGTTCAGGCATTTAATTTAGATTCAATGATGGATACAGATCCTATAACTTGAAATTGGATTAGGAAAAGGTCCTTATTGGTAATTTGAGTTTGGATACAGGAATGGTATAGATTCATTTTCATCCACAAGACAAATGATGATAGATGAGAAGAAGATAATAATGCTTAGGCCAATCATCATCATCATCATCATCAAATCCTTGTACCAATTATATTTGGCCAGCTACTTGTATTCAATTTTCCCACTGAACAGTGTCTTAGTATTCATGTTGTTGATGGGATAAACATCATAAACCCACAATCCTATATGGATTGAAAATGAGCTGAGACTAATTATACGCATGCATCTTTTCTCTTACAGAGAGTAAATCAAAACAAAAATGGGAAACTCCATCCCAACGAGAGAGAGAAGAGAGAGAAAGTCATGGAAGAAGACCACCAACTAGAGAACAACTCACTCTCATCTGAAGAACTTAAAGAGTACTGCAGTTTAACCCTCCAAGAAAGTATATACAAATCATTCAATCAAATGGCCTATGAAACAGGTCAGTCTTCGCAAGTATATCCCATTCCTAATCAATACTGCCCGATTTGCATGGAACCCAAACATCCACATGAGACATTTGTTGTCCGAGGCTGCTTTCATGTCTTCTGCTTGGATTGCATCCGCGGCCATATCACTGCGAAGATCGAGGAGAACATAACAAAGGTCAGATGCCTACAATGGGATTGTGAGAGGGAGTTAGAGATTGAATCATGCGGCATGATTCTGCCGCCGAAGCTATTGGACAGGTGGGGGAACCTTCTTTGCGAGTCGGCGATTCTGGAGCAGACAAAGTTCTACTGTCCTTTCAGGGACTGCTCAGCGCTGCTTCTGGCGGATGATAGAATTGCTGTAACGGAGTCGCAGTGCCCGCATTGCTCTAGATTGTTCTGCGCGCATTGTAAGGTTCCATGGCATTCTGGCATTGGATGTGAGGAGTTTCAGAAGCTCGAGGTTGACGACAGGGAGAGGGAAGATATCATGGTGATGAAGCTTGCTAAGGAGAAGAAATGGCAGAAGTGCCCCAGATGCGGGTTTATTGTTGAGAGAATTGAGGGCTGCCGTTCCATCAAATGCAGGTTGTCTTATTCTATCCCTGTTTCTCACTTGCTAAGGCCTATTTGGATCCTCTGGTTGCCCAGCAATCAGGTAATATGAAATTGTTTTATGTTAAAATATTGAAAAACTCGTGACTCGGACTCAACTCGACTTGTCCAATACAAATAAAAAACTGACTTGGATAGAGTCAATGCGGAGACTCGAAAGAGTCGTGTTTTTTTTTCAAAATAATTTTAAAAATATTTTAAAATGAATCTATTACTTATAAAATATAAATATACGTTTATTTAGATGCATTCATGATAATCAATTCAAATTACTAAATTTATTTATTCAAGATCAAAAAGTACTATAATAAGGAAGATAAAAGAAAAAAGATGTTGCACATTACATAATTTGTTAGTTCAAATATCAAATGTGAAAGATTAAATGTAAGTCTCAAATTACATTCCAGTCTTTGTTGACTCCAAACCTCATGCATAATTACTTATAAATAAACTTTAATTATTTAAAATTAGAACTGCCTATTAAATAGTTTCAAATGCAAACAACTCGTTAAAATGAGATAACTCGGCCGAGTCTTCCCTATTTTTTGCTCGGTCCTTCATAAAAAATAGATGACTCGGGAGAGTCAAGAGTCAACTCGGAGAGTTTCCCAATCATATTTTATACAGTGAACAAAAAAGCTCTTTAATGCATTTCAATAGCCCGAGTTGATTACTACGTGGGATGTGGGACTTTACCAACATTCCTCCTCATGTGCAAGCCCAACAGATTTTATGGACGGGCCTGCCACGTGGGCTACATAAGAACAAAAGGATCGAAACTCGCTCTGATATCATGTGAGAAAGCTTGTACCAATCCAAAAGCTTAAGCTGATAGGTGAAAAGCCTAAACAGGTATATGAAGCTAGCATTGTCAACGCATTATTTAGACGATGTGGAATGTTACGACCAGCAACCAATTAAAGGTAATGAGTTGCAAGCCATTTGTGTCTAATGGCTTGTATTTATTTTATTTTATTTTATTTTTATCGGTGTAGTGGCTTGTATCTTGGTTACAGGGCAGCTGAGTTTTGACTATCAATGAGTTAGTTTGGGTGGGGTGGGTTACATAAAAAAGTATTGATTTAATTTGAAGCTCACCCATGTGTTGATTGAGTTAAATTGTCAAACCAATCTTGAATTACTGTCTCAAGTATGGAAGTATGGATCAAACCCCTATCTATCCCATTTGTTAGTTGCATTGAAAATGCTAATTGGAAGTTGGAAGCCTCTACTACCTGGTCAGGTTTCGCAAGGTTTTGCAGGTGGGGTCAAGAGTGACCACTCCTTTCACACTTGATTGATTCTCTCCACTGTAGAAATACATCATAGTTGGTGTTTTCATGCTTCTAACAGCCTGCTAATTCTTTCCTAATTTCAGGTGCAACTATCGTTTCTGCTACAGTTGTGGTGCTCAGATAAATGCACATCTTTGCTCAAAGTGCTCAATGCTTCCTATTGAGCTTGCTCCAGCTATTTTTTACTCTATAATTATCTCAACTTTGCTTCTTTTTCTTCTTCTTTTGGTTGTTTTTAATTGAATCTTTTCACAGACAATCTCAGATAAACCAAGTAGAACCTCTTGAATTTTAGGTGCTACCTACCTAGTTCTGGTGCCCGCTGTGAAGTTTTGAGCTCAACCCAGGGCGTGCCAATTTCAAGTTGAGTTGGGTGGATCAGCCATCTATCAAAAGGAGATAATTATGACGACCACCATGTGATGTGAATTGTGAGGGATACAGATTCGATTTTGAGTCAAACTATTGGGCCCTGTCACAATCGGATGCCAATGTGGACCTACTCCAGATGTGGCCCTACCCTACCTATATGTGCATGGGAAGATGTAAATAGAAACGTCTATTTTCAGATTTGTCTATTTCGGAGCCTATATAGAGGGATTTGGTGGTGTTCTTGCTATCAGTATCAGGGGATTTTTTCAGGCCGAGCTTGAAATTGTCATGCTTTAAGGACTATATTTTTTGCATTAAAATACATATGAATTGAATACATGGTGTGGTTAAAAATGAAGATCAAAAGTGAATTTTCAAAAAATAAGCAGCGAATATCATCTTCTTTTGATTTTATTTTCCTAAAAAAATATATTATTTTATGTTCATTTTTAGAAATACACTTTTAATCTTTTTTTTAACCACCCCATTATTCAATTCATTTGTATTCTAATACAAATAAACGTACCTTAAGAATTACTATTATTATTATTATTTGGTAAAACAATAAGTCGAGCATACAGAAAAGAACAGACCAAAAGGAGACTTGGTTAATTATCTTTGGATTAGTTTGGAATGGATTCTGAGACAGAGCTATGAAGGCATAACAAGTGAAAAAAAAATAATAACAACAGTCTTCTTAGCTCATTCTAACATGCTGATTTTGGGAGCAAGGAAATGAGAACCACATGTGCTACTGACTTGATCTTAATTCATAGAAACTGTACAGTGTCTTGAACCAAAATCATTTGGAGACTTTGATGAAAAAACTTATTGGTATTAGCACGAAAGGGCACTCTCCAAAATGAAAGGATCCTAACCGTTATTAGTTGATATGTTAAAAAAAAGAGGATTAACACATTCATCAACTAGATATCTATATAGGAAAAAAGAAGAATGCCCATAATTGAATGGCTTGGACTTTATCTCTCAGTTGTCCTTCTGATTATGTAATTTGGTTGCTGGAGAAGGTATGTCATTTTATAAAAAATAAATAAAAAACCTAGCACAGTAGCACACCATTGAGATTCTTATACTACAGGCAAATTATGAGCAGAAAATTGCTATCCAAGGATCTAAGAATGGCCAAACCACTACCTCTCTTAGCTATGATTTTGCTATTCATCAAACAAACCAACGAAGATTTACCTACCGGAAAAAAATTCTAATATTTTGCTATTTGCAATGAAATTAATTTTGATAGATTCCTTATTCACAAAACCTTTTTTATTTGGTGGGACCCAAATGCTACATAACACATTTTTAAATTTTTTTGTAACCAATTCAATGGCATTGGTGCTATTTCGAAGTAAAGGACTCTGACGAAAATAACAAAAGGTAAATGATTGGTTAATTAATCTTCTTCATCATCATCATCTCCAAAAGCCTTAACTCAACTAATGGAGTCATGAGTTTTGTTTACTTCATTTTATTGGGCAAAGGCATGCCATAATACCACTCCCTGCGACCGCTCTAAAAATAGACTCATCGATTGCCGTATAAAAATTGAATTGTGCATCTTCCATCACCAATTGGTTTTGGAAGGAATGATAGCTCAGTGGGCACATAAGATCTTATGAGTGGTATCAAAGCTCCAGGTCACGGATACGAGTCGCGGGACCGCCATCGTAATCTAGAATTCACTTTTGATCTCGTCGTCTAATTAAACAATTTAGCAAGGAAGGTGATGGGTTCTTCACCTTAGAGAGAATCCCAAATGAAATTACTAATGCCTGAGAAGTGAGAAGACATCTCCCTAGTGATTAGATGACGATATTTGCAATCTAAAACCCAAAACAGGGCATCTTGTGCAGTATTTTGAGGGCATTATCTGGTGGGCCAAATCCAGACCCAACCCTTTCATATCGTTGGACTTGCTTCATGAAGGGGTGGGCCAAGTGGGGCCACAACCAATTTGCTCCAAGTGTACAGTGATGACCCAAACATGGGAAAATCTTAGTTTTCTTTAATTTCTTTTAGTAATTAATGTTTGAATTGATTAGGAAACTCATCCTAAGACTTTTAATTACTGTAGGAAACAAATTACAATAGGAATTCTAGGCATTGAAGATGTTTTTTAGCAATATGCAAGACACATATAGTGGTCGACGACTGTATGGATAGTCATGTTCTCCAGTTCTTATTTTTTTTAAACAAAAACACAGCAGTGTGTTTCTTTTCCTCTCTCTCTCCTTGTGTCTGCCTGCTCTTTCAAGGTGTGTTTGGTATTCTTTTGCATTGCTCCTTTGTTAAGTTGAATTCTGGATTTCTATTTGTTTACTGCGTATTTGTCATGTCCATACATATCTGTTAACAAAACATGCTAAATCAATGGTTTGTAGAGTGCCTGCAATGACAATATCTTAAAACCAACAGTTTATAGAGAGATATCTTAATACTTAATTCCTATTAAGGGTTTTCGATACATAGGTCTAAGGAACTATTATTACCTTACAACAGGAAAAGATACCCAGCAGGCTTGAAGTAACAACCAGAAGAAATAAGGTACGTATTCCTTTTCCTTCCTAACATTGGAGAAAAAAGTTTGCTTGACAATGGAAGCTCTGTATGAAACGTAAGGCCCAGAAGTGAAAGAACCGGGTAGGAGCCAAATTTGGACCCATGTTTAATTTGGGTCATGTACTCAAATAAAATTAGGGTTTGGATTTTGGATATGGGGACATAGATTTCATATCCGAGGATAAAAGTGGCCAATTCTACAAAAAAAAAAAAAAAAGATTTACTAGAGTCTAATTATTTTTGACTGATCTATCGCATTCTAAGCGAGGACATATCTCACTGCTTCCTAATAGAGTCCATATCTCGCATGTTTCCTAATGGAGTCCATATCTCACATGATTTTACGGATTTAAGCTAAACTTAGATTTAAGGGATTTAAGTAATATCAGATAAACCCACGTATTCATTTTCCCTTTTCTCTTAATTATCATGTAGATCATATCAAGTGTCTCTTTCCATTCCACAATTATTTTTTTTTAAATTCTTTATGAAGGGGGAAGTTCAAAAAAGTCTAAAGCTTTTATCTCTTTTCGAAAAATAACATGAAAAATTGGATATTTAAAAATGATATAAAGATTTTTCATAATTTTTTCAATCAAATCCTTTCTGGTGGTTTCTCTGGCTGTTTTTTTTAAATGACAGAAATACCCTTATGAAAGTATTAAAAGAGTGTTTTTTTTTTCTTCTCTTGAAAATTTTTCAAAAAAGTATAAAGCTTTTTTCTCATAGTTCAATAAAAAGTTTCAATAAATGAAATTTTAATTGAACTATGAGAAAAAAGTTTTATACTTTTTTAAAAATTTTCCTATTTTCCATTATGTCTCAGTTTCATATGTTATTTAAGCCGATAATGCTCAGAAGCTATTAGGTTTTATAGGGTTTTTACATGTGATATTTTTTTAATTTTTGCTCTTGCTCAAAGTGAATTACTATATCTTTAATTACTATACCCATGTCATTGTCGTTTTATTTCCCTGACTACTAGCTCACTTGTAGTTGTATTTAAAAATTTTAGTTTAATGATTTTTTTTAATGTAAATAGTTTTTATTTACTTCTATTAGTTGCATCCTTTTGTTAGTGAGTTGGGTTGCGGTTTAAATTTTGATTATTAATGATTTGCGTGTACGTACTGAGGATACTTTATTTTGAATATTCTTTTTATTTTATTTTTATATTTGTTTCTACAAATATTGGTGGCACTGTGCCAGTGAAAACATATTATACGTACATATATTAAGTATATACACAGTATTAGCGTACTACTAGTATTTGGTCCTAAAACAGATGATTGAAATAGAACTTCGACCTTTTCACATGATCTATTATACATGGATTCTTCAAAATGAAAAATCTATCATGTCATGTGATATCCAATACTTCACTTTGTACATGTAAAATCAATCCTTCAAAATGGGAATATGTTCGCGACATATTTCAGTCGTATTCATGCAGTAACTAGGCGATTGCATCCGCTTCATGGCTTTAAAATAGATGTGACTTCCATTGAGACACCTTATCCAATCATTTTCTTCTTCCGAGAGAGGAGCCAGGAATCTATACATGAAGAGTACATCCCTTTGTCATTTCTCAAAACTCTTCTTTAATAAATAATTTAAGAGAAATGATCAAATCCAACCTAAATGACCTAGTGGGGCCCACTTCAACTATCTTTATGCATCAATGGGTGAAAAAAGGGATTTTAAATGACTAAAATACTAGGCTAAATAAATGGTTATGATCATCAAAATCAAATTGGCCGATTTTAGAGATGAAAGAGGTTAGTAAAATACAGAAAAGGGTATTTTTATCATTTCACGAAAAAAATTATGGAGATGACTTAGATTGAATCAATTACGTAAAACTTTCCTACTTTCTTAAAATAGTCAAATGACCATGTGCTTTTTTAAAATGAGTCAAAGCTTTTATATTTTTTTTGAAGTTTCCCCATGAAAATATTAACTGCTCATTAATTATACGCATCTTTTCCTAGTGCAGAGAGTAAATCAAAACAAAAATGGGAAACTGTATCCCAGTGAAAAACAGAAAAGAGAATGAGAAGGTCATGAAAGAAGACCCAGATGCTCAAATCATGCGCATCAGAAAACAACTAGAGAACAACTCACTCTCATCTGAAGAATCTAAAGACTATTTAACCCCCAAAGAAAGTATGAACCACTTATCCAACTCAATCCCAAAAGAAGAAAGAGTGGAGAAAGAGAAAGTCATGGAAAAAGACCCAGATGTTCAAATCATGCACGTCATAGAACAACTAGAGAACAACGCACTCTCATCTCAAGAATCAAAAGACGGTTTAGCCGCCCAAGAAAGTATCAACTACCCATCCAACTCCATCCCAACAGAAGAAAGAGAGGAGAAAGAGAAGGTCAAGGAAGAAGACCCAGATGCTCAAATCATGCGCATCATAGAACAACTAGAGAACAACTCACTCCCATCTGAAGAATTTAAAGGCTGTTTAACCCTCCAAGAAAGTATATACAAATCAATCAATCAACAGGCCTATGCAACAGGTCAGCCTTCGAAAGTACATCCCATTCCTACTCATGACTGCCCAATTTGCATGGAGCCCAAACACCTACATGAGACATTTGCTGTCCAAGGCTGCTTTCATGTCTTCTGCTTGGATTGCATCCGCGGCCACATCACCGCAAAGACCCAAGAGAACACAACAAAGGTCAGATGCCCACAACCGGACTGTGAGAGGGAGTTAGAGATTGAATTATGCGGCCTGATTCTGCCGCCGGAGCTTTTGGACAGGTGGGGGAACCTTCTTTGCGAGTCGACGATTCCTGAGCCGACTAAGTTCTACTGCCCTTACAAGGACTGCTCGGCGCTGCTTCTGGCGGATGATGGAATTGCTGTAACAGTGTCTGAGTGCCCGCATTGCTCTAGATTGTTCTGCGCGCCTTGTAAGGTTCCATGGCATACTGGCATTGGATGTGAGGCGTTTCAGAAGCTGAGGGTTGGAGACAGGGAGAGAGAAGATATCATGGTGGTGAATCTTGCCAAGGAGATGAATTGGCAGCAGTGCCCCAGGTGCGGGTTTATTGTTGAGAGGACTGTGGGCTGCAACTTCATTAAATGCAGGTACTCCTTCTTTTATGCTTGTTTTTCACTGCTTTTCATTTGCTACTAAGGCCTATTTGGATCCTCTGGGTTTCCCTGGAATCAGTTAATGTGAATTTGTTTTATGACAATGATTAAAACAACTGTCAATTATGAGTAACTCAGGTTATCTTAATGCGTGATTCAATTTACTCACAAACGAGTCATTTGTACTTATTTATGAAGACCCAAATGAGTGCCACGTAATTCAGTTCATGCATTTGGATAAACTGAGTTACAATCAATTAAAGGTAATGAGTTGCAAGTCATGAATGAGTACGTGTATAAAAGTATGGTGACTTGATTACAGGGCAACTAAGTTTCATCTTTCAATAAGTTGCTCTGGGTGGGTTGGAGTGGGTTGCATAAAAAGCATTGACATGTAATTTGAAGCTGACCCATTGAGTTAAAATCCGAACCCAATCTTGCATTACTGCCTCAAGTGTGGACATATGGACCCAACCCCTATTTATCCCATTTGTTAGTTGCATTGAAAATGTCAATTGGAACCCTCTACTACCTGGTCAGGTTTTGCAGGTGGGGTCCAGATCATGGAATGACCACTCCTTCTCACTAATTTGTTTCTCTCCACGGTATAAACACATAATAGTCGGTGTTTTCATGCTTCTTTCCTGATTTCAGGTGCAACTATTGTTTCTGCTACAAATGTGGTGCTGAGATGAATCTTAGAGGATCGCATTATTGCTCAAAGTGCGACAAGTGGAGAAGTAATTGAGTTTTTTTTTTTTTTTTGCTAGAAAGTGCTTGAGTCTTTTCACACAGTTTTTTTTTTTTATAAATGGTAATGGTAGATTGGAATAAACATATGGAAAATTGACCCAATCTATTATGCCAATGGGCCATTGGCAGCGTTTTCTGTAGCTTTTTCATGTGTCCTTAGAAAAGTCACCTAACCAACTTCATTGGAGATGTTACTGTGAGACCAACTATTGAAGATGCATATGTATGTTAGAACTGATGCAAAGAGAGGTGAATAGTGGGCTTGTGACCTCAACCGTGGAGGTGTACGTGCATGGTGGGACTACTCCACCGAAGGTGATGTGTGTATGGTGAGATCTAGATGGGGGCCCACTTAATGGCCTTCTTATTTGTGGGGTGGAATGCAAGGAAAGGTCTTCTTGTCAATAAGGGTCAATAAAAATTAATCAGTTCATCAAATTATCTTAGTTCTTGATTTAATAGTCCTAATGTTTAGTGGTATTTTAACTATAAATTCTTTAATATTCAATCCCACGGTGGATGAAGATTTGATCAGAGTAAAAGTGGGCCTAGTATCAGGTCATAGGAGGGTGAGAGTGAAAGGGATCAAAAGTGGGCTGAAAGCACCCGCAAATATTGTAGCTTGTAGGAGAACATTTCTCCAAATAGTGAGCCCCATATCTGTTGATAGTGGGGTCAAGCACTTCATGTCGACGTTCCCACATGAGGGCATTTGTGATGCGGTCATGGTTCACACCTTTAAATTCATTGGGTGCCTGCTCTTTTGACGAGCCTTTCACCTCCTCAACCGTTGGATGGGAATGTCTTTATGTGAACGTTATTACATGTGTATAATTAGTATCTACATGAAATTAATCCCATCTTGTTTAAGATTTGAGGTTTAGATACATACCCTAATTGTTGAACTTGATAATCTCGACTTAAATCAAGGTTTAACCTAGGTTTTGCAAAGGAAAACTCTCTTTTCCCATACAATCGAGGGTTTAATATTTGAGATTTGAACAGGTTCATTCCATGTCATCTTCACTCAAAGAACATCCCCTTCTATAATTATATTTGCCACGTCATCACCCATGAAGCTCTCCTTTCAAAATCAGATTGCCAAGAAAAAACATATAGGTAATTTGGCTCTGATGCTGGCCACTGCACCACTCCAAATTTATCTCATCTAAATATCTAATTATATCACATTCAAAATCAAATAACTTTTTTCTTCTTTATCCTTTATTAAACCCCCCTACCTACCTCTTCTTTTTCTTCTTTATCCTTTCTTAACCCCCCCCCCCCCCTCGGTGGACATAGGATTTTCATTTTGGTGGGGCTAGAGTTTTACTAGACTTAACATGTGAAAGAAATAAAATTTATTAGACTTTGATAGACTTTTTTACATTACCAAATAGCACCTATGTGTTTTTCTCGTGGAACTCAACCAGATGCATGAAGTTATTGAAGATTGAACAATGAAGAGGTTAATTAGGATATTAATAATAAGTAATAAAAACCATTAGATAGATAAAAAAATGATTCTAATTAACCTTGATTTTAATTACTCAACTCATGTTATCATGTTTCACTAAATTTATATGTCAAAATCAATACCCAATAGATGTCACTACAAATTCAAGGTGAGTGGACGTGTGAGAAAAACTAAATGCAAGAACATTTTGAGGACACCCATCCTTTCTCGTTTAACTTTCTCAAAGCCTCCAACATTTAAATAATGAGAGTGGAATTCCATATTGGAATCACAATGGGGTAAGAAGACATGATAACGGGAATAGATTTGGTCATTTTTGGATTTTTGTAGATATGCTCAAATTTGGTGGTTTAGGGCTTAGAGTTTGGATTAGAATTTGGTGATTCATGGTTTGGAATTATGATTTGGAGATTAATTTAGGTATAGAGTGATTAGGAAGGATTATACTAGATTTATTTGGTAGATGAAGATATAGTAGTCTACATAGAGTATAGGGACCAACAACGAGGAGCTCGATCAACAATTGATGTGAAGAGGTTTTGAAAGAAGAGGTCGAAGAAGATGACGGAGCGATTTGTTGCCATGCCGTTTTCTTTTCTTTTCTTTTTTTCACCAACGAAGTTTTACATATGTGAGGCTATCTTTAAACATATGTGGATCCACAAGCGTAGACATGTGGGGCATGTTCCAATGCCTCATTCAACTCTATGAGGATTTCAATTTTGACCTAGGGTGACTACCTCAAATCGCATCCCCATTCGCTCCAACATAGGTCTGCCCTGCTTCAAGAAGCCGCTCAACTCTCAAGGAATCTCAATTTCGACCCAGGGCAACCGCCCTAGGTGATTACATAAGCACCCCAAACCCCCTAAACACACACACACACACACACCCAAATCTTCTCTTTTCATAAAACTCTTCTATGTTAATACTCTTCTGCATAGATCCAAACGACTTAAGCAATTTTCTTTTTTTTTTTGGTAGGAATGGATTTGGGGCTCCACCATGAAATTCTACTCCTTTTTTTTAACTGAAGGAGATTTCTCTAGGTTAAAGCCTGAGAGGATGTGGACTCCTGCTTGCAGTTACCAAATGATTCGTGATAAGGAGCATATCAATGGTGAATGTAACTTTTGTGTGAGATCTTAGGAGTTACCCACCCTGATCATGCTTGATCCAATTAATGTTAGGAGACCCACACTGCCACGCATTGAGATAAGCTTGGTGTGTTGGTCATTTCCTCCTCCTATCCATATCTCTTTGGAGGGCATTCCTGCCCATAAAGAAAGTAGCGGTATATAACTTGAAAAACTCTACTTGGACTGACTGGGGGGTCGGTCCAGGTCCTCATCCAAATATTTACCCCCCAGGTCCTCATCCAAATATTTATCAATATTTGGATGAGGACCTAGGGGGGGGGGGGGGTTTAGTCAGTCCAAGTAGCACGGCTGATATAACTTTACCAATTGGTCCAATTTTTTCTTATTAAGAGAAGACCCCATAATTTTGATGTGTCGTCCAGTTCTAATAAAACCCGTTCCAAGCGTTTCATTTTTTTTCCATTTTAATTTTTTTCACTCTCATTGAGATTTTAGATTCAAATTTGGGCTCTAATTGGCCTGTTTAGTGTCTGTATTAGGATTTAAGTTCTGATTGGAAATTGGAGTATACAATTGGACGGTATCTAAATTCAAATTTTAAACAGCAGATTTGGTCTTTGACTATTTATTACTGGATGAAAATGACATTTGGACCCTGTAATTATGAAAAATTATATGTTTCTTTATGTAAAATCTGTTTTTCCATTAATAATTAAAAAAAAACCTCATATTTTAATCTATTTTTATTTTTTGGGCCTGGACTTAGCACGGGCCATTTTAATACATTATGAGATCAGGGATAATCTTCTCCTTGATCACTTGCTGAATAAATCAAAAACAGGATCTTCTCAAATATAAAACTTATAGGGCCCACCCATGTATGATCACTGATCAGTGATCACACATAGGCTTTATAGGTGTGATGCTTTTGCTCTAATATAATTGCATTGGTTTTTCTTGAGATCATTGTAGTTACAGGAGATAATTATGACGAGCTACATGTGAGGGATACAGTTGAACAAATATTCAAATTTTGAGTTGGTTGTAAAGTCTGGGACTATTTGGAACTAGTCACACTATGCTGGGCCCTATCATCAACAGATGCCAATGTGGACCTACTCGAGATGTGTATTTGATGCCATCCAAACAGCAAGCCCTACCCAAGTTGTTGTGTATTATGTTACGTGCAACCCAGCCACCTAGATGCGGATAGGAAGATGTAAATAGAAACCCCTGCTTTCAAATTTTTCTGCTTCAGTGCCTATTATGGAGGCATTTGGTGTTGTTCTTGCTATCAGGGAATTATCTCGGGCTGAGCTAGAAATTTGTATAGATTTATTTTTTGCTAAAGTGATGGGAAGTCGAGCAGACAGAAAAGGAAAGACCAATAGCAGACTTTTGGTTGATTGTCTTTTGAGTACTTTGGAAAGAAATGTGAGAGATAGCTAGGGCTATGAAGACAGAGCAAGAAAGAGTCTCCTTAGCTCATGCTAAAATGGTGGTTTTAGCAGCAAGGGAATGAAAGCCACATGTGATAGGCGGACCCAAGTGCATTCATGTGGGGGCGGCCACACCCGTTGGACCTCGGTTTGCTTCCAAATCCATAATGAAAATTCTAGCTCGGCTTTGAGAATTCACATATATGAAAATCTTGTGTCTATCCCGGAAGACCCATATGAAAATCCAATTACCTGGTTGTATCAGCACATTCTGCAACCCCCTCCAAATGAAAATCCTAGATCTACCACTGTGTGCTACTAATTTTTCAAATAAGAAGCTTCATTTTTAAGAAAAAAGAAATAAATAGGATAGAGAAGGAATACCAAACATATGGCACACACTCTTCATGATAGAAGAAAGAAATAAATAGGATAGAGAAGGAATACCAAACATATGGCACACCCTGTTCATGATTCATGGATGCTTGGTTCATGACTCATGTCACAAATGGGTTGAAAGCTGAATTATATAGGATTATGATTCACATCTCATAAGCCTTGAGTTAAAATCATTTGGAAACCTTTGATGATTTTTTTTATTATTGTTACTAGCAAAATGGACTATCTTCAAAATGAAAGGATCCTAACTGTTTAGATGATATGTTAAAAACAGAGGATTAACACATACATCAACTATCTATATGTGACAAAAGAAAAATGCCCACAATTGGATGGCTTGGTCTTTATAATTTAGTTGTTCCTCTGATTATGTTATTGTCATTTTTAGAGTTGCATTAATTGGTGGCTAGACAAAGTACGCCATTTTATTTTTTTAAAAAAAAAGTAGCATACCATGTCCTATAGCAATATTCTAAAGCCACTAAATGATAAAAAATTCATCTACTTTTTACCTAAAAAGGTCAAAAGGATTCCTTATTAAACCACTGAAATTTTTTTTCATCAAACTATGATTAGAGCCCCTAATATTTTATTCTCTCTTCAATATTCACTTCACTTCATTTCACCCTAACAAGTGCTTTTTATCAAACAAAACCTCCTGTTTGGCAATTTACTATTGAAGTAAAAGCAATGTAAAGCATCAAATCAAGAAGAATAAAATATAAATAAATTATGATGGTATTTTATCATTAGTGTATTGGTAGGAAATCACTTTTTTGTGTCAAAAAGTGAGTTTTCTGTCTTTTAGTGGATAAAAAAGATTGGTTTTTTACTCTCTTTTTTAAGGATGAGGAAACTTTGAAGATGTGTACTTTTGATGTAACTCACTATCTTAAAAATAAAGGCCTTACATTACTTTTACTAACTTGCCGAAGTGAACCAGGCTAACACGTAAAAGTGATATAAAAGACAACAACGAGTAATTGATTAATTAGTATTGTTTTTATAAAAAAAAAAAATTCCACCTATAAGCTATGTATTTGATCACTCCGTAAGTAAAAATCAGTGGTGGGTCTCCTCTCGCTCCTCAGACAATCTGGATGCATGGTGCACAATGTACAGGCAGATATTTTTCTAATAATAATACATATTAGTCCTCCTTAAGCCCAATTTTCTCTATTTCATTACCGAAATTCTAATAATGTTATGAGAGTCGCTTGACTATACTTAACATTTTTTTAAACTTTTTTACATCATATCCCATGATATCCTAGGATTTATCGGGTTTTGTATCATACACTTTTTGCAATGGTTTATTTTTATAATTTCGTGAAAAGTAAATACACATGTAACCACTATTTTTTGAATTTTTTTTTTCTTAAGATGTTGCATAACACATGACACTTAAAATGATATTATGGAATTTATCATATTACATGACTTACATTGTTCCCGTAATATTATGAAATTTGGGGAAAAAGTTAAAAAAAAAAAAATTGACTAAAGTCAAACGACAACATTATTATGAAATTAGTGAAATCCCAAAATCTGGTGGACCCCACATGGCCAGACGACAGCAGTCCCTCCTCTGCGTATATTAGAAGCGCAGAAGCCAAAACAGAGAGTCGTCACTAGTCAATAGTCATCCTCTATCCCACCATACAAAGCACTCTCCAGATTGTAGGGGTGATCGACCGGATTTCCGGTCCGGTTTTCGGACCGGAATCCGGTCGGACCGGATTTCCGGTCCGGCCCAAAATGAAGGACCGGACCGGACCACTTATAAGCGGTCCGGTCCGGTCCGGTCCGGTCCAAACCGGTCCGGTTGGACCACTTAAAGTGGTCCGGACCGGTTTTCATTTTTTTTTTTTCTTTTCATTTTTTTTTTCATTTTTTTTTTGTTTTTTTTTTCATTTTCACCTCACATCTAAAAAGTATGCAAATGTCAAATGAATGAATGATGAGTTTTACAAATGTGTGCTAGGCTCATGCCTCATGGGCTCAAAGATTATGAAAAAAAAAAATTAAAAAAAAATTATTTTAATAAATGCGGTCCGGTCCGGTCCAGACCGGACCACAAAAGGCCCAGACCGGACCGGACCGGAATAACCGGTCCGGTCCGGACCGGACCGGATTTGGACCACCAAGACCGCAAATCCGGTCCGGTCCGGTCCGGTTTTGTGGTCCGGTCCGGTCTGCGGTCCGGTTATGTGCAGCCCTACCAGATTGGGAAAGCAAATCGAGCAGTTAACAAGATTTTCGAACCTCGTGAGATCTTTTAACGCGTGTTAACGGAGGAAGAATAAACGCGCGTTTAAGCAACAACACGATCGGATAATAGAAAACAGAACAAAACCCCCCAAGATAAAGAAGAAAGAAAAGAAGAAGAAGAACAAAAAGCAGAAGAAGATGGAAGACCCAGATATCCAAATCATACAAGACATTGAATCAGAAGAAGAAGAAATCAACACCCTTTTATCATGGAAAGGAGACAGCAATAACCCAATCTGTGTTGAGAAATACACATTCGACCTCGCCCTTCAAGAAGCCTTATTTGCATCCATTTCCCACAAAAACCAAGCAATCATTCTCTCAGACACAGAGGAAGAAAGAGGAAAAGGAGACCCACAAAACCCAATACTCGTCGAGAATTACTTAGTAGAAGAAACCCTCACCCCATTTCGCAAAACCCCTTCTAAAGTTTCCTCCTTTAAGCAACAACACTCGATCCACGAAACAGGGCAGTCTTCCAATTCGCAGCCAGAGCAGGAGAAGATTTTCTGCCAAATCTGCATGGAAACTCAGCACCCAAATGAGACTTTCAAGATCAAACAGTGCTCCCATGTGTTCTGCACGGATTGCATCCGCGGGCACGTCGCGGCGAAGATTCAAGAGAATCAGACGACTGTTCGCTGCCCGGATTTGCAATGTGATGGGGTCTTAGAGCTCGAGTTCTGCCGGCCGATCCTCCCTCCGGAGGTGTTTGAGAGGTGGGGTAGCGTTCTCTGTGAGTCGTTGATTCTGGGGTCGATGAAGTTCTATTGTCCATTCAAGGACTGCTCGGCTCTTTTGGTGGATGAGAGGGAATCCGATTCTACAGTTATAACAATGTCCGAGTGCCCACATTGCTGGAGATTGTTTTGTGCTCAGTGTAAGGTTCCTTGGCATTCGGATGTGAGTTGCAAAGAGTTTCAAAAGTTGAAGGAGAATGAGAGGGGACAAGAGGATTTAATGCTGATGAAGCTTGCAAAAGAGAAGAAATGGCAGCGATGCCCCAAGTGCGGGTTTTATGTGGAGAGGACTGACGGGTGCATTTTTATGAAATGCAGGTTGGTGTTTTCTTTCATGTTCCTTTTTTTGTGTGCTCCATCCGAATTTTTGGTAGTGTTGTTGTCTTGTTGATTGATTTTTTTTTCTTGGTTTGATTGCTCTGTTTTCCTTTTAATTCCTAATTGAATTGTTGTTGTTATTGCTACTACTGTGGATTGGTTTTTTCTTCATCGGAGACTTGATCTCATGCACTCCCACACACCCACACTCACTCTCTCTCTTATCATCTTCTTCTCATTTCTCAGATAATCTGACACCACCTCTGTGTGTGTTTGTGTGTGCGCGAAAGAGAGAGGAAAATGAGAAGACAAACATTATATCTTTTATGAGAAAAAGCAAAAGATGCATTCTCACACTAGATTGGAGTTAAGAAACTACAAAATCTCAAACATTCCTCAGAGAAGTGCACGGGTGGCTTAAACAGTACATGCCATATATAATATGCACCCATAACTATGATCAATTGATCATATCAAAAACCATCAAATCAGACTGGGACATTGTATATGTAATTATGTACATGAGATACCTATAGAGAAGAGACAGGGGACCTTAGATTTGGGTGGAAGTGTTAAGTGGGTCACAAATTGGGTCAGGACCCAATTTTCCTAAGATAATCTCCTAATGTAGTAAGATAATATTCTACATAGCTGTACACGGTTGGGAGATTTTGACCAAGATAATATATGTAAATGGACCTAATTACAAGTGGGTTGTTACCCAATTCGTGACCAACTTAACAGGAAGAAGAGGGAGTTTGTAGTGGTTGTTGGTCTAGCGATGGTGTCACGTGCTTCTCTTTGACACCACAGGCGACATGTCTAACTGCATGGCCCAAGGATCTGAAGATCCTCCGTAAAGAGCATCCATTTGTATTCGACAGTTAGGCCACAACATACCTCTTCCTTCGAGTGAAAGGGACCAAGAGAAGAATGATTTGCGAGATGGGGTCGAGTTTTCTGAGAAATGAGACGAGGATGCAGAGAAAGGGAGGTTCAACCTTTCTGAAGAAGAGAAGATTTGTACTATATCGCATAGATTTGCATAGTAAGTGATTGCACAAAATGGAATTTTAATCTTTTGCCAATCGTCCTTTCCTGTATTCCTGTACAGACAAGTCTTTGGTTAGTGGACATCTGCCCCCATTAAATCAGAGTTTAAGGGCTCTTGTATTGTCAAAATCCCTCAAATTTATTTAATTCACTTGATGAATAAATATGTATTGTTGTGGCTTTTCTTTTGGTTTTTTGGATTCTTTTTCTTTTACTTGTAATCTCTTTTCTTTAATTTGAGGCAGGTTTTCAGTTTTCTTGAATTCTTACATTGTGATTGCATATTGCTTCCATTTTTTCTTTACTTTTTTACAGGTTGCATTAAGATTTCCACTGAAAAATAATTAGTACTAATAGTTTCATAGGCCTGTGATCACATTAGGTTGGATGCTGTTTGCTTAATCGTTCAATCTTATTTGCCTTGTTGGATGGCAGTATCTTCAGATTTTGGAGATGTCTGGTGCCTGAGAAATGTTTCGAAGTATGTTGGTTTTGAAGGTTAGTGGAGTAGTGGAGGAGCACAGTAGCTATTATTGATGATGAAATTAGAAACCTTAATGCATGAAAACTATGGTCATATCCTTCTCATCGAAGTGGTTGACGAGTTTGGCATGAGGATGACACTAATCGAACAAACACTAAGGTCTGTTTGTTTGTATAGAATGCATAGGAATTAAATAAATAGGAAATCATGGTCAAAGCTCTGCCAAAGGATTATTAAAGAGGTGAGGGGTGGAAGATACTAAGTGAGGGGTGAAGGATATAGGGTTGCAATTCAGACGAGACCTCGACTTTCCTAGGATTTGAAGTACTAGTTTCCATCTTCCCTGATTCAATTTCCATTAAAAGGAGGTTTTGATGGCCATTTTTTATATTCACTTTTGATTCTTCATTTTTAACCACTTGTGGAAATACAAGTCTTAGAATTCCTGGGAATTAATTAAGTGAAATAAGCAGGCCCTAAATTTCTTCTCCACCCCCGTTTGTATGAATAATGAGGATGTCACCTATTGAACTAATCTAAGGGAACATATAGAGCAGACCCAGGACAACCCATTTAAGATGTATTGAACGTTTACATGTTCGAGAAACTAGCAAAAGAGGGAAACCACAAACACACTAATGAAGCAACGAGAGAAGACATGATGGAATGTGGAGTTATTGGAAGCATGTGTGCTAATAGGGTTGAGTGGAATAGTAAAACTCACAAAACCAACCCCAATAGATGAAATAAGGCTTTGGTAATGGTGATGATGATAATGATACCAAGTGTTTTGCCCATTTCTATCTAGGTGAACATTCAGCTTTTATTACATTTTGGAGTTTGAGAAATCTCAAAAAGTGGAATCCAGTCTCACTCATAGCAGCCTGTATGAAAGTTCATCTGATACGTTTGGGCACTCATGGTCAATTTTGATGCATTCTGGCTTGAGCACATGTTCTTGAGGTTAGAGTTTCTGACCATATCATGAGAATGGAGATTTTTTTTTCTACAATGCTTGTTCCTGCAATGAAGGCCTCTGTGCTAGGACTGGGGAGAGGCAAATTTCATGCAGTTAGACAAGAATATGACTATAATTTCCTCCAAAGATAACTAGATAGTAGGCGTGAAACTAGGTTTAGAACGTTCTTGAATTAGACCGATAGAGGGACTTGGATTTCAGAATGTTGACAGATTATTGTTCTCCAAGGACAACCAAGCAAAACAGATTTCCTTATCCTTTATCGTGATTTGAGTTTCCTGTTAGTTTTAGTTACCTTCCCTTGCAGTTGATTCAATTTTCATTTGCAAAGTATGACATGTTTTTTTGGCCATCCAACAAAACAAAACAGAAAACAACTAACCCTTCAGAGGGGCTAGCCGTAATTATAGGAAGATAGTCGTTTTTATGTACGTAAGGAGGACCAATATTTACATCTGAGTTTATGTTAAAAAAACAAAATAGAAGAGATCCCTGAGCTATGATTGGCCCCTGATGGACCTTGCTTTCGTTGACCGCTGCCTGAGACCTCCTGATTGACTCTTGAGAACCTGGAACAAGAAGGTCGAAGCTGCAAAACATCAAAACTAACCTCCTGAGTGTAAGAAACCATGTACCAATCCAAAATCTTAAGCCGATAGGTGGAAGGCCCAAACAGGTATATGAAACCATATCAAACCATATTACTTGGGTGATGCGGGATGTGGGACTTTCCCAACATTCCTCCTCACGTTCAAGCCCAATAGAGTTCCTGAACAGGCCTGCACGTGGGCTAGACAAGAACAATAGGAGCCACGTGGGCTAGACAAGAATGACGGGATCGGAACCCGCTCTGATACCATGTAAGAAATCATGTATTAACTCAAAAGCTTAAGCTGATAGGGGGAAGACCCAAACAGGTATATGAAACTATATCAAACCTATTACTTGGACGATGTTGGATATGGGACTTTCCCAAACACCGAGGATGTCTTTTGCCTTCATATATCTGCTGAATGTGTAGAGGAATTGAGTCACAGAAAGTAAGAAGAATCAGTCGCTTCAATTTAGCTAGTTGATCAGCCACTTCATTAGATTGGCGACCTGATAATGAGGCTTGTCAATGGAAGTGTAACCTTAGCTTTTGGAGTATTGACTTCCATAATTTCATATATTTCCAAGGAAGGTTCTGAAAATAGTCTAGGGATTTTAAAATTGTCAAAAAGTCTCCTATTAAGAGATCATAGATACCTTCCTTTTCGCAAATTAGAAGACCATGGAGAAGGGCTTGCAATTCAGATTCTAGTGGAGTGACAGCTATGATGGCTTTTGAGAATGCCACAATCATGTGGCCGCCCTGATTTTCCCTTACTATTCCTCCGATTCCAGCCGATTGATCATTTTGGTTAAAAAAAAAAAACCATCAAACTTCAACTTAAATAGGAGGGGGGGGGGGGGGGGGGGGGGGGAGGGCGATGCTGTTGTTCCAGGAGAAGGCTGTGGGGAAGATAACTGGAGTCGGGTTTAGATCATTCAGAATGGTCCAGAGGTGAATATCATGAAAAGCTTCTGCTAAAAAGCCTCGTGGGTTAGTAGGGTTCATGGAGAAAATGTAATCATTCCGTGCTTTCCACAAAGCTCAAATAATGATTGAACCAATAGAGCAGTCCTGCCTAGAGGAGCCCCAAAACCAACCTCCAATGGAGCTGACTGTAGTAGGAAATTTGGATAAGACTGTCTTTTCAATTGATTCCAAAGAGATGTGGCAAGGAGGCAAGCTATAAACAGGTGGTCCATGGATTCTTTGGTAGCCCGGCAAAAAGTACAGTTGCTAGATGGAATGATATTAAGATGTTGCAGATAGGTGTTAGTCATTATGCGACCACTGAGCACACGGCACATAAAGAACCTAACCTTAGATGGGAGAGGAAGACCACCGAAGTTTCTTCCACGGTAGATGAGGACCCAAAAATAGGTTGAAGGCTATTGTAAACATCTTTAAGAGAACATTTGGCTGTTGGGTTTTGTTGCCAACATGGTATGTCAAGGCCTCCCAATGGTATACTAGTGATGAGTTGCATGATATCCTCCTCCAAGAAACATCTAATGAGGTCAGTATCCCAGAATAAAGCACCATTGTTTGTGTCAGTTTTAATAAAATCTTTATTAGCCCCAAGTTTTAGCAGTACAGAGAGGTATTTGAGCCCTGGAACCCATTTGTCATGGAGAACATTGACTTTTAACCCATTTCCTACCACCCACGATATATTAGAATTGAACCAGGCTCTATGATTAAGAAAAGATTTCCATAACAGAGTCAGTAGGCCTAGCATGAGCAGAGAAGAGAATGGGAGGTCTCTGAGGTATTTGTGAGAGAGAACACAAACCTACCATGCATCCTCAGAAAGAAATCTTCAAATCAAATGACCCTGAAAAGCTATGGCTTGTGTGCCTTGGGCCGATCCCCCCAAAAGCTCTGGGTAAAGTAATTTTCTTCCAAGCAACTGCAAAGTATGACAGTTGGAATACCATCATAAGAGGGTTTTTTTTCTCCCCGGTCATTTAACTGCTATTCAATTTGATGTTGCATTGGGCTCCCCTCCTCAGCGATATCTAGGCTTCAAATACACTTGAGATAAAACAAGGTTTCTTGCACCAGTAATTGAAGAACTGGGAAGGTTTTGAACCCGAAGATTGATCATTAGAAATTTTGATGCCCATGGGTTCATAATCAGAGAGATCTTGGCTGAGATGAGATCAACTCAAATAACAATAGAGCTCTCTTTCAAATGTAGCCAACACAAGTTTTTTTACCACTGCTGTTTGTCGACCAGAGTAGCATATTCCATGGCTATTGAAGAGTTCATGGGTCTCTAATTGAGGCATTTACATGCAACACATCAATTAATTGCAGCCCGCATTTTATGTCATCAAGATACTTTCAAAATGGATGTGATTGCCTGCATTAAACAATTCAGCTCCAAGGATCTGTTCGGTATTGGGATCACAAAATGTGATATGTACTGTTCATTATTTTAGTTGGTGCAGGCTGTTATGTGTTACTAAGTTATGTTCAGATATGTTTAAGTTACCAAAAAACTTTTCAAGTTTACATGTACGATCCTAAGCCACATTTCTAGCAATCCTCAGGTGCAGTTAGTGCATGGACATCTGTGCAATACCCACTTGAGTAACTGACTACTGTAAGCTCAGGACATGGATGCATATTATATGTGTGTGTGTGCATATTGTGCAATGTTTTATTACCATTAAAAAAATCTTAGGCATTAAGAAAACGGAGGAGTAATCTGCCCAACTTATCTGAGGATTTGGCTCAGGATAGATCAGAATGGAGAAACAAAATTCATGTAGCCAACCCCAATATAGTTGGGACAAGGCTTTGATGATGATGATGATGAGGAAGAGGAGGAGTAATCTGGCCAACATTGATTTGGTATCAATACAATACTGCTATTTAAAAGAAAAGCCCCTTTAAGAATTGGAAAGTTACAAATACAAAGAGCTAGGAGATGGTGGTGACAACCACAGATATTAGTTCTCTAGTTCTTTGATTTTCAATGATTCTTCATACTTTGGACAAAGAATTGGTGCATAGCATAGTTGTAGAACTTGCAAGCTGACACGACTCAATTCCAGCAAATTTAGCTATTGAATTTTGCGGCAATACATTTGTGTTCTCTGATTCCAACACCAAGGAAGGATGATTAAAGAATTAGATGTCAATATAGTACAGAATTATTTCAAAAACTCATTGAGTCTTCCAGTCGAACCATTGAGTTGGTATTTTGGGTTTCCCAGCTTTGGCCCTTGGAAGTTGCTCTAAGAAAACATTGTAGTGGAAGTTCACCCAAGCTCATTGTCATGGAGGATTTTGTAAGAAACTTTAAATGGTAATTGAATTGAGATTGCTTCCTTCATTTACAAGTTTATTTGCATCACTTTTTCCCCTCAGATGGAATGTGAGTCCATCCAAACCAAATGAGAAAGTAATGGTTTCACACTAGAAAACTAGCTGTCAACTGCCAAGACGGGAGGCTGTTAGCTGAGATGTGCAACAAGTGCTTCAAGTCAGATTAAATCCAAATGGGAAGATCCAAGAGACAAACTGATAAGAAGCTTTATATTTTTGAAGAGCATAAAGAACTCAGATTTTCTGCTTCAATAGTCCGATTGCTACTATCATACCAAAGAAGAAATTCATTGCTGCTTTTCTGCATTTGGATGCACGCAAAAATTGAAATTTGTTGAATTTGACTAGAGTACATGGTTATCCTTTCTAGTTGAATTTGATGTGGCATCGAAATGAGATACTAATGCAGGATACTAAATTTCTTACTTTCATTTCCAATTGAATTTGGGAACCACCTAAGGCACATTTGTGCAGCCGCATTTCTACCAAAAAGGTGTGGAAAATCTGGTCACTTTTTTGTAGCGAAAAAACTCCAACTTCGATGCAGCGGAAAAGTGCAAAAACAAGCTAAAGTTTCCGCGACTCCTCTTGGGGGTGTTAAGATTTTTTTTCCCTTTATGTGGAAAAGGAAGATTTTCCACAGAATCGGTTTGTCACCAGCATACACAAACATCCCCCTAATTTTCTTGCACCTGCACAGGTGGAACAGATAACCAACCGCTACACCAAAATGTTAAATTTGTATAGTATTTGTTGTCCATTCAAATGAGTTAGTTACTTTACTATTGCTTGGAGTATTGGTTTTTTCTCCCTCTTTTTTCATTTTAACATTTAATTATTACTTTCTTTTTTGTTTTTGTTCCTTCTCTTATTTGTCCCATTTTCTTATTCTCATTACTTGGGTATTTTGTGCACTCTAGTTTTGAGTGCATTCTTGCTATCTGATTTACAGGCGCATTGCGTGGACTTTAGTGTAACGTAGTTACTTACTGACTGATTTGTCAAGTCTACTGTGTCATGTTGTGGTGTTGACATCTTAGTACTGGACCATAGAAAACTGCCTATGAACTCGGTAGAAAATTGATTATGAATGGCCTACCTTAGATTTATAGACTACTCTGCATCATCTTCCCTGTTACCCAATTCACTGATCCAAGAGCCTTGATAGAGTTTGAGGATGATCTGATCAAGGTAACTGAAGAGAGCCTAGGATATCTATCCATTTTTTAGCTCTCCAATCCAATCAAATGGTTTTGGACATCAAAGTTAGGACTTGCTGTCCAAGGAAGAACTTTGCACCATGACAAGGCATGAAAGGTTTTGTACCATGTATATTTGAATTATTGTTTCGTAAATTGGTATTTTGAGAAGGTTATTCGGAAACCTTTACCTCTTCATATACATACTTGAAATGGATTCCCTCTAAACTCACTTTGAGATGGATATTCTCAAACGATTCTAC
This sequence comes from Litsea cubeba, assembly GCA_012931725.1. NCBI lineage: Eukaryota > Viridiplantae > Streptophyta > Magnoliopsida > Laurales > Lauraceae > Litsea > Litsea cubeba. The sequence goes on along the minus strand of CM022950.1, from coordinate 69,803,549 downwards.
CCAGTTGTTGGTGTAGAGGTTTTGGGTCTTAAGAGTATGGCACATTGTTGAACATAGTTTGTTTTCTTGCATTGTGTTTTCAGGTGCAGGTTTTGTTTCTGCTACCATTGCGGGGGTCCAATGACAGAAACTTACCATTACTGTGCTATATGCAAGAGATAAATACTAACTATGGAGTGCTGGCCATTGCAATCTGCATTGATCCTCTTGAGATGTGAATAGGCTTGGAGAAAGGCCTGCTTTGATCTTTGTATGCTACAACTCTCTCCATAGTTTTACTGGGACCAGGCCCAACAATTGGCCAGGTCGGTCAGTCTAAAAAGTTCTAATACTTACTTAAAGATGCAATGCCAGCAATGCGAGACAGCAGAACGTGGGGCCTACTAGCTGTAGATATCCAGTGGGTCCATCCGTATTATTGTTTATTTTTGGACCTGTGATTCATAGAAAAGAGAATATATTGGAATGGTATCCTAGGATAGTCAAGGTTGCCAAATGTGCGATTGTTTGTTTGCTTGCAATAAAAGCTAGCGGACATGCACAAATCGGCCGAAGGATGTTTTATAATCAGGTAGACACACGGCCAGTTGGGACTTGAGCTGATTTTTAGTAGATCTTTAATCATATGAATTGCATTATGATGTCCAGTTGACCCCACCAAGATTGACTATATAATCCTGATGTGATTTATGCTGCCTTCATATATATATATATATATTAATCATGTTATTCATCATATGGTTAATCCAAGAAGGAGCCAAATCTGATTAGAATAAAATTTTAGAATATCCCATACACGGTGAGGGAATTTATTTTAGGATGCTCAGATTTTCAAGAAGCAGGCTTAGTGTGGGTTCCACCCTTTAACCAAGCAGTTTTTACAAGAGCCTTTCTTGGTTAATTATAGGATTCCGAGAATTATCAAGTCTCCAGATGCTATCTGAGAAATGATTTCTAAAATGCTGAAACACAATCCAACATTCAGAATGGTGAAATCCTTAAGATTCCAAGTGCTCTGAAGACGTGATTATACGCAACAATTGCAACAAGAAGGATCCGGACTCACAGAAACCGTAGTGAATCTGGAGAGGGAAAAAAAAAAAATCCTATTGGGGATTTAAACTCACACAACCATGTCCCTTAACTAGTTTAGGAATCATTGACTTTTGCAATGGTGCATGTGTGGCATGTACGTACGTGACTCGTGACGCGTCGTGTATATGCATGCTATATGCATATACATAAAAAGAAGCGGCATTTGAGGGCAGCCACGTGACAGTGGTAGTTTGTGGCTCTAATAAGAAAGCTTATCGAGATTTGGAAAAGCTACCTAATGACCGAAAGCTGTGTTACCCTTAATAATTATACTCCATTGATTGGTGGCTCTCTAACCTTCTTGACACCTCCTATTGAGTATGAATGCAGTTGCTTATGTTTATATATATGATACAACACGAGTATGCATTTAATTTATTTCTTTTGACTTTAGCAATACTTCTCTCTCTCTCTCTCCATTCGGTGAAGGTTGTCTACTTTGTCTTGTCTGCTAGCAGACAGATGCAAATGGAGAGAACGTGCCCCACGGCCCACACCACCTCAAGGAAGAAAAACTAAAAAAGAAATGCTTACAACCACACCAAAAGGGCAGAAGGGCATCATCTCCGTGCTTGTTGTGGAGTAGGCTCAGGCCGGACCCGGACCTAGTCTTGGGCTTGGGACAAGAACGCCCACCAAGATGTTCCCACTAAAGAGCACGTTTAGCCCATATGGGGATTGGGGGTGGATCACCAGTTCCCAAGTAGAATACCCATGATGATATAAACCACAGTTGCAATGGGACGGCCTGGAATTGAAAAACACACTAGAATAGATAAAAGGAAATTCTCAATTATTCTTTTATCTTTGTAGGAAATGGTTGCCATTATCAACCAGAATAAATAAAAATCTTCCAAAAAGGAAGTTCCAAACATATGGTCCATATCTCCACCTCAGACATATAACTCCTCATAGCCTCCTCCTTAGTAATTTTTGGATGTAACTCCCAATAAATCCTCATGAATTCAATGAGGGTAACCAAACAGGCCCGACAAATATTTTTGGCATATGCCTTATCAGAGAATTTACAAGGGGACCATTGCCCACTACGTAATACAAAGTTTCACCCTAACCTCTCTTTCTTTCTGTGTTTCCTTTTCCTTTCCACCACTCCCCATATTTGCTAACAATGGGCATACCAACAAAAGAAAACAGAAAAGAGGATTCGCCTGGAAATTGCAAAGAACTCATCAGTTTGGGTGGGAAAATTAATTCATCTCTTGTGGAGAGATGATGACCTTAAGCCACTCCTATGAGTACCGTAAATAAATCATCCTTACTATGATACACATGACATGTAATGATAATTAGCAAAATATTTTGCACGTTTAACCATCTATGGATGTAATTTTATGTCCAACACAGATCACAACAAAAATCCCATCTAAAAATTATATCACGCAATGAGAGAAAAAATAGCCATGACCCCATAATTGCAAGTGTTCACAAACATTTCCGCCTTTAAGAACCAAGGAAATCAGTAATGAATGGAAAGAGATCCTGTAAAAGGGGTGGTTGATGGGTAGCTGAGGGTTTTTTATTCCCCTTCTTGGTAGAAAGGGTAGCTGAGCATTAGGTGACCCCAAAGCTTCAGTATAACCCCATAGATGGTTAGAACCCGCTGAATGAACCAATCTGAACACCAATGATGGCCCCACAGCCCCAAATAAAAAAAACTAAGCAGTTTTTGACAAAGACAGGCTGCTATTTCTGTTATCTAAGGAATTCAAGACACCATCCAGTAGCAAGAAAGAACTAAATAACATAGGCAGTCTTTTATCAATTTCCGTTCCACCATATTATCCCAAACATTGTCACTGAAACAAATCGCAAACACACAGACAGAAGCAACTTATAAAACAAGGGTAAAACACTATACCTACACTTATATAGAACTACCAAACTCTGAAAATTCACCATATAGCTGCTGAAGCATCTGCTTTCTCCACCCCATTCACCATATTGAGATCCTGAAACAATAGATGAAGGAAAGAGATCACTATGAGTGGAAAATTTTGAATTGCCCATAAATAAACAAAAAGGAACATGGATAACATCTCAGATTGAAAAAAGAAGAAGATGATTTGTAGGTTCCTAGGCCTCATTCAATAGGTTATTTGCTAGTCAGGTACTTGATTTCATAGACATGGGTGCCATGATTTTATGATCCAAGCCATTGATCTGCTGGGCCCTCTGCAAAAGAGGCAAGCCCATAACTTCTCCCCGATGGAAAAAAAAATCCAAATATGGCCAGAGCATATAGATGGATAAAAGAGAACACGCCGATTGGGCATTTACATCTGAGGGTCCTACCAAACCAATGGCATGAGAATTGCTCGGAGATGGGTCATGAATGTACCTACCAAGTAAAACTAAGGAGGCTATGAGGGTCCTTCCATTCTTCTGAGGGTCCTATCTCTTTTTTTTCATTTGAATGGAAGTGCACAATTATTAATCTAAACAGCCACTGTAAAAACAGAGATGGTGATTAGAACAACTGACATGTCTTATTTACAGAACACCAGCAACAGGGAATAATATCCCTCAATAAACACCGCCGGCCACTGGCAGGTCATCAAAGCTCCAGAGATTGATCGAATTCGCACCATCCTGACCAGCATCTCCACTCAACAGACTCTCAAGTGATTGGTCTGAGCTTCCATCCATATAGGGGATCTGAAGAAACTTCATGCAGGACTCATAGGCTGACAGCTCTTCACACAGTTTCAATGCAATGCTATTTTCAACAGGCACAGCATCACCGGCATTGTTTTTCAGCTTTTTTGCAGGGACCTCTTCCAGAAATCCAGATTCATCTTCTTCAAAGGTAGTGGCAAAAACAGATGAGATCTCTGGGGTTTTAGACTCATGCTCCCACCCAAAATCCGAACACTCCAAGGAATTGCTCCCTTCATCTGAGTGAAAACCAACCCCTCCACAATCAGCAGGTGTAAAAGCATCGAGTTTGATTGGGTTTCCAATTGAAGGAAAGGAACCCATACAACCAGATGACTCGATGGATGCTTTCTCTTCCATAAATCCCAATGCATCGTAGAACTCATGATCTGGGTTATTAACGAAGTTGAAGGTTTGGTTAAGATTTGATTTCTCAGACGAGTTTTGTTTTGGAACTTTATGAGAAGTTGGTGCCATGGAGCGTTTTCGAGTATCTGGTGGTGAATCTTCAGGGAAGTTCACTTTGGCTTTCTTGCCGCGGATTCTCCTAGCTTCAGCGTCATAAGCTCTTGCAGCTTCTTCAGCAGTGTTAAAGGTTCCAAGCCAGACCCTGACCCCTTTTCTAGGGTCTCTGATTTCAGCAGCCCATTTCCCCCATGGGCGCTGTCGGATCCCTCTATATTGGTTCTTTCTCTTTCGCTTAGCAGATCTCTCAGCAGGGCCATTGAATTCCACTGGTTTTGCTGCAATAGATCCTTTTGCCGATGAGAAAAAGAAATAGAAATGATACAGAGCTAAGCAGAGCAAATAAATATCAGCATGATCATGATTCTTGCATATATGACAATAAAGGATTTCCATCAGTTTTTATGGCTTCCCTTTATTTCATGTCACTGAGAAAAAGAATCACATTAAAGTAAATGAAAAATAGGAAAGGAAACGTATGATAATCTAAAAAAATATGCATTTGCATCAACAACGCAAAATCATCCTCTTGGGGCCTTCTGTCTTCACTAATAGACTATGTTTGTTGTTAAGATTATTGAAATAAGTTCTCTCTCTAGTTTGAAAAGATTTGCAGTGAATCCAGACTGGATCCCCTAGTAGGGCTCAACAATTTTTATTTTTTTTTCTTTCAATTGTATCGAACACCCCTGTGAATTGTTAGGCTCCCAAATCACTATAACTAGGGTGATATTCATCGCTAGACAAGACAAAAGCAAAAAGATGTGATCAATTCCTTTTCTATATCATACCAATAAAAAAATCATATTCTACTTTGGTTTAATAAAATCTTCGATTACATAATATAACATCTTTAATTGTATGGAACCAATCCAAAGCCGAGTATCACTCCTCATGTAGTGATATTGAACAGCCTAACATTTCAAGCGGGTGCCATCTGATTAAATAGTCAAGATCAACCAAAGATGACCCCATTATTGCCCACTGGAAGGGCCCATCAGCAGTTGTGGTGGATGATTGCTGCAGTGATACAGACTCTGCAACTGGAACTGATCTATGTCCTCCTTTATATTTTCGACACAACTTAGAAGAAATTCACAGTGGACAATAAGGAAGAGATAATGTAATCCTATTTTACAGTAGGTAAACTGCAAGAGAGATAGAAATGGAGACTCTCACATTTTGCTAAAATACAAATTACAATTGCAACAAAAAATCATTTTCTCTGCTGGGTTTAGACGATGATGAGAAAGGCTAACGACAATTCAGAAAGACCCATTAGACTCAGAGAAGAAATAAGCCAACTCTTTTTTCATATAGCTATCTCGGGTGCATTTGGATGTACCCCACAGATCGCAATCGGTTTCAATACATCGGAAGAATGAAAGATTGCCCTTTTACCTGTGCGTTTATGATGGGGTTTAATCAGGTATCCTATTATAGGTGGGATCCTGTTTTGCCCAAGTAAATATCACTATTAGAGCCATATGATCATGATCTCGCTGCCGATCACAATATAAGTAAGAAAAAAACCAAACAGGGTTAACCAATCTCATATGGTTTTGCAATTTGGGGTACATCCAAACACACTTAATCTTACTGGCTGGATTCTAAAAATGATAAGTCAATAAATTTCGGAACATGGCAAATCTAATATGTTCGATCAAATGAAACCCAAAACAAGAAATACTCAGTTTCTAAACAAACAAAAAAAAAATGGTAAAATCTTCAGAGATCCACTTAAAAAAAAAAAGTGTCAAGAAATATAACCCATATCAATAATCTACCAAATCTCAAAACAAAAGGAAAGGAAGGGATAAAAGAGAGAAAGAGAAAAGGAGCAAGCTTTACAGGCCTAAATCAACCAAAATAGTAACAAACAGAAAACCCACTTCTAAAATCCAGAGAGAAACATCCAAAAAAGGAAAAAAGATATAAACTTTCTGATAAACCCATGAAAAAAACGAAAACCCATCACCAGAAACCCCAAAAGAATCAGAAACTAGTTACCTACCACGCGAGAAAGAAACGGGTTTGGGTAAGGAGGCGAAGGGTTTCACGTCTACTTCTTCCTCCTCGTCAGAATCGTCCTTGAAATCCAGGAAATCAGCCTCAAAATCATCATCGACATTGACAGCTTGCGATTTCTTAGATGCCTTGGCGCTTTTCTTCAGGTCAGGCCACAGATAGCCGGCGGTGAGTCGCCGCGATCGGGTCGCGGGGATGAAATCCGAGATGATCGCTCCTCCACACATCTTTCACAGAATCGCCCGAAATCTCGGAACACAGCTGCTTTCGTTGAAAACGAGAAGAACTGAAAAGACCACAGGTGATGGAAACGAGTGAGAGAGAGGCAGAAGAAGGTAGAAAGGTGGGATTTTTATGCTGAGGAAGAGAGTAAATAGGTGTCGCAAGAGGACCAGTAAAGATACGAAGAGATCTCAAATCATCTAAAAGAAAGAGAGGAAAGGGAAGGTACAAGAGTGCAGACACAAAGAAATGGCTCGCGGGAGTTTAATAATTTGTAACCCGCAGGTTGCTGTCATGACCTCACTCTCTCACTATCTCCTTGTGGATTTCAAATATATTTGTTTTTCCATATATAGGAAGGATTATGCAAGATTACATGAGCTGCTTCATTAATGACTTCTGCTTTATATAAATCCTTCAACTCAAGTCTTTTTGACACAACAAGTTGAATGTAGATGAATGAAAGGGGACTATACTGCTATAGTTTAAAATGCTAATATAAAAAAAAAAGATTTATTGGATTTGCGATCTAGTGTGATAGAAAATTATTTTAAAAACATCCATTAAGCACACGGTAAAATAAAAAGAGAAAGCAGTAAGGGGCTTTAGGTAACGCTTGTGTGACCCTTTTTTTTTTTTTAAGCGTAGAAGTGAAATTGTCCTTTTTCGTGCTTCCGTAAATTTCATATTTATAGAATCTACAATAAAGTAAATTTGTTTTAGTAAAATGAACTAACTTTTCTACGATTCCATGGAAAAGCATTTCCAAAACGTATCTAATTGATTTTCCACAAATCCAATTTAACGAGGCCAACATATTACTGATTGTTTTTCCACCAAACTAGATTTTTTTTTTCTGGAGGACTCAAATGAACCTTTCCAGGATGAGATGTGTAAGGTGTTTTACTGTCATTACAATGATAAAATAAAAAGTCATTACATTAGCAATTTTCTATACCCAACAATGTTAAGATGATCTTACGATTTTCATTTTATGCGCGTCCCTTACCATCGATAGACCATTATTACCCATGTTAATTGTGTGGGCAGGTATGCAGGTGAGCAGAATCATGTCTTCTGTGCCCTTTTCTATTGTAAACCGGGTTTCATCAAAGCTTTTCTAATGAGTCTGGTACAATGATCCGTCGCTAACTGGTTAGCACGCCAACAAGCAAAGGGTCATGTATACATGACACATTGCTACTGAGGCTATAGATGGTGCATTGAGGGAAAAAAAAAAAAACTCACCCACAAGAACCTCATACTAGGTGCAGGACTATCCATAGAGTGGTGCTATTGGCACCACGAATTTTTCTCTCCTCACCGCACTAAAAGACAAAAAAAAAAATTTTTTCCTAAACTACCCTTCCTCCCTCCTCCCTCCTAAGCGTGTGTATAGTTTGGTTAAAACCGATTAACCGAACCGGACCGACCGACCGTTAACCGAATTTACCGGTTATTCTTAACCGATCAGGCGGTTCGGTTAAAGATGCTTGAATATTTTGGTTTTCGGTTAACGGTTCGGTTAACAGAAAAAATTAACCAAATAAACCGAATCGAACCAAAATTATAGCAAACTATATAAATATATAATATATATAATAAAATATGTACATGTATATAATATAAAAATCTATTAATACTTATATAAAAAATCCAAAATAAATATAACATGCATCAATTAATAAGTATTAATTCATGTTACCAAGTACCAACTTAGTAACTTACTAAGTTACCATGTAATGTGGCACCTTCAATATATTATATATTTATATTTATCAAGATTAAATATGATAATAAAATTAATAATATGACAAAAAAAATATAAACCATTGACATTAGACTCTAAATCCTAAGGTTAAATGTCCCAACAATTTAAAACCTTGAACATTTTTTTTTTTGAATTGGGAACCATAAATCATATAAAACCTTATGAATATAAACCCTAAACTCTATTAACTAGATAACTATAGTCATTTATAAACTTAATAATTTTAGGTTAACCGAACCAACCGAAATCCAAACTGATATTTTAGGTTAACCGAACCGATGGTTAATCCTCTAAAAAATTTTGGTTCGGTTAAATGGTTGAAATTAACGGAAAAATTTTGGTTAGGTTAAAAATATGTCAATAACCGAACTAACTGACCGATGCACACCCCTACTCCCTCCTCCCTCTCTTCCCTTCCTCCTCCTCCCTCCTTCCTCCCTCTCCCACCCTCCACCCTCTTCCCTTATCTGCACCCACCCCCAGTCGCCGGAGGGGAGGGAGCCCCGGCCGGCAGCCGGCGGCAGAAGCCCTAGCTGGCTGGCCTCCCTCCCCCTCTCCCTCTTTCTTCCTCTCTCCCTCTTCTTTCCCTCTTCTCCCTCTCTCCCTCCCTCCCCCTCCCCCTCCCCCTCCCCCTCTCCCTCTTTCTTCCTCTCTCCCTCTTCAGCGGCCTGCTGCAGCCCGATCTCCCTCCCCGCCGGCGACTGGGAGGGGGAGGGGGAGGGGGAGGGGGAAAAAGAGTGGGGAGGGAAGGAGAGGGAGGGAGAGAGGGAGAAGAGGGAAAGAAGAGGGAGAGGGGGAGGGAGGGGGATGAGGGAGGGGGGACGGTGGGAGAGGAAGGGAAAATGAGGGAGGAGGAGGAGGGAGAAGGAGGAGGAGGAGGGAGAAAGGGGGAGGGGTAGTTTGGGAAAGGTTTTTTTTTTTTTCGCGGTGGGAAGAGCAAAAATCGTGGTGCCAATAGAGCTCCCCCTATCCATATCCACCGTTCACAAAAGAAGAAAAAAAAATTCCTTTGCGTTAATTACTACAATAAAAAAAATAAAAGGAGCTTTCCACAATAAGTGCAAGATTTTCAATGCACACCGTTCACAGAAAAAGAAATCCTTTTCCATACAACCTGTTTTGAGATGAAAATAAGATTTTCATTTTGTTCGCATCATTTGCCATCCATCGACCGTTTTCAATGGGCAAGTATGCAAGTAGGTATAGCCTCCGTTAAATGTGTTTATTCATGTCTTCTTTATTAAGTAGTTAGTTTGCTGCACCTTTTAACGTTAGATATTTTGAGTGTATTGGTTACAACTTGATCAGATGGTATGTACCAACATGTCACGGGTTTGAATCCGCGCAAAGGCAAAAGAATTTCATGCCGCATTTTGTGCGTGCTTTATGGTAGACCTTAGTAATCAAAGTCGTTCTAATAAATCTGGCATAATGACACTTTGATGCTTTCTGCTGTAACTGGTTAGAATGCAAACAATCAAAACAACATGTGCACACTGTCTCTACCTGAAAAGTCCAATTTTGAATAAAGTGTGTATAAAACCTATTCTTTATTCCAGAGAAATTTAGTTTTAGATCTTGATACGAGCATATAAGATCTAGATCTGAATCCTTGTATATGTTTAAACCCGTGGATCCGGATCCAAGACAATTATATCAAAATATACATGTTTTAAGGGCCAACATAGCTTGAATAATGTTCATATTTGATGATCTACTTAGCTTTTTTTTTTTCCCAATCTCTTAGCTTTATTTATTTACCATTTAATAGCCCATTTGTATTTTTTTTATTTTTTAAATATCTATTTTGAAGCCCTTTCTGTAAGGAAATTACTTTAGGTCTTTTACTTAGACCACAAGTCCTTACCTTTCCATAAATTGTGGTCATTATAGGAATCCCGTTTTCATAGGATACATGCTATCTCTTAATCATATAAGGTTTCCTAAAGAGATATATTCCATAACAAACTCTACCTTGATGGACGGTTGAGATTAAAACTAATGGAATCCTAATTGGAATATACTTGGTCCTCTCTCCACCTATAAAAAGGGTCTTTCCTCCATCATAAAGATTCATTCACAAAATTCAACACATTAAGGCTTATAGGCAAGGAGAGAGAAACTGAAGTTATTCCCTAAAGTTTTTTTGGGCGGATCTCAACATCAACATCTGACTGCAGGATCGGAAAGCTCTCTGCATCAAGATGTCTGGAGGTAATCTTTTATTAAATCCTTCACGTGATAATCATGTTGTTCTCGATCTTAGGGCTCATGTTAATTATAGGCTAACATGTGGTATCAGAGCATGGTTATTAGAGAACACATGATCGTCCATTAATAATAGGATAACACACACAAGTGATGGCCTGAGGCAAATAATGATGATTATTTTTTGTTAGGAAATTCTGCCAGGGAATTGATTATTTTTGGGCCACACAGACCCATCAATTCCGTATGTGAGTGATTTTGATGCGTCTGCTGTACCACCAATTGTACGGATGAATGAATGATTTTTTTTTTTTACTTTACTCGTATTGCACGGCATTAAGTAAAACCGTGTCTTGATGAGATTGGAAGTAGGTGGTGGGCCACAGATAATCTCTTCATTCCTTGATGGTATCATGATCATTACAGTAAAAGTAATATGTCATGATTTTTTATCTTCTTTTGGAACTCAAAAATTAAGAGTCCTTCCACTCATTGGGTTAGAATAGTATACCCAACATGTGCCCAACATGTGCAGAGACTTTTACCCATCTAAATCAATGTCAGGAACCAACAAATCATACTAGTAATTCTCCCAACATTGAAACCAATGGTGTTCGATCATGGCCGTTGAAAGATGAGTGGCCTTGCAATTAATGATGTTGCAACCTCATGATTACTTGAAACAAATCACACAGCCACACGTATGGTGGGCCTGTTGCCATCTGACAAATCCAACAACCGAATGAGAGGGCAGTTATCGAAGGGAAGAGGTTCCAATCATCTCTTCACGTATTTGATGGCAGTTATCGAATGGAGCCCAACAAATTGGTTCCGATCTCAATGGCCTAGGCATCGGTTCTTTTGGCCTCGACTGGAATGCTGTAGCTGGCTTCTTAGGAAGTCCATACGTACAGATTTCATGGTTGCAGACATATTCACGAAAGGACTACCTCCAAAGACCTTTCAGGGTCATACTGAAAGCATGGGTCTTGTAGATAGTTCTTGATTATTATTTTCTGCCTTTTATTTCTCTACTTGTATTGGACATTTATTGAGCTCTTAATGCATATCTACATCTACCATTTCTGTTTTTCCATTATGTACATATTTATGTTTGGATTAATAATAAACAGAAACAGTCTTTAAACAAAGACATTATAAGACCATTACGTCAATCTCTTATTATGGTCTAGTTATGCAAGTTGTAAATGACGTAGTACATGGAAGTAAGCATGTTGCAAAATAATATGTGCACGCCATGACTCTCATTCACAACCGAATTAGCCAAGACACTTATGATAACCGACTAAAGAAGTGTTTAGCATCTAATGCGCGCCTTATGATTCCTAAAATGAAAACATTAATGAATCTTCCTATTGACCAAGTGGGAGACTGTAAGGAAATTACTTTAGGTCTTTTACTTAGACCACAAGTCCTTACCTTTCTATAAATTGTGGTCATTATAGGAATCCCGTTTTCATAGGATACATGCTATCTCTTAATCATATAAGGTTTCCTAAAGAGATATATTCCATAACAAACTCTACCTTGATGGACGGTTGAGATTAAAACTAATTGAATCCTAATTGGAATATACTTGGTCCTCTCTCCACCTATAAAAAGAGTCTTTCCTCCATCATAAAGATTTATTCATAAAATTCAACACATTAAGGCTTATAGGCAAGGAGAGAGAAACTGAAGTTATTCCCTAAAGTTTTTTTGGGCGGATCTCAACATCAACATCTGACTGCAGAATCGGAAAGCTCTCTGCATCAAGATGTCTGGAGGTAATCTTTTATTAAATCCTTCACGTGATAATCATGTTGTTCTCGATCTTAGGGCTCATGTTAATTATAGGCTAACACTTTCATCAAATTATATTAATACATTCCACATCTTATCTCGAATCACAGTCTAGACCCAACCATTTTTTTTCAGTTGATGTTGGATATGGACCTTGATCCCGTTTTATAAAAATGGATCCAGGTTAGGATCCACCATGGTTTCACTCCAAATATTTCAACTCAATTGCAATCCTAGTTCCAGATTATGCAATCAAGCAAGATTTTCACCTACAAGACTCACACACACATGTTCCAGACATAAGAAGAAGTGCATTGTTAAGCTAGCAAATCTTCACACAACAAATGTTAAGATGATCATAAGATTTTCATTTTATGTGCATCCTTTGCCACCTTTAAATCTTTGCTCCTGTTAGTTGTGCAGGGAGCATATGCTAGTGGGCACCGTCGTTCTGGTACATAAATGTATTTATTTATTCATGTCCTCATTTTCCTTTCCTTATTATAAACCCTAAGTCATCAAAGCCTTTCTAATAAGTCTGCAGGCACAATAACCCTTTGCTACTTTCCACAACAACTCTTTGCTACTTTCTAACACAAAAAAGAAAAAAACTTTGCTACCCGTGTTCTATCAAGTTAGCATGCCAACATGAAAAAGGGAATGTGCACAAGAAGGGAATCTAGATAGTGTAATCAAACAAAAAAAAATTCCTATTTATGGAACCCCTTCTCTAGAACAATGTGGGATTTCCATTGGCCACCATCCAAAAAAAGCTAGACCTTTTGCACAAAAGGCTCCAACCGAAACAGATGTGTCATGAAAACACCAACTTGGTGCCTCTCTTGTGTGTTACGGAAATCACATCATTTGCTTATGTAAATGATTTAACCAAAGGAAGTGCGAGGGAGGAAGTTGTAAAAAAAGATTATATGAAAACAAACCATGTTACACACCATTTTTACATATGTAAAGTCCATGAAACAAATGTAAATGTTGGAAACAAACAACCCCTAAGACTTGCACAACAACATATATATAGGAAATTCCCAAGAAAAAGAATTATTTCAAAACTCTATACTCCTCCAACTTTCATAACGTTTTTTTATCAGATAAATGGTAAAAACCATATGCAATATAAATATTTAACAAATCCTAAGTGAGATATAATTTCCTCTAACTACATACATTGACAGATTAATCACACAGCCAGATTCTATTTTATATATATCATATGTACGAGCTTTGCAGAGGTTGAGAGTTTCGAGCCACTACAGGCAAGGGACTAAAGTTTCGAGTGTCTCTCAGATCATTCAAAGTTGTTCTATACAGGCTATATATGTCCAATTGTGTTTATTCTCATCAAGCTAGTTGAACCCCTAATTTACCCTTCATGATTGGGAAGAACTATTTATACTAGGAATTGAGAATACTTTGACATTCCAGATTCATTTGCATTAATTTCAACCGCTAGCAATTTTGAGTTTCGTAGGGTTCTTATCATGAGTAGGTTAGGATATGCCCAGCCTTGGCTTTCTGCTACAATATGATTTGAAGTTTTTCTTCCTTCTATTCAGCTCCTTCTAGAATGGCTGAATTTATTGAAAAGGTTTGTTTGAATAAGTTTCATGAAGGTTGTGATCTTCTACATGCTTACATTTTCTCAAAAGAAGGCCTTTACGTTCTCTCTCTCTCTCTCTCTCTCTCTCTCTCTCTCTCTCTCTCTCTCTCTCTCTCTCTCTCTATTGGGCACGAGCTTCACCAAATCTATGAATATTAAATCTATGAACATTGGTTTCAACTATTTTGACCCACTTAGAGCTAAGTGGATTTGTTTTCTTGGTCATTAGATACATGCCTCAACAGTAGAATTTTCACCTGGGGGACATCTACATGTGAACATTTTAATTGTACCCTCAAAGAGAGGTAGGCACGAGGACCCCTCGGCCATGACAAATGTGTGTCTGCATGTGGGAATGTCATTAAAAGAAAGGTTTCCCTTGTTTTAACATTTGATTGTTATCTAGGAAAAATATGTAAAGATTGCTCTTATTATTCCCCCCCCCCCCCCCCCCCCCCCCCCCCATCAGTTTCACTTATTTATGATTTCCATTATCGTTGTCTCTATGTAATGAAACAACTCAAAGCCATCATCTAGCAAGAGTATTAAACAGAAGAAAAAGATTAAAGAAAAATATGCTATTATGGTGCACCCCAACAATTCATTCCACATTGATCCACGTCTTGGTCCATGTCCAAAGTTTTCTGTTTTGAGTTTTATTGTTGTTAGGGTCAGTGGCATATAGGACTAAGTTGCAACATGTTATGACATTTTTTTTCAGACATAGACAGTGAATTTAATGTTAGCAACATTATCTAAAGCTCAGAGCTCACGGTTCAAATATGTGACATACATTTGTCAAACCACTGATAGCAAGGTGCCAAGTGGCAGACACCTAGTCTCTTTAGTATATTGACCAGATATGGATTCCTAGAATCCTAGTCCTGATCCACAGTTTGCAGTATCTCTCCTTGGCCAGTGATTCCACCCACACGTATATATATTGGCCTCCAGTCCTGTATGCAACGGTTGCTTAATTATGGAGCTAATTCCCTGTGGCTAAGTGACCATGGATAAGGAGGTTGTGCTTCTCCTGAGTAGAACATTAGTCAATCCTATTGATGGTTACACCATTGAAATGTGAATTGCAAGAGTTAGGTTAAAGAAGAAGAAAAAAAATCTGAGTATGAGTTTTCGAATCAAGTTGTCACACCAAGTTGAATTCGCACGGAAGATGCCATTTGATCTTCAGGATTAATTCCTTAAATAGGGTGGGTGGTAACTGGTAAGAGCTCATTTGATTTCAAGAAATCTATTAGGCCCTATCTGTTTTGTGAAACTGAATTCATATGTATTCTAACAAAATAAATTTTTAGAGCCTATCTGTGAGATCAGATCCACGAAAAACCAAGTTGAGCTCCCACTAATCGTAAGGAGTTTATGCAGAATTGGAGAAAAGTTAATTAATTATTTTACTTTTCCTCACACAAAAAATAATCGCACCAAACATGGGTTACTCATATTGAACTAAAGTGTTTTTGCTTTACAAGCTTTTTCCATGAAAACACAGCCCCACAAATGTACCCAAACAGCATTTAAAATTTAATAGATAAATTAAAATAAAAGGTGAATATAAATTATGGATATCAAATATGCTTTTTATGGCAATTAAATTTGTAAATTTATTCCAACCAAATAAATTATTTTTCATTTATTTTGGAAATGAAACACTCTCAATAGTAGTGTATAAAGAAATTGCTAAACTGATTCAGACCGATCAGAACCGGATCGGTTTTATAGTAGATCGGTTCGGTCACGGTTCGGGTTTCCGTCAAACCGTTGGGTTCGGTTTGAAGGTGCAGTTAAACCACTCAAACCAAACATAACTGAACTTTTATATCTTTTACTTTTTCAACTTTGTACCTCTTTCCTATTTTTAATAAAGTTTTGTTACCGTTTCGAAAAGAAAAGGAAAACCGAACCGAATAAAACTAATTATATAAATATATATTTTTTATAAGATATATAAAAGAATATAAAAAATTACTTGAAGAAGACTACAGCCATAACTCCGTTACTTGAAGTCCAACGTCTCTCACCAATTGAACTGTCATTCTTATATAAATAAATTAAAATAAAATAAAAGCGTAACCGAAGTTCCTTTCGGTTCGGCTCGATTTGAGCACATATGCAGTTGAGTTTGATCCAATTTAAAAAAATAGAAAATCAATGAATTCGATTTGATTGATGATTTTCTCTTCTAATCGACAAAAATGTTAGTTCGGCTAATAGAATCTCAACCTCTCTAAAGATGATATTGCCAAATTTTCAAAAAGCATGGGAGGCAGAAAGATACTTTCCGGACATGCAATCTTATCAAATCACATGTGAGGGTTTTTTTTTATGTAAAACTTGGATGGGATATCCGTAAATAAAAGGGAAGATTGGTGTCCCTTGTGTCATTTTAAGAGTAGAAGGTGGAGAATTAAATGACGTTTTCCTCGATAGGGAAACAAGAGAAGGGGGAAAGAAGAGGAGTAGAAGAAAAGAAAAGAGAGGGGGGGGTGAGTGTGACCTCATCTCTTCTCAGGTTCATGCACAAAATCCCAAATCTTATTACAAATGAGGAAAACATTTGTATGCAAGGACGCTAATATTATATAATTGGAGACAAGGACAAAAGTGGTGGGTCCCGTCAGTAGTGAAGATGCATTGAACCGGTTCGACCATCGAGGAAGAGCTTTGGACTCATCGACGATGACGTGTCGCATCTTTTGTTTAACTTCTCTGCCGACTCCACCAGTATTAAATTACAAAAAATGCCACCACCAGATGATCTCTTTTTTGTCCACACGGGATGTGGAATTCCTTGAATCCTCTTATTGGGTTAGAGCATTAGAAAATGCTTGTAATTTGGGGCTGGAATTTAGAAATTTGAAAGGATAGGAGACTTTTAAGTGGTCAAAATTCGAAATCTTAATTAAAAAAATAGAAAATTTAAAACTGCTAAGGCGACAACCATCACATCATTATTTATAATATAAATTTCCATTTTATTCTCTCAGACCTCAAACTCGAGATCATAGAATGGGTCGGCCATGGTTCATTTTAATTCTTGACTCATGAAATTATGGTTAGCTTGTCAAGAGATGGATTTAGTATAATAACTTTAGGGCTCCCATGCTTGGGGTTTTTTTCTAACTAGACTTTCATATATTGGCAATTCATGATAGTAATGTGAGTTGGTGGCGCCTTCTTCCTAGCATTTGAAGTTTTCTATTTAAATTGTGAAATATCAGTATAAGGAAAATGCCCTATGAAAACATCACTTTCGGCCAATATAAAATTCTCCAAGTTTTAATTTACTAAATGTAGTTACGTACTTGAGTAATTGATGAAACCCAGTGAGGATAGAAATTAGAGAAATCTAAAATCCCAACAAGAGTTCTCAAACTTGTTTAGAGGATTCTACCATTCGAGTATAAGGATGTATGTAAGAATTTAACAAGCTATCACCAACTGTAATAGCATAGTTTTTATACTAACTATGCTATTTTTGGGCCTAGTGAATCAAACAAAGAGGGTTCATGGTCATGGGTATTTTGGTAGTTGTACCGGTACTTTTTTATTGACTAAGATATGGTTTCTTTGGGGATAAGAAAGAGTAATGTGTAACCCATATTATACAGAGTGAACCTAAAGGAGAGTTGAGTTTCTTTTACGTGAACGTAGATAAGATTGCCGAACCACGTAATTTTCTTATGTGTGATTGCTTGTTCTTGTATGGTTGATTGCTTGTTCGATCGCTGATTCACGTTTCTGCATACACGTGCACAACATTTATCTCCAGTATTGAGAATATGTAAGAAATAAAAACCATGGTGAGAATTTAACTATGTCATCTCTAGTATGAAATACCATGATTTTTATACTAACTATGCTATCTCCATTCTACGATACCATACTATCTCCAATTGGAATATCATGGCTTTTATTTCTCACCTTAGGTCTTCTTCCCTTACCTCACTCGAGGTATACTCTCTAACCTAGGTACAAGAAGAAAAAAAAAATCTATCTCCAACTAGATTCACAGACCAAATAGTGCTGTCAATAACTCCCAATAGTAAGAAATCCCGCCAGGGATCCTTGTCAATAAAAGACTCCTATGGCTAGCTTCTTTGTTTACATGATATATGATGATTCTTTTTAAAGGAACACTTGATTTCCCCAAATGTTGCCTTCTAGCTGGATTCATTATTGATCAAAAACCGATGATGCTTGTGTGGGCAAATGTTAAAAGTCCATATATACTTCACCATGTTATACACCCCATACGGCCCACCTAAGGCCCCACATGATCAGTCCAATCTCAATAGTAAAAACCTCTCTTCTATGGAGTCATAGTTGATACTAATCTGATGGATTAGACCGTTGGATTGAAATAAAATTAAAAAAAAAATTATTTTATCCTAATATCATTAAATTTGAGGGACAAAGATCAAGAGGTTATGATGAGGGGACCAGATCAAAATTTCATATATGGGCTAGTCCCATTTGAATATTTTTATCCCCCACCCCCAAACCCAACTCATTTGTGATTGATGGGACTCAAGTCGGCCCTACAAGTTGTATTGCATAGGACATGCACCTAAACAGTACAACCCCACGCACGCACACATACAAAACAGAAATATAAAGGGAAATGCAAAATTCTTTAGTGAATAAACATAATATTATTAATTTTACTATGTTAAAATTAATCTAATCAAGCTGTGATTTCCATATATTTAAAATGTAATGAACAAAGGTTAAATTTATTTACAGCTCTTTGGAAATAACTCAAAAGGTATATTAACATTAAAAAAAAAAAAAAACATCATGTTCTAATAATGAAACTATTTTGACTTATTAACCACCAATTATTATTTTTTAGGGCCCATTTGTTTCATGAAATCGAATTCATAGGAACATATTCCTAAACTACACCAAAAACGGGAAATTGGAACGGATTACCATTTCTAAACCGTGTGTTCCTAATCCATTCATTCGTTCCAATTTTCTATTTTTGGAACGGATTAGGAACGATTTAGGAACGGATTAGGAACACACGGATTAGGAACGATAATCCGTTCTAATTTTCCGTTATTCGTCTTTCTTCCCATACAATTTTGGAAAGAAAGGCGAATACTTATAAATAGCTATTAGAAAATCTCTCATTTAATGAAAAACGAACTAAGAGGAGATGCTAAATGAATGCCTACTCATCGCCCTAGTAATTCAAACCTAAGGTAAATATTCATCAAATAATCTCTTATTTAATGAAAATTGATTTGAGATAAGATGAAAAATGAATACCCAACTATCACTCTAATAATTCAAATCTTACAAAAGCAAAGTCACATGTTCTATGATATATCATTCAACCCTTAGCTCTTTCGTAATCATTTATTAAAGCCCATTATGCAATGAGTTCCAAGGCTCTCAATATATCTTTTGGTACCAAACTTGGGCTTATGTCGTTTTCCTTTCATCTTTTACTATTAATATATAGTTAAAATATCCTCACATTGACCTTGCTAAATTCAAAGTGATCATAATTTTGCACATTTGGACAGGGGCAGACTCGAATACATCCATTTGGGGGCGGTCGCACCTTTGGTAATGAGAATTCTACCTTTATTTTAAAATTTCATATAAAAATCATGCGTCCGCCCTTAAAATTCACATAAAAATCTTAAATTTATTTTTAAAATTTAATTATTTGTTTGGATTCACACCCCTCAAATGAAAATCTTCCATTTGTTATTGTCTTCGAATATTAATAATTGTAAAAAAGTTTATCCTGATTAGTTGCTTGATGTTTAAACTTTGAAGACCTAAAAGCATAGACTTGTTTCATCGCTTGCAGCTTCCAATGAATGCAAAAATGCGAAGATCTCTTGACAATGATCGAGGATTCCACTATTCCGGAAAGATTTGATGTGACATATTTAAAACCTTCAATCATGCATCCATTTTGATACCGACGAAAGAGAGCATCTTTATACTTTATGAGTATGAGTATAGTGTAGCGTCGGCCATACATATCAATGGCATCAAGAGCATTGCCACACTGTGGGGCCCAGGAAATTATAACTTGGAAGATGTATGTGAAAGAAATATTTGAGAGAGGGGCAAGTCTCTAAAAAAAATACTTAAATTTTAGATTTTTTTTGGAGGATTTTAAAAATTTTCAATTTTTTTTTTAAATATGGGTGTGGGTTCAACCGCAAACCCTTGCACATGGGTTGGCACTTGTTGACACATATAAAGTTGTGCGGGAGAATTATTGGGTTATAGAATTTGACTTGGGGTTTTCTTAAATATTATCACGAAAATGTTATAATAATAAATAAAATTTTAAATTACATGAATAGAAATACATAGAGAAGGGTTTAAAAACGGTTTGTTTTTAATTTACAATGATTAATTCAATCTACATCACATCACAGGTACAACTCAATACAAATGAGGTTTTGGGACCAAATGGCACATAATCCCATATCGATCCATTCTCAACTCAAGGGCTTGTAAAGAAAAATCTAGGCCATGTGGTAGGAGTTTCTACCTGCATATTTTGCTGATGCCACACGCCTGTTGGGCATTGACTCTCAACAACTCCGCGAGCCAATTGGAAGATTATTAATAAATGATTGCTTGTGATGTTCCTATCAACCAAAGACTTTGATATTAACTAAAGGTCAGCCAAAACTAACAATGAGAGTTAACGAATCAAAACTTTACACCGTGAAATCATTGATAATTCAGTGGTAAGGCACGCTCTCACCCTACCTAATCTTTTCGACCAAATCTTTGATGGCTCCATGGCAAGGCACCAGTGTCTCATGCACAATCAAGGCTTGATTCTTAATTTTTATATGAGAAGTATCACTCCTAGACAAGTGATCAAATCTATAGAAAAGAAAGTCCAATATCTTATGAAATAAAAATGATCAAGGAAAGAAAATCTTTTTAACAAGGGAAATAGAAAAAACACATATATATTCAACTTTCATAAGTATTTGATTTAGGAGAATGTTTATTACGTGCATATTGCATATAGCTTATATGTAGCCCAGCTCATAGGGCTCGCTTAAATGCAAGTTCTTTTTAGTGGGAGGTGGCCCAGGTGGGTAGGTGGAAACGTCTTCTCATGGATGGAGAGATTAAAAAAAAAAAAAAACAGCCCCATCAGATTATCCTAGCCCTTAATTTAATATTATCAATATTTAATGACATCTTAATTATTGATTTTTTATAAGATTTAATTCAACGGTGAATGAAGGTTCACTAAGTGTAAAATTGGCTTGATATCAAATCGTGGGATAAAAAGATTATCAAAGGGCCAATATTGATGAAAGGCCGGCTCCAAGTGGGTCCCATAGTGCTAATTGCACTTGCCGTTGTTGATACGAAAATATCATCTTTTGATCTATTTATCATCATTTGATCTGTTTTTAATTTTTTTTAATATATATTAAAAAACGACTCTCCTAAGTTTTTAAGTTGAGAGTCAATTTTTAGAGCTGAACAAGCCCAAGTCACGAGCTTTCCAAACTTGTCCGCGAAAATCAGATTGATGGGAATTGGGGCCATAGTATAGAAAATGGAAGACTTTTTTTTTTTTAAAGGGCCATATTTCTAGTTTACTACAAGCCACCTTTCTATTGCTCTATTCTATATAAAAAAATATTCATCATTTTTGGAGGAATCCAACTGGCTTTCAAAAGTAGTGAATGCATTTATTCAGTCTTACTAATAAAATAATGCTTTTCACACTATTAATTTCCATTAATCTAGAGGTTGTTACTGATAAGGGATAGACTTCTCGACGAAAAAACATACAAAAAGGGATAGACTTGAGCGCGTGGCCTGCACAATCCATGTATATTTTATTCTGAAAACTACAGTGTCCTGATGCCGCCCTTCACATTCACCTGGACATTGGTGATTGGACCCATATGTTCTCATATTTCAAAGATTCTCCCCGCAAGTTCATGAACGAGGGACACCTAAAAGGCTAAAATCCTTGAGATATAAAAACCCAAAGTAAAAGTAGCATGATTGTGGCCGGCAACACTAATTTCATGGCGCAGCTCAGTTGATTTAATACCATAATTTATATTGAAAAATTATAAGTTCAAAATTACACTACTACACCAACCAGACTATTTTTCTCCGAAGTGATTAGTAAATTAAAGTCGAAAAAATTAGAAACCCTCTGATAGTAATTAAAAAAAAAAGACTGGCAAAACCTTTCCTTATATGTTCTCCCCCCTATTCGGTATGATGGGGCTCACCTATGATTGGTCCCACCATTTTGACTCACCAAATATCCTATGAATTTACACTCTTGGGCCTTCAAAATTATGCTGATAGAAGACATTTGAACTATAAGGATAGGGTTGGCATTTTATCTAATTCTAACTCATGATAAGTCATTTTCATCTATTCATTGCTCTAGATTAGAATGAAGTAGATGGGCCTCAACGAGAAGATTTGTGCCAATCTGGATTAATTTGATACAAGTCAGTCCCCGGAAAGCCAGAAAGAGGGATGACTTTCAAGCATTTATTTTATTGTTGTAAACCTAATTTTCCTTTTTTTTTTCTAAACCGGTCAAGGCTGTTTAATGGTAATAATTAAAAAGCTCACACTCTTTCAAATTCTTGTTGGAAATAGAATTATCAAGTGTGTTAGGATTTTGAGTGTTGGCTAATTCATGGGTTGGACAAAACTCTGGGTCCATTGAATTGTAATTTTTATTTTTAGAAAATGAATGTGTTTCTGCTTTGAAGATAGAAGCCTAAAAGGATTAGGAGTTAAAAGACTAGAATGATTAAAGGAAGAAAGTCATGCAGAATTAGAATTAGAAAATCGGATAGAATTAGAAGTATGCTAATGGGAGAAAAATAAGTAGGATGGAATTGGAAGATAAAAGTTTGGAAGAAATAGAAGTGCTGAAATCTTGGATCTATAGAAAAGGGGTCCGCTCGAGCACACTTCCTTTTGCTCGAGCAGATGTAGCCAGAAAGTCACCAAACACTGAAACATAACCTCAGCCGCTCGAGCGGACTTTCCATTCGCTTGGGCGAACAAGGCGACAAACGTCCAAACTGCTTGTTTTATTCTTAATCTTAAGTAACCTTAAGCACATCCTCAAGGCTATTTAAAGTATTCTAGGGCTATCCTAAAGTGGTATTTTACCTCTCAAAGTTCTGAGTTAAAGATCTAATTGATAGAATAATTCTCTAGAGTTTTTTTTTTTTTTTTTTTTTATTGAAGTCATGTGTTGAAGAGATCATCTAGAGAGCAGCTTCTTCTACTTCCTTAGTAGAAAATCATCTTCTTTCGTAGTAGATTTGACGAGTCAAGCGCTGGATTGAATCTGTTGCAATCAACGGTGTAAAGTTGTTGATGCGTGAAGCTACACAAAAGGTAACTACAGTTCTTAGGTAGGGGATATCTGGGGAGGAATCTGTGAGTGTCTTGTATTTGCGATATTCATAATGCTGCTTGATTATTGATACAGTTCGAATCCATGGTTTTTTACCCGGTTATGATTTTCCATGTTATATCCGGTGGTGTCCTATTGGTGTGTGCTTTTACTCTTTATTATTTGTTTATGCTCCATATTTTATTTGGCTTGCATACATTTAGGCTGACAAGTTGACCAATCTAGAGATCTATACCCAAATCCTTCAAAGTGCTAATCTTTTTGCCAGGTTGGCCATAGGGAGAATACAGGACAGTCCAATTGGTTAGATATCGCGTTTCACATAAATATGTGTTTTTTCTCTGAGTAAACAAGGATTATCTTTTCACGAGAGTGGTCGTTATCTCATTAGTGCAAGCAAGTTTCTCTTTTTACATGAGTAGGCTTTATCTCTTGATGGCTAGGTTTCAATATTAAATTTTCTTAGTTAGTCATTCTTTTTGAAATAAATTATTTTTAATATTTTCCCTCGGGTGAAGTCCACTCCTTAACACCTCAAGACGTTCGGTCATGCTACTCGTGTACCAAGAAAACACTAATATTCAAAATGTAATGAAAATTTATAGCATTTTAATGAATAATTTAATTGTTATAATATCAATTATTGCCAAACAAGTTTACTTTGAAGAGTTCATGAGATGATGCCAACCAACCAAGGTTTTGAAACTTTCTCAATCAGACATAAAACTGAACAGAGTTCACAAGAGACACAGTCCCTGTCTGATGAGGCTAATAATTCCTAAATAAAATTTGGATAGTGTGTGGATCTGATTGTCCAATCCTCACAGAAACAGTCAGCTCTTGGCTCATCCCTTCACTGAAAAGTGGGCCCACTTTACAAAGCAACTTGGAGGGTTAGGTCATCCATGTGGGAGATGCAAACTTTGCACGTGCTCTGCCGACTGTCATCAAAGTTCCTACAACCAAAGGGCATTGCAAGGAGCCACTAAATTCGATCCACCTGCCCCCTGTCAAAAGGACACACTAGGCACAACTCTCAATGTTGAGAGAATCAATGTCTTATCTTAAGCCGTGAACTCTCCTGTCCTCCGTAGGTTCTGATTGTTCATCACCTTGTTTGGCCCACTTGCTCGATCGAGGTGTATACGTAAGCTCCTTTTGCAGTTTGCCTGTCTCAATTCCAAAGTTTCAGTTGTAGTTTGTCTGGTTATTGGCCCAGAACAAAGAAATACTTCTAAGAAGTAAGAAGTAATAACACTTCTGTATGTCTCTATGTATTGAGATCCATGAAATGGGAAATGATCGATGGCTAAGAATTAAGATGCCAGGGAAAAAAAATCAAAACAGAAGGAAAAGTAAAATGTATTTTCATGGAAAAGCTTTTCCGTCACTTGATGTGAATGCTCTAGATAGGAAATGCTGCAAAACTAATTCAGGATTTCAGGATTCTATGAAAAAGTGTTTCAATGAAATTAAATAGGTAGGATTAAAAAACTTCATGGAAAAACATAAGTATGCAAGGAGCTCACCTAGGCTCACCTCTTACAAAGATTCCCCCATTTAAGACACTATCCAACCATTAGTGTGAACAAGTCCTAATTTGACACTCATCAAAAAGTGTTACTCGGTGTTAGATTGAAATCCAAGAAAATGATGTCTCACAAAACTATTCAATATGAGAATTGTCACTCAAGGGTGGAGATGATTTAACGGGGTTGATATTTTACATACCATGAGTATTTTTGAGACCTTTCCATTCCACCTCCACTATGACTCCCATAGGCCCAGGTGGGCCCAGTGAGTTCATTGAACTTACGCACCATCAAGCCCATTGCACCAGATCAATGATAGAGAGAACCAGATCAGAAAGAGAGAGAGAGAGAGAGAATAGACCATAGCCATTTACCAATTTGAACCCATGAATTTTCATTTATGCTTAATTTGAGCAATCTTCCATGATTTAAAAAGATCCAAATAAGCCCCATCATTTTACCCCAATGGATGGTGGATACCAAATGCTCACAGGGGCATTTAAACCATGTGGTTCGATCTCTTTTCAACTGTGCAAATCCTTTTGCCATTGTTATGAGTTATGACCATTGACTCACTTCCTGTTTAGGAGTAAGGAGAAGAGCATCTGATACGTATATCCATTTTATTTGTGTGTGGGAATCCTATTCAATTTGACAAAATTGGATGCTTATCAGGTGACAAAAAATACAGGAAAGTAATCATCTTTAAAATTGCTTGCACTGTATTTAGGTATAATTTTTGGTCCACCTGCACTTCACCTCCCCCTTCCCAGAGGGAGAAAGAGAGAGATGAGCATGGATATATTATTATGCAAGTTACACCTATAATGTAATTATTATAAATAAACTAAGAAAAGGACATATGGATGGGTTCAGTTGCTTGTCTAAGACCCTTCATTTGAGTGCTATCTTACCATATTTTTTTCTCCTTTTTCTTTCTTCTTCTTGACACATTTTCTTGCATTTTATGATCACCTTCTTACAATCTCCAAGAGTCAAGCTGATGCTTTCCAATTATTGTTACATTGTTCCATTACCAATTACATCAACTCAGTGGATAATGTGACGTAATCCAGCACCCATGAAGTGCCTCCAATGTTCATCGAATCCGAAGATTTCTATCCATCCTTCATTAATGTATTATAATTATCCCAATCCCCTGAACCAACTTGATTGCATCAATTTATTTCTACCACCAAATAGCCCTTTGATGTAGACCTTTATAGTGAGAAGGAATTGAGCATTAATCCACACAACAGCTTCTCAATCATACTCTTTTTTTTTTCTTAGGTTGGACTAGTGGCCATGAGTGTGATACTATCAACTTGACGACTTAAGGATCAATCTAAGGATATGTGTGTGATAGTAAGGTGCCACCAACCTTACATTTTTTTTAAAATAAAGGACAACACAGCCTCTTCCAGAAACTTAAAAATTGCTAGCAAGTAAAGAAATTAGCTCAGCTTCATATAAAACATCAAAAGCCTGTTTGCAAGGAATAAACATATGACCACTAGTCCTTTTTTTTTTTTTTAAATCTTGTGAACTGCTTGTACTTTTTTTTTAATAATAAAAAAAAGGAACAACTTGTGTTTCCTGATATCCATTAACAAGTAACAACCACCTTTATTTTCAATTTTTGCCTACAAGTACCACTTCCTTCAGAAGGCTATTCTCATTAATTAGTTTATGAGCAAGATGGTTGTTTTTTTTTTAAGAAAGAACTTCAAAGAATAGATTTAAATCAGATCACAAAGCTAAACAGTAAAATCCTCAAACCAAACCTACCATTTAAAAAACTAGAACCCCTTTGAGCAAGATAGTGACCAGGCCATTAGGGGTTCTTGGAATAAAACCAAAAGACATTTAGAGGACCAAATTAGACAACTTCATAACATATAAAATGATAAGAGGATAAAGCCCAATCCCACAAATTAACCAACCTGCAACATATTGTTTCAATCACTTCCTTGGCATCTGAGTAGATCATGATTCTCAAAAAACATCTACTCATCACTACTGTCCTTAATGCAAAGAGGATTGCCTGCACTTTAACTTCCTCGGACAAGTTGACACTAAAAGCCTTTAGCAATATCTATGTTTAGAGTTATGTATAGCTAAGAAAAATTGGTCGTGTGCGCGTAAATTGACAAAACCGAGGATCTCCAAATCCCATGGTAGAGGTTTTTTTCGAAAATTATCAAAAATGAGGATCTACAAAAAGAGAAAAAAAAAGTTCAAATTTACGTACGATCAATTTTAGATGGCCAACTTCAATGCATGCTAAGCAATACAACAGATTGGAACTAGAAAGTCTAAGTGTGGATGGTGAAAAAATGAAATAAAATATCAGATTTAAACTATCATTGAATTTGTATCTGGAAGGCTGGCTGTCTTGGCCACCGTTCATCCAAGGGGTTCCAATCAACTAATATTGACTTTACTCAATGTGCTTAAGATTCCTGATTGCTGTTCATATATGCTGACATTATAAGATGCCAAAGGCACAAGGTCAGTCAGTAGTGGCAATGTATTGAATTCAGTGTCCAAAGACAATGGTTTTTGCTTGCTATATGGGAATCATGCACTGTATCCTCCAACCATCATGTGGTCGAAATTGGAACATTCGTTTTCTCCAGCAATTGAAATTGAGTTTTGGTGGGGGGGGGGGGGGGGGGGGGGGCGGCGGGTTAATTGAATGTTGAACACATACAATGTTTGTGACAGGAACATGACAAGTAGACCATTAATTTTTATTTACTTTCAAATCTTCATCATCTGAATTATGACCTTTTCACGTCGATTTTGACCGTGGAACGTGGCTAAGTTGAACATTCATTCCATTCAACCGGGGTGGTTGGTTAGGACTTGGGACTTAAAAGGCCATTTTGACGACAGGGGTCTGATGTTGGCTTAAAACCATTATTTGAAGAAAGGAAATCAACGTCGGCAGATTCATCGGTGCTTGGATCATTTGAGTGGCATTTTTCACTTGTACATGACCCAATAATTTTACTTGATGTTTCCAAAATGGTTATTAAAAGGGTCGGCCTCAAACTAGATCGATACTTGTTACCCTCGGTGGTCAGCCGGACGTAAACATAGTGTTTTGAAGCCCATCCCGTTTTGAATTTATATGAGGGGGAGACAAAATTAGGCTGGATTAGTACGAAGCCAAATCAAGAATCAGTAAAATATGTCAAGCCCCGTGCGTAGTCAATTAGGGCATGTTCGGCATCATTTAAAAAATGAATGAAGAAAAATTTATCAGACAAACGTTTTTATATAGGTATTGTATTGCTAGGCCTCAGAGAAGCGTAAGGGTGCACGGCAAAAAAGAAAGTAAGATATATCAATAGAGTTTTGGTGAGGGTAGGGTTTGGAAATTTGCAAATGGTCAGGCCAAGTTCTTTACAATGAGTTCAACTCCAAAACGAGAAGTCCAAATACATTTTTGAATTTTGCACGAGCAATTTGACTTTATATGTTTCTTTTCAACATCTGTGGTAACAAACGAAGCAAGCGTAGTACCTACTCAAAGTGAAAGCTGGATGGTAATGGCTACCTACCAGAAAACAAAGAAAATGGCTCGATAGGTAAGATTGAACAATCCGTGACCAAAAGTGATTCATGAGTATGGGTTTGGAAGGGGATGAAAACGAAGGTGAAATACACTTGTAGGAAAAAAAGGAAACACTTCGTGCATAAAGTAAGTGCCTGTTTTGGAAGTCTATTTCTACCACTTTATTGTCTTAAAACGGATTTACAATGCATTTAGTAAGTTTGGAAGCTACATTTGCCATATCTGATTCAACCCATATAAAGACGAATAATGTCTGTATAGGACAATACAAAGGCCATGTTTGGTATCTCTACTAATTTTCTGACAGACCAGTAAAAGTAGAGCCATAAAAAAAAAAGAGTCATACAAAGAAGATGCCAAAGCTCTATTTTTTTTTCAGCTGCCCACTTTTTGAGCATTTGGATTTTAGAGGATTTGCATCTAAATGTCTAAAACGGACAGAAGCCAGAATGTTGTGTCAAACGTTCTTATTTTCATAACCTCTGTCTACTTTAGACATTTAGACAAATAGAGGTGCCAAACATGGGCTAAAAAGGGCTGATTTGAAGTAGACATTCGCCTCTGATTTGAACTAGTTGGGCTCTCGGCATGATGGGTTGATACAATTTATAAGTTGAATCGATACATCAAGGCCCAGCCTATTGAGAGGCAGTAGGTTTCAGTTGAACTGACAATTTGAATAGAAAAGGTCTAACAAATTCAATACTGGCCTTGAAGAAAAAGGCCCAATCCGTTATTGCCCTACCTAGTAAATTTTGTGACATCCTGTGGAAAAGGCTCAAGACAAGTTCCCTTGGGCACTGTCTCTATGAAACTGCTCAAAATCATGCTTATTGAATCACAATCAGATCTTGCTTGCCTAAAAAAATAACTGAAATCTTGTTTTCAATCAAGATATACGAGTTGTTAGAAACTAGTACTTTAGTATCATCTAACAGATAGTTTTGGCCCATTAGTTGAGTGGGAAAAACAGCCTGCCTTAATCAACATATTTAGCACAAAGGAGTTTGTATTTTTCAAATAGACTTGCAAAAGCTGTAACTTTTTCACACCTGAATGTTAGGCCAGATAACTAAATAGAATGGGCTTGGATAATATTCAGCATGACCTGGCGGGCCCATGACACCCTCAACCCAGACTTACCCTCCCAGCCCAATAACTCCTTTTAAAACATGACCTTAGTTGCATGTCTGTAATGAGTTTGTTTTGTTCTTGGGCCAACAGACTGGGTCCTTTCTTTAGTTGGGTTGGGGCAGATCTTAATAGGTTAAAAGTCTCAGCCTATGAGTTGGTTTGGCTTATGGAGCAACTTGCTAAATAAATCCTTTCATTAGTTGGGTTAGGGCTCTCTTAATAGGTTACTACTACAGGTTAGGCTTTTTTCTGCAGAAGATGCCAGTTATGAGAATCATGTGTTGGATGGACCTTGACCCGATTAGATTTGTTCCCTTTTTTCTTAAATGTTGGGAGACTGGTCTCCGAGAGATACTTTCTTGTGAGAATCTAGGGATCGATCCCTGGGTGTGTATGTGTGTGAGCCTAAGGTGTCAATACCATTCAACCCCGTAACCATGTTAACCTAGACTTGCCCATATGATTTTCACAACTTAGTACAAGAAAATTGGACCATTGCCATTAAAATTGAGATTTGAAAAGATCCTTAAAAAGGCATGTTTGTTTCATGTAATTGAATTCTTAGTGAAGGTTTTTTAGGACCCACTAGAATGAATTACTAGTTCTAATTTAACCAATCAATGCAGCGGAAATAAACCAATCAGACAGAACTAGCAAATAAATCTACCAATCACACACCACAAGAAGGCAGACACAAATTTTACCGTGGAAACCCTTTCCGGGAGTAAAACCACGAACCAGAAATCAAGAGTTCACGAACAGTTTACAAGATATACTCACAAGCTCCTGTACCTCAGTCTGTACCTCGACCTCAGGACTGTAGTTGTTCTTGCACAGAATCCACTAACACGGCTTCCACCGTGCACCGTTCTCCTTACTTGATCTCCTCGCACCTTGTCCACCAACATGATCAATCTTCTACAAGAGAGTAGAAGCAACAAAACCTTCTAGAGCAGTCCTTCAGAACAATCTCTCAATGGCTCTAGAGAAACAAGAGAATCTCTCTTAGGGTATTCTAATCTCAGATCAAGAGAGATAATTAACTTCTTGTGTATCTTGTGTGTCTTCTTTGGGTTGAGAGAATCACCCAATTTATAGGCCTAAGTTCGTGCATTAGTCTTCTAATTAAACTCCAATCAGAAGAGAAATCAGCCCCAAACTCTATTTAAAGAGTTCTACCCGAACTGGGCATTCCCGTCATTCTCGCTATAGCGAGAATGAGTCTCGCTATAGCGAGACATCACACTGTCTCACAGATTGTGTAATCTGTTTGTATGCTTCTGACATGTATTGTGTCATGTCTTGTCATGTTGCCTTTTTAAACCTAACACTTAGGAATCTCAAGACCGAGTTTCCATAAATGGTTATAACCTATTTATTTCTTGTAAATGAGTTATAGGAACTTTAAGACCATGTTTTTATAAATTGTTGAAAATAAAGAATCAAAGTAAATACCTAAAAACGATCATCAAATCATTTAATGGAAATTGAGTAAAAATTGCATGGAAATGAATAGCCATCTATCACCTTAGTAATAAGATCGTAGGAATGTGGAAGCAATATCTATATCTATATTCCGTATCTTTCAACCCTAACCTCAATTCTTCACCCTTTACTTCTTTAATAATCCTTGGGTTAGCTCATTTGATCATGAATTCCTATCCCGGGTATTCTTTGCAAATAAACAAATGCTAAATGTAATCTTGAATTTCTCTTGCTGAGAATATTGAGTAACATTGAAGATGCATGTGGGCGAGGAGCGGACGTGTTGACCAAGGAGCATCAATTGCTCCATGGTGAGTTTTTTAAGCCTTTGGAGCTAGGGTTAAGTCAAGCTTGATAATTAGTTTGTAATGGATCATGGAAACTAGGGCCTGAACTGTATGCCTATATATTAAATGGGTCGGGTTAGGGCTGACATTACATAGCAGGAAGCTTTACTAGACCAGACCCATTGGCATCTCTAAACATAAATAGTTTTGACATTCAGATTCAATTGTTAAAAAGAGGGCACCTACAAACTGGGTTTACTAAATCCAATCTATTGGGCCTACCAAAATGCATGACACTTATAGGTGAGGCAGATGGAAAGTCATAATGTGGATGAAAAGTGCCCAGAAAGCATCAAAATCAATTGATGATCACCATAAGATTTAAAGGTCCAGAGTTTGATGGTTATAAAAGTGTTGACCAGCGTAAATTTCTCACTTGCAATTCCCAGCCCTTTTCCAAATTCTCCTAAACCAAACCGATCCATGTTGAGCCATAGTTTATACATTGACATTGTGGGATACTTTCGACAAGTCCCAGATCTAGATCAGCTTTTGATCTTCAAGAGTGAGCTTAACCAGGAAAGAATTCCCAATTTGAGTTCTGGTTGGATCATAAATGTCAAAGTAGATTCAGATTAGGCTTGGCCCAAGTTACAGCTCTTGTTCAACAATCAATTAGGCCAATAACTCGGCCCATTTTTAGAGGTGTAAACTGCACGGCATGGCCCGCTTTGAGGCTGACCCAGTCGTGCCGTGGTCGGCTAGGGGACGACCTAGCACTGCCCACGGCACGGCATAAGGTTGTGCCATGCCCTGGCTAGGGGACGGCCTAGCACGGCCCACGGCACGGCATAAGGTTGTGTAGTGCCCCAAATGAGCTAGGTTGTGCCGCCCACGGGCCGAACCACAGTTCCTCTCCTAAAAAAAGTTAATTTTTTTAAAATCTTTTTTATATAAATTGAAAAGGTCTTTATAGACTTTTATGGTACTCAACTTGAAATACACTTGAAACTATTAAAATAAATGCACAAATATTGATACTAATTTATAAATAAAAAACTGAATAAATGCACAAGCACCATCGCCCAACACGACATGACCAAGTCCCTGGGTCATGTCGTGCCTTGCCTCGGCCCAGGGCTCCCTAGCCCAGCACGGCCCATCCGAACTTTTTCATGCTGTGCCACGACCTGAGTTTATTGGTGTCGGGCCGTGCTGGGCCGCCCAATTTACACCTCTAGGGCCATGTCTCCTCAAGGCTAGGAATATTTAATCTTCCTAAACAAAGTTCGAGCATAAAAAATTCGATACAGCAAATGCTTTTTGGTATAATAAAGGGTGTGCGGTCCACATGATCCCACACCCATACTGACCCCACATTAGATGACTAGGCATATGGGCCCCCAACTAAAAAGGATGGGCCTAAAAATTAAAACAGGATTCCTATTCATATTAAACTTGCTAAATAAAAGGGGGAGTCCCTCTGTGTTTGTCACGTGATGGGAAGGAACTATTATGTAAAACTATAAATGAAGGGGTTTAAGGCAAGGTTGCAAAACTCGACTCGTCCAATACAAAAAAAATGACTCGAATAACGTTAATGCGAAGACTCAGAAGAGCCATGTTTTTTTTTCAAAATAATTTCAAAAATATTTAAATAAGAATCTGTTACTTATAAAATATAAATATATATTTATTTACATGCATTCATTATAATCAATTCAAATTAATAAATCTATATGTGTAATAAAAGTACTACAATAAGAAAAATTATAAGAATATTGCATATTACATAATTTGTTAGTTCAAATATCGCATGTAAAAGATCAAATATAAATTTCAAATTACATTCCACTCATCATTATGAAATTGCTTATTCCAAGCTTTATGCATAATTACTTAAAAATAAAAATTAATTGTTTAAGATTAGAATTACCTATCAAATGGTTCAGAATGTAGATAACTTAGTAAAATGAGATTACTCGGGAGAGTCAAGAGTCAACTCGGCACATCATTGGATTCACTTGGCATCTTATTAATAAGACACACATCGAAAGAAGTAGAAGAGAGTTGCAAATCTCTCATGAAGAACAACATTGTATTTCCTAATCAAGAGATCTAAGCGATGAATAACATATGCATTTTACACTGAATTGGTTGCATGGTATTCTAATATAACGGATCCTCACCAGATTGATTGCGAAAAATCCAACAAGTGCTTCACTCTAACTTAACATTATCGACTTCCCGCGTGTGGGGACTCCTTTCCCACTTGAGCAGGCTGTCTTCAGGCTGTCTTCCCGTGTGTGTACGGGCTCTCACTTGGGTCTCAGCCCCCTTGACTGTGTTACTAAAATAAAATAAAATGAGAGAGAGATATTTCTTGACATTAC
This sequence comes from Litsea cubeba, assembly GCA_012931725.1. NCBI lineage: Eukaryota > Viridiplantae > Streptophyta > Magnoliopsida > Laurales > Lauraceae > Litsea > Litsea cubeba. The sequence continues at coordinate 69,769,813 of CM022950.1, read as the reverse complement.
TTTCAAACATATATACCTCTCTAGGTTTGTTTGATTGCAAGAGTCTTAAGGAACTTTATTTGAAGAAATTATGTAATTTAGAATTTTAAATACTATTCTCCAAAAACAATAAATATTTTAAAATGAATGAGTTTTAATTAATTAAAAAGGAGAATGAGGGATTGCCTTGGGTTGCCAATCCCGCCTCTCACCCAACCACTAGGAATTGATCATGTAAGTGCCTAAATATTATGGACTTGATGATATGGATTAGGATGAGGTTTAGTTCCCTTGATGAAGGTAGAATGCCTTAAACCTGAAAAGGGGAGGAGAAGAACAGCAGTCAAAGACCCTGACTGTAGTTAATGCAAGGCTCTCCGATGCCTAAGTTAATTCAAGAATTCAACAATAGGATGGAAATTTTAGAGAGACGGAGTAACGGCTATAGGTGTGATATATTGCGTTACCTGAGTTGGAGAGTGGTTCTCTATTTATAGGAGAGAGGAGGGTGAGGAGTCCTATGACTCTGACGGGTACTTTTGAGAAATATTATCCCATCATCACCTTTCCTTAATTGCAGTCCCATTAGCCCACCTTTCATTGAATGACAGTCATATTGGGCCTTACCCTGTTGACTTTTGGGCATAGTCCCATTGGGCCATGCCTGGAGCTCATACCCTGATGTGTACGTAGCCGTTGGATGCCGTTCTGTCAGGAACTATGGGCGGCGTAACGTACTCCTACGCGTGCCCATATCTTGTCACACGTCCCATTACGTGGTTGTGCACAGCTGTCAGTGCTTGTCTCGGCTAGCTTTCTGGCACCGTTGCCGAGATGCGTCACCGAGGCCGAGACACGAAGCCGAGGTCGGGAACGACCGAGGTTGAGAGTGACCTTGATCTCGGTTGGCACCCTGGCATTGCTGCTGAGGTGCGCGTGGCCGAGGCTGAGACATGATTAGCTGGAACTATTACTGAAGCTGATGTAATCTCAGTATCTTAGAAATATCCCCACACAGATCCTTAGGGTGCATTTTTGCAAGGACACTTTCTACAGAATATGCAAAGAACCCATTCCGCTTTTCGCCGCTTGTGCTCCATATGTAATTTGGTGCAATGAGATTTCGTTGAGCTAGAATTACGTTGGATTTCTGCGCTTGCGACGAAATGCTAGTCCGATACATGAGGCAAGAAATGATTTGCGCGACTTTTCCTCTTCCACAGTATCATACAAACACGCTCTAAAGTTTGCTTCTTTCCCCACACTTGGGCTTCCTCCTTTTTTTTTCTTTTTCTTTTTTCCTGTTACATCCCCAAAGTGATCTCCATTTTTACATAATGAAAACTCAAGCTATATATAGTGGACAATTTGACAATCTGAGCAGGACTGGAACTGTGCAAGGTGTGATAGATGATCATGGATAGCTGTGTGGGGGACATTTCCAAAGACACCGAGATCATCCTGGCTTCGGTACGTCTCAGTCGTTAGTCTCGGCAACAGTGCCAAACACCACCTCGGCAGCATTCCCAGTGCCCCGTCTCGGCAATGATGCCAGATTGCTCCCAGCTCGGCAGATCTTGGTCTCGGCCTCCTCCAGCTTGGTCTGCCTAGCTGCCTAGCTCGGGTCCGCCTAGCTGCGAGATGGACACTGACAACTGTCCTTCCATGAGTGTTCAAACACATTACGGAATAATGACAAGACAAGGAATTATATCCACCGCCCATGATCCTTGACAGAGCTACATCCACAGTTCCCTAAAGCGCCAGGGTAAGGCCAGGCAGGATGGGCTACGATGAGACTACCATTGAAGACAAAGTGGGCTACGATGGGACTGCACTCAAGTACCATCCCTCAAAGTCGAGGCTCCCTACCTATATATATATATATATATATATAGGGACAGGTTCTCCTAAGCTGCAGCTTAGAGGTATCCTAAACTGCAGTAGTGTAAAAATGGGTCACACATGTGCTCACACATGTGCGGTTTACACACTGCAGCTTAGGATACCCTAAGCTGCAGCTTAGGAGAACCTACCCCATATATATATCTCTATAGATATATACACACACATATAGGTGCCAACTCCATCAAAGGGGGAGAGCCACATGCTGGCATGAGATACACCAAAACTCTCTTCTTCATCTCCATCCTTTGCTTAGTTCTGCAACTAATTTAGATATCGGAGACTTGCGCTGACGACAGCCATCATCTTTCACAGCTTATTCCTCTTTCCCTTTCAGGTTTAACGACATTCTATCATCATCAAGGAGCTTCATCCTCCTTAAAGGAGTCTCGTCTCTACATAATCAAGCCTGTAAATTTTTAGGCACTTACGATAGCAATAAAACGAAGGAAGTAAGTCGAAAGAGATTCAGCAATAGGTTATAAGTCTATGGGATGGGACCACTGCTGTGGTGGTGGGAAGAGGGGACCGGTCTCTAGACATCCTTTTCTTATAGAGGAAACAGTTCTTCACAGGATGCGGACCCTTGTTTTGGTCGGTCATCGATGCCAAGTGCTGCTTGGACTGCTTGGAATGCTTGGAGCACATTTTGCAATGAGCAATGGAATCAATCAAAACTATGAATATCATCATCATCTTTTTGTCTATATGCTTCCTGTCTTCATCTTTAATTCAACTGCTGGCGCGCCCGCTGTCACTGAATACCCATGATCCAACAGCATCAGATCTGATTTGTATGTTCCTTTGGTACCATCCCAACTTGTTTGAATAAAGCTACTTTTTTTATTTTAATTTTTGTTTTATCATCTTTCTTTTAGGGCCAGGCACCACAAAATTCTTATGAGGATGGCCTTTGCATTCAGCAGTCAGGCCTTTTTTTTCATTTCAACTTCAAAAATAAAAATTGATAACCTATCTCCACTTGTATAGGTGTCAACCCAAATTTAATTTTACTCACAACAAATTTTGGCTGCTATTGCAATTAATTAGGATATGAAGTCTTTGTTAGGGGTTTTTACCAATGATCATCCATAAGGGGGTTCGGCGGTTCCTTGTCATATAAAAAGAAAAAAAAATAAAAAAAAGGAGGTTCAGAATTTAAGATCCAGTGCCTATGGATCAGGAGATATTATTGGCAATTTTCATCCTACAGAACGCCACACAGGTACAGAGCACTGTACCATGATGGCTGAAAAACACATGGGCTTGGCAAGTAATAATTAGATGGTGGGCCTAACTTCAATAGAGTGATATTTGACAACTACTACCTCAGTCCTTGTACACGTGTGTGTGGGTAGGGGAGCATAGATTTTGAGTTGTTTAAATTCCAAGTGTGGGCTCCATTGAAGGATTTATGGGCTCGTTTAGGATCATAAGGTACCCATCCCCTACAGTGGTCAATGCAAATTGGACCAACTAATCTATGGTTGAGATGGATGATTTCCGTAAAGAATTCTGCTACATGACATAGGGAAAAGCACCATAAAGGAATGCATAAATCAAATGTATTGGTAATTTTCATCCTACAGTCTAACGCCAGTACGCCACTTGCAGAGCCCTGTACCCATGATGGCTAACAAAATATGCGTTGACAAGTAATAATTAGATGGTGGGCCTAATTTTAATTGAGTGATATTTGGCAACATATACATTTGTCCTAGATAGGGGAGCATTGATTTTAAGTTTTTTAACCAAACATGAGCTCCTTTATTGGTCTCATGCGATCTTCAAGGATCACAAGGTCCCCAATTCCTACAACCCTTAATGCAACAAACTTGACTAACTAATCAATGGCTTAGATTGATGATTTTTTTTTTTTTAAAAGAATCCTGCAGCATAAGTAACAGAGGGCGAAGTATCATAAGATATGCATTACATGACATGTAATATGGAGATAACCTACCTACTCAGCATCTTTATAAAGAAGGAGGATTTCTCAAATTAGTAATCAATAAAAGATTAGAGAACATTAACACAATGAATGGTTTCGATGTAATTGCCTTCATTTAAAAGAAGACGTCTCATAACACCAATCTTTAAAGTTAATCAAAAAATTCCAATTTTGTCAGTGGGACTGGGCTGCTCACTTTGGGGCACGTGTACATCATTATGCTCGCAGTCCCTATTAATTACTATAACTAATCACGTTGGGTCTCCAGTGGTCAAGCCAAATTACCCCTATGTGCAGACATATAATTGAAATTAGGCAGTTACAATTGAGCTAAACTTTACACTCTGTCCTTGTTTTTTTTATCAAAGAAAGCAGAAGGTAATGCTGGGAACCTAGTCGTCCATTGAACAGTAAAAAGAAAAGAAAAGGATTTTAAGTAGACATAAACATGGTAGGTCTTTCTATTGAATGCGTGGCCCCCAAACTAAATGATGATAACGGATTAACATAGTCAACCGCTCAGGTCATTTTTCTTGTCAGGCCCAGATTACTACACTAATTGAATAAACTGATTAAGCAAATCACCATTACATTAATTAAAGGTTGCATCTAGTGATTCTAGTCTGTATTGCTAAAGCTAAAAACGCCTCATCATTTCCCTTCTCTTTGTCAAAGCTTTCCAACTTTCTAAAGTTAGCCCAAGATGAACATTCTTATATTAATTAATTAAAATAAGCTTTTGCCTGTCTGGTAATCTTTAGTGTGGATCACACATTTTTGGCAACAAAAGTTGAGATATTTTTCCACGTATATTTATACAATTTTTATGAACTAAAATACCCTTAATTGTGTAATAGTACATTAATTTATAAACTTTTTTTAACAAGGAAAAGGGAATCTTCGCGATATCACATAAATTTAAAAAATTATAAAATCACAAACATATGACTATGAGCAATTTTGTCAATCCCCCCAGTGTGGCGAATGTGTGGGGAAATATCTCTAACAATTTTTTTTGGAGAGAGAAGTATCTCACTTTCTTCACTAGACAAGGGTTATCTATGATCAAGGTTATCGAATGGACAAAACTCCTAATTAACATAATTACTTTTAGCATTTCAGTGGAAAAAAGAAAAGAAAGAGCAACATTCAATTCAACATTTTTTTGGTTGTTGTCATATTACAACAAACTCTCAGACACATTGAATACATTACAATAAACAAAAACAAAAATATCATACTGTACAAACATACACCATTCTTTCCTCAAAAACCACCCCCCCAATTCATTATCTTCATCAAGTTTTCCTTCTCTTTTCCCTCTCCCACTATGCTTAGTTGCTAGAGCTTAACAACATATTAACAATAAAACAAAACTCATTCTAAACCTTATATAAATATTATATTATTATTTCAAAAAAAAAAAAAAGAGAGAAGGAAAGAGAAAACAGCTCCGAACCTTGGGCCACAGCTCGCTCACCCAAATGCCAAACTCAAAGAGGTGCCTGCAACGTCACGACAATAGGACTGTTCACCACGTGCTTCCCATCCGTCCACGAGACCAACCCACTCGTTGTACTCGAGCTCCCAGCCGACAACTTCACTGGCCTTGCTTTCACCCTCACCACAAAGCTCAGCTTCTGCCCCACCCTCCTAAACGCCAGCTCCGCCGGCTCCACCACCACATTCACCCCCTCCGGAGCCGTCACCGTGGCCCGATACACCGACTTCCCACCCCCCACATTCGTCACCGTCCGAATAAAATGCGTCGACATTCTCCTCCCAGACCCGTCCTGCGACTCCTGCTCGAACACAGCAGTGAAAGATGGGTAGTTCAAATTCCCCACGTGCCCCGCCCTCCTCGCATTGCTACAGTCAGCATACCTCCTCGTGATCGCCTTTATATTCTTCTCAGTGTAGTTTGAATTGCAGAGAAAGTCCACGTAATCGCCCGTGGAGATATCATACACCAGACCCGGATCCATCGCCCGCTGCGGATCCACGTGACCCGACCCGAAATCCATCACTGTCGACGAATTCCCAGTCGCCTCGTCCAGCATCGTCTCCCCTCGGTTGTCCCTTATATACGCAGTCGTCATCAACGCCGACCGGACGGCAGCGGGCTCCACTCCGGGTGCGCCGCCTTCAGCAGCGCCGCGAGCCCCGACACGTGCGGGCATGCCATCGACGTCCCAGATATGATGTTGAACTCCGTGCGGCGCTTATCGGATGGAATCCCCGACGGGCCCACCTTGTCGGGCCATGCCGCGAGGATGTTGAGACCCGGGGCAATCACGTCGGGTTTGAGGATTTGAGCAGACTCCGGATTGGGTCCGCGAGCAGAGAAGGAAGCCACGACTGGAGCTGGTCGGACCCCGAGCCGGGTCCCGTGGAAAACGATCGTGGCGGTTGGAGGCGTGGATTTCGGGCGACCTGCAAACCCGCTTATGTACTTCCGGATCTCATCGCCGCCAGTGGCGCCGACGGCTGTGGCGGGCAACACGTGGCAGTCGGCCACCAATCCCTCCCCATCGAAAACGCCATTTGCGAGAATCATTCCGATTCCGCCCGCTTTCTTCACGACTTCGCCTTTCGCGGGTCGGCCATTGATTCCTCGATCGCACAAAACGATCTTTCCCTTCACATTGTTAGGGTTTAAGGAACCTTCCAGACAGAGAGAAGCGGAGTAACCGTCCCCGCCTTCGCTTCCTGCGTACGTTAGCGGATACTGCTTACCTGGCGCCAGGGCCGGACCGCCGTAGACGCTGACGCCCGGTATGATCTTGCCGTTTCCGAGATGGACGTCGGAAGGGAAGTCCCGATCTAGGGTTCCGGCGCCGATCGTGGCCACCCACGGCGCGACGTTGGTGACTGTAAGGCCTCCGGGCCCGCCGTTCCCGGCGGAGGCGGAGACAAAGATCCCGGCGTCGGCTGCGCCGAAGGCGCCGATTGCGATGGCGTCGAGGTAGTACGGAACGACCACGCCCCCGACGCTGAGGGATATCACGTCGACGCCGTCGGCCACGGCGGAGTCGAACGCGGCTAGGATGTCGGAGTCGAAGCAGCCGGCGATCCAGCAGACTTTGTACGCGGCGAGACGCGCCTTCGGCGCCATCCCCGCCGCGACGCCACGCGCGTAGCCGAGCGTCGACGCAGGGAACACATAGCGGCCGGCGGCGATCGACGCCGTGTGAGTGCCGTGACCGTCGGAGTCGCGCGGCGACCGATACTCGGAAGTCTCGTTCATCTTCCCATTGGTTGCCTCATACCCGCCGGAGAAGAACCTGGCGCCGATCAGTTTCCGGTTACATACATTGCCCGGGAAATCGTTGGTCTGCACGCATGCGCCCTTCCATTTGGAAGGAATCGGCCCAAGATCACGGTCGCTGAAGCTGCGGCGCTCGGGCCAGATCCCGGTGTCGATGACGGCGATGACGAGATCGGAGCCGAAATCGGACTCGGCGAGGAGTCCGGAACTGTCCTGGGACTTCAAGCCCAGAAATTGTGGGGATCGTGTGGTGTGGATCTTCCGGATCTGTTCGGGGATGACGGCATGGACGGTTGAGATGGTCTCGAGCGCTTTCGCTTCGTTTGGAGTGAGACGGGCGGAGAAGCCATGGAAGACGGTGGAGTAGGTGTGGATGACAAGATCGCCAGATTCTGATAGTGATTGGGGAGAGATGGAACGGAGGGTGGATTCGTACCAGTGTTTGTGGGTAGGGAAGATGGACGGCTTGGATTCGTGATGGACGCGGACTATGTAGGTCTTCTTCTGAGCAGCAGTCGCAGATAGAGAGATGGAGAGGAAGAAGAAGAAGAGGAGAAATGAGAGAGAGAAACGAAGAAGATGCATTTTTTTTTTCCTCCCTCTTCAGTTGAGTTGCGGTTAGTGGAGGGAGAGGAGTGTTGGAGGGCCTCTGCTTTCTATCTGGTTAGAGAGATATTGCTTGCCATATGTATAGGCAGGCACTTGATAATGTGGGGGAGTGCAGGACTGTGGTCCGTTCGTGGATGTGAATTGCGCACCATGGATCCTGTGGCAGAAGAGTGGGGTCCATGTATACAATCCAAATTTAGTACTAGCCTACTAGGGATATCTTGTGATGGATGATGGGTGTGTTTTGGTGCTCTCATCTTTGAAATTTCTGTCTGGTGGAGATTAATTTTTAATTATCATAATTATTCATCTAGTGCGAAGGAAGATTGGAATTTGCAATGTATGTTACGTTGTTGGGAGCATGTTTTACTTCTGTTTTAGTGAGATGATACTATCTAATCAATGGTTTGGTGCTTTTAAAAGCTGGATGATATGGGCTGGGGGTGTCAAAGTGGTGATTATGGCTTCACAGAGCATATTAATGGGGTCTGCTTGCTATCAGTAAGATTGCATCTAGAAGAATTAAAGTCTAATAAATTTTAGATCATTTCACATAAACAATCTGATAGATACACTGTATTATATAGGGATTTTTATGGAAAAGCCCCAAATGAAAAAACAACTGAGGGGGGCCCAAAATACTTTACAACGTCATGGGAATTTCGGGCTATTCATTGATGTTGTGGAGAATGGCCATTTTTCATAAAATTTACATGATTGCCGATTCTGTTATTTCACATAATGTAGAATTATTCTGTGATAGCGTGGAATGGACGCCCATTATGAAGTGTTTTTGGGCCTTCCATTCTTTTTCAAAAAGTAAAAAAAAAAAAAAAAAGTATAGAAGATTCGGTAAAAAAAAAAAACTTTGTATTTATCTCCAAAAGCCCCTAATTACAGTGGGATATTTGGGTTTTTACATCAACCATTGGTTTAATCAGGGTCTTAATCGGCTGGCTTGCCAACTGTATTTTCTGCAAGTCAGTGTCCAAAATCCCGTTTCCTGCTCTCTGAACCTTCGTCAGTGTCGGACAGTGGTCGCCTTATGGTCAAGTATGGTCAAGCAGGTGTGAAACATTCTGGCATTTGTTTTCTCTGACGTGCCTACTACTATTCTCAAGTCTCAGCAAAGCGTGAACCGCCAGCGTTTTTATATTGCATTACATGTGAGGCATGCACTTAATATGATATGTTTCTACCAAAATATATATATAAACACATATGATATCATAATATCTTTTGTTTTTTTTACCCAGCTTCAGTGGTGGAATTTTTTATTATTATTATTATCTATATAATAAGGGAGTTCAGTTTTTGAATCCTTAGATATTTTGAACCCTTGATTTATGTATATATTTTTGTACATAAATCCTAAGACTGAGAAGAGATTCAAGATCCTATTAACAAGAGAATATGGGAGTGTCCTTGGTTTTCTGTGAAATTATGAAACGTATCATTATCTTTTCCAACAGGATATGTGAGTGCCATTGGTTTTTTGTGAAATTACGAAATGTGCCATTATCTTTTCAAAACTTCCATGCAAGTAAAGATATGATTAAATACACGGCTATAATTGCAATTGAGTGATTGAACGGTGTGGATTTAGGCCCACAACTTACCAGTTTGCCCCTTCACATATATATGTTATTTTTCGCGGATTGTGGAATCTGAGCTGACTTAGATTGTTTTGGTAGCAGATGCAAACGTGACTTGCATGCAATTGAACTAGGCTGCTTATAGTAGTATATAAGCAGCCCACTCTGGTTTTCAATGGTGGTTAAACAAGGGTCCAATTGGCTGAGCTGTTTTACCTTAAAAAAAAATCCGGCCGGGCTTAATTTGAAGCTAATTGATCCGATGGGCCACATAGAAAAATTGGATTAAATTTGTTAAATTATGGGCGGTGTGGGTTTGGTTTTCCCCATATTTAGTTGTACTCAAAACGTGGTGCACCGTGCCTTCAGACACGGACAATGACTAGTTATTATATAGAGGCTGGTACATCCGGAAAGGAAGACCACTGAAGTGGGAAGAAAGCCCGGCACACCCGGAAAGGAAGCCCATCGAGGTGGGAAGATATCATAATAATCTTAATCCCTCAATTTGGCCATCAAATAGACGGTTAAGTGATAAACAATGCGGCACATTACATATATCAGTTGGCCCAAAAAAAAAAATTACAGAGTAAGTGCACATATATACTTAGAGTAATGAGACCCCCCAGATTTGTGGTTTTATGTGCCAACTGGAAAGAAGATGATATAATTAGATGAATGGAATCACCATGTCACGAGGGTGCATGAAATGAGAAAACTATCAATTTTGAAGCTTCCCACCAAAGTAGGGGTTAATGTGTGATTGTACATTGTTTCTATTAAACAATTGTACATATTGCTGAATGCTATGCAAACTCACTGTTTCTTCTGATAGAATATTTTTCTACAATTGGGTGTTTTGACATTACAAGGCAGCAACCCCCAAGGGTTGGTAGAGTGGTCAGGACCATGGTTCCTTCCTCTTCTGAAGCTAGAGGTCTTGGTATCGACCCTTGGTTCCCTCCTCTTCAGAAACCGAATGTTCAGTTCACTTGTGTTACCACTTAGGGGCCACAGGTCTTTTATCCGGCTTCTCTCTAGGCCCGGAGGGAATAGTCCAGTCCAAAGGGTTGGGAACCTTCCGTTAGCAAAAAAAGAAAAAAAAAAACCTTATAAGGAACGGAATCAAGAAATTTTCCTTGTGGGCCTCCATTTTACAAATGAAATTTTTTGGGGGGACCATATGTAAGTAGGGTTGCCAAACGGGGTATCAGCTTTCCGATTACCGAAAGTTCCGACCGCAAAAAAACTGGGTCCGGAACTTATTTTAGGTTCTGATTCATAAACGGGTCCGGGTCCAGAACCCAATTTAAGTTCCGATTGATAAACGGGTCCGGTTCCGGGTCCATATAGGTTCCGACCCGTGGACCCGAAACCCAGCATATGAGTCTTTAGTATTACAAATTTGTACCTCAAAATAAACTTTTTTTGACGTTTTTATGTATAATACTGGAGGTAATAAACTTGATGTACTGTTATAAATTGAACGATATGCTTATTTTAAAAAAAAATGAGAATAAAGAGAAATTAAAATTGATTTTGGAACTAGATTCTAGTTCTTTAGATGTACCCGATTCTGGAATCGGATCCGAGTTTTCCTATCGGAACCGGGTCTGGAACCAACAAAATAGGTTCCGAGTTAAAACCGGTTCCGAAACCGGAACCATTAAATAAAAATGGGTTTGGGTCCGGATCCACTATGGTTTCGATCCGGAACCTTCCCGTTTACAACCCTATATGATAACAGAATTTCAAATATTCTATGCATTGCTTTGCAGTTGCACACAAAGTATGCATGGCAAATTGATGAAAATACCCATTTTTTTGTTTTTGTTTTTTGCAATACTGCCAAAGAAATGCTAAAATATGTGATATAACACACGTGCAAAATGGCTAGACCCAGTACAACATTGAAATATATGTTTTTTTTATTGTTGAGTTAATCAGATTGGCATTGTGAAAGAAATGGCTCACCATTCATCAATTTCACATGTTATTACTTCTTGAGGGCGTTAATATGGATGGGCCAACAAAACATTGCCAATGGTTGAGTGGGCTAAACTAGGAGGACACAAATCTATAAAAAACAATAAAAATGCTTCATGCAAATTTCACATGAGGGAGAGAACATTTTGGTAATGCATGGCCTTCTCATTGGCTGAAATAGAGTTTGCCTGATATGAGGCCTTGAGGACACAGGGAATTTGCCAAATATGTAGGGCCTGCTTGTCAGGAGGAACTTGTGACAGAAATTCAGTTTTAGGGAATTCCCTTTTTAATTGGTGAGATTTCATAAATCCAACATTCTAAAATGTGACTTTTGGAATTTATAAATCTCTAAATTTCAATTTCAAATTGTGGATTTTTTGTCGAACATTTGAAAAACCTCTTGAAAGATAGCATCCAGAAAATTATAAATCTCCCTTACACGAATTCTCAAATTGCTGCAAACAAAGAGGCCCCTAAGAAGGTATTTGGAAGGTGAAGGAAAAATGGCTAATTGGCTTATGAAAAACTGATCAAATTTTGAGAAACGACAATTTTCAAGAGATCATTATAGCACCATTATAGCTACAGTTCATAGTGCTATCAGCCATTCAAGCAGCTTGACTTGGTGTGATTGGTTTTTAGCTTGAGCTTGACTTGGAAGCTAATGGAGATCCAACCCATTCTGCTCAACTCAGTCTGAGCTTGAGCATGAACCCACCTTGGTCAAGTTAACATTATAAATAAGCCACCGAGTTCAAATCCAAGCTAGGTTTGTTGCTTACTTCAAATGTATAAATGTGAAAAAAGCAAGTCAATCCCAAGCCCAAGCCTAAGCTCAGTTCACTTTGTATTGGAGCTTAAAGTTCTGCACTAAAATTAGGATGGAACAGGTCTTGATCTAGCTAGTCTTATGAAACAAAATGAAATGAAAGTAAAACAAATGTGGGCCTATTTTTTATAAAAATTCTGAGAATTTCAAAAGTTGCTATAAAATTCCAAATGCTCTACTCCTTCTAACATTTGAAATGCTGATATTCTGAAGATTCTTACATAAAACAGAGTATCTAAAATGGTCAGGGGACAATTACTTGAACCAAATAGTCCCGAATAATTTTGTGTTGGTTTTCTTGAGTTGTGCCATAGGAGTTTAGATCAAATAAACCGAACCTATATATCTAGCTAATTGAGATTGGACATAGTCATGGACTCATGGCTGTTTTGAGTTTCTCGTCGACAAGATCAACCCCAGATTGAGAGAGAGTTCAGCATTTTCAACGTTGATGTCATCTACTCAATTGTACTGCTTGATTCATATCCATCTCATTAAATCCGGCCCCACTTGTTTTATTTTGAATTAAAAAAAACACCAGATGGGACCCTGATATTATGACCCAGAACAGCAATCAAATTTGTCAGATGTTGACCCAAAAATCTTCCACAGGGTTTTGTTCTTTTATGAGGATGAGGATGGGCATTGTCTACCATTAAATGTAGACAGCTGGCTCTAAATGAGTTTTGGATTAGTCACCTTAACAGTCCTGGACATTAAATCAACCGTCTAATCGGCTAATCCTCATAAATATAATAAGCAAAAGCACATGGCTACAATAGAAATACTGTTTTTCAGCAAATACATACCACCTGGCCTTTCAATCTGACCTAACTCATCATATGTTGACCGTCCAACCCAAGTCAAATCCCTATAACTGAAAACAGAGGTCTACTCTTTCTTTCTTTTTTTTTTTTTTAATGGATCTAGAATGATTACCCTCTTCATTTTTAATAATTCCCAAGAAATTGGCCGAGTGGTCAGGACCACGGTTCCTTCCTCTTTCAAAGATAGAGGTCTTGGTATCGACTCTCGGTTCTCCCTTTTTCAGGAATCTAAGATTGAGTCTACTAATGCTACCATCTCGGGGCCACAGTAGTGTTTACCCGACTTCCCTCTGGACCCATAAGGCCCTTCTTCACGAATCCATGGTTGAGTCCACTGGTGCTACGGCCTTAGAGCCACATGGGTGTTTACCTGGATTCTCTGTGGGCCCGGAAGGATTAGTCCAGCCCAAAGAATTGAGATATATATATTTTTTTTAATAATAGTGGATACAAGTTTGGATAAGCCCAACTTATGGTCCAATGAGCTGACCTAGCCTGGCCCCTTAACCAATAGCCCATTTGATAGTTAATTTGCAAATCCAATGGTAAATCTTCCCCAGCTAAGCAGCCATGGAATAAAGTATAATTGAAATCGGTCATGTTAGGGATTTTACCCCATACCCATTTCACGTTGTGCCTCAACAAACTTGGTATAGATCACCAAATGATGGGGCCATCAGACTATAATAACAAATGCCGGGTCTGACTTGTATTCCTCACACCTCTATCCATTGTGGGGTGGACTTGGAACACAAGTAAAATCTAATGGTAAGAACACAGAAAAGATAGAAGCGGTTTTAGTGGGAACGCTATTTTCGGTGTGTCGGTGAGCTTGTCGCTACTGCAAGTGGAAGAGCCGCAAATTTCCTGTGGGTAGATCCCATGTGGCTTTGAATTGCAGAAATCCTGCATGGAAAGAGTGTAATTCTTCTACAGAGTGGGCATATGAGACATTCAAATTTTTGGTCATAAATCTCATCTTAAGTCAATTTAATTTTTTCACACTCATTACCCATAAATAGTCACGGGTCTAAATTTGACACTGATCCAAAATTTTACATATAAATAAGCATCATATATAGACCTTTTCATCCAATGAACTTCTATTATTATCATCCATCCATCCTAGTGAGCCCACTAAATATAAGCATTGCAAACATTAGAAAAGACATGGACGTTTCTAATCTGATTCTGACCGACGTGTGAGACCCAGAGAGAAGGTGAGAGAAGAAAACATTGATAGTATCGGCTTTTGACCGTCCAATCCAATGAGCAGCGTACACGTGACACATTGATGGATCATCATCATCAGGGCCCATATAAAAGGTAAGGCCCACATTTCCTTTTCCACTTAAAAAGAAGAGTTTTATTGGTAGTTTTTAAACAAAGAGAAAGTGTTAGCTTTTTCCTGTCAACCCCTGAACCCCTGAGTAGATGTGGGGAAGGGGCAGCTTTATGGATGGGCCCCACCACTACCATTTTTACAGTTCAGATTCAGATCCACAACTTCAGACCTGATTAATAATATAGATTTACAGGATCTTTATTATTATTATTAGTAGTAGTAGAACCTGAACCTGACCTATGTACGCCCATGTCAAGGAATACAATGAGAAAGTGAAAAATGTGGCTGTTTGATGTAAGCTTCTTTTTATAGGGATTACTTTTGAACATGACATTAACCTTTCAGAGTAATAGCCACGGCCCATGAATCCTCTAGGTTGGGCCCACTTGATGAGCATCTAGCCTCACCATGTACTGGTATGTAGGGTTGCAAATGGGCCGGGACCAACTTGCCATGTCCAGCCTGTTTAGCTATTGTTCATATATATTTATTTGTCAGAATTCAGTCTGGACCTTTATGGGCCCGTAGAGTTGACCATTTTAGGCCACTTCTAGCAAAATAATTCTGCCTATAAATGGGAGTTGGTTACTTAGTTATGACTCAGCCATTGTTATCAGACTCAGATGTAGGTGGCCCAGTCCCAATCAATGCGCCTAAAGTAAAAACCAGCCCTTTGCAGCCTGACAGCGGGTTTTACTGTGGTGGTTGGGGTCATTGAACTGGGTTAGTAGTTGGCCAAAGCCATCTTACCAAGAAAATAAAAACCACAGTATCTCTTAAATTGACTCACACCTCCATTAAGTTCATAGTTCCCAATTGACTCATCTTTTCCCTCAAGATATTGAATGTTGCAAAAGTGAGCCAAGCTGGACCAGACCGGCGTGATCTGCACTGTTTGGGCTGGGTTTGGGTTCATTCCTATGCCTTTGGGCTAAAAATTCTTGTAACCAGAAACTAAATGTTGTCAGGGGAATGCCCGATTGTACAGCCCAGCTAGCCTGACACATCTAAGCCCATTGGGCTTATCTGTTAGCAGATGTTTGGGCTCTAAATTTACGTTTGGCCCATTGACTACATCCTGGGCCTTTTGCGGTCATATGGACAATATACCTACCAATTAACTCATAATTATCAAATATGGTCCATGGAGCAACAAGTTGACTGTTTCAACAGATCTAATAATTTCAATTGCATTTATAGTCTTACATCTACATGTCTTAATGTGCATTATATTTGAATAATTAAAATGTTCATAGACAGGCCCATCATAAAATTTAAATCATGCATTGAAATCTCCCTCATCAAATCATCTTAACTGTGCAATTATAGTGGCCTACAAAATATCCAATCTGAGTAATGTGAGTATTTTTTTTTTTTTTTTTTTTGCTGCTGTTGTTTGCCCTGTTGTTTGTTTCTCCCCTTTCTAATGAAATGATCTTTCTACCAAAACAAATGCCAGTAATGGTGACAGATTTTTTGGCAGTTGGGTTAGACCATTGTTAAAAAAAAGTTGGTTTTGGCCCTGGCCATACTACACTTTTTTTCATACTTGTTTCCTTTCTTATTAGAGAACTGGAAGACAGATGTGTGTTCTTTTCATGAATGGGGCTAATTCATAGCCATGAACCCCACAGTGTAAATGGTAGTATGGGGCTCAATCATCCCTAAGAAGTAAGAACCCCACTGTGTACCTGGCTGCGTCAATGGGTCCAGTTGTGTGGGACCAGGTCATGCTGAGGTACACCCAAGCTCATCCCATTTATCTTTTGCATTGAAACAAACCCAACCCAGGCCCATCCAGCGTTGATATTCTCAATAAAAAGCCCAAGTTTGGCCACTGCAAAAAGTGTTTTAGACATACTAAGGTGGAGTATCAACCCTCATGCAATCATACCTTCTAAGACTGAGTTTACAATACAATTCAAATGATTAATTAGCAACAAAAGCCTTCTTAAGGTCGGTAAAAGCTATTTCTGAGTATAGGTTTGTTGTTTTGAAAGATGCTTTTGGTTCTTTTTTTCATTTCATTTGAAATTTGAATTGAATCCTTTCACTGCCTCCTCTTTACGAATGAAAAGGACAGCAATGATCCAAATCCTCTAGTAAAACAAAGGAGGAGGCCAAAGTGCTTAAACAAAGACAGAGAAGCTTGAAAAAGTAGGAGAAAACAAAAGAAGGGAAAAGATAAAGTCATGGGAATGGATTAAAATATTTGAGATTTTGAATAAGTGGGAGTTGGTCACATGCAATTATTGTTACTCTCTTTACTCGGATGGAGGGGCTCACAAAGTCTCATCTTAACAGCTTAGAGTTTTCTTTTCTTTCCTTGCATCATATCTCATGCATCCAGAGGAAAAGTTGTCTACTTACTTTTGCCATGGAAAGTAAAGTTGTGAGCTTGTGATGAATTGTCACTCACCTTTACTTTGGTGGATGAAATGAAATCACTGTCAAACCCTTTCTTTGTAGAGAAGGAAATGGAAGGGAGAAAAAGCCATTCAAAAAAGTATTAGAAGAAACTGTACTATGAAACATAAGTTGGGAGACAGTAACAACTGGCCAAATCATTAGATTGCTAGTTGTGGCATTGACATGTCATGGAGATATGGTCTATCACACTCTTGATGGGCAACAGTGTATGAAATTTTACTAGTGAAAGGCATAGTTCATACTCAGTGTTAAGAGTTCAAATTGAAATCTCAAATTGTCAATCTGGGCCATTGTTCTAAACTCATCGACAATTAACAAAGGCTAAGCCTAGTTTAGTTTAGTGAGAAATCAAAATGTTTCAAAAAGAGAGGCCAGGATGGACTAATTAACCAGGTCCTATAAAGAGGATCCCCCATTTCTGTTGTTTTAGTTCATGTGGGTTTATGGTTCGGGTGGCAATGAGCCCACTTGAGGATATGCCTAGGCTTGAGCCTAGAGGAAACTTTTTCAATTTGGGGCTAGCTAAAGCTCTTTTTATTTGCCGTACGGATTAACACAGGCAGGGCCCACCAGTAGGGGACCCAAAGTCAACTCATTGCATTGAAAACTTTTGCCCAGGATGAATTGACAACTCTATCAAAAGTGACCCCATGGTTGCTGATAGGAGTGTTCATCACTAGGTTAATGACAAGCCCACCCTGTCTATTTATGGGCCTAAAATAGAGGGCCAGTTTCACCCACGGGCCTGAAAGTTAGGCCTGGGCCTAGCTTGTTTGCAAACTGAACATACCCCTTTGTGCTAATTTGTTGAACTGGTTCAGGCCTTTAAGCAACGAAGGCCCAAACTTGGCCTATTAACTATCAGGCCAAGAATATATGTCTGTCAAAGTCCATTCCAATCTAGGCTAACTCTTATCTCCAGAATGGCCCAGTCCATTGGGATACAAGTAGAATATGTGGATCAGTCATCAACCTAAAACAGATCCATTGGATGTACCTAGCTAATAGTATGATATTAGGTGGTGATTATGAAACAATTAACTGCTTTTTATTTTTACACTGTATTGGCCCAAATGAAAGAGGGTGGAAATAACCACATCATTTTAAGATTGCAAGTTGGAGGAGCCCAGACTTGATCCTTTCTGATAGTAAGCATTATAGAGGAATGTAAGCTAAGATTTTTGAAGGTCCAAAAGATGACAGAGTGCTTATTGGATCTGGCATCCGAATGCTGTCAGATCCACCCCAAATTCAATTCAGCCATACATCACTTATGTGTAAAGAAAATGAGGTTGTCCCAGTCTCATATCTCTCTCTTTCCATCGAATTAAATTAGGAAGTAAATGTGGGCCATGGTCCAATATCATGTACCAGAAAAAACCCTGAATTAAGTGGGTAGAAATAAAAGATTAAATTAAAATGGATGGTTTGTCACAAGTATTACAACCCATTATAGCTATCAGTGTTTTTAAAAAGGACTGAACCGCCCGGTCAGAGCCAATTCGACCAGGGCTCCAACTGGGCTGATCCTTTCTGGACTAGCAGATGCAGCTCGCTTTTGTGGGCTTTGGGCTAAAAAATGGGACTATTATCGACGTTTTAATTAAATGGGCTTCGCCTGATTACTGCCGGCTAAAAGGCCTGCTTTACAACCCAGCTTGGCCTGATTATTTACCGCGAATGTCAAATGGGCCTTTCTATATAAATAAACTTCTTGATGCGAGCCTGTTTTGGAGCCATGCTTAAATATTACACCAGATAAGTAAACAATGCTGAGCTTGGGGAAGCAGCTTGGCTCAACACTGGACCATTTTTAACCCTACTGTTGCTACCCCTTCTCTCCATAGCCTGTCTTTATTGAGTTGGATCCCAGTTCTCAATGGGATTAAAGGGTTAGGCCCAGATACTTTTATACCCTAAGATGATGGATGATAGCATGCTGTAATGCTAATCAGGCAAACTCAAGCTTGGTGCATATGATCTGAATCATACTAGCAATGTAGGATCTAAATTCAGGGTCATTGGACATGGTTTAAATCCAGCTCATCGAAACTGATACAGGACAATTTTGCCAACATATGATACCGGATTAATTGAACTGTCTAATGAGCTTGACGGGCCAAATAGAGTTTAAAAACCTTATGGATTGGACTCGGATCCTGAGATCCAAGGCCCGCGTTCTCCGTGCAGGTAACTTGATAGGTCAAGAAGTAAAACATATTCGGTTATTATTATATGTACATTGCTATACTTATCATATTTTTTGAGAGGTCTTCAGACTTCACAGCAATGCTTGGAGAAATAATTGTTATGGCTAAAACAGTGAAATGAAGTTGTTTCATTAATATTTGAATAGGATCCTTACCCAACTAGGACCCTCTTCGGGGCCAGGCCCAGACCCAGACCCAAAGCCCAGTTTGCACTTTACTCATATTTATTGATCAAAAAGTATACTACCTATCTTCATTGCCCTGAATTATTTGTTACTTTCTGTAAGACCAGCACATACTATAATATACATATTTATATTGTCAAGTCAACAGCCACCCAAATCCACTTGGTCAGACTGAAAATGACTCCTTTTTCAATTATGTTGGAAGGGATGTTGTACTATCTCTAGGAAGTTTTACCTTTCTTGATCCACAGTGTTATGAGATAAATGGGACTGTGATCTAGACAATTAATGTGATTATCTACAGGGAATGGATGATGACCCAGAGTCCAGAGATCTCTAAAATTGGGATATCATAAATCTTCAATCAATTGCATGTTATTAGGTGATTATGTGAGGGATTGAGAGAAGAAAGAGTTGATTCAACGATCCAGTCCATACGGATTTATGTAAAATCAATAGGATCTGTGACATATTAGTGTGGGGTGGGGTGGGAGCGACCACCATCCATTTACGTTTCTCTTAAAAAAATTACTTGAAACAAATTAGATTTTGATAATATGATTTGCCTGGTAACCGCGACAATAAAATAGGTTTATGGAATATAGAATATTGCAATGCAACATTGAGTGTTCGGTGATCTGTATTGATTTAAGATAAATTTCTACCTAACAACACTTTTTTGTGAATTTTAGATATTGAAATCGCAAAAAGAGGGGAGAAAGAGAAGAAGAATATTGATTCCTGTCTCGACTATTGGTGGAACTTGTATTTTGTTCTAAAATTGTGACTTGGGGAATTCATTAAGAAGGCTTGCTTGATATGTGGAGCAATGCTATGGCTGATGTCTTAGGCCAAATAAGGGATGGATAGGACCTCTAATTTATGTGATGATGTGGGGGATAGTTTATTGTGTTTTTGTGTTGTATGGCTTTATCTTTTGTTTTGCTTTGATATAATCCTTTTTATACCTCTTTTGTTGGTGTCTTTGGTGTAGGCTGTGCGACCATGGTTTATTTTTCCTCTTAATAAAATTTATCTTCGTCCTTTTCCATGTTCTACCTCAATTTTACCCCACATGACCAACCATCAATGAGGAAGGCACCGGAACTCCTCTCTTTTCCTCAGAAAACCCCCTACCCAAACACACCCAAAGGGCATGTTTGTGTAACACTTTTTCACAGAAAAGTTGACGGTCTTTCGCAGAAAACCCATTTTTCAGACATTTGGTGCGGAACAATTCTACGAAAACACTTTCCTGCTTCGTCAGCATTTTCCTTGCTAACGCTAGAAATGAGTTTCCAATGGGGGTATGAGAAATGAATTTTCTCGAAAAACTTCTCCCTCTTTTCCTCACTCTTTTCCATTTCAACCCAAAACCTACAACTCTTTCATTTTTTATTTCTTTAAATAAATTATTATTTGATGTTGAATAAATAATATACATTTTATATTATTTTTCTTCGAAAAATTATTTCACCAAACAAGAAAAATTAATTTTCTATAAGGAATCCACAACCTCACCAAACAACATTAGCACCAATTCAACGAGGAAAAAAAATCTACACCAAAGCATGAATTTCTAAATTCTACAGAAATCATTTTTCCGAGGTTTCCATTTCTATGAAATTTATTGTCGTCTCTATAGTAGGTTCTAGAATGTTATTAATTATTAGATGGTTGACATGTGGTTTAATCTTGTCTATTGATTGTGCAGGATAGAAGTATAGACAGGGTCGTTCGTATTCGATAGGAAGAAATTAAAGCAATGTCGACGAGGAGTTAAAAAAAATTCAATTCCCAGTTTTCTCCTATTTGTGTGTAAGTTTATACATCATGGGCGAAATCAAGTGACATGTGGGCTTAAATCAAGGGGATTCATATGGTTGGTGACATGAAACTTTAATTAACATTGTTTTTTTTCTTTTTTTCAATTTTGATTCTCAATAGAACCCATACTAACCTATTATTATAAATTATAGTTATGGCCCCTAGCCGCACAGGGTTCATGTAAGCATGATTCTTAGGTGGGTTCCTTACATGATCCCTAACGTGATTATTATGTAAATAAGTCATTCATGATTCTTTTGTTTTTCTTCCCTTACAAAGACTTATCCACTTATTTTATATGTAGATTTAGCATATATTTAGTTCATTTGAGCTCCTTTGCAATGACTTATGTGCGTAAAGTTATTTTATATAAAGATTTAGCATATATATAGTTGATTTGAGCATGATTATCATGCGATTCTTTAGTGCACGTCTTTCGACAAGACACAATGTGAGAACTCCTATAAAATCTAGATGACATGTTGTAGTTCAATATAAACTTCTTTTTAGAGTCTGGATCCTTGTTTCTAGAAACATGGAGATATTGTTTCACATAGTATTCATTTATTTCTTTATATTTATAACTCATGAGAATTCAATGCAATGCATTTTATTTAGCTGGTGTATTACTAGTGATGAATCTACAATACTGGAGCTGGCCTTCATCCTCATTTAAATTAAAAGATGTTGTTTGAAATAAATATCCTTACACTATATTATTCTGATTTAGTACTTCCAAACAAAGGTCATATTATCTCTACCATTCTATGCAAAATAAATTTTCTAATCTAAGTAGAAAGATTTTTTTTTCTTTTTCTAAAGAATCATGTATATTCTTTTCTCCTGATATTGCTATCTTCCATTCCATGGGGTGACCTTTTCTGAAAAACAAACCCCAAATGCTTTATAGAGTTGGAATGCGGTTAACCCTTTATGGAAAGCTTTGCAAATTTCATTTATAGAGACTTTAGGGTTTGCTTTCTGGAAAATGCAAATAAACCCTGGAGTTTTCTATCTTCTGATAAACCATTTGCTTTATAGAGACCTTGCCAGGTGCAATATTAGTTCCATACAATTCACAGAGATCGCTTTTCATGCAATTTAATTTCCTATATCGATGTGTTAGAAATTGTGCCAAGCATTTCAACTAACAATATGCAATTTTCTTTAGAAACTTTCAAACAAGATAAATACTATAAAATCTTTATATACACTATTCTCTTCTGTACTAATATAATCTCCCAATATTTAAATCTATAAATAATTAATTTTGCAAATATCCAAACAGGGCCTTACTTCTCTGACAATTGTTTCTCATCAAACGATTTTTTTTTCTCTTTTTTTTTTTTGCGCTTAGACTGATACAGTCAAGTGCCAACATTTGAGTAAGTTAGGCTCAGTTTTGCTGTAATCGTTTGACACCCCCACCTATATTCACAATTTGTTTTCATTTATTTTCATGATGATTGTAATGTAATTAGAGATCTTGATAGTGGACATTTTGGACATCTTGCCTTGAATGTGGTTTTGTATGACTTCAGCTTAACAATAACTCATTTGATCATTGTTTATTCTTTTTCGGCAAGTTTACTTATCATTAGATACAATTCCCACACATTTTCTTTTTGAGTAAAAAAATTCTCATGTGAAAATTTCTTTTATTAGGTTTAAATTTTTTGGGGCCATGAGATTAGCACGATAATGAAATAATAGACAATGTTATATATTTTAAAAGCACGGGCCTGCATTGCTAAGCACCGTCATGTTATGATGTCATCCCCTTATTATATTATTTGAACTCATTGACGCAATTTCCTCCCTAAAATCTCTAACATAATATCTATCTCTTATAATTACCTATCATAATTATATTTAGCTAATTCTCTCCCTTAAAAATCTCTCACTTCGGAGTCTCTAAAAAAATCTCTCACCTCATATCCTTCCTCTCTTATATATTCACTCTGTAATTCTCATTTTACTTTAGGGTGTGCTCTTCTATTATCCAATATTCAAGGTATGTTTCTATCATTTCTTTTCTCACACAACAAGTTTATGAGCTTTTATTTTTCTTATTTTTGGTATTAAGGGTTTGTATATATAATTGATGGAAATTCAGAATATATGATTTTTTGTTTTGTTATTTTTTTTTTTTTGCAGTTTTATGTATGGAATAAATGGTTATATATATTTTTGTTATCGACTTTGATTTGACTACTAAAAATTTGAACAATGTAGTAATATGACTTGAGCCTTTTCTCATCTTTAATTGAAAGTTAAGGGGTTTTCAATCCACACCATCCAAAAAAATAGGACCCACCTGAATTAATGGCATGGATCAAAAATTTTAACAGCCGTCCAGAAACCGTAGGTGAAAAATAGTCTCAATCACTTGAGTTTGGGGATGGGTTCCTACTAGTCTTCCACAGGCACAAAGGCTTTTGCTTCATTGCTTCTCAAAAAGTGAAACAGGGCTTTGAATAATCGGATCAACCCAATTGGATCCAATTTGGGCCTAGATCTAGGCCTGTTATTTGCCACAGCAAGTTAGATTCGGAAAAGTACCCAGACAACCGATGCAGTTTGGATGGAAATCGATTGCATCTACTTGATGAATTAGGTCCATTGTTGCTTCACCTGAGCACCATTTTTGTCCTTTTCTAGCACACAAATGATCTTTTTCGACAGTCAAGGCGGCACCTCAGCTGGTTTGAGCCTTGGGTTTTTGCTCCCAAGCCCCAAGGTGTGGAATTTGATTCTCACTCTTTGTGTAATCAAGTACTATGTGTGCAGCCATTTATATATCCCAAGCAATTGTACTTATAAAAAAATTTATATTAGACTTTGGGAACATTAAAAAAAAAAAAAAACATTTGTACTTGCATAGATCCGCTTCTAAAACACAAAAAGAAATCTCGGATCATCTTTTCAATACCCTTTCAAACAAAAATCCTAAATCTGCCACTCGTTTAAGCTGCTCAAAAGCATTGGATTTGTTTATCCAACTTTGGTAGGTAATCATATATGTTTAAACCAATTTACCATAGCAGTTGCTTACATGGTTCTCTTTGCAAACTTGGATGACATACACATATACATTCGCATGAATGTATTACCACAGGTCTTGGGGATCAGGTGCCACAACTAGAGTTCATTTTGTTGGAAGACTAGCACAGTAATCCAGTCTATAAATAAGCAAGGGTAGTATCGTCATTCATCACCTGCTTAAAGCTAATCTCATCCATAATACGAGGGCATTTTTGTCATTAGCATTAAATAAGACCATTTCAATGTTAAGTACCGAAACCTCTCCGCGTAATCCGGATGACTCAAAACCTCCTGCATCGTAAAGTTACCAAATTGCCCATCGAAAGAAATGCAGCGTTGTGGACCTTTCAACTTGAAACTGTAGGGGTACTTTCGTCATCTTCGCGAATATAAAGCGGAGAACCTTTTCGACGGGTGACGACAATTCAAAAGGAATTGAATTTCTTTCGAAACAGTTCATCAAACACTGCAGAACAGAAAACTGATTCCGTGGACCAATCATATGCTGCCACGTGGCTAAGATCTTTCTCCCGGGGAAAAAGAAAAGGCATCTCACATGCAGGAGCACGCGAAATGGTAGTTATGCAGCCACCTACTACATGATCCGAGGCCCACTTTAACGTTTAGAGCAGGTCATGTGCCGGGTTTAGGTGTGGTCCCACAAGAAATATTGAACCAAGGAGTTGTCAATTTGAAGGTCACACCATTAGATTGTTTGATGATGGCAACTCATACCAACTTGCATTTTGCCCAATCATGCCTAATGGGCCAAGTCTTTATCACGTGGACCCGGCTCAGCATAACCTTCTCAAATCTGGTCCCAGACCTGGGTTTGGGGCTTGAAAGATCTATTGAGTTTGGACTAGGAATCATTTAATTGTGGCTGGAATCTGATGATGTCAACAGAGGATGTGAAAGTGATTCATCCTCAATACTCAAATGGGTTAGATGGGGAACCCCTGGATGGTTCATGCTGTAGCTCTGGAATGTGGCTTTGTAGTTATGCTCCATAGAAAATGGGTCCACAATTACTGCATTTTGGATGTACCAAGTTGTACTGTTGTGTAAAACATGTTGGGGGGGTGTTGTTTGCTTCACAGCAAAAAGGAGCCAGAAATTCCTGTGCCCACTGTTGGTTACTTTTGATCACATGAAGATATAATTATAGGATATTTCTCCATAGCAAATGTACAATTTCTTTTTTTTTTTTTTTTTTTTCAATTCCTACCTTCAAAGCTTTAGCTTTGAAAGGCATGCCTGAATCATAGATCTAAAGGCTCACCTTAATTGTCTTAGAAGGACACTGGGACCTTCATAGACGTGCTGATGGGCGCTTTTAGTTTTGGGGTCTCAAATTTATTTTTAATACCTCCCTTGCTTTTAATAGTCAGATCATGATGTCTATATGTGAACGTCCCAATAGGCGCTTTTAATTTAGGAGGTCCTCCATTATTTTGATAGCCCCATTGCCTCTTCTAGGGTAAGACATTGTGATCAAGATATCAGCAAGTAAATGTTCCCATAAGAGAGTTTTGCAGACTTATTCAGCTCAGTGCTCTTCATTATTTAAATTTGGCTGAGTCAAGGCTAGTCAAATTGAGTAGTTAGATCCATGGTATGATTTTGTTGATGTTCTCTACTGTCACCAGTCATCAAATTGAAGGTATACCTCTATAATCAATTGATTCAATTCAAAACTTACCCCAATTGACTTGGCTCTATAGAATCTACCACCCCCAGTCAATGCTCAATCATCATGTCACATTGACCGGAGAATCTAAATCTAAAATTTAAAAAGCCCCACTCCCACATTAATCCCACCATTCATATCCATCATTTGTAAAAACAACAGTCACACAAGCTTGGCATGTAAGGATCTATCCCTGTTCGCACACCACATACAATACAGGCACCGTCGAGTCTTCGAGTAGACTAGTATTCAAATCGAAAATATTCTCCTACGAGAAAATTGCATAAGCCCAAGCCCGCTTGGATGTCTTATTATTAGTAAAAATTAATATAAAAAATTAATCCCATCAAATTATCTTAGTTTTTGATTTAATAATCATACAATTTGACAGTTTTTAACCATGAATTCCTTGGATTTCTTTGAGATTGAATCTAATGGTGGAAAAGTTGGGAAGGACCACAAAAGTTCCTTTTGGAGTGAGGCGACACTATTTGGAGTGGTAACGCGGAGCACTGGATAGCAATCCAAAACGGAAAAAAGAAAGGGGGGGTTGGAATAAGTGAGCAGTTTTCGTCAAAAGAACGGCACTATTTCGGGTCGTTCTTCTCCTGATTTTTCTTTAGATTTGATGCTTAGAAAGCTTCACACTCTTCGGCTCTTCTCATCTGTAGGTCTCTGTCTGCTCTCTCTCTCTCTCTCTCTTTCATCAATGATCGCTTCAATGGATGAATTTTTTTATATTTGTGTGTGGTTTTAGTTTCGAATTGCTGAATTGGGTTGCTTTTGTTTTGCTGTTTGGAGAATCTCTGTCCATGGATTTATTTCTACAAATCTTAAGGTTAATCTGAAAGCTTTGCATGAATGAGAATAACCAAGTGATGATCATGTTCTTGCT
The DNA here is from genome assembly GCA_012931725.1 of Litsea cubeba. Taxonomy (NCBI): domain Eukaryota; kingdom Viridiplantae; phylum Streptophyta; class Magnoliopsida; order Laurales; family Lauraceae; genus Litsea; species Litsea cubeba. The sequence continues at coordinate 69,743,234 of CM022950.1, read as the reverse complement.
TATGTGAAATTGAGCTGTCGATTTGATGCTTTATTGGTCTTGCTTTTCTTCTTTCTATCATTGGGTTTGTGTTTTTTTTTTTTTTAATTATTATTGAAAGTTTCATTTTTTTTTTCTATTCGCTTATTTTTTAGTATTTTTTTCATATGTTCATGCAAAAAAAAAGTGTCTTTGTAATTCTGGGTGTTTTTTCATTTGATATTAGCTGTTGAATTGATATTTTTATCCAAAAAAAAAAAGTTTGCTTGATTTAAGTTGTGTTTTGGAATTCAAAAATGACATCTTTTTTTTTTTTTTTTGTTTCAGTTTAATTTAAGAGCATTTGCATGGATGAGGAAAAGTATCTTAATTTTGAGGGATTTGCTGAATTTTGTCCTTAATTTGTTGCTTGATAGTTTCATTCTACTGGGACTCTGCTTGTTAGTTCTTTTTTTTTTTCTTTTATATCATTTTCAGGTATTCCACTGAATTTTTCCTGCTAATTTGATGATATAAGGGCTTTTTTCTTATAGAATTCATGCATTCTTTTGTTCAAAAAAATTTTGATGATTTTTTTTTTCAAGTTCACCTTTCAATGGGTTTTTTATTTTTATTTTTATGGAACTTACTGGTTGATTTCATGTGTTGATGGGTTTTTCTGTATTTTTATTTTCCTTCAGAAAGTTTAATTTGATGACAGGGTATTGGAAGATTTCTTGGTGGTGCAGGGTGCTGGGATTCATTATAATTGATAGTGTTTGATTGAATATGAAAAAAAATGGAAGCGGTAATTGTGTATTTTATGATTAAGAATTACTTATTTGTTAACTTGATGTTATATTGGTTCTTTTTTGTCCTCAAGGTTTCTGTGACTTTTCAGTTTATTTATTTATTTAGCTTTGTGAATCTCTCTTCCCCCCATCCCGTGTGGTCCCCTGTGGCTTGTGTAATTTTTCTGTGAGAGCTTTGAGAGGTTCTGATCATTTGCAATAATGAGAACAAGGAAATTATGACTTAAGTGGGGTATTTATTTGAAGTTATCTGTTATTTTTTTGTAGTCTCTTTGTATATTTATTTATAATTGCTTTAAAAAGAAAATGATATTACAGTTCTTTTATTTAGAAGTCATCATTTAGTTAGTTTCTATATGAGCCTTCCCATCACTTTGAATTTTGTGATGGTTGGAAGTGTAATGCAGCTGTTAATTGATGATTTGATGGAATTTGTTATGTTGCTTTCTACTTTTTTCTTGGATAGGTTGATTTGATGACTGGGTTTTGGAATCTCTTGTGGCTTTCAGTGACGATTGTCTGTACTCGTCTTTAATACTATTACCCTTTTTTTGGCGCGTTTGAATTGTTGGGCTTTTATTTGACTTTGAAGTTGTTAAATTTGATCAATTCTAGAGCATATTGTGAATCTTTATTACTAACATTATGAAGAATTTGATTTGCTGACAGTAGGCATTAGATATTTCGGGGCTCATGTGGTGAGTTCATTATTTAAGGTTTTCAATTACTTGTGATGAGATTTTATTCATCATTTCCAAGAAATAGCGTTCTTTCCTTTTCTCCTTCTGTTTTGTAGGGACCTACTTTTGGCCCTTCATTGCACAAATGTCTTAAGTGCTGAAGTTCAACATGTTTTTACTTCATTCTATTGAATTTTTGTGGTTTAATTTGATGTTCCTCTAAAGCTGTTCCTTTCTTTGATGAGTATTTGTTAAATAATGGCTTTGGAGGGATTTTTTTACATGTTATCTGGTCTTTCAAATACTCTCCCTTGGATTCATTAAACCTTGCAGAATTGAGAAAATTTGCTGTTTATTATTGCGTGCCAGATGTACTTTCTTGTTTTAGCTCTCTCTCTCTCTCTCTCTGATAATCTGTTTCTTTAAGTTCAAACCTGTTCTGCCCTTTTCTGCCAGATCATTATCGTGAACAGTTAAGTTCAAACCCGTTCTGCCCTTTTCTGCCAGATCATTATCGTGAACAGTTACTAATATAATGCATCTTGTTATAAAGTTGGGTGGAATTTTGTCTAATTTGTAAATCGTAGTCCTTAGTGTTATTGCAAATGTACTATTCAACAGATGATAAAAAAAAAAAAAAAAAAAAACATTCTGTTTCATACTAGCATGATCTGACGAGATCTGATCTGTCAACTTTCTTCATTCTTTTTCTTTCCTTTTTCTTTTCCTTTCACAAGTGATGTGAATTTATGTGGTAAACTAAATTATCACGACAAGAGACCAACAATGCCTAGGTCAATTGGTTTATATATGAACCTCCTGGCTCAAAACGTGGGATTTGGAACTACTGGGGCTTCTGCACGTAACATATTGCTTCCTTCACATAGGAGTTATTGGGTTCATGCTCTGTTCTGCTCCCTTTATAACCCTTAAAACATCCCTTACCGGCTCTTGAAATGGCCATTCAAAAGAAAAAAAAGAATTGTGACAATAAGCTCAAGCAAGAAGTGAGGCTTGAAGAGGGGGGGTGACACAAATTAGTTCGGTTCTGGTGACACAAATTAGTTCGGTTCTTGAATGACTTATACCATTCTAATAATTTACTTGATTTAATAACTAGCACTGAGTACCACTTTAAATGTCCCCACCTTTTTGTGAATGGGGGCCATTAATTATTATATGTATTGAAAACAGCTCAGCTCTTTTTTTTCCCTTCATATTTTGCCTTCGGATAGGAAAAATGCTAATTATCATATCTTTGGCGTTTCCCACATTTGCAAGTTGGGCATATATTTCGAAAACCCTTTTTTTACAAATGCCACATTGGAAGTTTTTTTCCTTTTCACATGGAGTCTGATTTCCCACCTGTCATAGTTCTGAAAATTGGAATTGTATCGCAAATCTTTCAAAGGGATCAATCGAATTGTATCGCGAATTGTAGGGTTTTTTTATTTTTCTTATAAAAATAAAAATGATTAAAAATAAAAAGAAAACTGCAAAAGATAAAAGTAGTTTTTCATAATACATTCATAGCAGTATAAATATGATGACAAATTAGACTATGATACAATTATATGAAGAACATCAGGGGCGTATATTAATATAACATAAGTGATGTGTAAATAGTTAAATATATTTAAGGTATCAATGTTCCAAAGGAAAACAAACAAGTTGCAATAGTTTTTTTTATATTTAATCAAGAAAATAACAATAAAAACCAAATCAACAATCCTACATGTTATGATATCTTCTAAAGTGTTAATGAAGGAAAAAAAGGACAAAACCCCATAGGTATAGTCTAACTCAAATGCTCGTTCATTATTCATCTACAGAACCTTCTCAAAACAGAAAAAAATTCTTAAGAGCTAATATTAAATCGGTAAATAACCTTTTTAAAAAGCATGCTAAACAAAAAAAAAAAAAAAAAAAAGAATTAAAAATTATTAATATTAACCTCATGGCTATGACTAACCATTCTCACTCAGCCGGATTGCTTGAATCGTAAGATTCGATGAAACAAGTATCTAATCATAAGATTCACTTGTAAATTGGATTCGTTGCATTAGATACGAATTGTTTTCCTTACGATTCAATATGAATCATAGGATTCGTTATACAAACTGTAGGATACTGACAACCATTTGCCACTAAATACCGACATCATGTCAAAGAAAGATGATGATATAAGGCTATGAATAATTAGAGCAGGGAGGGGGCATATATGCTGAAAACCTTTTTTTATAACACACACACACACACCCCCCCCTAAGAACCTTTTTTTTTTACCACCCCCTTAGGGAAGATTTTTTCCCATTGCCACTGAATTGCCACATTACCTGAAAGAAAGATGAGTTGACAATGCAATGAATAACTCGAGTGCATCCTAACAGGCTGTAGGAGAAGAAAGTTTGCTGCATGGAGTCACATTGCCTCCACATTCTGCCGTCCCCCCACTGTTATCATTCCTAGCTAACACTACTGTTACTTATGAGAATTATTTGGTTGAATTGTCCTGTCTTTTGTTCGGTCAAGATCCCTTTGTGTAGACTCTTTGTGATTCAAGAAAAATAAAAATAAAAATCGAAGGAAAGCTATCTTAAGGATTGATAAAATGTGTTGATCTAAATCTCTTAAGATACTAGGAGTGTTTAAGATGCAATGGCAAGGACCACTATGTCGCCACATGTCTGACTAAGAACCTCCAAATATTTTCATAATGAGGATTATGACCCTGTTGTTCATCATGCATTAGAGGTGGCACAAAATTCCCCTCTTGATGACGGCAATGATGACTGATGATTTGTAGTACACTAAAGGCCCTCTATTAGTGGTTCAAGGCTTACTTTCCACAAAAGAGGATGAAAAGGAAGGATTATTGGTTGTGCACTAACATCTTGTGTATGGTGCGAGGATAAGTTGTGTAAAACCTTACTTGTGGCATGACAAGTGATTGACAATTTCATGGTGTGTGGCATTGTGCAAACTCCGTTGTGGGGCCCACCTTGAGCCACATCAATCATGGGGAGGGGGGATGGAAATATCTCAATGGGACCTGAGGGTGTGCAAAAAAATGTCAACCACTCCACATCATCCTGAGCCCCTGCGGGGCCCTCGAGTTTATTATAGTTGTGAAGGCCTCATTTTTTGGATTTCCTGTCCAAAAGTGAGGAACAGCTGGATGAGTATCAAAATTGGGCACTAATTCTTTTTTGACATGGAGATGGTTGAGTGCTTCTTTTTGCTTATCTTGCTAGTACTATACTCTCGCAGCTATATTTCTGTACATCTTGTTTCACATCTGAGTTTAGTTATATTTGAGAAGCATGGTTCTTTTAGATGAATTTCATATGCTTGTTCCACCGACTTAGTTACAGCTCAAGGCAACCTTTTAGCAGTCTAAGCCATTAATCTGGTGTGCTCTATCGTGTTGATATCTTCTTTCATTTCCCTCTAGGATGATCCTAGCCATCTGTAAGTGGCTTACGAATTGACATGACAGCCAACTTTACATTTAGAGTGAGGGAAAAACTGGAAAATTAGGTTTCTCTGATGATGTTTGAATATTTGTGTTCCTCATCCATGATGGATAGGGCCCATCATTTGAGCAGTTTGGGTCACCAAAAGTGGGCCCTGTACGTTAAGTTAAATCTGAGGAATATTATGATAAATTTTGTTATACTCTCTATGGAAGAGATCCACTTCTTCTCCAGTCAAGGCCTCCTATAATTGTTGATTCTTTATTGTTTGGTGCAGGGATTTATTTATTTAAAAAAAATATATAGGGTGGATTGGTGTGTAGCCCAAAACTCAATTTTTTTTTGAATATTTGGCAGAAGGAATCTTTATCCATTCCACTAAGCATCTTTAGGAAGCACAATCATTTCATGGGGTACTACTTATTTATGGGTCTGTTTCAAACTATTTTCAACAATGTTATTAGTAGTGATTTGGGGTGTGAATGCAAGAAAACAGACTCCCTTTAATATGGCTTCTGATTCCTGTTCTCCAGTTCACAGCAGGATTTGTACCCAATTCAGACTGGTGTATTGTTCTTTGGGATGCATATAAATGCGCATTATGAAATATTCTTTGGTCTTATTTCCAACAGGGATGAGGAGAAGCTAACATCTCTTATATATTGTTTAATTAGGTAGGAGCCAAGAGAACAAGAGGAGAATCAACTGCTACTGACTCTGTCGTCCGAATGCTGATAGGTTGTTTCAACGTCATCTTTTAGAATTTGGAGGAAACAAGCAATCCTTGCAAAAGGGACTCACCTGTTAAAAGATTGAAGAGATGATTATTTCTTCTGAAAATTGCAATTTGAGGGCATAATGATTTTACCAAATTTATCTTCTTGTGGTGCATTCCAAGAATCTGCCATTCATCTGTTCTTAGGCTGAAATTAAGTGAGGTTACTTTGCCAGAACTTTTTCACACCATGGATGATTTTCTCAATCAAATCCTTTCATCATCACCATGGCCAGATGTGAATGCAAGTAGCCGGTCATCTTGGGTTGGCGGTGCTACAACAGCTCAAACAAATGGCCTACTTTCTGATCCTACGGGAGTGTATGAAGAGGATGAAAAAAACTCATCATCACCCATAGCTATAACAGCCTCAGGTCCTATTATTGGAAATTCAAGTTTTAGTCTCAACAAAGGACTATTCCATGGAGAAATTCAACAGCAAGAAGAGACTACAGACCATCTATCAGTTCCATCCCGGCATGATAATGGTTCCCATGAAAGCGAGCTCTCACTACATGGGGTTATAGGGAGTAACCCTACATCTGGACCATTGGGTCTACAATTAAACGCATCACCCCCAATCACATTGTCTCATAGTTCCACTCAACTACCTGAGTCAGGATCTGGGTACCAAGTATCGCTTGTAGATTCTCATTCCATTCCACCGCTATGGCCTACATCATATGCTGGAGTTTCTACACTTCCATCTGTTATAGGGCAAGGGAAACTGCATGGTTTTGGGTTGCAGGGAGATTTCATGGAAAGCAATCCTAATATGCTGGAAGGAAGATATCTCGGGGATGAGAAACTTCCACAATTGGACAACTTTACCACAGCAGCTGTAAGCATATATGTCTTGTATATTCCAATTCTGGAGTGTTTCTTGGCATATTATTGTATATTCCACACTTGGAGAACTCCTTGATCTAATCATTTCAAAAAGAAAAAGACCTCCATCAATAAGTAGTGACTGTATGTCATCTTAGAATTCTCATGGCCCATGTTAACCTGATGTGGGGAACATGGAATGTAGAGAGTCAGGCTGAGTTGATTGACTCACATTCTAAACTAAAAAAATTCATCAGTCATATTTCTTGTATGCAATTGAGTTGGCTTGTCATCTGTTCTGGCCATATGACTTTCTACACTCTACAAGTTACTTGTTAATCATTAATTAACACTCTTCCACAATAATTTCCATGAATCATCAAGCCTTATTATCATCATTAATCAATACCTTTGTCACAATAAAAAAGAAAAAAAATCAGATTTCTTGTATGTAACAGCATATATAATTACAATTTTCTATTTTGTATTTTTGAATATAGACACCCACCCACCTTCATTCTTCATTCATCATCGTCACTTACACACACAAATCTTCATTCATCATTGTCAACTTACTCTTATTCCATCCAATCTGGATAATATAATTTTATATTACATTTTTTAAAAGAAATACTAATATTAGTCACCAAGTTATAGGGTTTACCTGCTTGAGTAAATGTGGCTTTCCAAGCTGAAACTGTTGTGGGTTTTCAAAATTGCCATTATTCTGTATTTGATAGCTTATGCAACATTGTAGGAGCACGATGAGCTTCGCAACCCTCGATTCCAATCTCTTGCTGCTGGGCCTCCGATTGCACTGACGAGAACCGCTACTGGATTGCAGCCTCATCAGCAGGTGGAACTTATACACAAAATCATTTTGATGCTTATGTTTTATCCTCGTAGTTCCTTTTTATGGTTACTCTCATACTTCTATGATGTCAATACTCAGTCATCACAATCCATGGATACTAGTTCCATCAAGCAGTATACAAGTCAATCTTGCGCTTCTCAATTGCAATCAGCACCCACTACTGCCGGTGGCTGCAATGGAGCTGTAAAGCCACGGGTGAGAGCACGCCGTGGTCAGGCCACTGATCCACACAGTATTGCTGAACGGGTCAGTACATTACTTCTTCTTCTTCTTTCTACATCAGGGATCCGAATTCACGCACTCTACTCACACAACTATGTCCCAAACCAGCTGAACTACAGCTGCGGGACCAGTACTTTACTATTTATTATTATTTAATAGAGATGGACTATCAAGCATATTAACAAGTGCATAGTTTGTTGATGCACCCAATTCTGGACACGTGTATTTTCAATATCCAGATTGTTGATCTGATAGTCCAAAACCATAGATTTGAAACTCTCTAAAAGCATTCCTGAATTAGAGGTTCCCTTTGCCTATTACCTGAAATTGATGGGTTGAGAAAAATTCAGAGAAATTCCACATCAATGTAAAAAAAAAGGTTGGTGAATGAAGGACTGGATTTTCCAATCTGGGAATCTTTGGGGGAGTGGTACTGGTCCATCCTTGGTAGGGAACAGATCTACAGTCTGGCTCACCGAACCAAGGGCCTTACACTACGGCATCAACGAGGCCATATAATTCTTTCGAGGATATTGTTGATCTTATCTTCTTTTTTTTATTATCGGTAACTGAAAATTATATTTAAGAAAGAGAACAGAACAGAAAATTGAAAACCAACACCATACTTTTTAGTTCCTACCGTTGTCCATTGGGGTTTGACTTAGTTTAAAAGTCTGATGTAATTTCTAATTTCCAAAATTCTGAAATTTGAGAATGCAGCTCCGGAGAGAAAAAATTGCCGAGCGAATGAAGAATTTGCAGGAACTTGTCCCAAATTCCAATAAGGTACTTCTGATTTTCGCATCTGCATTTATTCTAAATAAATCATAATATTTCTAAAATCTAAACTTTTTTATCATCAAGTGCATAGTATTTATCACTTGAAAAAAATTATTATTGAGCTAAGTTCCTGAAAGCATGTTCAAAACTTCTGCACCATGATATGACTTGTGTATGCCATTTTTGTTTAGTTAATAAGCTTGGTATTGGAGTATGACAGTGTGGTATGAGCACTATTAATTGTGAATGTTGGTTGACTGTATTTGGAGTGTTCAATGACTGAGGATAGAGCACATATCTTTTCCACCTTTTCAGCCTTTTTCCTCCTTTTCAATGTTTAGAGCAAATGGCTAAGAGGTCATGGAAGAGTGATGTATTGAACTTGGATAAGGTATCAGTTTTGAAATATCAACTCTATAGTTTAAGATAACTGTCCTAGTATTTTCTAACCTTGTTTTAGTAAGAAACTGAGTATGGATCAGTAATGTCAGTATAATATTCTGTATCATGGCACAGGACATGCTTTAATATTTTCATGCCGATGATCCCTTACATGTGCTTCTCTGTTGCTGGCTTGCAATTTCTGAATAGCATGCGGTGCACCACATTTAATGTGGTAAAAAAATAGATGCTAGGATCATCTGAGAGACCTTTTTGTGTCTCATGCAGATTTTTTGGTGCTAGTCAAATGAACAAATATTGTGTGTACACCTCCCTTTCTTTCTTTGTAGGCTCAAGTCATTTTACCTATTAAAAAAACAAAAAGAAACCAAAAAATAAATAATTAAAAAGAAAAAAGAAACCTCTCCGAGTGGAAGATATCCCTATACATCAGCTTTGGCCTGGGTCATTACTATTCTCTTCTAGTATGCCTATTTGCAGACCACGGAGCAAAGAAGGTATCCCATTCTACAAGATTCTTGGGACGTTGGAAATCCATGATGGAGCTAATCATGCCAATTTTAGGGTTTGTTACAGAGCCCCACATGTACAAATTAGGCAGCTTAGCAAATTGTATGCTTGCTGACACCAAGACCTGGTGACTCATCTGAATGAAGTATATCAATCAGAAATACCAAATAGCATGTGTAAAGACTTTTTTGATAAGTTTTTTTAAAGAAGCAAAACATGAAGTGAGAACACTATGTTCCATAATCCCTCAGACTGCTGTAATAATATTGTAATATATTAGATAAGCCTTGTAATCTTGTAGATATGCTCAATCCTTGTAGATAGACCTAATCGTAGGTGGTAAACATTCACTAGTATAATTATTTTCTGAATTTACAAGATATGTATGCAAACTCAAGTATAAATATGGTATCATTGAGCCACAATGCACATGATCTCCTGCAATTTTCCTTTGTATTTTTCCTTGAAACAGGAGTTCTGAAATCAACAACCTGATTTAATTTTCAGTTTTTTTAATCAAATTTAATTAGTCTAGTTATAGTTCTTTCAAAAGAATTTGGTACTTCTCAGATAATTTTGGTTCAAGATACTTAGGTACCTTTGAGCCATTCTCAGAACAAATCCCATGTGCATGTCATGTATATTCTACACAGGCACTGTAATGCAGTACTGTTTGATAGATTTGAAAAATATGCTTTTGATTTAGAGCCTTGCTTGTATGGATCATTCTTTTTGGTTCTGATACTGTTGACCTGTTAAACTGAAAGGCCAAGTATTATTATACCTTGTCCAGAACCTTCCACAGTCCTTAGTGCTGCAATAGAGTTTTGAGTTCCCAGAGCTTGATGAAAACCCACTGAACCTAACTTGCTATTAATCCTTTTCACAGTACATTGCAGGGCAATGAAAGCGTAAATATGACTTAGCATCTTGTTATTTATTGTAGAATGAACCCTTCTTTTTTTCCCCCTGCTGCAGACGGACAAGGCGTCAATGCTTGATGAGATCATTGAATATGTCAAATTCCTGCAGCTGCAAGTCAAGGTCAGTATAATAAGCATCCACTTTGAATCTGTCTCAAACTCTCTCAATATAAAATGTTTTAAGCCTTTTGTTCTTGTTGTATGACCTGTCTTTGACATATGAACTGCAGGTTCTGAGCATGAGCAGACTGGGGGCTGCGGGAGCTGTTGTTCCTTTGATTACTGATGTTCAATCTGAGGTTTGTTTTTGTTTCTTTCTTATATTCTTTTATGTGTAATATTTTCTTCTGAAATCTGTTCTTGCTGATGATGAAACATTGTCCCTGAAACATGAATGCTTGCCTCTGTTGTAGTCCCAGGCCCCGGGATACAATTCTGATACTGGTATCTGATACTTCCAAGGATACTTGTAGGATACCATTTTACAGCTTATAGTACCAGGCTAGAGGATTTTAATAACAAACCACCCCCCCCCCCCCCAACGCACGCATTAATGATTTGAAAGATTAACCACTGAGATTTAGGGTGACTTGACCCAAGGTGAATATCACTCTGACCAGAGTGAAGTTTGGATGCATACTGGTTAAGAAGAGGGAGGTCACCATATTGCCCCATAAAATGACATGTTTGATGTGGTCACGAAAGATCCTTTTTTCTGCTTTTGGATTTTTCCCAAATTGTAAGGTCTAATGTTTTGGTCTAATATCTGGTTATGCAATTGCAACTTTCAAGGAGTTTGAATATTTTGCTAGAACATATGGTTATCCATTTCTGCCGTATGTTTGGAACAGTTGTGGAATTGGACAGTGCATTCCAGTATGTTTCTAGTGTTGATTAACGAATATTACACAGTGGATTGGAGTGGAGCATTTCACAAAAATATTCAAGCCACTTGAGATGTGGGATCCATCAAAATGCACCCAAAAACTCTAATTAGATCCTCAAGTGTTGATCATCTCAAACTAATGAAGTCTCAAAAGTGGTGGATGAGTTGATGCTGAGAATTTTACCTTGAATGCTGTTCTAATCATATTTTGGGTTATAAATGCTGTTCTAATCATATTTTTGGTTATATACTATACAGGGCTCAAGTAGTCTACTCCTGTCACCTTCAGTTGGGCAGGGAGCAGATCTATCTGAATCACCAGACAACATTGCCTTTGAGCAAGAAATTGTGAAACTTATGGAGTCTAATGTGACCGCTGCCATGCAGTATCTTCAAACCAAAGGCCTCTGCCTCATGCCTATTGCTCTCGCAGCAGCCCTATCAGGTGGGAAAGCATCATCGAATGCTCTTTCTACTGAGACAAAGAGCGCCACCCTGACGCATGGTCTGGTCTCACCAAACAGTGGCCCACCCAGTTCTGGGACCCACCTACCGTCTTCCAGCAATGAGAGCGTGACTAAGGAGAGTGTAACCAGGAATGGCAACATCGAAGGCATTGCTGCTAATGACTGCAACGGAGCTGTTATAAAAAAAGAAGATGCTCATAAACACGCGTATGAAATGAGAGAATTGAAACCAAAGGCATAAGTAAACTGATGCCTCCAATTTTCTTTTCGATCTGAGTTAGTCTATTACTGAACTGGGTTTTGAGTTTCGGAAAATTAGATGAAAGGTAATGTATATATTGAAATGTATATGTACATACATTCGTATGCTTGTATTCACATGTATACGTAGATGTATGTATGTATTCATATGAGAAGTAAATAAATAATGATTGGCTTGATTTTGTGAGAACTGAGTTGCAAGAAATGAAATTACTGGTTTTGATTTTTTTTCTCATAAGATCTGATTTGGGTAATCTTAGCACTGGACTGTTTTTTCAGCATTGGAAAGTTAGTGGCTGATGCAGGCATGTTGACTCCTTTCATGAAAGGGGAAATGGTCAATGGAATGTTCTGAATTCCCATGCCACCTTCTATCTAGACGAGACGGCAGTTGGTTGTGGCGTGGCAATGACATGGATTGGGAACTTTTTGGACCTGTTTGGTAGGAATATCTTTGGTGAAATTTGGAGTTGTTGAGAATTCTTACAGTTCTCTATAAAACTTGGCGTACAGGAATTGTTAAAGCTTGAATTCCTTAATTTTCTACATTAGCGTCAAATATCTGTTGTCCATGAATGAATGAATGAGATTGTAAAATCCAATAATAACAACTGGAAGGCTAAAGGGGAGATGTCACCTATGAGCGGACCACTGTAATACTCAGGTGGTTTAGTCAGGGCCCAGCTTAAAACATGCCTACAGTGGATAATAGGGAATGGAAAGGGTCTTATCAGCTTCATAAGATCATCCCAAACCATATTTTATCAGCCTGAGTTTTTATTGTCTTTTGACTATACATTTTCGAGATTCAATTCAGTAGTGAAGGTAAGGTCAGATGGGTGTGAAGTTCGGCCTGGTGCCCTTTTCTCTTATTTTTGTTTCCCTTTTTGTAGGGGGAGTGGGGAAGATTGTGAGTGTGAACTGCAGTGGGGGGAGTACACTGTTCAAAGGTGGGTAAAAGTGGGCCTTATGGAGCTTGATTGTATAAGAAAATTTTTTGTAAGACAGTCATTTCACATGAAGAGAACCCTTAAATGGTCAAGAAGGCAGCCCACCAATATGCTTTTTAGATGCTTGTAGAGTTCACGAGGGCCAATCCAACTGTCGTAGTTTTCTCCTGGAAAAAAAAAGAACAAACAAATGAGAGTTCACAAGGTTCAGAGCATGAAAAATGTAGGAGAAAGGACCTCATGGGAGTGTGAAATTTTTGTATTGAAAATAAGTTAGGGACCTTTGTTTTCATGGAATCGATATTCCTAGGAATTGTAAGAAAAGTAATCTCATCTTGGGCTAAAATTAAAGAAACAATGGCGAAGATTCACAAATCACTATTAAAGAATCTTTCCTTTTGACGGAAATGATTCTGCTCATCACCCTATAATAAATCAAAGTGAAATATTCACTGCAGAAACGTTAGTATGCAGATGTTCTAATTTGAAAGGTCATGCAAATGTTGGGGCCTGTCAAAAGAACAAGACCCATTGAATTTGAAAGTGTCCTCACCCATCCATATGCAACAACGTTCGTAAAAGAGAAAATTACTGTTAGTAATTCAAATTCTAAGAAGAGTCATGGTCATCCCCAACTCTTTATTATATCCTTCTTCAAACTCATGTTACCATGAATTTCTAAAATTTGGTTTCATGCAAGCAACTTGGCTTAAAAGTTAGTGTTAGTGAAGAGTCAAAGCTCCCTGATTAAAATTGACACTCATCCAACTTTTTCTCGCCGTTAAATTAAAGATGTAAGAAAATGACGCCTTTAAAATCATTAAATTTTAAGACCATGGATCAAAAAAGTTAGAAAGATCTCATGCAGTTTAAATTTTATACATAAGTAAGTCTCATATAGATCTTTTCACCTAACAGAATGTCATGACAATTATGCATCCCCATGGGTCCTAGTCCTACTAAGAAGAGTGTTTCTACAATTAATTACAGAAATCAGGGGCTGCATTAAGATTTTATAAAACATAGGAAGCTATTTAAAATACCCTTCAAAAACTAAGGGGCGGCAATAAAATCTCACGGCGCGTATGCTTTTCCCCAGTCGCAAGAAAAGGAAACATGAAACTTACAAATAGAGACGGTTGAGGAAGAAGAAGAAGAGAAGAGAGATCAAAAAGAGGAAATCGAAACGATTACAATCGTGTCGAGAATGGCGTCTGAAGAAGATTGTTCTAAGATTGAGCAGAGGTTGCAGGATCTGCAGAAACAGCTTGGGAAGAAGCAGATGTTTGAAGAAAATGTCTCTTCCATCCGATCTCTCCTCCAATTCTATCCTTCTTCACCCCCTTCTCTTCGTAAATCGGTATAGATTTCTCTCTCGCTCTCGTTTCCATCTTTAATTGGTTGTTTTGTTTGGTTTTTTTCACCCTTCTATTTAGGGTTCTGTTTGTTCAATGCTTTCGTGTCGATCTTGTATTGTCTTTTCTTCTTGTTCTTTGGTAGTGTATTATTTTTTATTCTGCATTTCAAATCATGTGGAATTGATATTGAAGCGAGAGGGAGGGGATTTAGTGAATTATCGTCTCCTTTGATCGTTAGAAACAGAACGAGGAGTTTGATTTTATGGGTTTTTTTTTTTTTTTTATTGATTCAATGATCTGCGATGGACGGCACGTAATATCTATGCCAGATTCGCAGTTCTTTTTTATTGGAATTGGCAATTTGATGATGCATGGGAAAGCATCGAACTTTTCGCATGCACCCATCAATCAGATGGTTGGGATCATAGTATGGGCATGATTTCTCACATACCTTGGTCATTGCAGAGGATGGGACCGACCCATGTGAATGATTTCAGTGGACAAATGTGGGTAGTGCCAGATCAAGGCATTGTGCACCCTCATCCACTGTTTGTTCAGCAATCATTGAGGTTTGGTGCATTTCCTCACTATGGTCTGTCCATGGGAGGGCTCCCCCTGATAAATAGTTATGTTCATTGTGAGGTGGAACTGTGTGTGATGATGGCTATGTATGGGTAAACTTTCAGGTACCATTTCATTTTCAAGGAAATGTTAATATTTCCATCAAATTGCTGATTTTTGCTGATTTTATACATTACCTTTGAGCAGTGTAAGTTTTAGATTATGTTGTTTTTCTGGCAATCTGCTCCGATGTTTAATCCATTTTTAGTAGCACTTCTGAATTTTATGAATTGTTTGTGCAATTGCAGATCTATTCTGTGGTTTGTCGGGTTGCAACGATTCTACAGACGAGATTCACTGCACCTGGATTCTGGCTTGCTGGTTTAAGGCTTTTTGAAGATGCAGAACGCCTAGTCACTGAATCTTCACAGAAGGAACATTTGAAGATGTGCATTGCTAGAGCTCATGAGCATTTGCAAGATGAGGAGAACAGACCGGAGGTTCCAGTGAGCAATGCACGTAGAGGTATTCCAAGTTCTAACTTTCTTCTTACATTTAGATTTTCTATTTATCTATTGTTTGTGTTGGACCATTCAAAAAGGAAAAGAAGGGGAAAGGAATAAACACTCTTTATTTGATCTGTGACAAATTGGAAGTCCTAGTTCGTTTAAACGATTGCTTGTAGTTTTTCATATGGATGGTTAACACCTTATCAGTAGTTGGGGATTTGCAGTTTGATGTTAATTGAGAGATGATTCATGGATAGACATGAGTGCTGTAAGAAGGAGAATTTTACTGCAAAGGCAGCCTTGGTTTCTTCATCTTTACATTGCGAGTAATGTTTATCAGTCATGACATTTACATTTAAAATTGAAGCGGCACTATGTATATGGGCCTTGAGTAAATAATAAAGAGAAAGAAGTACTTAGTGTATGTATTAGGGAGTTGAGAAAAAACAGCTAGGGATTGGAACCCAATACCCTACACCTGTTTCTAAAGGCCACCCTTGAGGAGGTGCACGTCCCAAAATCTTCCAAAATTCCAGTTTCATGTGCTTGGAATATTTCGTTTTCAATCAGTTTCATAAGAGCAAATGATTCCGATTGAACACCATTGACATCTACATGTTATTCAGTGTAACATTTATACGTTTTCTTATTGATAGGTCATGATGATCAATGATCTTAAAGTCAGTTTAGATATGCAACATGTGACTTATTTTTCAATTTCTAACGGTCTTGTTTAAGCAGTTCTCTATGTACTGCTTTATTAGTAACTGTCATCAACAGCTTTACTCAATTTGAAATGTTAGAATATGGATGACTTGGGGCATATTTTATATACCCATATTTTACAGAAAGAAAACATTATTTAGGATTTGTCTGTGTGATGTTATTATATTTTAAATATATTTGAATTAACTGATGAGGCCTTTCTCTGTTCTCTCTATATTCAGGATATCTTTTTGAAGGGCATTTGACAGTGGAACCTGAACCCCCGCCACCTTCATGGCTTGTGGCACAGAATTTACTAACAGCTCTTGAAGCTGCGCAACAGCAGAATACTGTGGCTGAATCTTCTCAAGGTCGGGGAGAAAACAGTAACACATCTGAAATCTCTACAGGAGTCAATGCTCCGGACATTCTACGGCAGTTGATTAATTCAATGCAAGAGATTAATGGTTTGCAGGACCTTGACAGTGTCATTGAAGCTTCATTGCAGGTATAACATTGCTGTGTTTAATTGTTGTTCAACACCTACTTGTTAGATTTCAACATGTAACCATATTCATATCTTAAGAATTTTGTTTCCCTATCCGTCGAGCATGTATTTTTCTTAATCGTTTGTGGAACTCTAATTCCATGGAATCTTTACCTTTAAACTTATTTTTAAAAATTTTGCTTAAGGGATTCTTTCTATTCAAATTGATATCTGTTATGTTTTGATGAAGATGTAAAGTAATACAGATCTTAGTTTGGGGCAGAAGTGGTGGAAAATGGCATCCCACCTCATTTGTTTCCATTTATGTGCTGCTCCAAGTGCAGAGAGTAAAGGATTGCCATCTAATCTGTCGAAAGAACCATTCTGCTTGTGATTTTGGGTCAGGGTTGCAACTAGGCTGGGCCAAGGGCTTTCTGATTGCAGTCAACAAATTGAGGATTTCAGCTCATGCACAGTCCTTTGTAGCTAAAGAATGAGTCCCCAGCCTGCTGGTGAAGTTAAGATCTGATAGTGTGTAGATAAGTCTGGTCAGGATAGGCTGGTCTGGTTGGCCTGGGCTCTGGCCATGGGTCAGTTCTTTAGGCATAAAATCTCAGCCCAAATTGGGGATTGCCCGAGCTATCCTGGCCACATTTAACAACCCTTTTTTTCATTGGCAGTTAAAACCGTAATACCCTATTCATGTGTCTGGGATGTCCCAAGAGCTCTTGGGTAACAAGGATGCTTGTTTTAAAGTTCTGCAATGTTCTTTGCTTTTTAGATGCATCTTGGTAAGGACTCTAGGAGGAAGAAAACCACAAGTTACCTTGTACACTTTAGATAGTGTGAATAAATTTTTTATTTTTTTATTTTAAAAAAATTCATCTATAATCCGAGGTACATTTTTCTATGAGCAAATCTCTCTCATATAACCAAGCTCAATAGATGGTAACGTGTTTTTTAAGCAAAAAGAAAAGAAAAGATGGTAACGTGTTTCTTGTGTTGGCTTTCGGTTATTCCCTTATATTAATGTTACACATCAGACTGTGTATTACCTAGACAGTCCCAAAGAGATATTATTTCTATATTTTCATTTATTATTAAATGAAGAAAGGTAGAGCATTGTAGTGTGAAATTGCACTGTAGAAAAATCTATGATGTGTCAGTCCGACTTCTTGTAAGGTACACCATTGGATAAAACCACCACCCAAGTATTGCCAGCGGCTCTAATATTACTTGTGTTGGAGTGATCTTCACTCTTTGATTGAACCAGCCTATGTCAAGACACTATAAGATAGAATACATTGCCTCATTCAGGCCTGTGAATGTCACTCCAGTCAGTGAAACTACTGCAAGAACCATTTGAATTTGGGAGGGGGGGAAGGGGCATTCAATGGGATGAAATTGGCCTGGTAGATTTTGCTTGATCTATTTTGTCAACAGCTATCTTGCCGGGATACTTAAATAGACAACGAATCATATCATATCTGATATCATTATTTTGTCTAAAATCTGTGGGTTTATTTTTATTTTTATGTGTGTAAAATCCATGCCCCTGCCATATCCATTTTGTATTGGGGCATAATAGGTCAACGGTCGACACTGCATAATCATTTCTGCTTTTGTGCTTATTTTTTGCTATTTGTATCTTAAAGTATTAGTCTATTATGCATTGAACCAACATTTTGGTGCAACGGACTATTCAGAAAAAAAAAAAAAAAACATTTTGGTGCAACAGATGGTTGTTATTTTCATTATGCATTTGGAGCAACTTGGAAAGTGGAAACTGCATTAGTTTGGATACTGTCATCCCATTTGTACTTTAAATTATGTCCAGCATTCACACAGTATATCCTCAGTGTCTTTTCTATTTCCATGCCACATCAAGTGCACAGGGGATTGGTTAAAATCACCCATCCTTCATAATGATCTTGAATTAGGTACATCCAAACATTAACACACCTCGATGTACTGTGCTTCTGTGTTTGGCATTCCCAGTGATTGAGCTTGAAAGATGTTTTTATTTCATTCTTTCTGTCTATAACTTCCAGGAAATTGGAGCTGGACCACAGAGACCACCCCCAGCCTCCAAAGAAGTTGTTGCAAAGCTTCCAATTATCACTGTTACAGATGACATCTTGGTGAGGCTTGGAAGTGAGACAGAGTGCGCTGTGTGCAGGGAGAAGATGGTCATAAATGATAAAATGCAGGAGTTGCCTTGCAAGCATTTGTTTCACCCCAATTGTCTTAAGCCTTGGCTGGTAATCTCATTTGTTCGCAACTTTGTATTCTTTTTTTTTTTTTTTTTTCACATGGAAACCTACTCTTATTGCATAAGAAAATTGCACCTCCCTTGATTTGTTTCTGCAGTGTTTTCCATGGTCCCGAAGTCCGTTCAATATATGCACAATTTATTTTTTTTATGTAGTGACAATTTCACTAGATTAAAGCCTAAATAAGAAATAGTACCTGCCTCATGTCTATCATTAACGAGTCAAAAAACTCCCAAGATCACATCAATTTAAAGACCACTTTTGACATGACCTCCAAAGTTTCAAAGCAGAAACACCAAAAAGTCCCTCAAAGCACTAGCACCCACATAATAACTCCCACAGGAACATTTCAATCCAATGCCAATAGGAGTATCTGATTTGCTACTAAAAATCAGGTCATTTCTTTCTTAGTAAAGAAATCAATCAAGGAACAATCAAAGCAATCTGCCCCTTTTATTTATAAAGCCAGACCACCAACTCTATATTGTCTCCATCAGGATTTTTGGCGTCGCCCATTTAACTTTAAATAATTGCAGAAAATGATCCCACAGCTCAAGCAGCGAAACAATGGATAAGGTCATAAAGATATGAGCAGGTCTCTGCTTTCTATAAACAAAGACTGCACACACTAAAAATAATCATCTTTTGATACCGTAAAAAAAAAAAAAGGAATAATATTCCTGTGCAATAGATGATTTAAAGTCTTTTCTAACTCAGTGTCCCCCATGTAAAGGCTAGAACCTGGAGTGCCCTTTAACAGAGTATTATGGAAGCTCTTAACTGAGAATTGTCCATTCACTTCTGACCACCATATATGAGAATCATTTCCATTACTTAGTATAAAGAAATACCTGACCAAATCTTCCTACCAAGGACATAAACTCCTTTATCTCTCTTTCAATCAAATTATGCCTGAAAGTTAGGAGTATCTCTACAATATTTATCCATTCAAGCGTCTATCTACAATATCATCCACCTTTCCTAAATTATCCATCACCCTGTTATCCTTACAAGACAAATGATAAATAAATGGATAGGTCACTAATGAGAGAGTAGTAGATAATTTAATTGTCTTGGAGTTTATATTTGAAAAAGGTAATCAACTTAGCTTATCCGTTCACAACTGAAGCAAAGCTGGTTCCATCTTTCAGTCAGTTTTAGATGGTTATTTCATCATCCATATTTCATTTTTGGTGGGTTGCACAAATTCCTTTATTTTTTATTAGTGGGTATGGTAAAATTAGATTGACAACAAAGGATAGAGTGCAGACTTAATACAAGGGATATGATAGAGGAAGGAGAGTAGCATGGTATAAACTAAAGAGCATATCATATGCTCACAAAAACTACAAAATAGGAGCAACCAAAGTTTAAAAAAAAAAAAATGTGAACCCTTTTTTCCTATCCATCCAGTCCAATTTAGCATCTGGTTATTTGTGATTGATGTCATTTTAATATCTATTACAGGACGAGCACAACTCCTGCCCCATCTGCAGGCATGAGTTGCAGACCGATGATCATGCATACGAGAGCTGGAAAGAGCGGGAGAAGGAAGCTGAAGAAGAAAGGAAGGGTGCTGCAAATGCTGTCCGTGGTGGCGAATACATGTATGTTTAGTAGTTTTGTTGGTCGAAAAAGTACATAGTTACTGTAACATCAGTTAGTTCAGTGAAAATTTTATTTCCGATCATCGACCAGTGGATTGAAGCTCTGTTTTTTAATTTGAGATTAAAGAACTTGGATTTAGTTCCAGTTTGAATTTGAACTGGAGTCTTTGTTTTTATTATACAGATTCCCAGTCAGGTTTTTGAGTCTTTGTCAATAAAAAGAGAAAAAATAAGATGAAAAAAAGAGAGCAGAAGCCAGAAAGTAGAGAGAGAGACACAAGAGTGAAGTGGGTTCATGTAATGTGAGATTATTCACCGGACCAGGGATGAATTAATATTAATAGTAAGTACTTCTTTACTGCAACAACATTACTACAAAGGTCCAATAACTGAACGGGCTGTCATCTGTGCTTTCTAAAATTTAACCAAGCAAGCTTGTTGGCCTTGCCTGCTACAAGCCCCCGTTTTTTTTTTTTTTTTGGGGTTAAAATACAAGCCCCTGTTAAAATCTCCACATCTGCGAATATTTGACCTCACTGCCTCTTTATAGAGAGATGTGCTAGAACTAGAACTAGGGGCCCCCTTTTGTCGAGATCTTATTGAAGATATTTGCTGGACCCCTGGAGTAGGAATGTTCAGGGTCGGGGTTTTTTTTAGATAGTTTCTGGTCCTAGACTGACGGGCAGCTCAAGTTTGTTGCTGACATGGTAGCAAGTACCTGTCCCAAGCCCAGCCCATCTAAATCTGGTCAGGACCAACTCCTCCCACCGAAATCATGTCAGGCCCAAGACTGATATGGGCTGTAAGCCCTGCCCCAACTTCGGCCCGCCTAAATCATGTCACACCCAACACTGGGCCACCAAAGCATGTTTGGACTAACCCTGATGTGGGATGAAATCATATGAGGCCTAGTACAGGCCCAAGCCTATCATGGGCCATAAGTCACAGCCAAGTCCAGCCCACCTAAAGTTATATTAGGGCCAAGCCCGGCCCACCTAAATAATGTCGCCTTCCATTTTGGCAAATAATATTCACTGAACTAAGGGCAATATTTATTTGGGCTGGGCTGGGCTGGGCTGGGCCACTATTCACGTGTCCCAAATGATAATTGTGCTCAAATTTATGAAGGCAGGCCAGAACCGAAACCTCTACTATATAATAAAGTCTGATGAACCTCCCGCAGAAGAGCCGCAGGGAGACATTGTGCCGAGGGCTCTAGATAAAAGCCAATGTTTTTTTCTTTTTTCTATTGAGACAACTCTTTTTTGGGGTGGAACTTGATCACCCATCTAGACAATTAAGGGAGTGGGCTTGTTCAGTTTTAACGATTATAAGATATTGAAAAAGTGGGCATCACTAAAATAGTCTCACAAATTTTTCGCAAGTGCAAACCAGTCCTTATAGGAGGTCAGATAAGAATTACAGTAAAACTTGGCTATATTTCATTGAGAAAGAAGAAGCCACGAGGATCTGCACTCTCGAGGCAGATATCCCATAAAACCCAGACCAAATGTCGATCAACATAATGAAGAGAGAAATAAGACATGGACCTGTAAATCAATGGTGGCTACAATGCCTAAATAAGTGTCAAATTTGGACCACTGCCATGGCAAATAGGTGTAGCCGAAAAGTATTGGGCTGATTGATCATAAAGTTAAAACCATGTACGCCTCCAAAAATTTAAAAAAAAAAAAAAAATCATGTATACAAGTCACAAAAGAAAGGCACCAGTGGCGTAATTCAGGGTTATTGCTAACCTAATTAAATAATAAACAGGTAAGGTGTATTTATGCTGGGTCAACCTTGCTTCTGGAACCAACCATAACCATTGGCTGCTTCCTATAACTAGAAAAGGCACAAAGACAAATTAGTCATATCTTCCAGTCTAAGTAGTTAACCCAGGGACGATGCAATTGGAGTACTAAAATTGAAAAGAGCTGAGAATTGTGGGGGGATTTTCTTTGTTTCCTTCTCTGACATACAAGATTGTTGGCCAACATAGCCTTTGGGAGGAAACAACAATGGATGATTATAATATTAATGATAATAATACAAATAAACCCCTAACAAATTGGGGGCGTTTCTCTCATGCATATTACAACCAAAAAGAAAAGAAAAAAAAAAAAAAGAGGGATCCATCACATAGTCCGCGAAACCATTGATGCTTGTGGATACCCATTTGCCATTTTCTGTGATTTCTTACGGTAACTTGTTAGGCTGCAATGCGGGCAGATGTACTCAAGCCCATCTGTTTTTGCATAGTCCTGCAAACACCAGCACCACACACAGAATCAGTGAATATGCACACTGCTACTATAGCCATGACTTAAATGGCAGGTTCACTTGTATTTTTAAACATAAGATAAACATGGATATCATTACAGCATGCCTTCAACCATCACCTTTCTTACCCATCACATGAAAATACAAACAGAATGGAAAAGGAAAGAACTAAAATACAAGCCACTAACAGATGGGTCCTATCATGAAATGGGTCACGCCACGACATCACATGTGCGAGACCATTTGATGGAAATGCACAAGACAACTTAAAAACGGTCCAAGAGGGACATTTTTGGGTGATCTAACAAAAAAGAGTGCTTCTAACATACACAAGCATGCAAAGACAATGCCTTATGGAACAAAGAAATCACCATTTTCCAACTGGTCCACACCGGCAAGGTGGAGATCATGGGCTCACCCGGTGCACAAAGTGCTCCCCGGCTAAGCGGGGGTAGGGGGAGGGTGGGCGCATGTGTACGCAGCCTTACCCTTGCATTTTTGCAAAGAGGCTGTTTCCACGCCTCGAACCCGTGACCTCGAGGTCACCAAAGGAGCAACTCTACCGTTGCGCCAAGGCTCGCCCTCTCAAGGTGGAGATCATGCAAGTAGCAAAAAATGAGATGAGGAAGAGATGTCATGTACCTTGAATGCACCAAGACCCTGCCGTCTATCGCAGCCAAAGTGGGCCCATTCGCCACAAATTCCACAATTCACCCAATCACCAGCAGCGCTACTGTTCACAATGAAATTGAATTGTTAGCCAAGGCCCCAAAAAGAGAGCAAAAGAAATTATAGTTTTTGAGTTTAGACCTGTGACACAGTAGACAACACTCTCCATCAACGTCATCATGTGCTAATTCGTACTCCAAAAGATAAGTTTCATAATGCCTTTTTAGTGTGTTCCCAACACCCTGTAGTTAAAAAGAAACATCAAACCAAACATTTCACCACTATTACTCTATTGTTGTATGGATAGTAGAAACAAATTGGATTATGGGAAAAAAAAGGTGAAATCTGATGCAAGTTCTAATTTTCTTCCACAGCCATTGAATTTATTGGTTCAAAAAAGTTTAACTTGCCCACACAGTACTAACTTGATCAAGCCTGCTTGTAACCTACACCCCAGGGCTCAGTCCTTTTTTAGATTGAAAACAATGCATCCAAAACAATGATTAAAACAAAGTAATAAGCAACTCATGTCCTAAATTTGTTATTTCTATATGCACCCAAGTTTTAGACAACCCACTTTCATTTTGCAGAATGAGTAGCCCACATGATTCAATCCATACCATCGCACGCACCTACAACCCCATGAATTGGCACCCACCACAATTTGACATTGATCCAACCATTTACCATTTTTGGATTTAATTAATGAAATAATAATCCACATAAAAAAGCAGTAAATGTTGAGATCTCATATAGAATTAAGATCATCAAATCAAGAGTGATATTTTGCCATCACATCATACCCTTCCCACCCTTGTATGCCCCCCTACCTCCTTTGTGATTGGCATGCATACAAGTGGGGCCCACAGGAGGGGTGCACTCTTGTCCTCTGTGATTTGCATGCAACCAAGTGAGCCCCACAACAGGGGAATGCACAGCGCTAGGGCCTCTCTCTCTCTCTAAATAAAAAGTCACCCCAAATATGGAAAGACTTTACTACAATGGGGAAATCTTTTTTATTCATATGGAATCCACAGCTTACTTTCGTATTTGGGTTTTAGCATACTTGTATTAATATAAGAAGAGCCATAAGGTCCTGCATGGATGCATCACAAGAAAGGTACGAACTGCAATGCCTCCTTGCTCCATACATGGGGGTCCATGGTCCAGTAATCCAGAGTGTTCATGTGATGGGTCTTATTGTTTAATAGCGCAAAATATAAAATTCTAACTCATCAATCTGAAATGCATTTAGAAGATTGATAATTGAATACAGAATCAGTCGCGGAGGACACAAAAGAATAATGACAAAGAATGCAAAAGAATGAAAATTGTGATTCCTCAAATCAGGATACTATTGAGCATGATGCAGTGGGAAACTAAAGAAACATGCAGGTGCATAAAAAGAATAGACATTTGCTGCTACAAGCAAAATTCCTCTATGATAGTCTCTTCGGAGACATCCGATAAAAAACTTCCTCTACGATACTTGTGATGCAGGATTTAGAATTGGGCCTCTCCAAAGCCATCTGGAAGTATAAAAATAAAATCAACAGAAATTTCAGAAAGAACCCAAAAAGAAGTTGACTTAACCAAGGCCAAAAGGATCACATAGCTGCACAGTATTTAATTAGTTGGTAAAGTCAATCACATAATTGGTTGTTTTTTTCATTTAAATTGGTGAAATTAACAAATTTACACATTTTTAGCAGTTTTCTATTATTTCTTTATTTTTCTTATTTTTAAGAAAACCTCCTATGATTTCTTAAGATCATATGCTCGTACCAATCCGGCATTGGTAGCACCGACTCGCTGTGGTTCGTAATTGGTTGTTTTTTACTTAAATTGGTGAAATTAACAAATTTACACATTTCTAGCAATTTTCTATTATTATTTTATTTTTCTTATTTTTAAGAAAATCTCCTATGATTTCTTAAGATCGTCGTGCTTGTACCAATCCGGCATTGGCAGCACCGACTCATTGCAGTTCGGACCAGCATGAAGACTGGCACCAACTCCATTTGAATGTGTCACTTCACACCCCAACATTCTAAAACATTGTGTCCAAGTCATGCAAGGTTTAAAACAGAACACAAAGGCACCATTATTAAAGGAAGCACCTAATGTGAGGTAAGATGCATATGCAAGCTCTAGGTTCACAATTGTAAGCAGCATTAGCTGGAGTAGAAGGGAAAGATGAAACTCATGAAGATGAGTAAAGAACATACAGTCATTCTGTTAGCCATTGTATGGTTACGCATCTTCGAGAAAACTTGACCTTTCCAGTTAATGCCATTACCAACATGAAAGCCTCCTCTTGAGACTACCTGAACACAGGAAAGCCGCAAAATTATAATGCAACACTACAGAGAAAAAGATGCTTGAACATAAAAATCATAGAACATGCAAGCAACATAGTTTACATAGCAATCATCTCTAACCAAGCAAATAAAACCGGCACCAATAAAGCAGGTTACCTCTCTATACAAATTGTACAAGTCCAGACGCTTGGCATTGAGTATGGCATCTGGGAATTCGGCAAGTCCACCTTGGGGAATGAGCCGGTTATGCCCCCGAAGTATCAAAAACTCCATTACATCCCTTAAAAATTCCTCCTGGAAGGGAATATATATGCATGTCAGTAAACTTGGATGAAAACAATTAAAATAAAAAATTGCAGAATTCGGTACATTGGAAAGTATGCAGTTTGCTTACATACTCCGTTCAATTCATGTGGGTCCCATACTAACCCAACCATTGATATAATGGGTCCTACAACAGATAGGGATACCCAAGGTGCCTTCCAAATTAAAATATACTAATTCTTTACACTGGGGCATTTTATCTCAACTGACATGTTCTCTTATTAAGTGCATATTAGGTTACTGATCACAGGGTTAGGAATATCCTAAAATAGGATACTTTTGGGCATCTTCCATGGTCCAGCCATCAGATAAATGGTCTGTACCACCAAACCACTGTTCATGCGTTTATGGAAATGAACCCCTCTACAAATTGTACAAGTGTTGACTAGTTAAAAAAAGACATAATATAATACCCACTACAAAGATAACATAAGGAACTTACTTCCGAGCAAGCTTGAATTGGACTTCGTCCGCACCCATGTTTCTTCAATGGCAGAGGATTCAAAGAAATAATCTGTTGGGCCTGGAATGCACTCGATGACATCTTTCTATGCGTAGAAGGAGCTGGGGTTGCATGATTTTGCTTTGCAGATGGAACAACTGACAAGTTGGCCTTTCCCTGACTTGAATCATACCCATTGACCTCAGTCACTCCCAAAAAGGGCAGCATTTTGTGCTTCCCAGTGTGTGGAATGGGTCTCATAGCAGCTACCTTTAATTTCTTTCTAATAGGAACTAAGGGCATGTTCATCCTTTCTAGTGGACCAGATCTCTTATTGTCATTTGGATCTGATTTTT
The DNA here is from genome assembly GCA_012931725.1 of Litsea cubeba. Taxonomy (NCBI): domain Eukaryota; kingdom Viridiplantae; phylum Streptophyta; class Magnoliopsida; order Laurales; family Lauraceae; genus Litsea; species Litsea cubeba. Next base: position 69,716,535 of record CM022950.1, on the reverse strand, counting down.
CAATATTCACTCCATTTTCATCATCAATACTCGTGCTAACGAGGGACTTTGCTTCTTGGAATGGCCATATCCTTTTTCTGCTGGGAGCAGGCATTTTAAACCAGCTTGGTGCACTACAAAGAACAGTGTCTTTCACGCCAGTATCTTTCCCTTGTCTAGTACAAAAGAAAAGAAGACGTTCAGCATCATCTTTGTCAAACGATGCAACTGACAAACCCTGAATACTAGCAATGCCAAGTGTAACAAAGCTATGATAGGAGATCTCAGGTGCAAGCTGCCTCAAAACCTGCAATGACCCGCCATAATTGCATAAAGATTACAATGACCACGCCACAGTGCAAAGGTAAATAGAAAAAATGAAAGCAAGACTTAATAAGTCGTGAGAGCAAATCACCTTACACCGTTTTTTTCTAAATGGTAATTACCTTACCCATTACACAGCCCAACCATGACTACACTTTTAGCATAATACTGTACCCATGAACCCAGATACTTCAAACTAGTACCAATATCATATCATATCCAATACTTCACTTTTTGTGTAAAATCCATGTCCCTGCCAAATCCATGTCGTATCTGGGTATCATAGTACCGTACGTGCCCTCCCCACCACAATTAGATACAAAATACAATGACCATGCCACTGTGCAAAGATTAAATGAAATAAATGAAAGCAAGACCTAAGAACTGATGCAGTCCCCATTCCCCAACACACACAGGCCTGCAGCTCAAGAAAATCGGTGCTCTCTCTTGTGTAAGTATCCCAAACCAGAGTCACATGAGTCCCAAGTCACATGGTAAAGGGAAAAAGAGAAAGAAAGAGATCTTATCGAGTCTCTCAAAGACACAAAATAACGACAATGGTTTGATTGAAAGTAACCTGTGAAGCCCACGTAGGAACTTTCATGCAAACTTCGAATATGGTGGCCCCACAAGCTATCGAAGCAGATTTCCGAGGCTCAGATAGAGATGGCTTGCTTTCCTCACAACTGGGCAGTGCATGGACGAGCTGGCTTCTTTCAATAAGTTCTTTCTTTATATGAGATTCCAAAAGCTGTGCACATATAGAAACAACTCAATATCCACAAGGACGACACCTCTACCAACTACATGAGACCTTTGCTGCTGCCAGCATGGATTATATTTACCTGATCATCAAAACATGTTTCTGCACTGCCTGACACTAGGAGTGATATGTGAGCAGAACTACATGTTGAGAGATCACATCGCATTGTCACAACCCCGCGAGAAAATGTTCCTGCTTGTAGAGGAGGTGGTGTGGCACTGCCAGAAATTAGAAAACCATCCATCAGCGCTGTGTCAGGCTATTTCCATTTTCATTGAAATTCATATGATCACCAGGCATTGCAAAATGTGGTGGAGCACATGACATGGAGGAAATGAGATTTTTCAGCTCTCTTTTAATGAAAATGTACCTCTTTTCTAGGTAACTAAAAAGGTACATCTGCATGGAAATCCTATCATCCGAACACAACCTCAAGCTACTTCAATTTGTGAAGGAAAATGGATAATAGAGCATCATGCAGGTAATGGACCTCATAATGCAAGCGGGTTAATGATTGTGTTCCATCCCTTCTTTTCTTTTTCTTTTTTTTTGTGTGCATGCGTGCGTGCAGTAACTGGTAAATTTTATTTCAAAGGAATGTTCCATATCATATGGTATTCATTTTGATGCGACCATTCTGGCAAAGTGCGAGTGAGGGAAGAGTAACCAAGGACTACTCTCCAAGCCAACGGACATGTAACTGAGAAAAAAACTCTAGGGAAAATTTTTATTAATCAATCAACTTATACCTAAGGAGGGATTACAATCCTTTATATAGACTCTAAGCTCTAATCTATTCTTGGAAACAATTCTAATTAAAATAAACTCTTAACTCAAATAAAACAAAACTCTCTAATTTCTCTCATGACTATCCCTAAAATTCAGCTACTAGTAGAAAATAGGAAATATAAACTTGGATGACAATATGTCTGGAAGATCTGGAAATCTTCCTTGATGGGCTTTAGTGGGCTTGGTCGATCCATGGATCATGGATCTAGCCTGCATCACATTGGATAAAGACACCATAAAAAAGGATCATTTGATAAAGAAAGAGAAACTGTATTATTTTTATTTATTTTTTCAAAAAAAAATAAACTGTATTATATTCTTTTATTAACATGACACTCATATGAATAACATCTTCAGAATGACAAGAATAATAAGTCAGATTCTCGGGCAAGGGTAAGCAATCCCAAGTTTTGAACAATGTCACCTACTGGATACTTATTGTAACTATTCACTAATACCAATGGGGCTGCGATCCTACATGAAGGATATTGTTGGTGAAAATCCATTTCAAAAGATATTGTTAGTAAAATGTGTTAACTCAAACATAATTATGAAATTGTAATCAATCCCTATTTGTGTGCTGAGAATGTGACAAGTATCCACTATACTTGACCTTGGTAACATTGATAAAATCTCATTTTTTAAGTAACATCAATAAAATCTTATTATTTGAAATTGGGAGAAAAACTATACAATTAAATTTCACCCACAATACAATGGTATCTAAATGCAATGAAGCTTAAAAGAACATAAACTAAGCATCACAAGACCAGCATCATAAACACTAATCATGGTACAATGAAAAACTAAACTGGATCACATAGTAACTGAAAATTCTGAACCTAACATCAGTTGATAAATATATGCAACCAAAAGTTTTAAAATAGATTCTGATGTACCTGATTCGATTATGAAGTTTACTTCCTCTAATCTGGAGCAAAAGAAAATGGGGGCAAGCAAGTCAATAACAAAAGAAGAAAAATAAGACAAGAGTATTAAAAGAATGAAAAGGTAAGAGAAAACTGACATGATAAAATAAACTTTTAACATCACCTGTATTTACATACTGACTTATGTTACACATGAAATCTGATCTCATGCTGGGAAGTTCATAACTACATTATTATCATTAAATAGGACCACATTACATTAAAAGTATTTTTTTTAATGGTTACTTTCATTAAAAAAGAACGAACAGTGCATGAGATTGGTACTGACAGCATAAGACAAGAAAGAGGGAAAACACAAGATAGCTAGAACCCAAAAAGCAACAAACTAAGGCATGCATAAGAGAGGGTCAACTCTTTCCAATGATACACTATTTGTTCTAAGGAATATCCTCCAATGATAACAATTACATTAAAAGTATTATCAACTATTAGTCTATTACTATTTCAGCACCGTTATCATCATTGTTCTGAAACTTGTAATTGTATAACAAATCGCTCAAGGGGTCGAATCAAATTGAACGGTGAATCATACATAGGGTATTCAATCTTTTTAAATGAAAAATACTAGAAATTAAAAAAAAATGGAAAAGGAATAGCTATTCCTAATCCATCCATAGCAACATCAAGACAATGACAAATAAGACAATGAAACTATCATGTGAATAACTACTTTAACATATATATATATATCATATACTTCTTTCACAGCATCCAAAGGCAGCAGGCAATGCAAGAGAATTACGCAAGGACCTTTCCACTTTACATGTCAGTAAAGATGTTTGTTTCATAAGATTTATCAAAGTTTTCTAGTGTAGGAACTGATAGTGCAGACTTTTTAATGAATCTAAATTTAATGCTGCTGATTCTAATTAGTATTTTCGGTCCTTTTCCACTCAAACCCTCTATTTGGTGCTTGTTTGCAGGACTGCTGCAATTTGGCAGTGGATTAGGAACACCAGTGCATTTATACCCATATTGAATCAGCAAACATTGTCATGAAGTACTATGATAGTAGCGCAATTAAGAGATGAAAACACAATAAATATAACTGGAAAAAATCATTGGACTAGCTGCAAGCATAAATCCAAGCAAGTGCTGCATCATACGTACTTCAATGCTCAAGAGGGCATTGAGGCCATCTTCCAGAGCCCCCAACAAACATGCATCCTGCAATGCAGCAAAAAAAAAAAAAAATTTTACTGCATTAGGACATAACTCGTCTGTAGGAGTAATCATATTTCATTACAAAGTACCCCTAAAACTCTAAAACACCTGCCTACTCACCAATGTGCATGACACTCCACATATAAGAAATCTCATCGTCACATCATCATCATATATTTTTACGGCAGTAGTATTAGGCGAGTCTTCCTCCTCTTCAACCACATCTTTCACTGGAGGAATTATATTAATCTTTGGAGGATCCCCTAGCAGTCGCGGAACAAGCTTACCACTGATCTTTTGGCAGTTAGCTGGCAAGACGTGGTTATTGCGTACACAATAGAGCCTAAAAGACGCATGTGCTAGTTGAAAAGCATCCCATGTATGACTACACGAACTGCCATTCACAAGATACTACTACAATCAGATCATAATTCATATTTTCATTGCTGACAGAGAAATAAATAAGCAAACAAAATTACCTTTGTACAACTGACAACAATGCTTGGCGAAAATGACAGGCTGCAAAGCATGAAAATGTGTTCTTCCAATATATTACATAAGGAACACCCTGACATAGGAGAAAGCATCTTAGTCAGCACTTTAATACATTGTAAGAACATCCAGGTTCTTGGAATTCCGGATTCTCACTTCTAAATTTGCATTAAGAGCCATTAGCAATGGAACCAAATCATGGGTGGGCTATTGGTGCAGCAACAAAATCTTGCGTGGAGCCCAAAAACTTTTTGTAGGACTCATATGCCGCATGATTTCCAAGAAAAAATAATAAAAATTCTAATATAGTTTATGCGCAAGAGTAGTAATCCATATTTTTTAACATGCTTACTAAAGGATTCTTTATAGAAAAAAAAAAAGGGTCACATACTCATATTAGCTTTGACTTTCTGTTATTTTTAGAATAGGAGTTTCTAAAATAGGCCTTTTAACTCAAAACCATGAACCAAGTACATTATTGTTGGTTGGTTGTTCTAAAATGTTACGAGGAAAAAGGTCGGGAGCATAAGGTTCTTGCTTATTTGGGAATTTCCTCTTGCTGATTGGGCATGGAGAGACCTTGCATTAGGCACTTTCTTCAAAATCTTTTGTGGTACTAATCATCACGTTAGTCTGTATTTTTATGCGGATCTTCTCAAGCACAGGATACGTGTGGACTGGTTTGAAACTTCTTAGATGGCTATAGTAGAGACTAGAGATCTTTCTTTCTTTGAATGGTAACTTTGACTAAGAAAAGGGCTATCATTGACCTACGTTCAGTCATCGAACCATGTACCTATCATCAACTCGATAATGGATGCAAGGCAGAAACTGGTCGGCAGCGGAAAATACTGGAATGGTGAGAGGAAGCCTTCCAAATTGCCCGTCCTCCTCTACCTATGTTGTACTTCCCTTTACACCTGCTTCCATAAGCCATTAGACTAGCCGCCAGTGTGCTAGACCACTTCCTAAGCAGCCCTTGTTTCATCGGCTTCAATAAATGAACTATGATGCATTGATACTTCAAAAGGGGCAACATATTGTGTTGTATCATATCCGAAACTTTACTTTTTATGTGTAAATCCGGGTGGGATAACCCAAAAAAAAAAGTCTGAAAAACGATATGTATCATTTATCAACAAAGACAGACTGTATCAATACGAACTTTTACCCGAAAATTTCTGAAATTCAGTAAAATGTTATATTAATACTTTGTTGCATCAGAGAAAAGTATGTGGGTATTAGAAATCAAAAGATCATGTAAATCCTGTATCATTGTTTGGTTCTAAGCTGCTTAATTTATCAAGTTATATGGTATTATGCACTGAATTGACTAAAATTGTGGACATAAAAGTGCAAAAGACATGAGATATAAATAAAGAACCATGTAAAAATGAAGAGAATAATATATAAAAAAGGAACTGCAATAGAGCAATACCATATAGAATGCAGAAGAAATACTTCACTTAAGATTTTTAGGAAGTGAGAAAAATGATTCAATAGATAAATATAAAATTAAGTGATTGAAAAGAGAGAAAGAAAAGAAAAAGAAGATAAGATTATAGACTTGCCTTCGAATGGAGTGCCTCTGCCAATTTTTCACCATTAGGGATCTCCAAATAAACCTATGCACAGCTTCACATCAACTCATGCAAGATAACAAACTCAAGTGCACAAATGCCCAAAATGAAAGCATCAAAAGACATGTACATTAATATTAGGGAATAACACATTGTGTTGCACCCTGAGGCGAGGAGGATGGTTTTTAAGCATGTATGGGCATTTTCTTTTGTTAAAGAACCAGTACCTTTCATTTATGTGGCGAATCATTGTATCTTATTACTAATGGTGTTTCACAAAGACAGAATACAAACCACAACACTTTACTGTTAAGCTTTAAAAGTGCACCAACCAGACTTGGTCAGCACGCCTGGCCAAAAGCCGTACGCTCCAACTGCCTCGGGCACCTTGGGTGCACCACCCTGCACTATGACTAGTTTGATCTCATAGGGGAAAGGATAAAATTAAAAAGTACCCTGCATAATAGTGGTTTCCAATTTCCATGCCATTCCAAAGGCAGTGGAAAGATAACCACCAATTGTGCCAATAGCTCAAAATACCCAAGCTACATGATTCATCCGCAGTACCTCCAAATACAAATTTATCAGAGCTTTTTTAGCGTCACTCTATTCTTTTAGTATCCCTATACTCTAGTTTTCAATTACACAAAGTTTCAACTAACGGTATCCAAGGAAGTTATTAGCAGGGCATTGCCACTGAAACAGGGAATGACAGAATGCATTGTTTATAGGTACCACAAACAGCAAATTGCTTACCGTGGTTGGTAATGCAGCACCAAAAAGCCCACTTATGGCTTCAGCACTTGATAAATGGACATCACCCCAAACCAGAGAACCTATTTCTTCCTCGTCCTCAAACTGCTGACCTTGCAAGTACACAAAATTCGGCTCTGACAATTCTAATACATGCCGAAACTCGTCCGTTGATGGATTAGTAAGAGTCTGGACCTGTGTTTAGAATTTTAAGGAAGTAAACTTTAGGACCAACACATTACAACAACAAAGTAATCCAAAATTAAACTAATATTATCAATGAGAAGAAAAACAGAGTTATTTAAGGACTGAGTGAAACCTCAAGGCGCCCAGAAGAAACAAGCTCCGGAAAGGGATATAATGGCGAGCCCTCTTCATCCTTCAGCCTCGGTTTACTGGTGACTTCTCCACAGAAAACTGCAAGGAGGCTACAGGTCTGTCTTGAAGGAACTTGAGCATAATACATCTTTTATTCGTGACCGAACCTTGGTGCACAAATAAACAGTGCAGAGATAACCGCAAAAAGGCAACTGCAGGTAAACCAATACCACCTTCAATTCATCCCAAAACAAAGGTGATAAAAATCATCTTCAACCCAAACAGAAGCCCAGAATTCATCCCCAAAAACACCTCTTTTTCCCAACCTCTGCAACCAAATCAAAGAACAAACCCTTCTTCCCTACCTCAGACCTCTTCTGCAAAGACCAAATATCAAGAAACCAAAACCACCCCAGAAGATACAAATTAAAGCCCTAAATCATTCCACGAACCAACCATCACCCAACCTAAAGATCCCCAATCCAAACCCCACACCACAATCAAAGATCAAGATCCCACCACAATTCTCCTCCTCTTTTTTCTCCGAATCACAATATCCCAAAACCAAAACTTTCCAAAAAAAAGCCCCCAAAAATCAACAACCCAGATGAGAAAACAGGCACTAACCCCTGGGAAATCACAAAACCGAGGGAAATCCCAGGTCTAGGATATCAAAAACCAGGAAAGGAAGACGACCCAGACAAGAAAACCGGAAGAACTCGACGACCCAGATCATAAAACCGGAAAAAAATCGAGGACCCAGAGGAGAAAACGAGGAAGAATGACCGACCCAGATGAGCAAACGAGGTTGAAAAGCTCCCAAAATCAAAAGGAACAGAGGCAATAAAGTAGTAATAAGGAAGGAAGCCCTAATACCTCCTACCCTTCTTAAAAATCGTCAAAATTCGGAAAGGACACATCCTCAAATATCAAGTTAAAAATAATAAAAATTCTCTCATCCGCAAATCCACACAAACTATTTAAAATTAAAAGCCGCATTTGTTAGAGACTGTCAGTTCTTTTTCCTGTCACAAACAAACAGGATAAGTCCACCCAAATACAAATACATATACCAATACAAAAAAAAACCCAATCAGAAATCAGAAAGAAAAAAGCAAGGAAATCAGGAAAACCTACCCAAACCAAACAAACAAAAGTAAGTAAGAAGAAAAATATAACAAAGGCTGAGAGAGAATGAGAGATAGAGATAGAGATAGAGAGAGAAGTTTTGTAAACGAGATTCCGAGATTGGGTAAGATAAGGAAAACTGTAAAGTAGTGATTTTTATGATAGGGATTGAGAAATCATTAAAATCCGTAAATGGGTTTTCTTTTCTATTTTTTGTTGTTTGGGTTTTTGTTGTTTTGACTGGATTTGATTTGCTGGGGGCCTTTTCTTTTTTGGTTCCGTGTTTTTCCTCTCTTCTCGTTTTTCTGACCCTATTCGTATCATGACTACTGCGGTTTTTCTCATTGCCCGAAACGCCAGTTCCATCTCTCTCTCTTTCTCTCTCTCTTTTGGATCGATTTTAAAGATCTTCCTACCAAGATTCCTCCTTTCTCTCTCTCTTCCTGTTCTTGGAATTTCATCTCATCCTTCTCTCTCTCCTCACTTCCTCTCTCTACAGATGGTAAAAGCAAGGAAGCAGCAATTGGCTTTCGTTCGCTGTGCGTTTGCCACATAATCTTGTTCTTCATGCTGTCTCGTAGCTCGAATTTTCTTTCTGGGGAAATTCCCTGACCATCATTTCTCATGGGCTCATGGCACTCTTAAAAACTAACAATCTTAGCTGTTGAAAGTTAACCGTCTGATCAACAGCATCCATTCGATGGTCAAGACTAGAGGATAACAGTGGTCCATCGTACATTGTGGGGTCCATGATACAATGTTCGGATCCCCACAATGGGGCATGGGCCCGCACCTACAACTCAATCTCAGACCCTACAATCAGCAACCATCTCGAGATGGAACCCACCAATGTTTAGTTAAAAGATCTCGACCATCCATTCTTTGGGCTTGTTTTTGTGTATACTTACAGAGTAGTGGCGATCTTGTGTGGGAGGGGAGGGTAGGAATTTAAAGATTTAGATGTGACCCACCTACGTGTAAAAATTTTAAGTCCATTGTATCGTTTGAATGCGACCCCTTGATGCATGGCTCTCATTTTTAATGGTTTTATAAAACATTAATTTTGTACGATTCAAATCCAACCTTTCCGTCCCATTTAAATCGGTGTAAAAAATCCGAATTTAACGACATTCAAAAGGGGTAATAGTGTGGGGGGATTGAATGGATTAGAGCGGACAAGACGTGTGATCGCACCCGTTAAACTATGATGCGCTTCGAAAGATTTAATACAAATCGTGAGTCCATCTTTAAATTCACGTAAAAACCTCAGTTTACCCCAAAACCAAACTACCTATTTAGATCTTCAAATCGAAAATCCCGAATCCGCTCTGCGATTAAGGGATCTAGGTAGGCCCACACAGCCATCCCCACAATTGCTCCCACCATGGGAACATCTTTGCTACTTATATGGACTTTCCTTTTTGATGAGATTTCTACTACAACCTATTGGTGGTGAAGCGATTGATGGCTTGTTTTTTTTTATTATTACAATTCGTTGCATCTTTCACTGCTGAGGAAATGGTGAAAGGAAAACTTAAAATAGAATAGTCATTAGGAAAATATCATTTTCTTGGTTACAGTAGTTAAGATGGTGGCAGAAGAGTAAGTACTTGTTTTTATAATGGCCCTTCTTTTACTTTCTATGCAGAATGATGATAAGAACCACAACATTTTCTATTTGTCTTGCATTTCACAGTTGACACTGAATATGGGAACAAGGATGCCACATGTAATTAAAATATGGAGACTGCACCGTAAGTCAAGGAGGATTGATGGGCCTGATACTAAGGCTGGTGGGTGGGGTGCAGTTTGGATCTAGTTGTGCATGTAATGGGTATGGCATGTATGGGCTAATTTCAATTTCATTCTACTTATTAATGGTTGAAAATGTTATAGGACCCCACAAGAGCATGACTAGTCAAAGTGTAATATAAGTTGGGTTGATTCAAGCACCAATGGGGTTGGCACATAAAATAATGGGTCGGTTATGGGTTAGGTTTTCTTGACCCGTCCAAAAAGATTAGTTAGGGTTGACCCACCTAAACTGCATATATAAGTTTATATTTATTTCCGAAAGACCAAAACACATATTGTTAAGTTAAGGACGTATCTTTTTTTTTCCTTCCAAAAATATGTTTTTCTTATAGTTTAATGCTAATTAATAAGGGTAAATACTAATCAATATTGATAGTTAGTCGATATAGATACAGGGGTTGGGATCAGGTTGACATGTCTCGGGTGTGGGTTGCTAAAACTCGACCCATTCTAAAAATGGGTTTGATACAAGTTGAGGTCCAAATCAAGGACCCCACCTGTGTACCCGACCCATTTTGGCCCAATCGGACCCGTTGCCACCCTTAAATATAGCTAATTTTCTTAGATATATGTTTGAAATTTTTTTTTTGTTAATTTATATGTGCAAGTTTTGAGGCTTGTTATTGTATATCATTTTTTCATGGCTCACATGACCTTTTATCAAATTGTAGCTCTAGTTTTTTTTTTTTTTTTTTTTGGGCAGAAAAATTGTAGCTCTAGATGTAGTTATGGTTTTACTAACATAGAGATTAAAAAAAATGCAAGGGCCTTTTGATATGTAATAAAAAGCTAAAAGTGAAAACATTATGAAAGGAACATGATCAAGAGGAGACATTTTTAGAGGTTTTTACAAAAAGACCCCTAATTTTAAGAAAATCTCAAAAGGCCCCTATATTCAAGAGAACCTCAACAGGCCCATGTATTTTAGGTTTTTACAAAAGAAAATGCCCCTAGTTTGACTATGAAACATGTAATTATTAGTTTCTTGGTTAAATAACAAAAATACTCTTAAGCTTAAGCTTAACTAATCTCACTAACCAAAGTTATTTCTAGTGGGGCCTACTTAAATGCATGATGACCAGGAAAGGCGCAACGATGGAAAGGCTTGAATGTAGATTAGGAAAATAGATGGCATCAAGCCATTCAAGTGATCCTAACTTTACCCAAAAATAAAAAATAAAAATAGTGATCCTAGCCTTTGATTTTAGGTCTTTAAAGTTTAAGGGACAAAATTATCTTTTTTATCTTCTAACTAGAGAGCTAAGTCATTTGAAAGTTTTTTTTTTTTCAGCTATTGGACTATTAATTAAGGGAGGGTATAATAAAAGCATAAAATATGGAGACATTTTTTAGGTTTTGTTAAAACACATGGGCCTTTTGTAAAAAAAAAAAAAAACAAAAAAATTATAAGAACTTGCAATTCTATAAAAGGGTATATTCCATGGAGTCAAAATTCAAGTATTTACAAATCAAGAGCCACCAAACCCATTAGCAGAACCAGGGAACTCTCCTTGAGGCCCTTACGCAAAATGAAGTTATTAGGAGCGCCATATATAAAAATAAATATAAATAATAAAAATAAATTTTCGAGGCAAGTTTGTGTATTTTGATTATATTTTTCTAAAAGGAAATGATATTTGATGCTTACTTTTAAAAATTCACATTTGATCTTTATTTTAACACTTATATTATAAATTTTATAAATTCAATTCATATGTATTCTCGTACAAACAAACAAACACCCGGAGTTTTCGAATACCTCAAAGCAACCACCTTTGGTTTCTCCCCTGTCCAAACCCCTAAGTCCTGTAGTTGGGTCAATGAGCTCCACTTATATACCATATAAAAGGGGTAGGTGGCCTAAACCTCCTTTTACATAGGACATAGGTGTAAGTGTGTAACCAGTGGTTCATAGGAGACTTGTGACCTGAGGGCTATCAATTTTTTTCCGGGATATTTTCACAGACTCATGTCGCTGTTTGGACATTATTGAGTCCTACAGAAAAGTCATAAATGGGCAATCATTTTCTTGATCTTTTTGGGCCCATATTACTCCCGTCGGAATCCCAATTTTCCATATATATATATATATATATATAAACATTCATATGCATATTTTCTTTATCATGAGGAATACTTCTTTTTTTTTAAATTATAGATATATATATATATATATGAGAATTATTCTATATTGATAACTTCCAGACGTCTTTCCATTGTCCCTGAGGGACCCACCTTTTCCCTGTCTAGACATTGCCTTCCCATCAACATCCACCCCCAAAATTCACTCGATGGTAATCATCCAAGCAACATGCAACATTGGTTTCATCAATAACCGGGCCTTCGATCACAATTTTCATCATTTGTGTTTGGCTACCTATATTTTCATCCAAGCATATTACATTTGATTCATCCAACTTATTCAGGAGCGCAAATTTCATGATTGAAATGGTTTACATTGTTGGATTGTTCATCATCATTATCATCATCAAAGGCTTGACACAATAATGTTGGGATTGGCTATTTGAATTTTGTTTCTCCATTATGATCATATAAACCAAATACGCAAATAAATTGTATCTATCGTTGCTACTTCCATTCTCATCCTCTTCAACTAGCCCCTTTCCCTCGGTGGGCCAATCAATCTGCATTGGAAAAACTTCAAAGTATATAGCTACATTTTTAACAAGTTAATCAATCCTATGGTGTAAATCACTTTTAGGGCTTATTCAAGGCAGGGTGTGTAATCAAAATAGGTTTGATCAAGCAAAGTCTGGCTCCACATCTTTCAAACAGATGGATAGGATTGAGGCCCTTTAGGGTTGGATCAAGCAAAGTCAGCTACATTTTTATAAATTCCATTCTCCGGGGTCATAATTTTAATTGGCCAGGTTGGCCAACCTCCGTTTAAGCTCATTGAACTAGAGCAACCATTTGCATATAATGAAGCACTTGATATTCAACAAGAGCGATTAAAATTTAAGGATGCATGCATCATTTTTCCAATGTTCACATACAAGAAAACTTTTCCAGCTTCAAAATAGACAGTTTCTTATCCTCTCCCATGTGAAAATGGATCCCACAAAGTACATCAGTGTTTATGCATAAACCAAGTGCAAGTACATCAGCAGTGTTTATGCATAAAGGAGGATCTAGCATTTGGATAACCTTACCTCTCTGCCTTTACACGTAGAGATTGAGAGTTACAGGTACCTACATTCACATGTAAATCGCAAAACAGCATGCTCAAATGTTAAGACCATGCCAAAATATCATTGAATTTCTTGTGAGAAACTCTGATACATTACAATACAAATAAATATTTTGATCATTGTTTTTCGGGAAGATACCAATATTATATCAAAGCAGCAATGCAAGTATATAACAGAGCACCGCAGGCACAACTCTCTCTCCCTCTCTCTCTCTCTCTCCATCATGTTTAAGCTAGCGAGCAAGCGCCCGAGGGAAGGGGCATATACTTGAGCTTCCTAATAATACCATACCGTTCACCTCAGTTGGTGCAGCCTCCAGCATCGCGAGCAAGCGCCTGAGTTAAGGGGCATATACTTGAGCTTCCTAATAATACCATGAGGTTCGCCTCAGTTGGTGCAGCTTCCAGCATGCCAACGTATGTGGATGCCTCCCCTGCCAATGATCAAATCTTTCCACCTCAAATTAGAAGAATCTCTCAAACCTAGCCTTAGCACTACAACTTTAATGATATGGAGTAGGTTGTGCTAAGCCTTGGCCCTAATAAAAAAAAAAAAAAAAAAACTAGTAGTTAATTTCAAATTTTCATATCATTCAATGGGCCCATCACATTTTCAGACATTTGTTGGATAAGAGTAGCAGAGGAACTTTCTTTCCTAGGTGCCACTCTTAATCTAGGAACTGATCTTTCTCCAACTTCCGTAGGCATTTCCACTTATTGACAGTTTGAGAATCGGTGCTTCATTGCTTGAATACTCCATGCCATCAAACTCTTTCCCACTCATGATCCCACTTACAGAAGACTGGGCCTAAAATAAAGGGCTAAGAATTACAACCAAGAATAATGCACAGTTATAATAATAAAAGGAGTGCTTCCAAGTAATTGTTGAATTCCTCAGAAATTTCCTGCACCATCACATAGCATAAATCTCTTTTAGCCCAGCCACCAGTAAATAGCATACCATTTATGAAGTTGATCTTCAGCAGGAAATGAATGCAATATAAAAACTACAATTTCATTTAAAGCAATTATGAGGGCAACAGAGCATTAAAAAAATAAAAAATAAAAAGAAAATGGAGGTGCTAGTTGTTGAATAAAAAAGGCTTTTCAAGTAGCAAGAAAAGCAAGCACACGGTATCAGCCACTCAGGAGACCCTTCATCAAAATCAAATGCTGATTGCTGCATCATCCACTCATGTAGGATAAAAAATCTAAATTTTCTACTTTTTTATGGGATAGCCCACTTTATGGTTTTCATTGCATATTGATGCAGGCCGATCCAAGACCAGGACCCGCAGGCCCTAATGGACCTGCTTGATGGGGTCCGCATGATCTCTGATTTTAAGATCCCTATCATTAGTTTAGTTAGTCTCAAAATTAGTAGAGTTGCTTAATATATTTGCTTCCTAAATCCTATTCTGATTAAGATTAGATATATTCTTATTTTAGAATGTCTTGTTTATTTAGAACAATGCTACTCTCTATATAGAGAAGCCCTTCATTGTAAGGTGATGCTTTATTCAATTAATTCAAGTTATCATGAGTTCTCTCCTGTTATGGTGTGTTCTGTTCCCTAGGGCTGGAATCCTTTTGGATTCGATCAACCTCTTAGAGATTGATCTACACTTCTGATCAAGATCCGGGGCCGCGCCACATATTTTCTTGGTGGTCAGGAGAAAGGAGAATTATTGAAAATTGCTCAAAAGTTGGAAAAAAAATGAAAGAAAGAAAAACAAGAGAAAATTCAGCAGAGATTTTTCTCTCCGAGTTGCTGCATGTAAGTATGAAATCTAATTTTGTAATTGTGATGCAGTAAATAGCAGATGAAATGAATGCAAAATGGGCAATTTTGAGCAATTGGATACTGGACACAAATCCAAAACAGGCCTAAATTAAAAAATTGACAAATATTGAGAGAAATTTGCCTTGCAAGAATTTCATTTAGCTCATTGTAGATGAGAGGAATGACGTGGGTGCCAACAGATTCAATGAACTCGACATAAGAGGCAGGATTAGGTTATTTATTCTTTTTTCATATATTTTTCATTTTTTTGTAAAAAACTCAAATATGAAACTTCACACTTTGGGATTTATCAATTCTATGAGAATATTTCACAGTTCGGACCATATGGGGCCACAAGAGTGCAGAAAATTTTGGCAGTAACGGGAAGGACTTTATTAAATGTGGCAGGTATAATGTCACGCAGCAGAGAAGATCTTAGCTCAAATTAGAAACAATGTAGTTCATGTAGAGTGAACTAAGCCTTTAATTTGAAATTGAAAAAAAATATATAACAAGGAATCTAAAAGAACTGATAAACAAGAAGTTTGAATACTCTGAAAGATAACACTCTAGAATAAGATAAAACACTCTTACCTCAAAAACTCAATCGGGCAATGGCTTCATGGAAGTTTTTTGATACTAGTTCTTTTGTTTATTCCCCCTTGAACATTCAAGTGTACATTTGGAATAATCTGTAGAAGAGGATCAGCATCAATGAATATGCACAAAAACAGAATCTGTTTATAAGATATCTGAGGATTACGAAACACAAAAAAAGGGACATGTACAATATCCAGGGGCTTTAAGTTTGTACATGTGAGGACTGACAATTGGTGATCCTGACTGTTGACATGCATAAGACATGCCTTTGGGAATAATGGATTGGACCGCAACCAATAAGCCTCAATGACATAACCCAAACCATTTTCTTAGAAGCTTCCAAAAGGATGGTTAAAAAAAGCTCTATATGGAGCACACAAGGGCAAGAGATTGTACAACTAGGATCTTCAATGTAGATGCATCTTGAAGCAGCACAGGGGAGAAGGAGATTAGCCAACGGGCTATTCTCCAAGCCAGAAGGCTTAGGGTAAAATGTCTTGGTCACACACCACAGACAAGAGAGAATACTTGTTTGAGAGAACCCAATTTTCATTAATTTCTGTATCCCAAGGGAAGGGATTACATCCTATATATAATAGAGTCTCAACATAATTTTAGTAATCAATCTCTAATACTAAGAAACTTCTCAATTCTAAGAATGGAAATTAGAAACTACCTAATCAAAGCAATTAAAGAAATTTGCTAAATGTGGAGAAATCATCTAGAAAGCCTAAAACTAGAAACTCTCGTTTGAAAATATTGTCACTGCTGGGCCTTGTGGGCTTTGGGCCTTCTGGAATATACTTTCAATCGGGGCCCAGCAGTCTGGCCTGCATCACATCTGGGGCATTGGTCTATCCACAAAAGATCCCATCATCAGTTGGATACTCTGGATCGCAAAATCAATAACCACACATACAAATTCAATACTTGATGGCATTGTGCATAATGTTGAGGACCTTAGTCCTCAGGACTTATATGGGCTAATGAGAGTAAACGTAAGGAACTTACATGAGTAGCGACATGTCTCCACCAAAGTGTTTCACTGTCGTTGTTGACTATTACTCTCCTTATAGGTTGAAATCAGTAGTTCAGTACGGCCTCTTCACATAACAGCATTCAGCTATCCATCCAATGGTAACAAAGATTTAATGTCCGGACTCCATTCACAAGAACTCACATGTTGCCCTTCTTTTTTAATAGGAGTGATCTTAGCCAACATCCGGTCGGCTAACAACCAGATGATAGCATGATAGCATCACATTGAATAATTCCGAAGGAGCTATCATTTTGTAACATAAGACCAAAAGTCCACACCCATCTTATATTACATACATTTATGTAATGCTCCATGATTGTCACTGCAGCTTTAAAGCTCATTAAAAGAATCAGCCAAAACCCACCGGTGGAAATGGAATACCAAAATGAGAAAAGAGCAATATAAAAGAACAGGTCTCTACTTCATCAAGGCCAGTTCATCCATGTGAGTACACACCTTAACTGCTTCTTCAACAAATCCTTTCTTCCTTAATTCCGAAGCAAGAGCAATAAACATAGAAGGGCGACTTACTAGCCCCTTCGCCACCATTTCCTCATAGAGATCAAATGCTTTTATTGGCTCTCTCCTCTTACAGTATTTCTTTATAAGTATTTGAAATGGTACATGGTCGATTGGTAAACCAGATTTTTGCATCTTTCCAAAAAGTTCTTGGGCTTCCTGGATTTTTCCCCTCATGCAAAGACACCGAATCAACTCCGTGTAAGTAAAAGTATCAGGCTGATGGCCCCTTTTCAACATCTCATCATGTAATTTAAGTGCAAAACGAATATGTCCAAAATTGCACACACCACCTATCAACAAGTTATAGGTAACAACATCAGGATGAATGCCATTTGAAAGCATTTCCTGCTTCAGTGACAGGGCTTCAACAATATTTCCAAGCTTTGCATGTGCATGAATCAATCCATTGTAAGTAAAGACATTTGGAAGCACACCCAATGCCGTCATCTGATCTCGAAACCAGAAAGCATGGTCGAAATCTCCATACCTCCCGGATCTGTCGATCAAAACATTCCAAATAAGAGGCTCAGGAATGAGTGAATCCTCTAGCATCTTACGCAGGAACATTGTAGCTCTGGATATGTCTCCGTACAAACAGAGGCCTTGAATAACCATTTTGTAGGAAATTTGATCAGGCAAAACACCTGAGTTTGACATATCCATGTGAATCTTACAAGCTTCATCCAATCTCCCTTCTTTACAAAGCGCACTTATAAGAGTGTTATATGTGACTACATCTGGAAGGAAACCCCTTTTAGACATTTCACAGAGATAACGATATGCAAACTTCATATTATGAGCCAAACAGAATCCATTGATGAGGACATTATATGCAGTAACATCAACTTCAACGTTTTTCCTAGACATAGCATCCCAAAGCATAAGTGCCTGATCCATATCCTGATTCCTACAATACCCATCAATGAGTATAGTTGAAATGATTAAATTTGACATCTCATGCTCTTCTAATATCTCTGTAAGAAGATTCTTTGCATCCTCCAATAGACCCTTGTTGATGAGGGCATGAAC
Organism: Litsea cubeba; assembly: GCA_012931725.1. Classification (NCBI taxonomy): domain Eukaryota; kingdom Viridiplantae; phylum Streptophyta; class Magnoliopsida; order Laurales; family Lauraceae; genus Litsea; species Litsea cubeba. The sequence continues at coordinate 69,698,296 of CM022950.1, read as the reverse complement.
GAGTATATTGCAAGTTACTTTGTTGGGACTAATGCTGGTTTTAACCATTGAAAAAACAAGAACAAGAGCTTCATCTACATTACCATGACGACAGTATCCATCAATCAAAGTGTTATATGTAATGCGATTAGGGGTGACACCCACTTCCATCATCTCTTTTAGAAGCCAATTGGCCTTTGGCAAATCACCCATCTTGCAAAGTCCGTTCATGAGGTAATTGTAAGTGAAAACATCTAGAACAACACAATGACGTAACATTTCATTCCGAAGTTGGATAGCAGCTCCTACCTTTCCTTCTACACACAATGCCCTGATCAAGGCAGCATCTTTGGAAAAATGGGGCTCAGTGTTACATTGTAGAAATCCAGTTGAAGCTTTTAAAGTGCTGTACAAGTCCACTGACACTATGCTTTCCCTGCACAATTTGGTCGAACAGAATCAGTGAAATAATTAAGGACCTGATACACCCTATGCGTTTCATCACATTGTCAATGCTTTAGGGTCTATTGGTATTAACAATAGATTGCTGCTTTTGGTTTCCAATAAGAAAAAAAAGACCATTCTATGGTAGAATATTACCAATATATCTAGAAATAGAGCAAATGTAGGATATTTCACAAAATAGTCATTTTTCTGTCTATTAATTCCTTAGAAAACATACTTGGTTTCCAATAAAAAAAAAAGACCATTCTATGGTAGAATATTACCAATATATCTAGAAATAGAGCAAATGTAGAATATTTCACAAAATAATCATTTTTCTGTCTTATTAGTTCCTTAGAAAACATACATCCGCACCCATATTTTCATAACCCATGTATTCAAGTGGAGGGATTCATCAGGAAAGGATAATGCTCCAAAATTTTCTAAATATTCTGATTTTTTTTTCAATTTTTTTGCGCACCTGAAAATTCACATCCCAACGGGCCGCAGAGGCCATGAACAGCAACAGATGGGTTTTCAGGCTGGCCACAATAGCGAGTTTCAACCAAAATTAGAACACTGAAAATTGGTACCATTGGTTGACTTATCCTTCAATGGGTCCAAAATATTGCAATTAAAACAAAATTAAAGGAATCTACAGCTCTTCTATTGGTAGGGTAAAGGCGAGTTACAAGTTTTTCAATTAAAAGCATAATTTAGGTAACAGATAGGATTTGAAGTGATTTTAGAAAGTTCCCTTGGGGTGTAGATTTACCCAAAAGACCATTTATAACGCATTAGGAAGGTCACGGTTATAGTAAATGAGTTAAAAAAATATATATTTCCGTTAAAGTAAATATGAGTTAAAAAATTTTCTAAATAAAAATCAAAAGTGATAGTTCAAAGTTAAGTCAATATTTACATGTAGATATTGTAACATATTAAAAAAAAATTAGATTGATTTCGGTGAAAAACTTGACTTTCTTTTTGTTTTTGCATTTTGTGGATTCTCACTTTTTCACTCTTCTTTTCACTATCAACACCTTTTTCTTTAGTAGTATCCTGCCCATTGATTTTCTTTAATTATAATGAGCTTTTTAATTCAACACTATGTCTAGAGATTACAATAGCTCCATTCACATCAATTTGGTATCAAAGCAATAACAGGTTTTGTCTGAAGGTTTGGAGACTTAAATTGCATTGACATATAGATATAGATGCAAATATGTAAAACAGAGATATGCCAACAGTTCCCTTTGTTGGGGACAAAAACAGGGATGCATCATGCATGTTCCCCATTGCACCCATCAGATACATGAATACCATTAAGATTTAATGATATAAGTCCAACATAGGGTAGATAATGACACCCGGACGAAAATGAGATGGATATGAAAGGAGTGGATGTAAGTCCATGTTCCGAAAATCCAGGACAAAGATAAGGAAACTTGAGTTTCAAAAGAGCTGAGACAAAAGTGGGAATCTATCTGCCCATTAGATAAATCCCATGAAGATACTGTTACAACTTACAATTCAGTGTACTATAACATGAGTAGTAAACTATGTCCTACAAGAATCCATGCAACCGACAACAGTATCAATATAATTTCAATACGAGCAACCTAGCATATGGAAAGTTATGTGATTAGAAGCTCCCAGAAATATGATAGAGAACTCTTATCTAGTTCTCTCATGCATTTACAGAAAATATACACAAGCGTTTTGGCATTGTTGGAATTTGGCACTAAACAGACTTTCTTTGAGAGCTTGAAATCAGATAAAGTCAAAAGTAAATGCATAGAACACATATGCCTTAACCAACCGAATTTAACACATCGAGGAAAAAGTAAGCCCATGAGAATACTGGAAGGCTTAAACTCCACCACCTTACACTAATATGAAATATGCTTTAACAGTAAGATTGACAGTATTTTCAATTCACAGTGGGATTTGGGATTTTAATTTCATCTAATAATAAAAGCAGTGGTAATGGTAACCAATCAATCATACCAAAACTAGAGGGGAGCACATTGCTTTTTCTGCACAAACTGATATTGAAAAGTCGGGGATTACATTGGTGGTAAGAAGTCCAATTTTGAGCGCCATCCAAAATGTAAAGAAAAATGTATAAGTGGCCAAGAATTCTGCTTAATTATCATTCTCACTAGCTATTTGGGGCAGATTCCAATCCAATATAACTGACCTTATCTTCTTCAAACGCTCCAAACTGTCCTTCAACATAGCATCCATTGCATTGAAAACCGACTGAGGACCTCCATCATCCTTGTCTCCATCCTTCCTTTTCAAAAACCATTCTTGGGTATTAATCTGATAACGACTCTCATCAAAGACAGTCGGATCTACAATAGGCGAAATCTCATCAAGCCTATATAATCAAATTAAAAGGAAAAAAAAAGGGACCCAGATCAGGAATCACAACAAAACTCAAAACTAGATCAACAAAACAAAAACCCAGATCAGAAATTGCAACAAAGGAGATAACCCACATCGTAAATCACTAGAAAAACAAAGACCCAGATATAAGAAATTGCGGAAACGGCTAGCAATAAGTAAAGTTCGCACCTTTTATCTGTTTGGAAGTCTGTTCTCACGCAGAAAAAATTGGAGAAGCAATGACCGTCGATAAAAGCAAGAGTCCTAATGTTGGTGGTGATAATACGAAGAAAATGTAGGAAATCTCCGCTTGCAATTGGAGACTGAAAAACGATTACAGTAGACATACATAAACAATGAGAAGAACTACTCAGAAGATCGAGAAAATTAGAAATAGAGATTTCTTCCTCACCACCATTTGAGGGTTTCTTGTTTGTTTGTTTGTTTGTTTGTTTTCTTACAGAAGGTTTTGCAAACCCTAATAAAGTGCAGGTGATGAAAGGTATCTCTAATGGCAAGTCGACGGACTTGGAAACGATGGGGGCCTTGTAAAATCCTGGCCGCTCTGAACAAACCTCTTAGTGGGCCCAATTCTGATTTATAGTTTATGATCATACAGGTAACCGGAACCCTATCTGATTTGATCCTACGATCAGGGCCCAGCCCAAGCCCAGGCCCAGGCCCAGCCATGTATGAGCTGAGTGTGGGCTTGGGTTTTGCGCTCGGGCCGTGCCTAGTCTAAAATTTGGGGTCATTTAATATTTGGACCGGGATTGGATTAAGTAATAGAAAGCTCAAAGTCCAGAGCTGCCCCGCCCGAATAAGTAGTGCTTATAAGTTAGCAACTAGGGCGTGTTTGGTTGGCCAATCTTGACCCCTTAAGTTCAAATCATTAGGTCGTAGGTTCGAGATATTGCAGGAAAATTTGCCCGATCAAGTTACAGTAAACCCACCCAGCTTGGCCTAGCTGAATTGATTTAACGAGCAGTCTCGGGCTTGACATATTTGAAGTAGGCCAGGCTCAGGTCGAGCTCTCACAAACCATGTTGGGCTTGGACCGGATTCGGGCCAGTATTTCCAAGTCAGGACAAGCCTGGATATGCCTCAGCCTAAATTGCTTTTAGACATTGATGGATCTTTGAAAAAGTTATACTTCTGTTACTATGAAAGAGAGTAAAAACAGATCTTAAAACTGATTCAACAGATATTCACTAGTCACCATTTCACCTCTTTTAATACTCCCTGCTGAAGGCCATCCATGATCCAACCCATTGATAATTTGATATGATGGTCCCATGGCCGGTGATGGATTTGGGATAGAAAGTATGTGGCTCAGCTCATCAGATCTAAGATCTGAATCGCCAAACAATGGCTCATTACCTCCTACAACACCATCTACGGTGTCTAAGACACTTTTACAAATTTCATTTCCTAAAACTCAATCTGACAGATTGTTCAGCTCTGGCCAAGATAACATTCTGCAGTGAATTTAGAAATTGGGAATTCCAACTTTGAGATGAAAATAAATGCATGACATGCCAAACTTGCTCCAGTCTTCCCTTACTCTAAATTGTGCTCATTATCTCATGTGGAAAGAGTTAAACCAATCAGTATTTCACATTTGCATATGATTTAAGTAGTATATTTTCTGAACTTGCTACAAGTCAATCAACTCCTTGAAAGTGTTTGGAGCTCCTCAGCTGAGAGGCCGCTCAGTGAATTAGCCATGCAACTTTCCAGTTGGTACTTTCTTCAGCTAGCTTACCTGGTAAAGGACATCGAACTCCACAGAGAGGTTGCATAGCCAAGTTAAGCCTTGGTTGCAACAGTGAGATATCATCTAAATAATGCCTTGAAAAAAGGGTACATTATTGAGTTTTATTAAGTTTTCTTTAGCTAACCATTTCTACGAATACTTCAATCCATTAGTAGAGGCGGTATACATACTTTTCAATACTCCCCCTTAGATAGAACTCACTCCTCAACACTCCCCTCCGGCACACTTTTAGCAACTCACACTCTTGCGCCGAGTCCTAATTCCTCTTAGGACTCAAACTTACGATCAGTTGACTCTAATACCATATTTAATTTTCTTAACTATGCATTCCTACCAAAACCTAAAGACATTAGGAGCAACATAAATACTTTTCAATACTACCTTTTGGGTGGAGCCCACTCCTCAACATATATTAAAAATGCAAATTAAGGAAAAATTGCAGTTAGTGTAAAATCACAGAAACGTAAATTTGATTTGATGGGACAAGGTCTAAGAAGCATTTAGAATTTCTAGCAGTCCACATTCCACTAAAAATCCTTTTTTTAAGCAAACCCTTGGAATAAGTGCATGCAATGCAAACAATGAACAATAACCAAGCTGGTCAGAGTCTTGAGTATTCTCAGCTCTTCTTATCCAAGAACCACCTCAAAGAATATTGCAGATGCTGCAGCCTAAATTGAAATTCAAATAGACCTGATTTGATATGGGACAGGCCCAAGCAGACTCTGGTTGAGCCCAACCTTGTAGACATCATTTTTTTATGTCTAATTTATGATTGATTGATTACAGTGTCAAATGCAAGCAATTTGAGTTCTCTGTTGGTGATTTGGTTCTGTGCACAAAGAAGCAACCCATAAAATCAAAGCTGATCTGGTCACCAATGGTACCTCCCCATCACTGTGCAGAAGTCCAATTATCACCAAGGTTAACATTCTGTGTCTTAAAAATCAGCTCAGTTGGCACATCCACATACCCATAAAGAATTCCTCTATTAGCTGATCTAAGGGTGGCCCATTACAGATTAAGTTGAGCCCTCTAGATGAAGGGTTTGGATTGTATCTTAGAGATAATGCAGCAATGGATTAAGAGCACAAAAAGTTGATAGGCTTTCAAACCAGCTGAACAAACAACATGTACACATGACTACATGGAATTGTCTTTGATACAATTTACAGATTGAAGGTCAATACCTACTTACAAAACTCTCTCTTAATGGTTGACAGCCACAAACTGCAAATTGATTAGGCAAACTAATTACCAACTTAGGTTACTCTTTCTATTTTTAATGAGAACATAGCCAGCTACAAACCATGTTGATGTTATTTTAAGTCATGTCTGTAAGAAGCATGTTGCATGTTGGAGTTAGATAAACCTTCTAAATGCACCTGCAGTTGCCCGATAAGTTCTTATAACCAGTCCTACTCCAACCCCAATTCCAAGGCACATCCCTAAGCCAAGACCCATCCCTACCTCTAACCCCTGCATTGAACCATGAGAGCTCACCTTCCTCCTCTTCAACAAACATCTTTTCTTCTCCGTTTTGTTTCAGACTGTAGTATCCGTCTTCGGCTTCATGTATCACTCTCTCTTCTGGTTCCTGGATTGAGGAAGGGGGTCAAATTGTAAGTTAACATAGCAACTGCTTTGAGATGTTACTGTTAAGCAATCCAAACAATCCAATCCCATCACTAAAAGATCAGATTGAAGGAACTTTATTGTTGTGCCAATTGATCTTCCATGATGAATAGAATCTGATCTTTTAGTGATGGAATCGGATTGCTTAACTGATACATATCTCACTTTATAGATGTTTAAGCGTAAATGCACATTAAGAAATCTATAATGAAGCACAATCTTGTCCTTGGAAGGGGCACAGAAAGCACAATCATGTCCTTAAAGAGGCAAATAAAGATCACCAAGTAGCCACCGATATTGCATAAACGGCCATGTTCATACTAGTCAAGAGTGAGACCACAGACCAACTGACCAAGGATTCATGCGGAGAAGCTACCTAGATTAAATGCCAAGTATGGGCTAGGCCCAATCTGTTCCCATAAAATCAGGCCAGAGGATCATGTCAGCATTAATCATTGGATCTAAGGGCTTGTTTGTTTGGATAGAATATATAGGAACTGAATACATAGTAATTTATGGTCAAAGGAGCATTGCCAAGGATTATTAAAGAGGTGGGGAGTGAATAATAAAAGGTGGAGATGTAGATGGGAATGTGACCTTCCTAGTATTTGAATTACAGGGGTGATGGCTGGGTCTTCATTTCTCATCTTCCGTAGGTTCAGTTTTCATTAAATGGGAGGTTATTTTATGACCATTTTTAGATATTCATCTTTGATTCTTCGTTTTTATAACTTAGAGAAATATAAAGCTTTAGAATTCCTAGGAATTCCTTAATTCAATTACATTAAACAAACAGGACCTAAGAGTTCAGGTGAAGGTAGGCCAACAGAGAGAACTAAATCCAATTCAAAGCAGGATGAGAATGAGCAATAGTCTAACTGGGTAGAAAAATTGCAGGAAATAGACGAGCATTGTGAAGTAACAGTGAGCTACAGTCCAACTGTTTTCAAGTATCGCAGGAAATAGATAGCCCTTGCTATATACATTTGGGATGAACGAAAATTTAAAAGAGAAAAACATAAGAAAGACAAATATCAAATTACTGTCAAGATTGAGCCAGGGCATATATCAGTCCATTTTGCTCATGTGGAACAGTGCACCTTGCAAACAATAATTGGAAAGATTATTAAGTTATCATTTGTTTTTCCTACTGATAATCTATTCACTTGCCATCTCCATAGGATTATTTGCACTCCCAAATCTAAATGGCTAGCATTCACTGATATACAAACCTATTTCTTACATTTGGTGAGACTTGATAGGTAATGGATAATAAGCTAGTCTCAAGGAACTGCATGTATGCTAAAAAAAACGGGTGGTTTGAAATTTATATTCACCTGGATACATGGGATTGGCACCCCAGACAGTATAAATCAGTCATTTGGTAATGGACTTCTATTGGAGATTTGAATGGTTCTACATGTATATATTTTGTTGTTAAACACTTAGGTTTGACAAAAATGAAAGGTAATGGACTTCTATTGGAGATTTGAATGGTTCTACATGTATATATTTTGTTGTTAAACACTAGGTTTGACAAAAATGAAAGGTAAAACAAGATCATACAAGTATTAGTAAATAACCACTCCAGAGACTTTGATGATAGAGATGATGATTGTATAAGACTTCAATGTCAAAGACGATAATGTGGGTCTCACTCTCTCTCTCCCAGAGTCTCATTACCACTATGGCTATCCTGTTGATCACTCCAAATTCACTTCAAACACTTTTCATTACCATCTTCTCAAAGATTTCATAGTCATGGATCAGCTTTAAAAAAGCAACAATAGCAAGAAGTAGCTCATTTGTGTTCGAATACTTGCTAAAAAAACTAGTAAATCTGACAGCCATCCATGGTTATAAATGAAAGAGATTAATAATGTAACCAGGAAATGAGACGACTACTGAAATTTCATGTGAAAACGTCCAAGTTCTGGTGCTATATACTATAACTACAAGAGAAAGGCAACATTGGGCCTTTCATCAAATTTCACAGCAGGCATACAAATAAAATACTAATAAACAATGCCTTGTCCAAATTCCAAAACTTCCATTATACAACAACAGAAATCTATGATATAGATGCCACAAAAAACTTTAAATAGTGACCACCACTACAATATATCAAAAGCGAGAATTATTTCTTATTGAACAATACCAACAAAAATAAACAGTTGGAGAACTCTCAAAATTGAAATTGAAAGTAACTATAATGCACATGTGAATGTTTGACAATGTTTGACAATAAACCACCTAAGAGAGTGGCTACAACATCTGTTCCGTAGATTATCATTTATCAACAAAGCCTTTAACATAGAAAAGTATTGAAGATTGTAAAAAATGTGAGAATTTTCATTCTGGAAATTGAAGAATTTTAATAGAAAAAGAAAATTAGATGTGAATGAATGCCTCGAGAATGTGAACAAAAACAAGATAAACATTAAACGTAAACAAGGTATAAAAGAATTAACATTAGTTAGTGATATCTTCTCAAATAATCTAAATTCCTATCTCAGCCAGACCCCAAATAACATTCAATAAATACATATATTTATATATATGAGACACTTATATCTCTCAACTTACCACGAGGGTCCCTCACATTGATTTAAAAAGCAATAATGTCAATGAAAGCAAGGAAATGAGCATACAGGGAATTTTTTTTTCCTGGAGCATCATGGGTTAAATCAGAGAACCACAAAGCTTGCAAAATTTAGGGGGGGGGGGGGGCGGGCGCAAAAGAAGAAGAAGAAAGGTATCTAAAATCAAAAGAAATTAGAGTCATCATCTGACCTTAAAATTGTCACCACCTGTTTCTTCTCCTTCAGGAATGCAACTCAACACTTTCCATCTCTTGTTCAACTCCAACACCCCATTCAAAAGAACAGGCCTCCCTAAACTCCTCCCAGCAATATAAAGATCCACCAACCCCCCATCAACCTCTTTCATCTCACCATCCTTACATTCCATCACCCACATGCAATGACCATCATTAGAACCATCAAACCCAGCTCCCTTCCCCCTCAAAACACCTGAAACAAGAACAGAGGATTCCTGGGTCTGGACCTCAAAAGGAAGAGATGGCCCATTGAACTTGATCCTATCAGTGTTCACATAGGTAGTTTCATACATCAATGCATCCGTCCTGTGTCTGTTTAGAGATCTTGAGATTTTCTCATATGGGTCGATCCTCAAACCATTTATTTGCAGACAAGTCCTGAGATCTCTTGATGGGAAGATGATTTTCATGGTGCTCTGCATGTCTGAGGTGCTGACAACCCTCATGTATATGACCCTTATTTCAAAAGCTTTAGATGCGATTTTGTAAGGTTTGTGATGGAAGATGGACTTGCAACTTGATTTCAATGGATCCATGGTTTGCTTCACAATTACCTCCATTGCTTGAATTCTGAAGAGGGTCTAGAGAGAGGAGTATTTCAAGAAAATGGGTATTGACATCTTGTCTAGGACTGGATTTTTTTCAGGGTCTAGAGACTAGAGAGATGGGCTGGCTCGGACAAAAAGAAGGCAATGAAATCTAGCTATTTGGAGAGATGGGTTTGCTTCACTAAGCTGAAAGGTACAGTTATGGGCATTTAGTAGCAAGAGATGTCTATTGGTTGTCTTCTTAGAAAAGAAAGATGGTTGCTAAAAAAGGGGAATCCTTTGAGAATGGAAGGGCAAAGGATGGAAGGGTATTCAGGAGTCCTGAAGCAGCATTGGGATGGAAGTGTAAGCTTAGAGGGGTTGTGGACTACAAAGAGAGATTGTCATTTGTGAGCATGCATGGAGTATAAAAGATATGGTTTTCTATGCAAGCTTTAGATTTACTACAAACAAATAGAAAGGTTTGACGTGAAGACAGACAGATGGTGGCCGGTAGAGCAGGAATGAGATAATTAAGGATACACAAAGTCCTATGATACTATGAAGTAGGCAATTTTATAAAGCATGTATAAGAATCAATGGTTTGATTAATCAAGTGCAAAATAATTTAATAATGTGTGGGGACGTGTGTGGGGACGTTTCTGAGGACATCCAGATTGCATTAGCCTCGGTAAGATCACCGATTGATCATGTCTCAAGTTTGGCCATGCGCATTTCGGCGATGATGTTGGAGCGCCAACTGACATCGAGCTCATTGTCGACCTCGGCAACCTACCTCAGCCTCAGTTGTGCATCTCGGTCACAACGACAACGTGCTAGCCGAGACGAGTGCTAACGGCCAAACTCCATTAGAGATTCAGCCACACCATGAGATGCGTGATAAGACAAAGACAAGCGCTGATGAGACTGAGAAGACATCAGAATCCCTGACAGATCTGCATCCAGCGGTTATGTCCCCATCAGGGAGAGGTTCTAAGCAAGATCTGATGGGACTACCACCGAAAGGACCAAACAAGATAAGGTCCGATTAGACCCTCATTTAATGAATTGTGGGCCGATTGGACCATCATTTAATGAAATGTGGGCCTAATCGGACTATCATTTATTGAATGGCGGGCTGACTAGACTTTTATTTAAGGAATATGGGCTGATAAGACTGTACTTCGCAAAGTACAGGCCAAGTCAGTGGGCCCCATTGTCCTCTATCATGGAGACTTCTTCTATAAGTAGAAAAGCTCTCTCCCAACCAAGGTAACGAATACACCACTCTTGAACCCTTACTCTGTCTCTCTTCTTATTCTATCTTACTGTCGATTCCCTAAACTGACTTAGGCGTCGGAGGGCCCTCCTTCCTGTTCTCCTCTTTTTCAGGTTTCAGGCAGGCATCCGATCAGCATCGAGGAGTCTCTAGGAGATCCTAACCCGTTCCAATCAAGTCCATAGTTTTTAGGCACTTACAAATACCACTAGCAAAAGTCCATTCGCAAGCAGTATTTAATTGAAACTATTGTAAAATATATCATGTTTGGTCTCTGCAAACATAAATGAAGTTTTTTCCTAACATATGTGGACCATGAACTGTTAAAAAGTAGATTAAGAGTGCAAAACAGCAAAACCCGGAAAGGCCATCAATAATTTTACCCACATGAAGTTCTAATCTAAATGGGTGCATTGTTAGTTTTATGGACTCAATCCAGTAGATGATATAATAAATTGATTAATTTCTTTATTTATTTATATATTCATGTTTACTTTTCATGATATAAATGGTGATTTATTATATACTTGCACATAACCAATACGAATGACATGATGGTTCATGAGATGAACCGGAGTCCACAAGTATATTAAATGTAACACATGTGTATGGATGAGATCCACATACGGGAGACATGTGTGACAAATCTTATACTTAAATATATTCACAACCAGTGATGAGACTGGACATCTCATACTGACAAGGTTGCAGCACTTTGATCACTATGAGATAGTGTGATTTGTCTCGATCATCATAATGTAAGATTCTGGATCATTGTGCTGGTACATTGGATGTATTGAATGGCCATGAGAAGCACCTTATAAACACTGTCTTTATTTTAAGGTCTGCTCTTATAATTTTCTAGCAATAGGCTCTCAATCCTGAGACATTAATGAACACAAGCTTCTATCTATTCATTTACTTTAAGTCACCAATGAGTGAGGCCAACTGTAGATCAACACCTCGGTGATTTGGGTACGTGGTAGTAGAGCTGTGGGAACATTCAATAGTCAAGATGGAATCTATCTCTAATATCCCCTTGTGCCAATTAAAGGATTTATCATTGGTAAGTGCGTACTCATTCCGATTAAGAGTTAATTGGAAAGGTACCTATGATCATTATAATTAATTGGGGCTCAAGGATAATAAGATATGGATCTAGTTTGAAGACAGGTCTAATTGATCCATGGATATTGATAGAGGGGTTTACTTGTGGTAATGTGGAAGTTTAGGGTCTTCTATGTAATATTTCTAAGACTGTAGTTCAATTGCATTTATATAGTGGAGTTATTTGCAATTAACTGTGGGCCCGGATTACACATGAAATGTGAGGTCGCGTGTCCCAGTTGGAGCCAGCTTTCTAAGGAATCCCTAGTGGTCCCTACGCTAGCCCAATTATTAGAAAGTATCTAATTCTAATTGAACTCTAAAATAAAAAAGTTATTATTTCTATTTGAAGTGAGACTTCTAATAATGGTAATAGTAGACTTACTAATTTTAGTAGAAGTGAGACTTTTATTTTAATTAGAAATGAATTGGAAAGTTACTAATCATATTTGAAGTGAGACTTCTAATTATGATATGGTAAGTTACTAATTAATGGAAGTAAGACTTCTATTGTAATTAATAAAGAAGAGGTTACTAAAAGTTATAAATATAGAGGAGAAAAATGAGCCTGGACGTCCATGAATAATCCCATCATAGGGATTCACGCCCAAGGCCTTCTTGTGCAAGAGTTGCACATGCTCCTTCTTCTCTCCCTCTTCTAGTTCTCTTTCTAGTTCCTCGCTAGAGTTCCTAGTAGTTTTTGTTAAGTAGTTGTTTGTGCAGTTTCCTACCACCAATTGGTTTTGGGATTACTGGCTAGCAACTCTGACATGGTATCAGAGCTTGAGGTCTCGAGTTCGAAACCACGCAGGGCAGAAATGCCCCATGCCGCGTTGTGTGTTTGTGCGGGCGCAAAATGCGCAGGGCAAAAAGGCCCCATGCCGTGATATAGTCTTGTGCGGGCGTGTGCTTCGGATCCGGGCGGTGTCCCGCCCGAGGGGGGGTGTCAAGTAGTTGTTTGTGCAGTTTCCTATCACCAATTGGTTTTGGGATTACTGGCTAGCAACTCTGACAGTTTTCTCTTGGAGATCACACCATCTTCTTGAGAAAAGGAGAATCTGATACGGGTCATAACGTGGAAGATCAAGAGGTCTTGGAGATCCATATTTGATTAGTGAAAGCGTTTCATTATCAAAGAAAGACGCAACTTCTCCATTAGAGCACAACTAAGCTCCAAAGGTATAATCTACTTCTTTGCATGTTGTAGATTTGTTAGTTGCTGTTTCTATCTTCTAGATAGATTGTATTTACTGATCATGATGGCTGAGATTGAGGGTTTGCATCCTGAATTGGATTTTACAGCCTTCTGGATATTTGATCCCTGCATCAAGTGGGTCAAAAGTTTTTGAAACCTATCCTAGAGGCCCACTCTATTTCCAACATGCACATCCCTGCAGCTTTATAGATGTTAAAGAGAAATGTTCTCCTATATGCAGTCCAGCACTGTCGGTCCAGTTAGGCTCACTTTGATCAGTGACGATCATCATAGTTTTGTACCAATCTCAATTTTACTCACATTAAGCTTTTTTCCACTGCTAGAATGAATGTAAAAGAAATCTATAGTAAAAAGATTATGAAATTTGTGGCTATTAAATCAATGGCTATGATGATCATCTAAAAAAGTTTTTTTTTTTTTCTTTACCTTCTCCCAAATAAAATTATTACATATCCTCTAACCAAACAGGTTCAGTCTTCTTCTGATTTGATTTTTTTTCATTTTTGGTATTTCTATTTTCTGGCATTTCAGTTTTTTATATTAGCGAATGCTCGAAGCGATCTTACATATTCTAGGGTCAAGAATACCTATGAAAAACTTTGTTTTGTCCTCAAACTCATTTTAACATTTGCTTTGATGATTCAATATCTAGGTTTTACTTATTTATATGTGCTTACAAGTGCGTGTTAAGGCCACCTCAGTTATCCATGAAGTAGAATTCAGTGGCAATAATAGTACACACAGCATTCTCCATGTAGTTAAACCCACACCATGTAAATAGTTACCAAAATTCTCTGGAAGGGTAATAATATATGTGCCATGAGAATGTGATTGCATATCATGTAAACAGAGGCAAACACATAATGATCAAATCAACCGAGGAAGTCATTGGTCCAGGAAGGCAGGTCTAAACTTGGCAGGTGTGCTAGTTATGGTACATTTATGAGGGTGAGTCTAAAGGGTTGGTAACTTGATTTTCAATCCCACATCTCACCAAACTGCCCGTGTGTGTGGAGATCTTTTTCAAGATAACTATTTTTATTATAACTATTTTTATTAAAGGCTAAGTTAAGTACTTTTCAATACCCACGACCACAATTGAGTGGAACCACTCGTCCACATGACCATCCATGTCAAAATGTTGAGCCAAATTAGCTAAGACTTTTGCATTTTCTAACAATTGATCTGCTGGTTTCAGAGGGAATATGCAGACGAGACCTTGGTCCTTGGGAAAGATAACTAGGGAGATTTCCTCCGTTGAATAAAAACCTCCTCCTCGCATTCGCTGCGTGTCGCACACTCGCACTGGATGTTAATTATGTTGATGTTGATGTTGCGTTGCTGTCTAGCATGAGCCACAAGAAAACAAACCCTCTCTCTCTCTCGCTCTCTCTTTGATGAAAACAGTCACCAACTCGACACGAGTCACTACAGACGACACGTGTCCTAACGTAAAATCGTGTGAACGGGTCCTCGTGACGTCTCACGGAGGGTCCCATACTTCGCACGTGTTTCTTCTGCAACGGCTATTATTTTCCACTGGACGATAATCCATCCTCGGCTCCAGCTAGAACTGCACCGTACACGTGGCATCTATTAGGCATTAAAATCTGGGCGGCCACCCAGGCCCTGATGAAAAAACCGTACCTAGGCTGCTCACCAAGTCAATCTGCCGACATGATACGGCCTCAATTATTTTCATGGGCATGCTGTGTCAAGGTCCTTGGGACTCGGCACAACAGTATCCATATATACATAACTTTCAATTTTTTATATAACTAAAATATAAATTTAAAATAATTAAATATTTATTATTTATTTGTAAATTAACTTAATGTTTAAACATTTATTTTATTATTTCAAGTTAAGAACTCCTAAAATATTCACAAAGTCTCTTTCGATTTATATAAAAAAATCTTAAAAATTAAAAGAGGCATGTGGGTCATGCAGCTCATTCCGATACAAATAAATCCGTGTCTTTGGCCGCGTTGGGATGAGCCCCAACTACTTGAGCAAGCCACGGCACGACCTATGAAATTTCACAGACGGGCACGGCATGGCTGGGCCGAATATAATACGGCCCGCCTAGATTTTCATACCCAGCATGAATGTATTGTATTGAGATTCTAAGCATTGGTTATCCATGCTTGTAGTACTTGAGAGTGGGCCTCACCTATTGATCAGTGGACTTCGAGGGGATTTTTTTTTCAAGGTGACCAGGCACGTAAAGTCCCTACCGAATGTCCTAGAGAAAACGCAAGCTCAAAATCATAATTTCCTATTTTTGAGCCGTGCTCCCATTCAACTACATTACCTCTTGTGATTGACGGCAATGTGATAGCTGATTAGGGTAGAGTTAATTACTTGAAGAGGCAGTCAGTAAAAGAAAATCAATTAAATTTTGAAATTACAAATTAAGAGTTAAAACCATGTTTTCATCCGACAAATTCATGGCTCATTGTTAATTCACATCCAACAGCCACCGTCTCCCATACCATCACATGGGCCCACCTCGATTTTTCGAAACTTTGGGCCAAAAGACGTGGAGCCATGGCCATGCATGACAGACGGGTGCATATTGAATGAATATTTGGGTGGAGGTGAATCTACCGAACCATTTCTGGCTTTTGGTGCGACCGCGACGTCGACGACTGGGCTCCTAAAGTATCACGTGAAATGCAGCTAGTCGAACGGTGGTGCGCAGCTCACGGAAAAAAAAAACAAAAAAAAAAGCGGCATGCAATGCATGTGATCAGCATTTGTCACCCGACAGAACATAGAGAGGCGCATTCGTTTGCAGCCGTCCAAATTGTGGGCCACGTCTGTATGGCAGGATAACAAATTCCGGTTGGGAATGGCTGAGGATCCTTTTAGCAATCCTACCATTTCCATGGCAAAAATTAGATTCTTGGGTGTTTGGGTTTGATGCAAGGTTGGAAAACCAGGGACCCAATTAGATTTATTGTCTAATAACTATTAAAACACTTTTTACAAATTTTTTATAACATCTGCAGAAAAATCCTAAATTTGAAAGTGTTCAGTTATTTTCTCAGATATCGACGGTCAAAATATGAGAACAATTTGGCTCACCACAATGAATTCAAACAGCTCAAATTATTTTCTCTTTGTTTTAGCATCAAGAGTTTTATCTCACTCTAATTAAAATAGAACCCATGCCAATCAGTCACATATAAACCAATTCACACATAATTAATTTATGAAATTACATTGATTATTTTACTTGTGATCATTTTGTGGGCCATAATTCCTATTGTGTCCTATGATTGCCTCACAATGCTTTCTAACAGCCTGCCTAATGAATATTTGAACCGCTTAAAATAAACTTTCATTAGTGTAAAATTTAAAGTATGAGAGAGCCTTCCTTTCTAGTAGTTCAGATTTTAAATAGTAGGACCCCACTGTTGAGTTCCACTTTCCTCATGCTAGGGTATACTCTTTAAGTTTGGGGTTGGGGAGGCAACTCCTCGTTCCAACCCTGATGAACAGATGGATAAAAAGGGCTATGTATAAGTGGGTCATAGTTATAAATTTATTTATGATCATGGCCGTCTTAAGAGGAGGGGCATAATATTATTAATCACTCTTCGATTCATTTAGAGATGGCAAATAGTGGGGTTAAACATGTGGTTTCCTCTGACTTGCTCCTATTAGGGACGGATGATATCGGCATTGAATTTTAGATCTGAACTTCAAGTTTGTAGCTGAAAATATTCACCTGAACACGCCGCACATCCAAACCGCCCGAGGACACAATTGATGGTGGAGTGTATATTTTATTTTCTTCATATAAAATTAAAAATAAATAAAGACAACCAAGTGAGGTTGTTAAGGGTTAGGGCATGAGTGAGTGGGCGAAGGTTCGGGTCTACTTAAAACATAACCCATCGTTATTCCTAGATTCAATAGTTTAAACAATAAGACGTAAAGAAACTCAGAACATGAACTAATCGTAAAAGGCCATCTACTGTGTAATTGCTGGCCGTAGCCTGTAGTGGGCCGTTTAAAGTAGGTTGTGTTAGCTTCAAGGATAAAATACTATTAAGATCAAATGTGATCAAGACAGGTCTGAACAATACAAACTGTATCCAAATGCATATTTATCTTCATGATTAGATGTTTTCTCCACATGCGGCTGTAATCAATAGTAGGGAATTAACATACTCGCTGCAGATTCAGCCAAAAGTCGAAAAGATTCATTTTGCTTCATTTTTTGTTATCACAACATCACTTTTGATTGGATGACTCCGATCACCAATAAAGCTGATTTTGTTAGAACAGCGATCTACATGCCAACTATACATCTGGAAGGGCCAGCTGAGCACACCAAGATGCACCCACCTGTCTCAGCTGGCAATCCTTTGCCAGAAGAAAAGGCAGTCTGTCACTTCTCTAATTCATATTTGTAATATCCAGCAATCGATACAAAAACATCCACACCCCGGTCAGCAAAGTTCGTAGCATTATGGAGGCATCTTCTAGACACAGGGATGATGATCTCATATCATACAATTATTATCTGCGATACAGACTTTAAAAGAAAGCCATGGTATCATCTCCTGAAAATAAAGAAGGTCCAATTGTTTGAGACCAAGCCGATTTTACTTGAATTGTGAAAAAGATAAAATTTCCCCACCTCTTAAGTACATGTACTGCAACAAATTCATTTCACTCCAGGGTACTGCTATAGGTATAGCTGAATGAGCTCATCACTGACCACTGATGGAGTTAAAACCCCAAGATCTGTGAAAAGTAGTGTGAGATACTGAGGAGGTGTATAGTCCCGCGCAGATGTCTCAACCTCAACCCCAGTAGGAATTGGGACTCCAAAATTAATCGGCCGATGTGCTGGGGCTAGGTCTTTCTGGTCCAAAGGACACAGTCGTGCAAACTGCAAACATCAAAGCAAAGTTTAAAGTCAATGGAAATTTTCTCCCGAAACAGAAAGGGGAAAAATGAAATAACTAAAGTCAGTCTGAAGCACACACTTGTCACAATTTCACAGTTCAGGCTAAGATCTAGATTGCAATAATTAAACAATCTGGTTTGATGATATTGAAAAAATAAAAAAACCATTGAATGAAGGGTTTAGATTACATGGATACAGCTCTGGAGAATATCTATGATGGATAAAGGGAAAAGAAGTTTCCTTTTCTTATATGTTATTAGCAGGTATCTTCCAGCTTAACTGGTAAAGGTTAAGAGTAAAATTTAAGGACAAATAAGGTGACAAGAACATCACTGCATACCTTATAGCTTTCAGCAGCTACATACACAGGTTTGTTCATGCTGTGAGCCACCAGTGCAATGTGATATGTTCCCATCATGTTAATGATACCTCCACTTTCAACCACACCATCTGCTCCAACAAAGACCATGTCGACTTCATCCATGATATATGCCACTGCTGAATCAATTAGAAGCTTTACAGGAACACCAAGAGCAGCAAGTTCCTTGGATAATCGTACACCTGTCCAATCGGGCCTTCCCTCTGTATGATCCACAGCATAGAAGTGTTAAGTGACCATGTAAGCTGGATCACTGAATGAACTGAGTATTATTAATGGTTATATGATGTAGACAAAAATTGAGCTGTTCGGTACATGCATACTGTATAGGATTTTTTAATATATATATATATATATATATACAGCTGTTATGGGGAAAACACCGACCATCCCACTCGATGTTCCCCAAAGAAACACAAAGTGAAACTAATCAAAACCCTTCACAGACGCACTAGCTACAACTGAATCCATACATTCCAAAAAAGCTCTAGGTTCGAATCACCAAAATTATGCACCGTCAGGGACATTCAGCTGTTCAGCTTTAGGCAAAAATTTAGGGCATAAGATGGGTATGGGAGTTAACTGTTTAGCTCCAGCCTAAACTTTTGCCACCTGGCATTCCTAAACCACGGGCTAGGTGCGTACGATGAATTTGGAATTTGGATGCAGCACGGTTGAGACCCACCGCACCTATCCGTGATTGATCCAATTAGCATGGGTAGGTGACTCTCTGCGCAATTTTCATCTATATACCACATTTGATAAATGAAACATAATACACAATAAAAATGGGTGGACTTCTTAAAAGTTAAAGTAATGTTTTTTGGAGTTGTAATTGATGCATAAAATAAGCATATAAATAAACAATCTCGAAGGAAGAAAAAAACATTTGTAATATGAAGTGTCTATTATAGAAATTGAGTATAGAGATGCAAAACAAACCTGTGCAAAAGACTCGAAATAGTTTTCCGCTAGATGCTGCAGTCTTTAGTACTTCTAATACAACTCTAGAGAAACCATGGACCAATATGGCACACCCATCAAATATAAAATCCTGACTGAGCATGGCAATCGTTCTGCGTGCCTGGAAATAGATGTTTACGCTGACACATTTTGTACCAAAAGTGCATTTTTTTCGTACACTAAATGCACCAAAACTTGAATAGTAACAGTACCAACAAAACTAATTCATACCTTGAGTGATATTTCCCCGAATTTCTCTGCTCGTTCAATCAAACGAGACTTTGCAGCATTGAAGTCCTCATATTCTAAAGCTGATGTTCTGGTTACATAACGCATGAACAAGTCACAGCCAGCTGACAAAGAGATTGAGGTTGTGTCTGATGACTGAAATGGAGAAAGAGAGTCAAGAACTTAACTAAAGGATAAAGCATTATAAAATAAAGCCCACCATGATATTATCATTTTTCAGTTTTGCCGATTGAAGGATGTATCTGGAGATGAGCATGATATCTTTCATCTCAAAAGAAAATTCGTCATTAAGAGTTGACATGCCAATGAACCACTTGTGAAAGAATGCAGATAACAAATTTGTTGAAATGAGACCTTGTGGAAAGAGAGAAACAATAAATGCTTTGAGAATAAGGTGATGAAATGGGGTTTAATCAACATATCAATAGGCATTACATCCCACAGTGGTCTCCTTCCTCCCAAAACAAACAAACAAACAAACAAACAAACAAATGCGCACACATGCACACACAGTTAGGATGTCCATTGGGCTTTTTTTCCACATGGCTAGATCCTAGAGCCCACCTGTATATGGTATGGCTGAGGGACCAGTAGAATCTAGCATATGAGGTTGAAAGAAGCATATCAGAGAAAAGAAATAGAGTATACAGAACACTCTTATATATAAGATGCTGCTTGTTGGAGCTGGATGTTGAGTTGGATGCTGCGATGTTTGAGGAATGCACCTTCAGAGATCAAATGCTTAAAACCCATTAATGGATCCCACCTTTGGAGTCCAAACTCTAAACCGCTTTATTGTCGATGTAATTTACTCTTTAGGATTTTATGTAATTTGTGAACGCATGTGGGCTGTCATCCTGTATAAATTTGATAAATCAATGACATGTTATAGTTATAAATAGGTAGTAGTATATAGATAGTATGATAAGGTAAGTAGGCAGCGTTTGAGTTATAGTTCAAGCCAGGTTACTTTTTTCACTACACAATTTTCAATATTTTATATATGTAGTCTTCTTAATATTCATTTATCCACATAACAAGATGATCAAATGGGACACTGAAAGCTGCTGAAATGCCCCACCATGGAGGCTTATCCAAAACAGGTTCTCAAAAATAATTGAGAGCAATGTTAGTTTAATAAAGTTCATGGTCACAGAGCTTCTGATTAAATCCAAAAGTCCACCAATGTCGAATTGGGCCAAGAGCTAAATTCATGGGGGAAGTGAGCTTTGGGTTTTTCATAAATAACAGAACAGAGTGGCATAAAAGATGGATCTTTGGAACTGCAATGCATATATACATGCATGTGTATTGACACAACTTCTCTGGTAAACACAACATGATTTTTTGAAATCCTGTTCACTGATAGAAAATATATATTCATAAAACATAGAACCCAACTCCAGAATAACAAAATGCAGACAATGTCAGTTCAGTATCACAATCTCAGTTCCATAAAAGCATTCAAGTTCTCTAAATGACTAAAATCTCAAAAAAGCCCTACATACAGAAAATTTTAAAAAAAAAAATCCCCAATTACCTTAAGCGTATCGGAAGCCTTCTTGAGCTCTATCTCGAGCTCCATCATCGTCGTCGCCTCGCTCGATCTGATCGCCGCCCCCAACGCCATGATTGCAGCAACCGCCTCTGCAAGGTCGGGCTTCTTCCTCCAGTAATTAAACTCGTCGATGACGCTGAAAACCCTCTCGTCGGCGGCGGCGGATTTGGCGGCCTTCTCCGGGGGATCGGAGGGCGGGTCGCGGCCGACGGCTGCCTGGGCTTGGGCGAGCCAGTCGCTGGTGATGACGCCATGGTGCTCGGCTCGGGTCTGGTAGTAGGCGGAGATGGTAGGGTTAGGGTTTTCGAAGAGGGTTTTGGCCTCCGGCATGATGAAAGGAGAGGATAAACCCTTCTCTCCTCCTCCTAGCGGTGGTGTTGTGTGGCTTTGATTTTTGTCGAGGATGAAAGAAGCGGATCTCCTCCACATTTATAGCGCGGGGGCTTTTGCTCTGCTTCTTTGTACTTTATATTCTCTCTCTCTTTCTTTCGGTTTTGTTTTTAGGAAGATGCGTTTGGTGGAGAATGCTGTCGAAGGAGGACATAAATTGAAAGATCATACGCAGTCACGCATATAAATAGACAAATTCTTGATTTGATAATGAAAATTTGGGCCAATTTAGGTTTTCACATATGTAGGGTTCATCTTAGATCAATCTAATTAATCCCCATTCACTTTATATTACCTCCTTTGAATTTGAAAATTATGATAAATTATTTTAATCCTAATCCAGCTTAATATTTTAACCTAGGATCAGCTCGGGCAGCAACGGATTTTATCAGAGCGGTGCAAACCTTAATATGTAGTTTGGTTTTAAAGATAAATAAAGAATTTTTATATGAATTTTAAAATTGGATCCACATTTTTATTGGAGTTTGTTAACCGCACTATGATTTATCGGGGCGGTCACACCTATGTGGCTGTGCCGGGGTCCGCCCTGAGCCCAATGTCTTTCATGCATTTTTTGCTACTTACACACTTCGTGAGCACACATCTCCATCTTGTTATCTGCCTAAGTACACTACTTGGGGTCCCCTGACATGTGGGTGAGAAGTACTGCTTACTTTATTTTAAATTGTGAGGTAGAAATAGTGAAATACGGTTGGGAATTAGGTGGACATTGTCGCACTGATAATATCTACAGCTTATACCATCACCTATCTTTGTTTCACAAGCCATATAATGTAGAAATTTCAAATTCTATATTGTCCATTTCACAGAAACCTCGAGTACAATGTAGCGTTTTAGAAGTTCCACTTGCCACGAATGGCATTTTACATGCATTCAAATGAAGATTTTAAAATTATTAAAAGTCAACGACGGTAAAAAATTATTCGTGGATGACCCTTTAATTAATAGTGAGCCAATGCTATTTACGGGTGTACACGGATCGGATTGGTGCGGATCAGGTCAAATGCATTACCTACGGATTGATGGATTTGGAATCCGTCACCAATATGTCACTTAACAAAATGGATGAAATGAGAGACTACCAAGGTTAAAGTTGATTTCAAGATTTAAATCATTGAAAATAAATACATTTTATCTTTAGATCCTAAAAAAAATTACACTCTTTTGTAATTGATAATTGCTTTTATGTGCAAAATAGTTCAAAAATATGAAATGTTTATTTCCCATTTTTTTTATTTCAATATGAATGTTTTTTACAAACTCTTTTTTGATCGTTAACGCATCTTTCATTAAATAGACAAAGCAACATACAAAGAACAAGACAGAGGAAAAAATAGTATAAGAGCGTTGTACCACTCTCCAACCCAAGGAGTGTACCTCTCAACCCCTTGCTTAGCTAAAGCATCTAACATGGAGTTAGCAGATCTACTCACATGAAAAAACCCGATAGGACTAGTAGAACGTAACTCCCTGATCTCGTTAAAAATAAATTGAAATTTCCAAGGATGTAGCTTCCGATTAGACGCCTAAGTTATCGCATTAGAAGAATCACTTTCCACAAGAAGCCTACCACAAAAAATTATGAAGAACAGCCTAAGTGCTTCCAAGATGGCTAGCACCTCCACTTAATTAGAAATCACAAACACCCACATTCTTCGAGAATATAAGAAGAACCTCACCATTACTATTACATAGCACTCTCCCTACCCTTGCTGGACATGGTTTACCCCTCGAAGCGCCGTCCACGTTAAACTTCAATGTTCCAATTAGAGAGGCAGACCAAGGCACGAAAGTCCTCTCCTCAATTGGGACACATCCCATACAAGCTTCCCCAATTCGAAATGATATCATTCATGTTGAAGTTGGAGAAATCCTTTCTCACCAAAACCCATTTTTGAATCCTTGGTTGACCTTGGAAATCAATTTTGCAATTGAAAAGGAAGAGGTTGAGAAATTTATATCATTCATTTCCTTCCAAATGGACCTTAGAATAGCAAAAGGGACCAACCTCCATAAGTCCCACCCACACCCAAATAAGCAACCACCCAATCAAGACTCTGTAGCACCTGCAACATTCTTCGGGCAACACCAAGCAAGGATACACTTCTCAACCCGTTTTGCAATCCTTAGGGTGACCTTGGAAATCAAATTTGCAGTTGAAAAAGAAGAGGCTAAGAAAATTCTATTATTCATTTCCTTCCAAATGGACCATAGGATAGCAAAATGGACCAACCTCCATAAGACCCACCCACACCCAGAGAAACAACCACCCGACCATGACTCTGCAACATCTGCAATATTCTTCGGTAACACCGAGCAGTGATGCACTTCCCAATGAAATTGTCTCTAACGCAAGCCACCAGCTTACAATGAAAAACGAGATGGTTAAATGACTCTTCACTTTACCACACATCACACAAATATATATGAAAGAAGGTTAGAGGTCAACCCTATGCTCCTTGATTGTCAATCGTATACACCTTACCCGCCACTATCAACTATTAGAATGCTTAAACTGTTGACGAAGCTAACCCTAATCACACATTAGCAGAATAAGCCTTATGAGAACGACCCCCCTCAAAGGCCAAGAAGAAAGCGCCCTATGAGAAAGAGCCCTATGCTTTATATATATATATATAAATTCTGTAAATTTCATTAGGTCTCAAATCCATAAAGAAATCCGACTGAGTATTGTGCTGGCTGTCGGCTACCTAACGCACAACCTCCTCCTTTGTCCGGGCTTGGGACCGGCTATGTCAAGGATAAGAAAGTTGTATAGACACACAACCCTCCTCCTTCTTCAGGAAGAGAGAGGAGTATTTGGTGACTTATAAGAGTGGCTCATTGAGGACACAAATTGACTTCTTCTTAACTAGGAAAAGAAACCGCTTAACTTGTAAAGATTGCAAGGTTATACTGGGGGAGAGCTTGACTTCCCAACATAGGTTGTTGATCATAGATGTGTAGTTACAAAGGTGGACCAGAAAAAAAAAGTTGTATAGATGCTCAAGGACTAAATGGTGGAACTTGAAATGTTATAAGCAACCAGCTTTAAGGGAAAGAGTACTAGAGGAAGACGTTTGGGCGATAGATGAGAGTGCAAATAATATGTGGGATAAGGTAGCAGAGTGTATTGGGAGGGTAAGGAAAGAAGTCTTAGGAGAATCCAAAGGGGGTGCTCCGGTACAGAAAGATGCATGGTGGTGGAGCGAAGCCGTCAAAGACAAGATAAGAGCTAAAAGAGCGTGCTTTAAAACCTGGCAAAAGGATCGAAATGAAGCAAACTTGGAGAGGTATAAAGAAACAAAAGGAGAAACAAAAAAGACAGTTAGTGAGGCCAAGACAAAGGCATTTGAGGAGCTATATAGGCGACTTAACACTAAGGAAGGCGAAAGAGAGATATTCAAGCTTGCTAAAA
Organism: Litsea cubeba; assembly: GCA_012931725.1. Taxonomy (NCBI): domain Eukaryota; kingdom Viridiplantae; phylum Streptophyta; class Magnoliopsida; order Laurales; family Lauraceae; genus Litsea; species Litsea cubeba. The sequence continues at coordinate 69,673,194 of CM022950.1, read as the reverse complement.
CCAGAGATCAATGGACCAAGGACTTAAACCAAGTTAAATGCATTAAGGATGGGGATGTAAAGGTATTAGTAAAGGAAGATGAGATAAAGGAGCATTGGAATAGCTACTTCTATAAGTTATTTAATGAAAGCAGTAGTAGTGATATACAATTGGGGCAGCTTACCATTTCTAGAGAAGAAACGAATCATATATTCTATAAGAGAATCAGTAGGGAAGAAGTTAAAGAAGTATTGAAAAGAATGAAGAATGAGAAAGCGGTTGGGCCAAATGGTATCCCTATTGAGGTCCGGAGGTGCTTGGGGGAGTATGGCATTAGTTGGTTGACTAAGCTTTTTAATGTAGTGTTAAAGAGCAAGAAGATGCCTAATGCATGGAGGAAAAGTATTCTTATACCCATATATAAGAACAAATGAGATATTCAGAACTGTGCGAACTACCGCGGGATTAAATTGATGAGCCATACGATGAAATTATGGGAGAGAGTTATTGAGAGAATCAATTTGGTTTCATGCCTGGGAGATCAACCATGGAGGCTATCTTTATCCTGAGGAGGTTAATGGAACAGTATAGAGAAGGTCAGAGAGATTTACATATGGTGTTAATTGACTTGGAGAATGCCTATGACCGGGTTCCTAGGGAGATTCTTTCGAGAGTTCTGAAAAGAGTAAGAGTGTGTGTCGCATATATTGAAGCGATAAATGATATGTATGATAGAGTCGTGACATCTATAAGAACGACTGGTGGCGAAACTAAGGAGTTTCCTATCACGATTGGTCTACACTAAGGCTCAGCGTTAAGCCCGTACTTGTTTGGCCTAGTTATGGATGAGATTACAAGACATATCCAGGATGATGTGTCGTGGTGTATGCTATTTGCAGATGACATTGTTTTAGTGAATGAGACGAGAGAAGGAGTGAATGCTAAACTAGAATTGTAAAGGAAAACATTAGAGACAAAAGGGTTTAGGCTAAGTCAATGCAAAACGTAATATATGGAATGCAAGTTTAGTCAAAGTAGGATACCTGGTAACATAGAAGTAAGTTTAGGCACACAAATAATTGTAGAGAAAGAAAACATTAGGTACCTTGGATCTATGGTGCAACAGGATGGAGGGATTGATACTGATGTAAATTACATGATTTAGGCCGGGTGGACTAAATGGAGGAGCGTTTCAGGGGTCTTGTGTGATCGGAAAGTCCCCCTCAAGGTTAAAAGAAAGTATTATAAGGTGGTGGTACAACCAGCGTTGTTATATGGATCAGAGTGTTGGACAGTAAAGCATAATCATATCAAGAAGATGGAAGTTGAGGAGATGAAAATGTTAAGATGGATGTGCGGGATCATAATGAGAGATAGGATTATGAATAAGGAGATTAGAGGCAAAGTAAGAATAGCACCGATTGGAGATAAAATAAGAGAAAATTGACTGATATGGTTCAGTCATATTAGAAGGCGTCCAACAGAGGCACCTGTTAAAAGGTGTAAAAGCATGGAGATTGCCAGGAGTAGGAGAGGGAGAGGGAGACCCAAGAAAAGTTAGAAAGAAACTATTAAACATGACCTTGCATACATGGATCTAACAGAGGATATGGTCATAAACAGATTTGATTGGCGTCGTCAAATCCATATAGCCGACCCCACCTAGTGGGAAAATGCTTGGTTTAGTTTGGTATAAAAATTCTGTAAATCTTTGATATTCCACATAAAAATATTATCAAAGGACACAATTATGTGCACATGGGAATCTCAAATCCCCTCAATCATTTTTTCACATTCCGTGGAAAACTAAGTTTGGACCCCCCTCCCAATTAGAATGAAAGAGTTTTTGGAGAAAATGTCAAAAACTCAAGTCTTCATTTTCTTTTTTTCTGATCTTCATTGCATTAATTAAAAGGTAAAAGTTTCCACACCTAATTGTTTTTCGATTTGTTCATTTATTAACATTGGATTATTTTGTTTTGATTTTTCATGGGATATGCCCCATTGGGTGGCTCTAAAAACAATGTGGGTTTTTTTAAAACTCCTATTCTGTAAATTATTTATTTCAAAAAAATAAACAACCAACTTACTCTTAAAAAAAAAAAATGTGGATTTTAGGTTCGGAAAACCGTTTTCAGAGTATTTTGATTTTCCGCAGAAAACTGAATTTACAGGCGTGCCTTGGAATGAAAAAGCCCTAAAAACACCGTAGCGTAACTTTCTATAAATCGCGCGCGTTCATCGCCAAAACCCTAGTGAGAAACTTCGAAGCGACGACAAAACCCTAGCGAGAGGAGGAGGATGATGGCGATGTCAGGAAGCGAACTCGAAGATTTCTCTGCATCTTCTACCGTAATCACTTTCGATCATCCTCTCCCTCTTATCAGAGGCCCTATTCCAGCCTCCCCTTCCGACGATCCCTCCATTGGACCGTTCGTTCTCTCCTTCAAAGACGATCGGAGCTGGAGGCTAGCATACCGAGCCACGGAATCCAAAATCATCGAACAATGCGAGGTATCTCCGATTCCGATTCTTCTCTCTCGCTTTTTCATATTCGTCTTTGGATTGGAAAGAGATGCCCGTATACTTTTTGCTTGGAAATCGATACGATTCCGCTAGAATAAAGTTAGGGTTTTGTAAATCTTGCTTTATCTGAGCGCGAGAAAGTATTTGATGCTTTCTATGTGTTGGGGTTTGCTTTGTCTGATCCGATTTACATAAGCAGCCTCATTTTAGAAGTAGGAAAGAAATCTGAAAGGAGGTGAAGTGAATGCTTGCGATTCTGGAAAATCTCAAATCACGAAACTTATCCTTAGTCATTCTATGTTTTTATTTTTTTTTCGTGGTGAGTTCCATTTAATTGCAATAGGAACCATTACAAACAGTGAAGTAGTGAACAACAACAACAACAACAACAAATGCAATAGGAACTCTTTTATGCAGCTAGCCGAGCTGGTTGGCTTTAGCATTGCCAGACAGTAAGTATAATAGCTGCACAAATTTAAACGGAACACAAACCAGCTCTTGACTGCAGAGTTTGAGCAGCCATGATTGATAGTGCTCTATATTTTTTTACTTTTTCCCATTTTTCATCCTAATTCATTACAATGTGATGTGCTTTGTTTTTGGCTTTCATTGTTTTTTGGTCTCTCTCTGGTCCTCTTGGTTCTGTATAGACTATAGAGTTCTTATACTGCACTGCTTTTGTGAAATCAATATATCCACTATTTCAAATATATATAATATAAAGCGAAAGAAGTGTAAGAATGGTACAATTTATGTAGTGTGGATTTTATCTTGTGATAAACGGTGGATCTCCCCTATTGCTTAGATGGTGTGCAGTCATCTCCTTCAATCAGGAAAACTATCTCATGAAAGAAGAATGAAGTGTGAATTCAAGACCTTCTTGCATGAAAACACCATATCCAACTTGGACATGCAACATCACGGACATGTCTTGTCTCTGTTCATGCAGTGTGTCTATTCTAGATAATAGCTGAACAATGAGAAACTTGTCTTAGTTTGGCTAAGCATCCCAACAGTTGCGTTCTAGTTTCAATTTACTGGAATAAGGTGACTGATCAACTGAAGTTGAGTCAGTCAAGTCAAGGCGAGTGAAAACAAGTTTTTAAACTTTGCCAGTGCCCAGTGGCATAGTAGAAGGTTATTACTATTGCAACCTTGAGGTTGTGGGTTTGATTCATGTCACCATTAGAAAAATGAAAAAGAAAACTATGTTGTGAACTGGTGGCTGCATTTGCATGTATTGGCATATTATATTGGTGCCAAAAAAAAAAAAAAGGTCAACATTGAATGATTGGAATTTCTTCCTCCCATCCATTTTTTCATGTCAATTGTATAACTTAACTGGAGTGTTACGTTTGAGTTATGTTGCACTCGAGGGAGAGGAGCTGATCTTGGTAGTGCTACAGATAACTTAATCGGAGCAAGTCAAAAGTTTTCGGGTAAAAAGCATGGAAGATTCAGATATTCGGGTGTGGCTAATTGGAGAAGACTAAGTGAAAAGGAGCCCGCTCTTGGTATTTGGAATTTTGGATCCATCCCTAGAACCGAATGGATTATGCTGTCACCCATTTTTTATGAGTCCGAGATGAAAATCCTTATTGATACTTGCTGACACACATCTACTTGTTTCAAAGAATCTGTGTTAACATATCGCGATGCTATCACTTGAAATTTATAGATTTTGAAGTTACTTGTTTGTTAATTGAAGGGAGAAGAACTGGAATTTGTAGTATCTCGTTTCAAGATTTTTGATGTTTTTACGAACATCCATAAACACACAAGAAGTGATGGTTTGAGTGATTCAATCTGCCCCCCCCCCCCCCCCCCCCCCCCCCACACCCCCACCCAAGAATATAATGTATATGCCATCATTGGCGGAAAATTTTAAATATATTTCTTGTTAGCAAGGAGTCAAACCTCCACTTTTGTTGCCCAACACTAATGAGACCAAGTTAGGGGTGTTAAACGGGTCAAATCCGACCCTACCCGTTTAAATTTATATGAGTGAAAACCCACCCGAACCCGACCCGTTTGGGTCACGGGTTGGTCGGGTCACGGGTCAGTCTGGTCGGGTTTGGGTAAAAAATAATAATAATAAAATTGTAAAAAAAAATTTGTTGGAATTAAGAAAATGAAAGAAAAAGATAGGTAGTACGGCTGAGGGCGCCTCAAATTCTACTCCATGGGGTTTAACCAGTCAAGATCAACTGATGAATGTCAATATGGTTCCCATGACACTATACATCTTTAACTCGGTCGAGATTTATCTTTCATTGAGAGTGAAAAAAAAAAGACATTCTATTTCAGCACTCACTTTTGATTTTAATAATTTATCCATTCAAAGATGTATATCACTTTATCTGATCAAACACCGGCCACTTAGCCAGGTAAATTTCCCGTCGACATCATGTAAAGTGAATGGTTCAGATCGATGAAGCAACAAAGAAATATATGTAGGTAAACGTTGTCATTTGAAAAACTTGAGGACAATTATCAATATATGATCATTTGGCTCAATTGAATGAATAATGTCATTAATGGTATTTGTTTAAATCTGCGGTCAAATCAACAGATGGCCCACCAATCACCTCTTTCTGATCGTTGGATGTCCCAAAATATTTAATCATCCTGGATGGTAAGCAAGCAGGAAGGAATCTGGTGTGCGTCTTCAACACCGGTTTAACTGTAACTCATCTCTCTCTCTCAGTCTCTTGTATATGTTCCATGGTCTCAGTGTGGATGGAAAACTTGATGAAGTAACTCTCATTATCATCATGTTAGGCAAGTTTTGGACACGATGGCCAAGCTGCAACCTATTATGGACAATTGGACATGAATTAAAAAAAAAAAAAAAAAAAAACCGGGTCCACGGGTCACCCGGGAACCAGACCCGTGAAACCCGTTAACCGGCACCAACGGTCACGGGTCGGGTCGGGTCGAGCACCAGAAAGATTCTACCCATGACCCACCCATTGACCCACGGGTCGGGTAACCGGGTCACGATTAATTTTGTACACCTCTAGACCAAGTCGTTTGACCGAGTCACATGCACCTAGAGCCAAGAGAAGACCACACAGTGTGAAACACAGTTGCGTGACTTGCATCACATTGAGCCATGTACAACACGATAGGATCATATGATTCCATGTCTGTTTTGAATATTAAGATGAATGTTGCATTTGACAGGCAGGAGTGCGCATTGGCTGTGCAATTAGTGCATCTGCCAAATGCAAGCCCCCATGGTGGAAAACCTTGTTTGGAGCTAATACAATGGATTTGAATGAGCGGGAGCAATGCGAAGAGCGTGAAATGGCAGCTTGTCTTGCTGCATCTAAAGAATCATGCATCCAGTTTGCCAGAGAAAAATGCTTACCAGCATTTCGTGATGCAAGGATTGCCATGGCTGATCAGAAGGGAATTCCCAAGCGTATGTTTCGTGATTCCCCAAACAGTGACAGTGACCCCACATCAGCAGCCAATAGCAGTGAGTCCCCAGACAGAGTGGTGACAAATTACAGAGGCAGTGTTCTATTGGGCAGCGGCAGCAACCCTAAAGATTCCAAGAACTGAACGATGCTGCTGTAAGAAGTTGAAGGCTTCAAATTAATCATCAAATCTCCAAATGTCTCACATTCTATTAGCAAGTTGAAAAGCTGATGTGGATGTTGTGTTCAGGCCTGTGTGGATCCAGCCCAAGGCTGGCCCATGTTGGGCTGAACTTGGGCTCACTGGCTAGGTCAGGCTCCGGCCTGGGCCTGTATGTTTAAATATGCCCAATTGACATATTCTCAGTGATACCAAGTCTGCTAATGGAATGGGCGTCATTTTTGTGAGTGGAAGGCCCCACTTCATTTTTAGCCCTGTGGGCTAGATCTAGGCTCCGTCAGTTGTGATAATCAAATGGCTTGGGCTTGAACAGACTTTCTCCTGGACTATGCATGGGCATATTGAATCCCAAGTTTTTTGTTTTAATCACTGTCTATGAATATCCAGTTCCAGTACATCATTTGGCATGCAAAAATAGAAGCTGGATTTTGTGAGCATCACTTCTCTAGTTTTCTCATCAGATATCAATCCTTGGGCTAGAAAAAAAATGTGAGTGGAAGAGGATGGGCATCCCTATTGTTTGAGTTTGAATTTATCAACCTTTGAAGGTAAATTCCTTAAATGCCTCTGCTGCAGTGGAGAAAAGGATGTGGATTGTGGACCCAGTTCCATTTTTTTTTTTATGGATGAAACTCTTGTTTAGATATTTCTCTTGTAATCTGGTTGCTTTTCTTTGTTCTTTGTATTTCATTTATCTTGGATGCATTGTGCATATTGTTGTGACATCAAGGATTTGACATATGCTATCAACACGCATTTCGTCTTGTGCTAAACTTACATTTGTCCACAACGTCTACTTGTTTGGTTTGATTTATTTTGTTCTTTGATGTATGCAATTTTTTTATTTTTTATTTCCTTCTGCTGAAAGATAATCTTTTAGTTAGTACTTAAGAACGCAGGGAAAAGAGAAAAGAGGGACAGTATTGGTTGGTGTTTGGGGTGGGTTATCCATGGCAAAAATCATGATAGAGGCTGAGAATCTTTTGTTGCTACATTGGAGGCACATACACGTTCACTGCCATTCGAAGGCCCGTGTCCCAATCAGCTGATCTAGAACTTTGGATACATCTACTAAATGGTTTTTTTTAGCCCCACTTGGTTGGATACCCTGCTTCTCACTTGATCGATGGGTTCCTCTTTCTGGGTGATTCTTTTTCCATGGCTAGGTGGGTCTAAGTCTCTAAGAAAGGCAAGAGTGTAAAGAAAAAAGACCTGCCAGTCTGATGGATCATGGATCACTTCACTGCACGGTCTGCACCCAACTGTTGAAAACATACTTCAATAAAAGTGTTCTGTTACATAAAATATGCATTAGATCTTTTTGGTCGCAATCATCGTCAAGCCTTTCTCTTGGTGGACCATTAACTTGGGCAATCAAACTTTTTTTGTGCATTAGGTATCTTAATGAAATTAGGCGATGGACCATTGCTGGCTACCTGACTACATAAAACACATGTGAGACTCTGCAATCATTTCCTTCATTGACATGGTGGTTATATGTCATCCCTAACCTAAGTTACTGGGCTTGGATTGTTGAGATTTTATTGAAGTTGGAAACCCAGCCTAGGCATTTATACTTAAATCTGCTCCAGGCCCGGGTACACGATGTTCTGGTCCAAAACCCGAATATTTGCCTTCTTTAAATCTGAAACAGGAACTATGCATGTGCTTACCGTGATTCTTGACTTCTTTCTCCACATTTCACGTATCCCTTGGGTTATGTTAAGTCACAAAGACAAACATGCTCCAGTTGAATAAAAAATATTGAGTGCACCCCAAAACATCAGCTGTAGACTTCAATTCTGCTACGCTACTCTTTCCAGAATATCTAAACATGATCCAGATAATGACACGGAGAGAGAGTAAAGGATACGGAATACAGAAAGGCAACCTGGGGTTTTATATTGACCTGTTTTGTTCACATTGATGTTGGTTTTATAATAAATGATATTTTAGTGGTTATAACTATTTAGTCAGAATGAGATTTAAGTTGCATATAATCAACCCTATATCTCTCGAATTCATATTAAAGGTGCAACTCAAGTCGGCTGGGGTTGGATCAGATTGATCTTTGGCTCAACTCAGGCCTAACCAGAATTCTCTGTAGGTTCACCCTAAACACAACTCTGTTGTAAATGCAACCCCATGCATGCCAACATGAATTGCAATTTGCCAATTCCCTCCCCTTGTGCAATTTGGGTTATTATTATTATTTTACCCCATCTAAGGGGCTGGGGACCCATGCAACCCTGCTAGTGATAGAGATCTCAAGTGAGGTAAGAGGCCCTCCAATGAGTGAAGGTGGTATGTCTCGCACACTGAGCTGCTATGTGAGAATTGCCACCTTTTCACTTGGGTAAAACGGTGTTATCGTGCAATTTGGGTAAAGTTGGGTGCCCAAACTTTTGTATTCATCTTCCTTTTTAAAGAGGATGAAAGTTCATAAATACATATGTTTTTATAGGTGGCTTGGTACTAAATTCGGATTGGGGATTAGGTTTAAAAATTCATGACCACGCCCTTAGAACCAGAACAAAGTCAGCCGAAATTTTACGATTAGCTGGGTTAGGTAATGCAAGTCCAGGTGTGGTCGAAGTCAAATTGTGCCCCCTAATCCCTATCCACAAACCATGGGAGTGTTCAATGGGCCAGCCACAAAGGTGGATTTGACTACAATTTCTTCTTCATATATATAAAAAAAAGAGACGAGTCACAAGATCTATTACTGCCTTTCCCTCATGAATAGGAACAAAAGAAAAAAAAAAAGGTGATTAGGTTCTGCTGATCATTTTCTTTACAATCATGTATTTGCATGGCACTGATAAGATGGAAAGAGTCTTTGCAAAATAATTGTGTGGCCAGTGGACCATCATAATATGGTCCCCACAGAAGATCAGCACCATCAGAGCTGAGCTGGTAGTTTTTGCAAATTCTTTCTCACTTATTTGTGATGCAAATGGATGATGTTGGGTTGGTGGTGCCGGTGACTAAACGTGACCACGTGATTTTTTTGTGGTATAAAAAAACTAACCTAGTTAGTGTTGACTACTGCCTAGAATAACAAAAAAATGCCCTCTACTTTCATCGTATTGACTTGTAGGCCACAGGACTATCCAAATGTTGACATATGTGGTGTGGCTAATTTAATTCCTAGAGATTAGCTAATTAATTAAACTTTTTTTTTTTGAGAAATGAAATATTATTACTGTAAATATTAAGATAAAGAGTTACAAATAAAGGAGGGAGGAGTAGTCTCCCAAACTAAAGAATTTGACAAAGAATCAGCTGCTCTAGCTAAGAGATGAGCAACATGATTCGCAGACCTTTTAATAAAACTATATTTGAAGTTTCTAGTAATTTTTTACAATCCTCAATTACTAAACCAAAATGTGAAGCTTCAATAGCTACAGGCTCCAGCGATTGAATTACCAATAGTGCATCTGACTCCATCATCACCTTAACAAAACCCCTATGTTTGAGCCAACCAAGAGCCTCATGGAAACTTAGAGCTTCAATTAACTTTGCTTCAGAACAGCCCCACAACCATCTGCTACTTGCTGCAATAAAACAACCGTTAGAATCTCTAAGTATACATCCAAAACCTGACTGGTTGTTGCTGGAAAAAAGTGTCGCATCACATTGCATTTGATCCAACTAGCAGGAGGTTTTTGCCATACAGACATGGTTCCTGAAACTCCATTAGCAGCCACTGACATGCCCTTACTACTAGCGCCACGCCACTGATTTAGGACTGAATGAGTAAAATTACTAACCTGCTGTACAGATCTGGTGATCCCCTTCTATAAAATGTCATTGCGACCTTGCCAGAGACTCCATAAAATCATGGCAGCCCTACATTTGTCCTCCTCTGAACATCTACAAAAGAGTGCTTTCAACCACTCCAAAAAGATGTTTCCATCTCGCCATTAAGCCCTATACCACACTGCAACCAGCAATCTCAAGCAAAAGGGCAATTAACAAACAGGTGGAGACAAGATTCTATGTTACCATTACATCTCATACATAAAGCTTGAACTTCCACTCTTCGGGCAAGAAGGTTATCTTGTGTAGGTAAACAGTTTTTACACATCATCCATAAGTGAACACGAACTCTAGGAGGTATATTCAGGTGCCACAACTGTTTCCATATGCTACCCTTAGATTCCAGATTTATTGCCTCACCATATGCACTTTTAACAGTATACACACCCTTTGTATCCGCCCCCCAAAAACAAGCATCCTCGATATAATGAATACTAAGTGGTATACTGAGAATCAGTTGAGTATCTCTACTATCAAACAATGATTCAATCAACACCTTATCCCACGTCAACATCGCTGCTTCAATAATGTCTGCCACCTTTCATTACATAAGAATTGGAGTTTTCATATGGGGCTATTTGTTTTTCTTGTAATTAAATGTATAGGAATTGTAAAACTTTCATTTTTAACATGCGTAAATATTAGAAAATAAACGTGAATTTATAAAAATGATCATCAAATTATCTCACCTCTAATGGAAAATGAATAAGGAAAGATGGATATGAATAACTAGCCATGCCTTAGGAGCTCAAATCCAATGAAAGTGAAAGTGAGGATTACATTTACATCATTGCCCCTGTTTAATAATCCTTGGGTGGAATCATTAAGGAACTTCTCTCTCTCTCTCACACACACAAAATTTTATGCCTATGTGCATGCGGCTCAAAGTCCATAGTCTCAAGATTTTCTCATATCGTCTGGTGATATTTTTGACATCTTTTATATTTTGATTGTGCGCTTCTCTCTATCAACACAACAAAGCTAAATACAAATTGGTATTAGAACTGTATGTTTATTTCTTGTCTTTTGCTAGTTTGGCAAGGTTCACAATAGCATCTTCATAGTCATTATATGAATTCCTTGCTAAGATGGATCGAGGGGGTTGAAATTTATGGCTTTGCTCGTATAAGAAAAAGTTTAATTTCACTCGCACCAGCTCCATGTGAATTCAAACCCCTCTTCTTATCTATTTGAGTCGTTTTGGAAAAACTACTCTTTTGGAAAGCATTCTTATTTTGGAAGGAGTTTTGTGTGAGGTATGGTTACGTGATTGTTTAGGAAGTTGATAGCTATGCGTTACATGAGTATCATTTAGTAATGAAAGGCTTTCACATCAGAATTTTTGTTTTGTTTTGTGTTTTTTTTTTTGCATTTGTCAAGATTTGAGAGTTGTATTGTACATAATTGTAATAACTTCCCCTTTCCTTCCTTTTTTGAGTATTTCTTCTATCTTTCGTTCTCCAAATGATGTTTCAATTTTAGTGTTTAATTTTTGATCAAACACTTCCTCACATTCATTAGCATAATATGGTTGCATCGATCAGAGCCACAATGACCCTTAAAAAAAGAAAAAAAAAAAAAGAAAGGCTTTATTTACATAAAATCCATTTCATACATAATTTCCATATATGTATATATGAGAGAAACTCCTATGAAAATAATTCATCTCACATTACCAAAGCTGAATAATGAATATTCTGACCATTTTGCAACGCGCCCCCTATGAGAACTCTACATGGAAGTTATGTTGGATTTTCCTTGTGTGCCTTCTATTCAAGATATTTAACTTTGTTTTGTGGCGGTGGAGATTAAAAATCCTGCAATGCACATTGCGTGGACTTGTATGCAAGAAAAGCTTGCTACATTGACATGCTGATTACTAAGGCAAATTTTGCTACTGTGGCAACATTGGGATATTGATGTTCTAACAATAGGTAGAAAGAAACTGAGATCCCCTAAATTAAACACGGCAGCTCATGAAATAAAACTTCCCCAAACACTAATTTAGCAGCTCGCAGAAGCCTTCACTGTGTCTTAAACCTTTTGTTTGTAAAAAAAATTCATGGATTCAGCTGCGGTTGTAGTACACTGAACGACAGCCATCGGCTTATCCTTAACAAAGGAAATGACAAGACCACCCTGTATTGGCAATTAGATACCAAACTCACTAGTCACTATAGGTAAAGTAGTTGTTATTTTTGTCAGTTCACCCAGAACGCAGAAATGGGTCTGGGGCATTTCAGCCAGTGTTTTGCAGAAATGTACAGTAGATCTGGTTCAATGAAGACACGTTTTCTATAATGCATTTTCTACATGAAGCCGACAATATTCAAACACCTTTAATATTAAAGCAGCCGTGCTACTTGGACTGACTGGCCCTAGGTCCTCATTCAAATATCGGATGAGGACCTAGGGGTCGGTCCAAAAACCGACCCAGTCAGTCCAAGTAGAGTTTTTCTTAATAAAGGCACTCACCCTTTCATATTATTTTACACTCATCCAGCTACCTTTTTCCATTAAATTTAGAAAACAAAAGAAATGGTATTAAAATAGATATGAATTAGATTCTTAGAATAGATAGGAATTAAATACATAGAATTAAGTTCATTATCAAAGGAACTCCCACTAAAAGAGGCATATTTGTAAATGATATGAGAGGTGAAGGGTATGGAGCCTTTTGACTTTTTTAGGATTTGAATTGTGAGGGTGATTGTTGAGTATTTATTTCCTTAGGAACTTTTCATTTTGAAGGGAATATATAGGAATTGAACACATATAAATTCATATTAAAAATGATGAAAAATGAAGATCAATGATGGATGTGCAAAAATGACTATCAAATAAATTATCTCTTTAATGAAAATTAGATAAAAGGACCACGATCAATGAACATCAGGAAAACCCCCCCCCCACTTTGTCCATGAATTTTGATCTATAAAGTTAGACTACTTGATTGTTGATTGATTGTGATAATATTCAGTCTACCTTTTGTCATGAGCAATTTATCCAACGACATGCATCCAAGTAGGCTAATAGGGGGGACAAACTTTTGTTTTTGTTGGGCCCTTTTACTGTATCCCATATAAATAAATAGATAAATAAATATATAAAAAGGTGAAGAGAAAGTTGCAGAGAGGTGGATGAGGAGAAACTGGCCCAGTAAATTAATAAACTCCAGGGGTTGATGGATGATTTATACTTCCTTAAAAAAACAAAACACACTCACACACTCTCTTTTCTCTTTTTCCACACAAAAGACTTTAACTCTCACACACACATATTCAGAGACCACCTGAGCCACAAGCAAGAACTACTGAAAGGGTCCTTCACTCTTTCTACAGTGAAAAATAACCAAGCCTTCCACATCATCCCTTTTACAGGATTTACTGGTGTATAAGGTGTTTTATTTTTTTATTCCTTTCTTTGTAACAGTCCAAAAAGATTATATTTATACATATATGCAGTATCATGCTATCCATTAAGTTGCTAACTTGCACATGACTCTTGAGCCGAGACATTGAAATAGTTTATTCTCTGTCTGCTCTTCCTATTTTTCTAACTCCGGAAAAACTTATCAAATCGCTGATTCCAAGTTCCAACACATATTTGTCTAATTCCGGACGCCATTATCACATCTGCGGCTGATTCCAAAGCTAATAGGCCACAGCTGGAACACTAAATTCAAACTTACGTAGAGGAGAGGAGTCAGGACACCTCAGGCTTTGACTTTTAGAAATCTTCAATAGAAAGAGTGAAAAAATATTAGAGCTCACCTATCAAAAATCCAAATTTTACCGTAACAAACTCTCCATATATGAGATTTTCTTAAGTTCTATTCAAATAAAAATTAGCCCCATGTAAAATTAATAATTGATTAAAAATATGATTAATACAATCTTGTGATATGTATTAACCACATTTTTTTAATCAAATAGTCAATCTTATAGCAAGATAAACTTTGGATATACCCCTAACACGGGACTACATTTATTTATTGACTTTAAATTTTTAATAGGTGGAATCATTGTAGAAATTAAGAGGAGATGGAGGCATTTGAGGAGCTAAGAAGACCAACAGCCATTATGAGCCGTCCATTCAACTTCAGATTTTTCAGACAGTGGACATGGATTTTTTCCTTTTTTAATGAATAAAAAATCAGCACTCTGATTTTTTTATTTATTTTTTTTCTGATTTTTATATATGGGTTGCAGACAGAGGGTCTCTTTCTCTGCCACATGAAAAAAATAGTCGTGAAAGAGAGAAGAAGAAAAGAAAACGAGAGAACGAACGATCATAAGGTAGACAATAAAGTTTCGATTTTTACATGATTGTTGCTTTCGAGTCCGTGATTGGAGTGGAAAATTTGTTCGTTTCGCTGCAGAAAATCTGGAAAATGCGTGGAATTACAGGTGCCGGTTGATCTTCCCCCTTTTCCTACCCGCTTTGGGTATTTCAATGCATAGGAAATCTTCTCGATCGCTTCTCAATCGTTTCACGTGATATCTGCTCTACTCTGTTCATGGGTTTTCTTTCTCTGATCGTCTGCTATTCTGGGTATTTTACTGATTTCGTATCCGTGGCGTAGATCGGGGTTTTGATTTGATTGATTTTAGGGGGTTTGTTTTGGGAATTGGATTTGATATTGGAGGGAAAGTTAGAGACTTGATAAGGGTTTTATCGATTTTGTGGGATTTCGCAGCAGGGGAATTGGACTTTGATTGTCTGGCTGTGTGTTACTGTTATTTTGGGGTTCTGCAGAATTGGGTTATTGATTGATTGTTTCTTTTCTAAGGTTTTGGTCGGATTGAGTGCATCGGAAGCCATTTGGATTGAAAACTTAGTGATGCATGGGTTGTGTTTGATGATATTTGTTCAGTTCCCAAGAGTGGTTGGTGAAAAACAGATTTTTAATTGGGTATTGGGCGTCGCAGAACTGTTGAATTAGGGTTGTGGGGTTTTTGAAGATTTTCCATTTGGGCTTTGAGGGGCTCAGATTGAGTCGGGGAATCAACTAATTTGGGAAGTTTATCAGGGTACGTTGGGTTGAGTGCAGCAAGCAAGTACTTCTGAATTGTCTCAATTTAGTCTCTGCTCTTCGGTTTGAGTTGGGTTCCTTTGTTTTTTGGGCTGAAGTAAAATTTGATTTTAGCTGATAGCAACATAGGTACACAGTACTTTGCCTCATGGATCCAGTACAACCAATGCAGTTTTTCTTTCTTTGATTCTGTTTGGTGAAGGTGCTGAGGGAGGGGAGTGGGATTGGCTATTGAATTACAAGAGTGGTCGATGAGAATTTCATGATGAGTGGGGTTGGGAGGGTTATCTGTCAATGGAAACCCCGGATAAGAGGTTCTCTGAACTAGTGGACGCAGTGAAATCCTGGTTCCCCCGGAGGACTGAGCCGGCGAATGTCTCAAGGGACTTTTGGATGCCTGATCATAGCTGTAGGGTGTGTTATGAATGTGATTCTCAATTCACAGTCTTCAACCGTAAGCACCACTGCCGGCTTTGTGGGCGTGTTTTTTGTGCAAAGTGTACTACAAACTCAATCCCTGCTCCATCTGATGATCCAAGATGTATCAGGGAAGATTGGGAGAGGATTCGAGTATGTAACTATTGTTTTAAGCAATGGGAACAGGAGGTAGCAGCGATTGATAATGGGATCCGATTGTCTAGTCCAGGTCTCAGCCCTTCCCCTTCAGCGACAAGTTTGGCCAGCACCAAGTCCAGTGGCACTGGTAATAGCATCAGCACTGTTGGTTCTTCATCTCCTTATCCAACTGGGTCTTATCAACGTGTGCAATACAGTTCCTCTGTTGCTCTGGTTCAATCTCCCGAAATGGAATCGGGACCTGTCAACAAAGATATGCTAATGACTGGAAGGAACTCAAATTCTGTTGCCGATACGGGAGACACTTCTCTGAATCAATTTGGATTTTGCATAAACAGGTATGCAGATGCTTGCTTCTCTTTGCTTTTCAGTGATGAAACATCTTGTCCATGAATTGAGTTGCTGATAAAGCTTATATATGTACATATACAGAAATGAGCCAATTAGGCTGAAACTCTTTCAATATTAAAGCTTTATATATGTACATATACTGCATGCTCCACCACCTATGACAAATCCAACTACTACATATTACACCTTCCCTCATACTCCCACCCCATTCATCTACCCTGTCCCAATTTTCTGTTACATGCTTAGCCCACACCAAGACCCTTTCATTCCACTTCCCCTACGATTTGAATTCATCACTATGATATCTGTTCCTGTGGAATGCATCACTTGAGCATTCTGTGATGCTGACCTTGGTCCACCTCTGTCCAAGGGGATGGGGAATGTGTTTGTTTGTGCCTTGAGAGCCATTTTGTGACGATGACTTTTGGTGCACCACTGCTCAATGGGATGGTGGATGTGGTGATTCCTTGCGTGTCAATCGGTGTTTTTGGATCCCTTTAGGGTAAGTTTATGCAGCGTCGTGGAAGAGGAAACATGCATTTGCATTTGGGCCCTTAATGGTGTATGTCATTTGCATTTTGGACCCTCTATGTGTGAGACTCACATGGATGCATGCCAATCATTGGGTTGGTGGGGGTGGAGCGTAGAAAAAGATCTAGTTGTGGATCATAGGAGTGTGAGAAAAATGGCTTCCATTAGGTCATCCTAAACGTTAATTAAGGTCTTCAAAATTTGACTGATTTAGCCTTTAGATAATGTGTACATTTCGCATTCATTTAACAAAAAAGATAATGCACATTTTGTGATATTATTATTATTATTTATTTAAACCAGTTGCTATAGTCGAAACTGAGTGTTGATTCACTGGTATGGGTAGTGAGTGAGAGGGTTGAATTTGTAATACATGGCCCCCAAATGGCTTTTTAATAGCTATTATAGAATTGCTATTTGTAACTGGATCACTCTACAAAGTTTTGTGTTATGTATAGAGGGTTTTGGCCTAGTTATGGCACCCATGTCTTCCGAAGACTATTAAAAGCCCAAATAAAAAAAAGGGGATATAGGGATGTCCATTTGTATCATATGCATAGTTCCATGACATGCTAATATGCTATAGAAGTAACTCTAAAACACATCTTAGACCATCGAATGCCAGTCAAACTGGCATATAATATTTTAACCTCAACCATCTTTTTTGAAACGTGAAGGACCAGGTTCTCCTAATACCTGAGTAACCACGAATTTGACTCGAAATGAAAAAACCCCCAAGTACTTGAAGAGTTTGGGGTCCACATGGTAGGGACGTCAATGTCGTACAATGATGCTAGTCAGCAAACAGGTGGCAAGGGGTACTAAACATGGGTATGATGGTGGAGCGAGCTTGCTCTTATATGACTGGATCTCTTGTCCATGGCTTCTTATTTGATCCCACTTGTCCCAAATCCTTTTGGGAAGTTAAAGATAGGAGATGTGGTCATAGGTTGTTTGTATTTATGAGTAGATCTTATTAGCGAACCCAAGATCGATGGGATAAGGCTAAGATGATGCTGCTGCTCTGCCAATGATGATGTTCTCGAATTATTCTGGGATATGCTTTATAACCTTTGAATGCATTGCAAGGTGTCAGTGATGATGATATGTGCACTATATTTGCAAATCAGAAACCTCTATGATGACATAATTTTTCTATAATGCATAACAATACTCTTCAAGCCAACCCCAGATGATGGGTCATGTTTGGATGCTTTCTACTCTACCATTGATGGTGATTGTATCTTTTGTATTAATGGAAGGAAAAGAAAACCTTTGTTTTGTATTTCTTTCATATTCTCTTGATTTTCATCAAATCTTTGACCAATTTCAAATTGGCTGGATGCATTCTGTTTTCTGATGAATTCAAAATTGGCTTGATGAAATATATTTTATATCCGTTGCGTGTTTGGATATACCTGAAAATGCTATCAATTTGCCTTTTTTGGTGGAATGGCGTGTTGTCCATTTTACTTTACATGTGAGTGGTGCGAAAAAAGAAGAAGAAAAGAGGATATACCCTCTGGTGGATAATCTCTCTCACTCTCTCACACACACACATGCGTGCGCGCGCGCACACAAAAAAAAAAAAAAATTGATGATGATGACTGGTAATGATACAGACCTGGACCCAGAGAGGGAAGAAAAACATTATATTACCTGATGTTCTTTCTTAATATGTTACTACCCCAAGCACAAATGAACTAATACCTTTCCATTCTAGCAATCTATTTTAATCACCTTTGACTTGGGCTGAATCCAAGCACACTTATTTTGTGACCATACATGTTATAATGTGTGTGTGCATACATGTCACTGGCTTCTTGGGATTCCTTTCCTAACATATTTTCCACTTTTTACGTCGTTATACATTCATGTCATGATTGGCTTTGTAGTTATTAGTTTGCTTATTGTAGATTCAATTATATAGTGTTTGTTCTGTTCTTTGATCACAGGAGTGATGATGATGATGAATACTGCACATACCGTTCAGATTCTGAAACAAGACGATTTTTTCCATCCAATGACTACTATGGGCCAGTTGAATTTGATGATACTGACCACGGTTATAGGTCAAATAAAGTGCATCCAGCTGAGGGAAACATTGATGATGCTAAGGATCTTAGCTCTCCAAGACATGAAAGTCAAGACTCACAAACTTTGATGCAGACTGAACAAATTGAGGAAGAAGCAGGACATGATAATGGTGATGAGTGTCGTGGTGCTTCCTCTGTATATGGCGTGGAGAGTGCAGATGCTACTGAGCCTGTGGATTTTGAGAATAATGGCCTGCTGTGGCTCCCTCCCGAGCCAGAAGATGAAGAGGATGAGCGAGAAGCTGTTTTATTTGATGACGACGATGACGAAGATGCTACAGGAGAATGGAAGACTTTACGCTCTTCAAGCAGCTTTGGCAGTGGGGAGTACAGAAGTAGGGACCGATCGGGTGAAGAACATAGAAAAGCCATGAAAATTGTTGTCGATGGCCATTTCAGGGCTTTGGTAGCACAGCTTTTGCAGGCCGAGAATCTGCCTGTAGGTGAAGAAGGCGGCAAGGAGACTTGGTTGGATATAATTACATCTTTGTCATGGGAGGCAGCAACTCTCCTAAAGCCAGACATGAGCAGAGGAGGAGGAATGGATCCTGGTGGTTATGTGAAAATTAAGTGCATAGCTTGTGGGCATCGGAATGAGAGGTTAGGTTTCCTTTCTAAAAATCCTTTTGGCCTTGGAGCTTTTGAAAATGCCATTGTTTTTCCTCCCAAAAATCCATGTTTTGATGGGCCCTGCACCAAGATGTCAGAAAGGGCATGTTGTTAAAGATATTCTCCCATATAAAACGAGCATGTTGAAATTTCCTTAAAAAGATTTGTTTCACCGGGAGAGACCTCCATGTAAATTGAGAATTTTGAAATCTCTTTTGGAACCTTTGTTTCCCAGTGAAACACCAACAAAACAAGATAATCACCGCTGATGTGTCAAGTATAGCTAATTAATCTGGCAATTTGGTAAAAAATGATGGCATTTCTAAAACTAAGGCAATGTGTCGAAGTTTTGCCATTTGTATTTGCTCATCTCATACACCTTCTATAAGGGAGTTATGAGCATTTGGTGTTATGTAAAGTCTTCTATTGGGGATATGTACTTTTCCATCATATCATTTGCTTGGCCTTGTGAGCCATACATCTAGGGTACATTTTGATTATCCATTCTGCTTATATGATGGCTTATAGGCCCTATCATGGAGATACTTCAAACTCCTACTGATTTGATCATCTTAACATCCAAATCTTGAATCTTGCTTGTTATTGATCAAGAAATATCCAGTTTCTGATTTTTCCCTAGTTGAATGTGGACTATCGGGGTGTAGTTGTCCATTTGTAAGCTACCCAGCATTTACAATGGACTAGCTGATTGGGGCTCATCAGATGAATGATTGAAATACAAGGAACTGGCTGTGAAAGCTCTCTCCCAATTTAGCACCATATGATGTCTCTATTATTCTGAATCTTGTTTGCTTTATATCATTGGATTTATGCTGTGGTTTGCCATTTCATATGTGCCCATAATATGCTTGTAAATTTATTTTTAGTTGCATTTGCCTTCCACTGAGAAGCTTTTAGCACTGTTTTTTTGTAGTACGGTGATCAAAGGAGTTGTTTGTAAGAAGAATGTGGCACATAGACGTATGACATCGAAGATAAAGAGCCCCCGTCTTCTAATTCTTGGAGGAGCTCTTGAATACCAGCGTGTTACAAATCACCTATCAAGTTTTGATACTCTACTCCAGCAGGTCTGTTGATTGCTTTCTGAATTTTCACTTGAGCTAACAGTGCTTTGTTATTATAATGTTCTTATACTTAATAATCTTTTTCAGGAAATGGATCATCTTAAGATGGCAGTTGCAAAGATAGATGTCCATCAGCCTGACATCCTTTTAGTAGAGAAGTCAGTCTCTCGTTATGCCCAAGACTACCTACTTTCAAAGGACATCTCTCTCGTTCTTAATGTCAAGCGTCCACTTTTGGAACGTATAGCTCGCTGCACTGGTGCACAGATTGTCCCTTCGATTGATCATCTGTCATCCCCAAAGCTTGGGCATTGTGAAATGTTCCATGTGGAGAAGTTGCTTGAAGAGCATGGCAGTGCTGGGCAATGTGGGAAGAAATTAGTTAAGACATTGATGTTTTTTGAAGGCTGCCCCAAGCCACTGGGCTGTACCGTAAGTCCTAAAATCTTTCAGATTGCTTCTTATTTGAGTTGTTTTGAGATTTGTTCTTGAGATCTAGGGTTCGAGAATGAGAGGTGATGTGATATGTTCCCTGACTGGGTAAGTGTAGCAGAGGATGAGACCTTACGATAAGACATCTCTTAAATCAGGGCACTGTACTTACTCTTAGAAAGCAGGATTGTATCCCTTATGGTTACTGCCAGAGTGATGCTTGAGGGTGGGTTAGAAACTAGTGAAGCAGTCATAAACTCTGTTATCCATGCCATGGCCTGAGCTGTGTTTTTTTTTTTTTTTTTTTTTTTTTTTTTTTTTTTTTTTTTTTTATGATAACAAGAAAGTTTTATTAAGAAGCAAAAAAGAAAACAAAACAGGACAAAGCCACAGCGAGCCAGTTCACACAAGACTCCAAAAAAGAGAACTACAAAACAAAATGATACTATACATCAAAATTAAGAGATGAAAGAAAAACTCCCTCCTTTGCAAGAGCATCTGCCATGACATTAGCGCCTCTTAATATATATTTGAAGCAAGCACCCAAATGAATAGAAATATCCGGCACCTCCTCCACCCAATCCGCTAACCTCCATGGAAAAGACAACTTACCAGAACACCACTGAATAACTGAAAAAGAATCGCCTTCAAGAATAACAGTGATACATCCCATCCAACGCAACTCACGGCATCCAATTAAAAGAGCAAAAAGTTCAGCTTCATTAGCATCAATCGAATCCACAGGCCCTGAATAGTTTCGAACAACTACACCAGACCAATCTCTAATAAGACCCCTAATTCCACCTCTTCTAAGAGAATGAACAAAACTTCCATCAAAATTTAGCTTTAGAACACCCCACGGATGGCCTGAGCCGTGTTTGCCACTGGCATTACCTCAACCCCCAATACGGCCACGCAAACCTCGTCCTTGACACCTTCCACCAGTAGACCTAGTCTTTAGAGTTGACCATTTTGCAAGTGGTGTATTAATCACCGCTTGATGCTGCTCATCTCGAAGAATGAGAGCGCAACCACTTAGTGAATGAAGAGTAAAATTACCTAGAATATTGGGCCCAGGTTGGTTTGAAGTGTTTATTAAGACTAGCAAGTAATTCAAATATTGTCTCTTTTTCAGATTCTTCTTTTGCTTCTCTGCATCTTTAGGACAATGATGCCTAAACTTATCCAACTAAAAGAATTCCTGCCACATTCCACATAATCTAATTTAATAATGAGATATAAATTTTTCCTGTTGTCTTCATTTCTTGATCTCCTGATGTAACTGCTTGATTTGGTCCATGTTCATATGATCTGAGTACAATTCATAATCAGTACTTTATGAATCCTTCTTATGTATTTGTTTCAGGTTTTGCTCAAAGGTGCTAATGGTGATGAGCTGAAGAAGGTGAAACATGTTGTCCAATATGGAGTCTTTGCAGCCTATCACTTGGCTCTGGAGACTTCTTTTCTTGCAGATGAAGGTGCCTCCCTTCCAGAACTTCCCTTGAAATCCCCAATAACGGTTGCATTGCCTGATAAACCATCTAGCATTGACAGATCCATCTCTACAATACCTGGTTTCACAGTTCCGGCTGCTGGTGGAAAGCCACTGCTAGATCAAAGATCTAATAGTGTTCTTGTGTCAGACCCATCCTTGCTGCCGGGAAACCCACCTGTCAGTGAAGTGGATTCGGTAGTGACACACTATGCATCAAATGGTCCGTACTCTCAGATGACAGAAGTGAATGCTTCATCTGTTGACTTCAAACGGCTACCTGCTGAGAAAGGTATCCAGGCCCAGCATGCTGCGGACATGGTAGGTGGGCCCCCTGTCTCTCCTCTTTTGGTTGAGCACCAGCGTGCTCCATATTACGCATTTGAAGAGCAAAGCAAATTGGGTTTTGAGCGTTTTGAGGATGAGCCCATGGTCCCGTACATTGGGTATGGAACTCAGGTGGCCTCAGATGGAGTTGGTGACCATTTGCAGATTAAAGATCAGAAGATGATGGGAAACCAACTTGGTTCTTTAGATCTGAGATCCTTCCATCAAGATAATCATCGTGATGATCAAGCATCCAGCAAGGAAGAGTTCCCTCCATCTCCTTCGGATCATCAGAGCATTTTGGTTTCACTGTCAACTCGGTGTGTGTGGAAAGGGACTGTATGTGACCGTGCACATCTTTTACGCATCAAATACTACGGAAGCTTTGACAAACCCTTGGGGCGGTTTTTACGAGATCATCTGTTTGACGACGTAAGGTTATTTATTATTTATTAATCACTGCATGTTTTACCATTAAAAAAAATTACAGCATGTTTTCCTTTGAAGAATTATAGATCCTTATGCATGCGTTCTGCACAAGTTGGGCCCATATTTTGATGATCCAGATTATTAATTTGATGGGCAGGGATGCTGAAATAATCTTCCAGACTGAGATCCTGGCTATCGAATCTCTGATTATTTCTCGATACTGTTATGGTATTTTCCTTCTCATCATATATTCATAGGCCGTATTCTAGCAGTCTAGGATCTTATGATCTGGAAGATGTTGGAGCATCTCCATTCATGATAATGCCAACCTATCAGGTCAATGTTGTGGATCACCAACATGGATTCTATACTTATATGGAGTGGGCACTTAAGGACACTATGACACTGTGCATATCCTTGTGCATCAGAATCCTAATTTTTCCTCTTTTGGTCATAACAACCGACTATGCCAACATTGTTCATGCTATTGATTCGAATTCAGGTCTTTACAATACAACACATAAGGTACTCAAGCATCCAACATTGATATCCATATGCTAGTTGTTCGTGATTCCTCTGCAAATACCAGTGCCTGATTCCTTCATTTTTATAATTTCATAAGTTTGATAATGCTAGTTGGTCATGTCAGAATTTTCGATGTATTTCGTGTGAGATGCCGGGAGAAGCACATGTTCATTGTTATACTCATCGCCAAGGAAGCCTCACTATCTCTGTTAAGAGGCTACCAGAGTTTCCCTTACCAGGGGAGCGTGACGGCAAGATCTGGATGTGGCACAGGTGCCTGCGTTGTCCTCGAATAAATGGATTCCCTCCGGCAACCAGAAGA
This sequence comes from Litsea cubeba, assembly GCA_012931725.1. NCBI lineage: Eukaryota > Viridiplantae > Streptophyta > Magnoliopsida > Laurales > Lauraceae > Litsea > Litsea cubeba. The sequence continues at coordinate 69,649,448 of CM022950.1, read as the reverse complement.
ATAGTTATGTCTGATGCTGCTTGGGGTCTATCTTTTGGTAAATTTTTGGAACTCAGCTTTTCAAATCATGCTGCTGCAAGCAGGGTGGCTAGCTGTGGTCATTCTCTACACAGAGACTGTCTTCGGTTCTATGGGTATCTCTCTCTCTCTATAAACAAATCAATCCACCCCCCCCCCCCCCCCCCCCCCCCCGCACCCGCACGCGTGCGCTCACCCACCCCCACCAACAACAATAACAACAACTCACACCCACACACGCACACCAAAAAAAAAAAAAGAGGCAAAAAACCAACCTTGAAAGAAAAAAACCCTTACCACCCCTGTATGTGTTTTCCATGTTTTCCTGTTTCTCCTCATAAGTTTTTAGTTACTAGTAACTCTACCATTCAAAAAATTGTTGGTGCCTATGCACACATGCATGGGATCCAAACTGATCATCTGCCAGTCCCTACTTTGGGTTGGCAGCAGTTGAAAACCATATTTATTTGACAATCCTAACCATTCGAGTGTGTGGCTTTTGTGGAAATAAGATTGATGGCAAAGAAAAGAAATCGAACAGAGTTCAAAACTGATCTTCTAGGATTTTTTGAAGTGTTATAATTGTCCTTCCAATGTATTTTTGGGATTTGGTCCATCTATGGCAATTCCTGCTGGTTGAATGGTTTATATCTCTTACATGTGCGCCACTGGCATTGTATGAAGGTAGCGATCGATATGTAACGAAAGAAAATGAGCAACACATCTGCTCTTCCTCTATAATGTGCTTTTCCTACCTTTCTCTAATTTTTTTTTTTTTTTTTTTGTGCTGATACGATCAGATTTGGGAATATGGTTGCTTGCTTTCGGTATGCATCTATTGATGTTAACTCAGTTTACCTCCCACCACCCAAACTAGAGTTCAACTACCAACATCAGGAGTGGATACAGCATGAAGCAGATGCGGTTGGATTTTGACAAACTGTTGCTCTATATAATTTGTGCTTCTGTGAAGTTCCCATATCTTGTGGAAACTAATATATATAGCACTCATGTAACAGGTTGCTGAACAAGGAAAGATTTTATTTTCTGAAGTACTCAGCTCTTTACACCAAATCACAGAACGGTGCGGTGCTGGGGCAGTTGACAGTGGAATGGAGTTCTGGGAATCAAGACGTCGAATTGCAGACCTTGAAGCAGTCTTGCAAGTGGAGAAAACAAAGTTTGAGGTGACATCATGACTTTCTTTTCATGAGGAATAATTTTATCTTTTGTTCTCAGTTCTATACATGCAGCAGTTCTTCAATGATCCATGTACTGTTGGTAAGATGGACCCACTGTGGAAGATGCCCTGAAATCTCCTACAAGTTAAAATCTTACGTCATTTATGGCAATTAAGAATAGAAAGCCAGCAACAGTTCAGAGAAAGGTCAAAGAGTGAATGGTTAGATTCTCTTAATTTGTAATCCGAGGGCCATTTTCTGTCCACTATGGGCCCATCAGATCAACAGTCTGCGTCACGGTACCATGGGCTTTGTATGTTCCTGATTGGGAGATTCGGCAAACTATGTAATTGCTACTATGTAGTGCCCTGTTTTTCATCATTTTTCCTTCCTCATGCATTGGCCTCCATTCTGATCTCTTGTGGAAGGCTATGCAACTTAAACCATACCCCATCCCACTTGACATTTGGATGTGGTTCAGGAGTCCCTCCAGAAAGCACTTAAAAAGGAGGCAAAGAAGGGTCAACCTATCATCGATATTCTAGAGATCAATCGATTACGGAGGCAGTTGCTTGCTGATTCTTATGCATGGGACCGTTGCCTAATCCTTGCTGCCAGTTTGGACAGTGGCCCTCACCTGGAACTAATTAGCTCTATTGCAAAACACAACGAGGAGCCTGTGGAGAGTAATTTGTCTTCCAAGCCAATTGGGACTTTTACCAATTCCCACTCTCTTCCTTCAGACCTCAAATTAAATGAGACCCCAGTAGCGATCTTTCATTCGGTTGATGATCAGAGGGGAGTTGTTGAGCAAGACTATAATAACGGAATTGAAAACAAGGCTTCTCTTTCTACTATCATGCATTCCAATGATCAACCTCAACCTCTTGAATCTGCTGCTGTTGTCCGTAGAGCCTTCTCAGACAGTCAGTTTCCAATTATGGAGAATCTGTCAGACACCTTGGATGCAGCTTGGACTGGCAAAAATCACCCTGAGAGTGTAGTGCCACTAGAAAATGGCTCCGGGCTTTCTGATGCACCAGCATTCAATTCACCAATTATGCCTGAAGTTGAAGTGTTGATGTCTCATGCTGATGTGGCAGAGAGAAAGGAAGTAGAGGTCACCCAATCTTTTGTGCCTGTCATTCCCATTAAGGGAGTTGACCATGCGGACGACTTCTCAAATTGGATTGCGGTCCTGAACTTCTACGGTGCTTCCAACAAGAATCTGCTTGGCAATGTCCCGACTTTTGAGGTCCTTGGTGAGTATAATCCTAGGTATGTGTCATCATTTCGGGAGTTGGAACGTCAAGGCGGAGCACGGCTGCGTCTGCCTGTTGGGATCAATGAGACTGTTGTTCCTGTTTATGATGACGAACCAACCAGTATCATTGCTTATGCGCTGATTTCAAATGACTATCATTCTCAAATATTGGATGAAAGGGAGAAGCCAAAGGATACTGGGGATTCTTCGGTTTCTTTATCATTCTCTGACATCGGTGGCTTTCTCTCTCTTCAGCCATTCGATGATAGTATCTCTGAATCTTTGAAAAGTTTAGGGTCGACAGACGACAGCGTTTTATCTCTCTCTGGAAGCCGGAGTTCTTTGGCCATGGATCCTCTCCTGTATACAAAAGCATTGCATGCCAGAGTTTCTTTTACAGATGAGAGTAGTTCAATGGGGAAGGTGAAATATAATGTAACTTGCTACTATGCAAAGCGTTTTGATGCTTTGAGGCGAACTTGTTGCCCTTCAGAGTTTGATTTCATCAGGTCTCTTAGTCGTTGTAAGAAATGGGGGGCACAAGGTGGGAAGAGCAATGTCTTTTTCGCAAAGACCTTGGATGACCGGTTTATCATCAAACAGGTCACGAAGACGGAGTTAGAATCTTTTATCAAGTTTGCTCCTGAATATTTTAAATATCTTTCTGAATCTATTGAAACAGGAAGTCACACATGCCTGGCAAAAATACTCGGAATTTATCAGGTATGGGTCTCTCTTTTCCAAGTACTCAAAATGACAAGCCAAAAATCTGATTGGCTAATGGTCCACATCGAATCCTGTTTCTGTAACTACAATTTGTAAAAGTTTTCAATCTGAAGTTCTGAACAGTAACTTGTTATTCCATGAAATGTTGGAACTTAGAAGAATGACATGATTTTAACAAAATTCAAGAATGATGAAGATTTACTGAAACTCATTGATGGCAGGGTTCAAGTTCATCTCAAAATTTAGTTGGTCACTTGTTTTAGACAGTTAAAATGGTTACACTGTAATCAGTGTTTTTGAGCATGCATCTTGGTGAAGTTTGCTGGGATTCTAAAATATATTGCACCCTTGTGTCAAATTAGTCAAGTTGATTCAACTCTTGAGTTTTTATTGTTTCTCATCAGACACCATTTTAGCTGTGGAATTCATCTTGCTTGACATGGTTGAGGAACTTCTCATGGAGCCAATGAGAGACCTCTTCCATGAACAGAGGCATTGCAGACTGTACATTTGTTGTATTCAGCCATGCAGGACCTTATGGTTCCTCTTCCATTACTACTATTTTATTTGTTTCTTGTACCCTAAAACCCAAATATGAAAGCAAGCTGTAGATTCCATAAGGGGATAAAAGGGGAGATTTCTAGATTGTAAAAAAACTTTGCCATATTTGGTGACTGAGTTTTTTATTTTCAGCAGGGACGTGGTTCACACACACATTCTGAAGCTTTCTGAACCTCGACTTTTTTTTTTGAAATTTCCATTGCTGTTCTGAAACTCTCTCACTTTATTCTTTACTATTTTATTGTTGCGGTTGTAAAAGGTTACATCAAAGCACCTTAAAGGAGGGAAGGAGTCGAGGATGGATGTTCTTGTCATGGAGAATCTTCTTTTTGGACGGACCATAGTGAGACTTTATGACCTCAAGGGATCTTCCCGATCACGATATAATCCAGACTCAAGTGGGTCCAATAAAGTTCTTCTGGATCAGAACCTGATAGAAGCAATGCCAACTTCTCCAATTTTTGTTGGAAATAAGGCGAAAAGGTTGCTGGAAAGAGCTGTCTGGAATGATACTCATTTTCTCGCGGTATGTATAAGGAATACCCTAGCTATCAACTGTAAATATGGATCCACTTTTCTTTTCTTTCTTTAATGTAACCATCATCTAAGTTCCTCTGACGTGGCGGAAATGTTGGAACTTCCATTTACGGTGGCAAAACGTGACCCGACTCACTAACATGACCCGCATATGACCCGCATATGACCTTTCAAACCTGACCTGCAATATATTCGGGTTGGTCATGGGTCAATAAAACCTGACCCTTTTTAGACCCTTTTTTAGACGGGTTGGTTAGGGTTGACCTGCATAAACCCTGGTGTCTCCCTAACGAGAAGTCAAACTAGACAAAATCACTGGTTTCGTTAGAAACAGTGAGCGGGATTTGGGAGAGGGGTCAACGAGTGGAAGGTGGATTTTTAGAGTTGAAAGAGGAATAAAAGGGTTGGTCTCATCTGCTTCAAAGAGGCTGATTTCACAGAAATAGTGACTGGCAGAGAAAGATCTTCTAAGGAGGTGGGTTTTTAGAGTTGCAATAGGAATAACTGCGGGATTCGGTCTCATCTGACTCAAAATTGATGGATTCATAGAAATAGTGATTTGGGACCAGCTCTCTCTCAGAAGATGGGTTTGAAGTTGTGTTATTAGATGTGTGGGAGAGAGAGGGAGGGAGAACTCTGTATCTGTATTGATTGTACTAGCTATAGTCCAACCCTAACGGAAGTTAGGTTGCTTTCAATTTTGACCATCTTATTTTTTTTTTCTAGTCTTAGATCCTCTAACTTGCACTCTTATACTGTCTTGTTTTGCTAATCTTTAACCCGTTTGACTTGAATGCTTTTCTCCAAACTCCAAAGTTCAAATTTATCATCCACCCTCTTTTTTGTTTAACTAACTAGTACCACATATTTTATCAACATACACCATGGATATCTGTCGTTAAGTTGTACTCAAAGTGGATCCTTGGTGCAAATAAACTCTTAACGGTAAGCTTGGATGTAACCCAACCTACCATTCTCATGCTTGTTATACATTCTTGTATGATTTTGACATACCCCTTAGGAGGGATATCTTTTTTCTTCAATGTTTTCCAATTAATTGCCACGACACCCTATTGCAAGCCTTCTCTAGATCAATAAACACCTTGTGTAAGTTATTTCTCCTCTTTGAAAATTTCCTTGAGTTGTCTTAGAATAAATTCAGGTTTTTTTAATACAAGATTTCTGAAGTAGGTGTTGCTCTTTATTCTCTGTATTAAGCATTTCTGGAGGATAAACTGGTAATATTATCCCCATTGATTGACAAATTATTAGGCCAAGCTTGATTTGAACCAGAGTAGACATATCCGCCTATAAATTTAAGTCTTTCCTCATTAAGGATTGTGATGATGCGATCATGCTGTTTTTTTTAACGAAGTCCAATCCAGATTTAGGCCTTCATCACACCATTCTCTGATGCTTGGTATGCATCCAAGTGAGTCCCACAAGGTGCTTAAATTTTTTTGCTGTCATAGGACCCGCTAAACCTTGATGTTGGAGCTCGAAGTTTTGTCAGTTTTGACAGTGCTTTTTTTTTTTTTTTTTGAAGTGGATATTTTATCATGGTTAAAATTCAACTCTGCATAATGGTTGGACCATCAACTGGAATGAGTGCAATTCATGGTGGTAGGTTTCTATATATATAAGTAACTCTCAAGTAACATTATTTCCTTTAGAATAACTGGAGTCTGGAAAATTAGGAACTACATACCATAGGAGAAACTGGATCAAATGATCATCCATGCACTATCCTGTAATTAAGTACACAATACTAGTACCCTAACTGTAACTAGATTCTGAGGTTTGAATCCTTTTTACCTTCATCAATACTTTTGTTTCCATTATTGACCACTTTATTTGTGTGTTGATCAAAGGATTGGGATAGTCCCATCCATCATAATGACAACAGGATCAATGACTAAAAATCGACATAGTTGATTTGATGACTGCCCCCTCGTATATCTCTTTGACTGCATCCTCAATCTGTTGGATTAGGTCCAATTTTGATTCTTCGATTCTCACTCCTACTGGGCGGAGTACTCAAAATATCTTCAATGATATCCGGAGTACTCCTAGTGGGAAGCGGGTGAATGGTATGAGCTGCCCCGGCTGGAGCCGGTTCCTGAGCCGCCAGCCTATAGAAGGCCACCTCGTTTCCGCAAGAGATTGGGGGACAAGATCCCCGCGGGTGGGGGGGGGGGGGGGGGGGGGGTGGGTGGGGCAGCCTCGGTCAATTCAAGACTCGATATGAACCCCACTCCTACACACTGAAGGCTCAGGATACTTTTTGTCCTGCAGTGGACTCTGTCATGAGTCATTGACTGGCCTGTTTTGTACCCTACATGTTATTTAGTGTTGCAATAATGGAAAAAAAAATGGAGTTCTCTTTAATTTTATGTACAATCGCCCTGCAGTCAATTGATGTAATGGATTATTCACTGCTGGTGGGGGTGGATGAGGAGAAGCACGAGCTGGTTCTGGGTATCATCGATTTCATGAGGCAGTACACATGGGACAAACACCTTGAGACGTGGGTGAAAACTTCGGGCATTTTGGGTGGACCAAGGAACTCGACCCCAACAGTGATCTCCCCCATGCAATATAAAAAGCGGTTCAGAAAAGCTATGTCTGCATACTTTCTTATGGTCCCAGATCAGTGGTCCCCACCTACCATCATCCCTAGCCAGTCGCAATCTGACCTTGCTGAGGACAATCTACAGGGCACGTCTCTAGAATGATATGATAATCCCACGCCTGTATATGCCAAAATGTAAGTTGGGAATCCATCCTGTCCTTTTGTTTTTCTTTCTTTTCTTCATCTTTTTTTTTTTTTTTAAATTGTATGGCAGCCTCATTTGTGTTCTCATTTAGATATGTTTTTTGTTTTTGTTTTTTTCCTTATCAAATGGTAACTGTTTAGATACGTGATTTGTTAAAGATGTAGAACAAGGCTATTTTATGCCATGATATGTTCATCAGAGGTAATGGTATTATTAGGTGGCCTCTCTGTGAAATATTTGTACAATATCTGTCATGTACTTGTTGCAATATATACAATGCTGTCTGGTAGGCTCAACACATTCCATGTTCATTTTATGCTCTCTCTCTCTCTCTCTCTCTCTCTCTCTCTCTCATGCAATCATTGATACGATCGCAAGTGCCGGGGCACAATTAGGGTTCCGAAGAACAATCACTCGAAGAAGAAACAGTCTCCAACGAAAAATCCACACAGGGAATTCTATTAACTCAAATCTAATCTGAGATTACCAATCTCTACATTGCTGTATTTATAATAAAGAAACTTAAGCTTTAAGAAAGCTTTCCTAATCAAACTAGGAAACAAGAATAGAATCATATCCAAATTAGAAACCTAATTCTAATTACTCTCTTTGCTAAAAATAAACTAATAACAATTAAAAATCAGAATTTCATGGGTCCCACATGTGGCCCACGAGTCTTGTTGCCATGACATCATTGCTGCTGCATCACTCTCTCTCAACCACTGGCTACTTTGCTAGAGTATAACTATTCATATGCAGGTAAACATTAATAATATTCAAATGACGTACATTTGCATCAATCCCAACCGTGCATTTTGGAAGTGGAACTGTTTGAGAACTTTGGAAAGACATGGCTATTCATTTGTATGCACACATTCACTATGCAGGTATGTCCAATTGAATGGATTGAACATAAAAGGGAAAAATAAGCGGATTTAAATAATAATCCATTTGTTTAATTTGGACCATTGGCTTTATCATTTCAATTGTCCATTAATTTTTGGATGATCAGTGATGTCTGTCTGTCTCTGTCTGTCTCTATGTCTGTCATGGCCTTCCAGTGCAGGGCCCGCATTGTGAACTGTTTATGTTCAGGTTTGTTTATGTGTTTATTAAGTGATTATGGTAATGTGCGAGAAACTCGACTGTCTTGACTATTAAGTAATTCCTTTCTTTCAGTACAGTGGCAACAAGTGATGGTTGTTAACTGTCATATGACAGATGAAATTGAGTATAGCTCGATCCTGTTGCCCGATGAACTCTCATTTCAGGTCAGGATTAGTAAGATCGTTGTTTTCTTGACAGCCAGAGGAATTAATCTTTTTCCTTTACGGAGAAAGAAACCTATGATCTTTTTCTTCCTATGTGAGGATAAACATGTAATCATTATCCTGATTAGTCCTCTCTCTCTCTCCCTCCCTCCAACATCAAGTTGGTATAGAAGAAGCCCGAAAAAAAGAGAGAAAATCAAGCTGGTATGGAAGCATGTTAGTCCAATCAAGCACAAGATGAGGATTCCTATTATGGGTTTGTCATTAGAAACCAAAAAAACAAAGGTTCATTGGAAGGAATATTATAGAACCTGAATCATCTTAATTTGTATATGGTATAGGTAGTTTTAAGAATCTTTTTATAAGGTTCGAGGCATATATATACTGAATGGCTCAAGGGATTTTTTTCCTTTTTTTTTTTTTAAAGAAATGTTTTGAAATTTGTTGATGCAATTGATCTTCTATGTTATATCTTCCTCGGCCTAAAAGGTGTCTTGAATCTGTTATTATCATTGTTGTTGTTAAGAAGTTGTTACATGGAGAATGGAGGTAATTTTGCTATACAATGGTTTTTCTTGATGCAAGCATGGTGCTTGTCAAAGTGGTGCCAATGGTCCGCCGCTATGTTACATGGTTGGAAACGTAACAAGCATCATTTTTTGCTGTCTTGCTTGGGTTCGAGGCATTTCCGTGCATGAATGAATTTGGAGAATTCAAGACTGGATCTACTGATTTGTGTTCCCCATCATTTTTTCCATATATAGGGTATCAAAATAATTTGGGATTTTCACTCCTAGGGCCTTTTGCTTTAGTACCTGACTACTGCAAAATGGATGATGTATCTATATTCATATCTACATATTGTATGCAATACTTCAATTTCATATGTAAACATCAATGTCCCTGCGATTTCCACAGAATTTCCTACCCATGTCCACAGTCCATACACCGTATCAGGCCTTTTGTGGTCTCAGTATGATAACTAGGTGAATGGAGAATGAAATTTGGTTTGTTTTCAAAACCCCAGGCCCTTACACGAGTTCAGTAGTTACACTTGCCAGATTTCCTCCTCTTGGAGTGGAGGAAAACTGGAATTAAATTAGAGTTTCCGCCGTTTTAATGGGTGGTAAAGCTGCATTTGTCAGATTTCCTCCTCTCGGAAAGGAGGAAAACCGGAATTATTGAGTTTCCACCATTTTATGCGGCGGTAAAGCTGTATTTGCTAGATTTCCTCCTCTCGAAGAGGAGGAAAACTGGAATTAATCAAGTTTCCGCCGTCTTAAGCGGCAGTAAATTTTCCTCTACTATGAGCGGAGGAAAACCTGCATATTTAAAATTTTTAGCCTCTAGCCTCTAGCGGAGGAAAACCTGCATATTTTCAATTTTCAAATTTAGAAGTTCATGTCATAGCCCTTGTCAACTAGCACTAAAAACTGAAATTATTGATTATTATTTTGGAACAAACAAATATGCCCACTATTATATATTTATGAGCAAGGCCCATATTTAAAATCTAGATCATTCAAAAGGTTGGTCCCACGAGTTTTTCCTCGTCAAAAGAATTTAATTCTCAATTGCATTTATTCTAGCATAGTTAATCACAATTAAAACATAATTTTTTTAGAATTTTTTTCCTCTTTTCTTTCTTTATTTCCTTTCCTTTCTTTTCTCCCATCATTATAATCTTTCTCCCCCAGAATCTGCTATGAGTTTATTCCTTTTGTAGAATTATTTTTTTCCTCCTTCCTTTCCTTTCTTCTCTCCATCATTCTAATTTTTCTTCCCCAAAGTCCGCTATACTTTTGTTACTTTTTTCAGAATAGAAAAATATATTGATGAATTAATATTATAAGGAGGGGCCATCCATCAGAAGATCACAGGGCCAGAAGGACCTTAAATATGATTTCTAGAACTTTGGGGGTCCATGGACCCTGCCAGCCTCCCTAATTCCGCCCCTGGCCATATGAAATGACTTTTGCTCTTCCTCGGATAAATGCTCAGCTTTTGAGGGACATACTTTCATCTTCATTAACGCCTGCTTTTCCTTTGTTCTATTATCTATGCCAGGGTGCATGCTTTCCCTTCTCCAATTTTCAAACCTTGGGTCTTCGTACGTTTCTAAATCTCCCGATCTCGGTTTCAGATTCATGTGGTATTACATTTGAATTGATCTGTCTTTTCACTTCTCCCTCTCGTTCTCTTGCTCTCTCTTTTTTTCACTTATTTCATTTCAAATCTGTCACTTCATTAGATTGTTGGTTCTTTACATATAATCAATAGTGGAAAAGCAAAATCGAGACAACTTTAGAATCAATACAACGGTTCATTGCCTTAAAAGGGCTTGACTTGTTTTGCATTACTAGAGAGAGAGAGCGTGAGAGTGAAAATCTTACATTTGTCGGAAAGAGATAAATAGAGGAAATCTTGGTGCTATGGTGAACATGGTTAGCATTTTCCCATTGTAGGGGAACACGGTGATAAACTTATTTTGGAACAAAAGCACGCGAGCCATTGGCTTTTAGTTCTGAGCGGGAGCCGCCATTGATATATCAAACTTATTGTTGAAACCCGAGTCACAGGAGCCAGACGCTTCAAATCAAGCTTTTACATCAGTCGAGGGTTGGTGTTTGGCAGGGGCGGAACCAGATATTTTGTTTGGGGGGCCAAAGAATTCTGTTTTAAATTTTTTCATAAAATTTAGTAATGAAATGCGTACTAACCAAATTGTAGAAGTTGTTCCGTGCGTTCTTTCATTGAGTTGAAATCATCAAGTACCATTGAGTACAAAAAATTACTAAAATTCCTTTTTCAGTATATTCAATTAAATAATCCATAATAAATTCATCTTTTTCTTTAAAGAAATGAGTCAATGGTTGATGATTTAACCATGATCGGAACCCTATAAAAAACTAGAGATAAAAAATGTAAGAAATTATAAAATTATGGTTAACTATAAGAAATGAAAAATTACTCGTTCTCCCTTCCTTTATTCTTCTTTCATTTTCATTTTAAGTCTTCCCAAAAATCAGTAATATTTTTATTTTATTTTTGTAAGAGTCTACCATCTTAAAAAAACTCCTAAATGATGTAATGGTTGGCCACATGATGGAGGACCAAAGCTTGATTTGGGAGAACTTTCAAATGTTGGGGGGGGAACTCCTAAATGATGTAATGGTTGGCCACATGATGGAGGGCCAAAGCCTGATTTGAGAGAAGTTTCAAATGTAGGGGGGGGGGGGGGGGGGGGGGGGGGGGTGTGCCCCCCTAGGTCCGCCAGGGTGGGGGGGGGGGGGGGGGGGGGGGGGGTGTGTGCCCCCCTAGGTCTGCCACTCGTGTTAGGACATGAGTCGTGATCATGATGTAATCATAAAAAGCTAAGATCCCTAATTTGACGCTTTCAATTACTAGGATATTAAAAGACGGTTTTGGCAGAATAGTGATATAAAGTCAAAGTCCGATGGCTATTTTTTAACTAGGTTAAAAATCATGGAGGTTGTCTTCATGGGCGGTGGTTCTAGATCAACACGTAGCCACTAGCAAGCATGCCTTTACAGGTGAAGCTTTTTTTTCGTAAAATCTGAAATGGATTGTAAAAATTTTTTGAGCTTTTATTTATCGATAATTAATTTGAATATCAACTTGAAATAATTATTCAGCTTTCTCGATTTAACCCGTGCATTACACGGGATGTAACACTAGTCTTTCTTAAAAGAAGAGACTAAGCCCAACCACCGGTCTTTGTTATAAAAAAAAAAAACCTTGATTGGTGGTCATCCGGGGCGCACGAGGCTTAATACACCCGTTGTTGCATGTGGGGCCCACTGGGGATGGGACCGGGTGGGGAAGTCTTATTCTGGTTGGGACCTGCTTGTTATAAAAAATGGGCCCCATGTAATCATCCTAATCCCTTTTATCCATGGCCAACAAGTTTTAGCCATTTTAAAAATGAACCCGTCAATCAAATGCTGCAGGCCATTAAGATGGTTGTAAAACATGGGATCGGCCTAATTCTGCGGCGTCTTCTATGTGTAGTCGATTCGGAGCAGTCATTAGCTATAATCGGCCCACTATGATGATGTGTGCATGGTGTAGAAGAAGAAAATGCAAAGGGTAAGTGCCCCACGTCCCCATAAGTCGAAAAAAATTGGGAAAATAGCGATGGAACGAACTAAGAGGAAACTGCAGTTACAGTTGCCAGATTTCCTCCTCTCGGAGTGGAGGAAAACTGGAATTATAGAGTTTCCGCCGCTTTAAGGGGCGGTAAAGATGCATTTGCCGGATTTCCTCCTCTTGAAAAGGACGAAAACTGGAATTATAGAGTTTCTGCCGTTTTAAGCGGCGGTAAAGCTGCATTTGCAAGATTTCCTTCTTTCGGAGAAGATGAAAACTGGAATTAATCAAGTTTCCGCCGTCTTAAGCATCGGTAAATTTTCCTCTACTATGAGCGGAGGAAAACCTACATATTTTCAATTTTTTGCCTCTAGTTCTAGGTTGAATCTTCCATTGGGTCCATATGAAACATGCACGATTTCTATTTAACTCCACGGTCGGGCCAATTTTTTAAACCGAACTCGTTCTTCTTTTCCTCTTTTTTTTCTGTAGAAGAAAATCTGAACTCGTTAAGCTAGATGTCCTCCCTTTTATGGAGTGACCCCAAATTCTCTCTAATAGAAATTGGTCCCCTATGAGATTGACTGCTCCTGTTGGATTAAAATACGGGGACCATTTGATTATTAGGCCTAAGTTTAGAACCACAGTTAGCCTTGTCCCGAAAATTTTTGCAGAGGCCGATCTCAATTTAAAACATATTTTCTTTTACTCCTACTAAATATGCTAGCCACGCTAAAAATTAAGTTAGGCTATGGTTTTGCCCATGCGCCTAAGAGCAAAGCCCAATTCCAATATAATGTTGGTAAAGTTCTGGTTGAGCTTACGCTGGCTTGGCCTACTTTGGAGCAAAATGTCATGCAATGAGAGAAGAGGATTGTAAATATATCCCCAAAGGCAAAAGAGAATTAAAAACGGTGTAGGTCGAAATTGCATCTTTACCGCTGCTATAAACAGTGCAAGTGCTACATATGCTATTTTACCACTGCTATAACAGCGGAAAGCCGCGGTCTTTCTAATTTTTTCAACCCTCCACGTCTGGGTTGGGTCTGCAGTACGATCCATATGAAAACGCACAATTATCGATACATGATTCCTATCTAAATGCACAATGGGGCTCATTTATTGGACTTATATCATTTCGTATTTCATAGAGAAAAATTTGAACCCATTAAAGCGAACGTCCTACAATTTCACGGATGTTCCCCAAATGTTCTCTAATAGAAATTACATCCTCATCGGGAACTAGTTTGAAAAAACTAACACACCTGTCGTCCATGAAATGCTTCATTTGTTACACGACTTACATCTCTTATTTAGGAAAACGCCAAGAGCGGAACAAGGAATTTTTTTTTTTTTTTTGGGTGGGGGGCGGGGGGGCAAAGTAAACAAAAATTCATTAAAAAGTTACAAAATTTCATAATTAAATTTTCAGTCCCCACCTAACGTAACGAGGATCCCGGGGATTGAGAATCCTGTGGCCCTTGTGCATATCGGATCCGGTCAGTGAAAATTTTGCCTAAACTCATTACCCATTACACGTCCACATTGACCAAACCAATGTGCATCTAAATCCATATCGATCATCACAGTAATAGTGATTAAGACATGTGAAAACCTCGAGAGATGGGTGAGTGGGGGAAGATAGTTTGTAACACCATCTTTCTAGTTTGTAATGGAGATGGGCAAGCTGATTGAACTAATAATTTTGATATTATTATAAACCTACTCATTAGATATAAAATATTTAAAGACCACTTTTTTGAAATTATACAAAGATCAGGGTCTTATTTGGTATTTCCCAAAAACATTAATTACAGTCATTTTTTGAAAAAGAAAAAAGAAAAATATAAATTTAACATAGGTAGCATACCACAAATGGGTCATGATGGAATTTTTGAAGCTGAGAGCTTTGTCAGCATTCTCTGTATATCAGTTATCATTTTTCATATCTGAGAAACCAAGGCTAGTGTGATTTTGCTACTTGAGGTGTGGACCTTCGTTTTTCACATATTTGGAATTCACTACCTCAAGTAAGTAGTTAGAAGCAACATCTTATTTTTTACACTGATTTGAATTGAGCCTTGTCAAGGAATAGAATGGAGAAGCAGAACTCAAACCAGATGAGATGAGGTGACATGAAAGTGATCATTTATTCATCAAATATAAGGACATTGACAAAGTAGCTGAAAAAATACAGCTCAAACTTGGAGTGAAAATGTGCAGAGAAGAGACGTTTCACCAAATAACAGATAGGTGACTCTATTGTTACTCCTGAATTTACTTATGTACAAAGGAATCTACCAGGATAGATTCCTTAAAATGCACTTTTTAGCAGAGCCCGTTCACATCCATACAATCAAAGCCCTCATCTTTAACAGACACTTTGATGCATTGGAATTCAACCCCTTCAGTGGTTTGAAGCAAACATGGTGGAAAGAAATCTGGGAACTGAAATTTTCTGCAAGGCAAGCAGAATGGATAAAATATTATTAACAGACTTATGTTTTCACATGTTCTCTATGGCTCATATGCCACTTCTTGATTTGTAATTTACCTTTGATAATAGAGATTACGCGAATTTTGTTGGGAAAACCGAGGGCCCTCGTCGTATCCCTCGCAGATCACTTCCCCGTTGGCATCTTCATAACAGATAATTCCTTTAGATTCATCCTCAAAAACCTGGTACAGTGAATACCAAATCACTGGTTTAAATCAGCAGTTTCAATGTGTGTTTGGGTGCACCTCAAATCGCGATAGCATTAATATTTTCAAAATTGAGTATTGAACTAGGTGGGATACTGTTTTTCCAACTCCACCCTGAATGAATTACACTGCTAACTGCAGTTATTGGGTTCTGATCAGTGAGAAGAAAGTACCCCACAAGCCAAAAGTTGAAAAGAAAAGACATGCTAGGCCACCTTAGGAGACCCAATAACCATCTTTCCTGCCATAATATTTGGGGTATACCCATACACAGAATTCAATACAATCAGACCTTGGGAAGAAAACCAGACCTTGTTACTGATGCATGTGATGTGGGTCGTAGATTTCCTGTTGAGGGGCATGTGAATATTATGAAGGACCCAAACCTTGGGAGTGCAAGACTTCTTCACAGCTCCACCTGGAATTCTGATTTGAAGAGAAGGGCATCTGATCGCCATTGATCCCAGCTTTGAGGCATCAGAGTTAGGCAGAGGAAGGAAAGAAAATGAGGAGAGTTGAATGATTGAAAACATGGGTTTTGTTTAAAAGAGTGGCAATGCTTTGGGTGCATTTGTTTATATACAGATGTTGATAAAAAGCATTGAAGGGTGCTATGGCTCTTGTCATGGAAAAGGAAAAACGAATGCTTACTTCATATGATGGCACATTTAGGTATAGGCTGGTGGGGCCATTAGGAGCTTATCTATTACCTGTTGATTTTGATGTATTGTCATGTTTCTCTCTCTCTCTCTCTCTCTCTCTCTCTCTCTCTCTCTCTCTCCTTTCATTGACTTTAGTGGTTTATAAGCACTGGCTTATAGGTCTATTTTATTCCTTTTAATTTGCATCACTATCATTTTTATATGTGATTACTTGTAATACTGCAAGCTGTTGTATTGGTGCAAATATTTTTTGGTGAAGAAGATTGGCTCAATCGATCAGCTATATGCAATATCATGAAGCCTTTATTTTTCTGGTGTGACCCATGAGTGGGTTATCAAGACCTTTGTCCATGCCTCAAAATTGTGGGCCCTGTATAGATGGTTTGAGCCTTTGTTGATGATGACACCATTGTCAATAATACCTAATCCTATCGACCTGACTTGCGTTAAAAAGAAGTTTACTTGGTCAGAAAAAATACCCTATCACATCACAATTCATGGATGGAATAGAAAAATAAAGTGTCAAAAGTTTGAAATAAGTATTGTTTAGAGTATAGTGGCTAGTGTGCGGAAGTCACCAAAAGCATTTTAGTGGTTTATTAACCACCTCTTTAGAACTTGAAAAGACTCTCCCTGACTCAGCTGAGTTGACTCAAGAGGCAGTTGAGTTAAAACCCTATTCAATGTACCCTAATGCCAACAAGTCAAAAGTACAAGTTTCAGGTTTCTAAAAACTAATACTATTGAGTTGTGCAATGATTTACTCCTGATGCATCAAAGGCGTGTAATGAGCGGATATTTTTCCACGGCCTAGCTTGTGGGGCCCACTTAGGTCCATATTTAATCCAAACCTCTCACATTCTTCTAAATTTTACTGAGTTTTATAGACAGTTAGATTGATCATCTAGGATTGCCTCTCATCCAACTCCATTCGATGAGTTGGTTTTGGACAACTATGATACCCTCAAAATAATACACTAATTAAGGACGTGTTTATGCAAGTGTGTACATTTCCTCTTCTACATAAAATAAAGTCCGATGCCTTAGATCGAAAATCAAATGCTTATTCCTCTTTTCATCGATGATATCTTTGCACCAAACACCTTGATAATCGATGAGCGAGGAAAATCGACACTTTTTTTATTCCTTTTCTATGACAGTTGAGTTGCACGAATATGTCCAGATGGTTCTCAATTCTCCTCTCTTTCATGGAACTTTTATTTTTTTTTTTTTTTATAAGTATATTTAGATAATAGGAATGCGTTCAAGACTTCTACCCTATCATAGCCGTCATGCACTCATGCTTCCAGCGGGTTCCCTGGCCAAACTATTCCTCACAATGAATGATACATATTCCAAACTTTCAAACGTCAAGTCTAAGATAAAATCCTTTCCTGTCCCATAATTCCACAGTGGAACTCTGTAGAAGTCCACTGACCCAACTGAGAATCATGATTTCCTTGGGCATTGGCATTTGGTCAAATTGCACTGCAATCAGAGCTTGACCTGCAGATATGAGGTCTTCCCTTCCCCAAATGATCTGGGTTACATGAGTGGGGCTCAAAATTGAAGGATACTGGGCGTATAGTGTGGAGTGTGTACTGCTGCCCTTTTACTTCAAAGTGCTATGAAAGAACATGTACTCCAAAGGAAGCAAGCCAACATATACCATCACAAACCTAAAAGAGGAGGGTAGGTACGGGAACACTTGCAAACAAAACAAAATATAACAGTCAGTATGACTTGATCTTTCAACTCTAAATTGATGGATGGTTGTTACCGTCCCCTCTCATTTCCCAGCTTCATTCAAGTTTATTTGTACTTTCCCACTGTAGAATCCCTCACATTCATTCCATGTCATGTGGGTCACCTGTCACTCACCTCTATCTGTGCCAAATTTCACCTTCTCCCCTCTGGAGTGTTAAAGTATAAACAATCTGATCTGGATGTTGCAATTGAATTCAAAGTAATTGAAGCATTAAATAGCTTCTTCGTTTGATTCTACGAGAAAATGTTATTTGATGTTTAGTTTTTGAAATTCACCTTTAATTTTTATTTTTAATTATTCTATTTATTTAATTTTTATGTGTTCTAATACAAACAAACTGACTTAAAATTGTGATATTAGCTCACCACTGTGACTAGGAGCAATCAATTAATGGAAATTATGCAAACAATTTTGATGAGAAATTGATATTCTGAACAGGTTGGAATTCCCATTGGAAAATAGTCAGACACCAGCAACCTAATGTTAGGGATGTGCAATCAAAGTACCACATCGGCTAGAATCGGGAAAGATCATGGGCATATAAGTTAGACTAAGTACTCCATTGGTATGAGGCCTTTTGGGTACCCAAGAACAAATCCATGAGGGCTTAGGCCCAAAGTGGACAATATCATATCAATGTGGAGTTTGTGGTGGTCCATTGTACTAACAAGTGGTCCACTGTCATAACAAGTGGTATCAGAGCCCAGGCCCAGACTTAGCCTGAAGAATCCTCAGATTGCCGAATAAAAAGTGGTGGGCCCCAGTGATGCGCAAGTGGTATCAGAGCCCAGGCCCAGACTTAGCCTGGAGATGCGCAGAAAAAGCGCAGTACTCACGATTGGTGGATCCGTGGTAAGGCTCTCGAGTTGCTCTCCTCGATGGAGCGGACGGATGGATGATCGTTTGAGGGGAGGCCCGATAAAAATAGGGATGTGCAACCAAAGTACCACATCGGCTAGAATCGGGAAAGATCATGAGCATATAAGTTGGACTAAGTACTCCATTGGTGTGAGGCCTTTTGGGTAGAACCCAAGAACAAATCCATGAGGGCTTAGGCCCAAAGTGGACAATATCATATCAATGTGGAGTTTGTGGTGGTCCACTGTACTAACAAGTGGTCCACTGTCCTAACACCTAACGCGTCCTTTGGTGGGCCCTACAGTTGGTTGGTCCAGCTCATTATCTTGTGAGTAGAATGGAGATAAGAGTATAAGGAATTAATACTTACCCTAAATGTTGTGTTTCGACATGAGCATAGATCGGCCAATTATAAGGTAGATGCTCTTGTCAAACGGGGGATTGAAAAGAGTACTCATTGGGAGGCTTTTGTTATGTTAATGAGGTGTAGGTGAGGGTACATCTCTCTTGTTCCTTTCTATTATTCTTTGCTTTTTGTATTGCTTCTCCCTTTTAATGAAATTCTATATCATGAGAGATCTAGTATGTGAAAGACTTCTCCCTTCCAAAGAGTATCTACATGTTGGTCTTTTAGAACCGGGAGTTGGTGGAGTGGCATGAGGCTTGGTTTTACTCCCTCCGGCCCCAACTTGCATTTGAAACCTTCTTAGATTTGTTGGATATGCATTTGTGTGGGTTTAGCGGGCTTCACCGATGGTATTGATCTTGTTGGGTCAAAAACCTCAGGGATACCCATGTAAAAAAAAAAAAAAAACCTTTTTTTTTTTATAGATTTTTTAATCTTTTGAAGAACTTGTTCATAGAATTCTAAGGCTAGAAGTGGAAGTGGACCACATGGGGCCACAGATTGAGGCAGTTGGGTATGTGTTTACATTCGGGTTTGGGTACTGCATTACGAGGGTATGGGTTAAGTATGGGTGTGGATGCAGGTATATATTATGCTTTCGTTTGAGATCGAGTCCACCCTGAACTCGACCCATTTCCATAGCTTCAATGGAGTCAACATTCTTCTGAAGATGGTCTCTTGAAGCATGATGAGTCAATGGAGTTCTATTGAGGCCCAGCTCGAGCCCATGAAAAAGCCGTTCCTAACTGCTATCTGCTGAGGTTGGGCTTGACTTTCAGGTATGGTGTGCATGGCCCACAAAAGGGCCAGTCAGTATCGTCATTGAAATGTATACTTTTTTATCCAAGTATGGTCCACCTTGGAAGGAATATGGCAAGTTTGAAATTGCAGTTGTAAATGGGCCGGGTTGGAGTTGGAGCCCGTTTAGTTGTTGGGTCAGAACGCCCATACCCAGACTAGGGTTACAAATGAAACCTATTTTTAGATCCCAAAGAAATTCGGATCCGGCTTCGAATCAAGCATATGTGATCTGATATGGTCTGATCCCAATATCTAGATCCAACACGATCACATCCATATTATATATAGGTTCGGCCTATATAAATGTGTGATAAAGATATTTGAGTTTACATAGCTTAGTCATATATCATTTAATAGGAGTGCTGCTATTGGCACACAAAAATTTTCTTTTCAAACATAAGGATTTTTTATTTTTTCGTATTACATTTGTACCCCTTTATGAAATGACTAAAGTAGCCATTATCCAACAAAAACTCAAATCAGATTTTCTTTTCACACACAATCTCCATTCTTCTTCCCTAAAGAGCTTCTCCCACCTCACTCTCCACTTCTCACTCTCCACTTCCTCCATCTTCCTTGGGCAATTCATCTTCACTCACTTGCATTTTATTTTTTCTGGGCATCCTATCTCACTCTCCACTTCCTTCATTTTCCTTTGCAACTCATCTTTCATTCACATTCCTCCATTTGATTGTGCAATGAAGGAAGAGATGGATGAAAACAACAATCAAATGGTGCCTTTTAATCAAAGCAGTAGTGGAAAGGTATGTTTCATTGATATTTTTTTTTCATTTTTGTATCTTTTGTAAATTCTTCATCTCGCCTGAAACTTCGTACCTCCCGATATGTACGGTATTTCAGAACCGAACATATAGCATATGTTCGGACCTATACAACCGAACATATAGCATATGTTCGGTCTTACACTTCCAAACATATAGCATATGTTCGGTCCTGAGATTCCGAACATATGCTATATGTTCGGAAGTAAATATCCGGACAGTGATATTAAATTAATATATTATGCAGGTCTCTACGCAAGAAAGTCAGGTTGGATCGGACTTGTCATGGATTATACCAGTGAGTTTATAACTCAAGAGGTAAGACCAACATATGTAGGATTTATTATTCAAATTACATTTACTTATTACTAAATTCGTATTTAATTTGTTTATTTATTGTAGATATTTCACAGCCGCGATTCGTTGATCAGTTGGGTTCGTGGAGTAGGAAGGAAAAACGGATTTGTTATCGTGATAAAGGTTTCAAATGCTGCTCGAGTGGGTGTCAAAGCTAGAGTACTCCTTGCTTGCGAAAGAAATGGACAATATAAACAAGAAAAGTGCCAAAAGCGAAAGATGATCAAACAAACCGGTTCAAAGAAATGTGGATGTCTTTTCGCACTAAAGGGTAAAAAGTTAGACTCAAATGATGATTGGATGTTGGAAGTCATATGTGGTGTGCATAACCATTCGGCCGCGGAATATTTAGAAGGGCATTCATTTGCAGAAAGATTATCAGAGGAGGAAATAAAGTTGCTGGTTGACATGTCGAAGAGCATGGTTAGACCAAAAGAAATTTTGGTTAAGTTGAAACAAAGAAGTGAATTAAACGTAACCACAATGAAGACCATATACAATGCACGCTACAGATATAAAGTTAATGAGCAGGGTGGAAGAAGTCAGATGCAACAACTACTTGGTAAGTTGGCAGAGCATGATTACATAGAATGTCATAAGAATTGTGAGGATAGCGAGATTGTAACTGACTTAATTTGGACGCACCCAAAAAGTATAGATTTGTTGCGTGCATTTCCACATGTCTTGATAATGGACTGTACTTACAAGACCAATCGTTATCGCATGCCTCTTCTGGAGATTGTTGGAGTCACATCCACAGACATGACTTTTTCAGTATGCTTTGCATACCTTCATGCTGAACGTGAAGAAAATTATGCATGGGCACTAGGTGTATTGCGTTCTATTATTGGCGATGGTATTCTTCCTGATGTCATTGTGACGGATAGAGAATTGTCACTCATGAACGCCATTAACAGAATATTCCCTCATGCTACTCATTTATTATGCAAATGGCACATTAATAGAAACGTATTGGCGAGATGCAAGAAGTTGTTCGAAACGAAAGAAAAATGGGACATGTTTATTTTGAGTTGGAATATGTTGGTGTCTTCATCCACAGAAGATGAGTTTGGTGAACAACTCAGTAAGCTAAATAATGAATTCAGCACGTACCCTGATGCACTCAATTACGTGAAAGGTAGTTGGTTGGATGCTTACAAGGAGAGATTTGTCTCCGCATGGACAGACAATTGTGTCCATTTTGGGAATACTACCTCAAACAGGTAATTTTTAAAAAAATTACTTTATTTGATTTATGCTTATTAATTAATAAGACTAACCTCTTAATAATCCAACGCAGGGCCGAGAGTTCACACGCACAGCTCAAAAGACAGCTTGGATCAAGTCAATGAAATTTTGAAGCAGTTTGGTCTAAAATCCATAATTTGCTTGAGTTGCAGCATACCAATATCAAAGCTTCGTTTGAGAAAAGTAAGACAATTGTGCAACATAATTTCAAGCCGGCAGAATACAAAGATCTTCGTGGTAATGTCTCTAAAAATGCACTTGAGAAAATTTTAACAGAAATCAAGAGAGCTAATCTAGTTGGAATTGACGCCAGTGTGTGGTTGTGTTATTCGACGCACACATGGATTACCCTGTGCGCATGAGATTGCAGAATATATCAGTCAAGGGCGGCCTATTCCTCTAAGCTGTGTACATCAGCATTGGAAGAAGCTTGATATGTTGCCAACTGCCTCGTCGATGACGAGTTCTTCTATGGGTTTGGATTGCAAGGAAGATTTGGAGTTACTTGAAAAACGGTTCAATGGGTATGATTCCACCAGAAAATTGCAACTTCTAAAGAAGATACGGGAGCTATCTATGCCAGACAGCACTCATTTGATTGAACCCGATGTGATATCAAGAACAAGAGGCAGACCAAGTATGAAAGCTGACACATCAACTCGACGAGATCCAAGCGCTTTTGAATTGGTACCTTCTGCACAGGATAGCTACTCTCCTAAATCAGTTGCAGTGAAAGATGTTAAAAATAAAGGACAATTGGGATTCAAACCAAAGAGAAACGAGAAGGTAAGGGCGATTCGTACGAGGTCAAAGAACATCAATAATTATGTGGACTCATTTCTCGTGGGGTTGAGACCTTACAATAAAGTTGTAAAGGATGTTGCAGCTGATGATAATTGTGGATTCAGAGCAATCGCTGGATTGGTAGGCCTACCCGAGGATGAATGGAGACAAGTCAGAAGAGATTTATTACAAGAGCTGCTTGCACATGTTGACCACTACATACAATTATATGGAGTGGAGGAAAGAGTTGAGGAATTGGTTGAAACATTATCATGCATGGATGACAACCCATTGATAGACTATTGGATGACTATGCCTGACATGGGACATCTCATAGCATCACGTTATAATTTGGTGTTATATCATTTGAGCAGAGAACAATGCCTGACTTTCCTGCCTTTGCGATCTGTGCCGGTGCCGATGCCTTCTCGGAACGAGAGAACAATCGGTTTTGTTAATGGGAATCATTTTGTACAATTGTTTTTAATACCTGATCATCCAACTCCGCCTATTGCAAATAAGTGGAAACAGTTTCATTATCCTTGTGCGGATGGATGGGAGACTCCATATAGGGAGCGGATTGTTTAATTCAAAGAGCTCGTAACTCCAGACGTATCAATAGCAGAGACAATTGATTTGGATTGAATGTAATTGGACACAATTCCTTTATGTTTCTGTATCGGAATGTTCTATTAATCATTTAATGAAGTTGAAGATGTTTTTTTTTCTTTTGTGCATTCTATTAAAATAAGTTTTTTTATATTGAATGTGGTTGAGTCCGTGCTTATTAATTGAATGCAGACTCATTAAAAAAAAGTTAAATTCGTAACTGTAACACCGTTCGGATACACAGTGCCGAACATATCCATATGGTTCAGTTCTGAGTGTCCGAACATAATGGACATGTTCGGCACTGAAGTTCCGAACATTATGCATATGTTCGGAACTGAGTGTCCGAACAACAACGTTTTGTTCGGACCTGTGTATCCGAACGGAGGTTCAGTTATCCTACTTTGACAGTATATAATGAAAATATTTCAACCTGTACATAAAAAATCAAGCACTATCCAAAGTAATTAAAGATAACATCAAATAATTAAAACACATTTGACAGCAAGTACATCCATATTCAAATTACACAAGAACATCGTCTTAAAATAACCATGTTAGTACTTAACAAAAATATATTACAATGATTTTTTGTTTTTCGTCAATTATAACTAGGGGTGTGCACAGTTTGGTTAAAACCGATTAACCGAACCGGACCGACCGACCGTTAACCGAATTTACCGGTTATTCTTAACTGATCGGGCGGTTCGGTTAAAGACGTTTGAATATTTCGGTTTTCGGTTAACGGTTTGGTTAATAGTAAAATTTAACCAAATTAACCGAACCGAACCGAGATTATAGCATACTATATAAATATATAATATATATAATAAAATGTGTACATGTATATAATATGAAAATCTATTAATATTTATATAAAAAATTTAAAATAAATATAACATACATCAATTAATAAGTATTAATTCATGTAACAAGTACCAACTTAGTAACTTACCAAGTTACCATGTAACGTAGCACCTTCAATATATTATATATTTATATTTATCAAGATTAAATATGATAATGAAATTAATAATATGACAAAAAATATATAAACCATTGACATTAAACCCTAAATCCTAAGGTTAAAGGTCCCAACAATTTAAAACCTTAAACAAATTTTTTTTTTGAATTGGAAACCATAAACCGTATAAAACCTTATGAATATAAACCCTAAACTCTGTTAACTATATAACTATAGTCATGTTATAAACTTAAAAACCCTAACCGATAAAACAATAAACCTATAAAACTATATTATGATAATATAAACCCTAAACTATAACACTATAAAACCTTAAACCTTTTATTTTTTTTAATGGGAACCCTAAACCCTATAAACCTTATGAATGTAAACCCTAAACCCTAAAAACTATACAACTATAGTCATGTTATAAACTTAACCCGAACTGATAAAACACTAAACCCATAAAATTATACTCTAATAATATGAGCCCTAAACTCTAACACTATAAAATCTTAAACCTTTTGTTTTTATTTTTAAATGGGAACCCTAACTAGAATTAACCGAACCGACCGAAATCCAAACCGATATTTTAGGTTAACCGAACCGATGGTTAATTCTCTAAAAAATTTTGGTTTGGTCAAATGGTTGAAATTAATCGAAAAATTTTGGTTAGGTTAAAAATATGTCAATAACCGAACCGACCGACCGATGCACACCCCTAATTATAACAACTGTTTACATTTCTTCAACTGTCTCTTCCCCTCCTAGTCCTAGTGCGACTATAAGTTTGTGAACTCATGTGGGGATGTCGAAAGGTTCGTTGAGCATCCTCAATTGAAGCTCCCCGTAACACATGTGCCAACTGATTCACATGGGTATATAATCCCCGCGGGTCTTCAACCCAATGGTCTTCACCTCTTCCTGTAACCTCATCAAGAATGATCAGTGCATCCGAATTACGCTGCTGATAGTCAATCATACCGCTACCGCTTGGCTCATTTTCTTCGGGACGGGGCGCGAAATTAGAATGAAAGTTTGGGTGTTGTAATATCCTCCACGATACTCGTGCATACCAATCCATATACCCGGGAACGCAATCTGCAGGACGCCTAACTGGTTGACTACGATTCAATGCAGATAGCAGGTGATTAGGCCATCCCTCCCAAACTTGATTGATATATTGATACGCGATTTGATAGTCACGGGCAGTCGGACCTCGCGTAGCATGAATAGGGGCTAATGGCGGTGGAGGAATCGTCTGAACTCTCCCAAACTGTCTGAGCACCCTATCTGGGTGATAAGGCTCAACAACATCCATTCATTTGATGCACCCACAGTAGTATGCAACTTCATTGAAAGGATTATATTATCTAACATCACGATATGGGTCCCAAGTCACCTGAAAGTAGTTAGTCCAATCGTAAGATATGAAAGTATATAATAGAAAATAAAAAGTTAATCCGATACACTATTTAAAAGAAACGTCAAGTTAATTACCTGATCAGCACTCATGACATCAATTCTCTCTCGTATGCTTTGTAAAGGAGCAGACTCTCTACGAGGAAACCAACAATGGACCCGGGGCTGAATGGCTTGATAGAGTAAGTTTGGAGTCGGAGCCAAACTTTCGAAGTGTTCGTACACCCAAGCTTCTAGTAGAGTCAAATAGCCGGCTATTTATTTCACTTCATGCCTGCTTGCTAACCCCAACTGCCTGTATAAGTATGCTAGTGCAGCAGCACCCCATGCATATGAACGTATGGCCTCTACATCCACGAGTTTTGTAAGGAAAGTGATCGGCACCCGTGTACCACTCTTGTCAGTAAACAAGGTACAACCCAATAAGTACAAAAGGTAAGCTCTTACTGCAGAGTCTATCATCTCGTCCCCATCATCGTCAGACAAACTGGAAAACCTTTTCCGTAACCACTCCAATCTAACTGATTGGCCCCGCACTTGTATCAACTCGTCATGTGCTTCTACCGGTTCTACTCCTAGTGCATCAACAAGGAGTGCTTGAGCTTCTTCATATGACATTCTTTCATTATAAGAAACCGTCCGCCCAATCACTGGGATGCCTAGGATAGATGCAACATCATCTAAGGTGATGATCATCTCACCAAAAGGCATATGAAAGGTGTTCGTCTCAGGTTGCCACCTTTCCACAAAACCAGATACAGTAATCTTATTGACGGAGCGGTAAGATGCATTCACTAATGGAGCCAATCCAGACCTCGAGACTAAATCTCTAAACCTGTCAGACTCGTTCAGTTGCCACAAAGGCACTTTCTGCCCATGACTTAGACATTTCAGTGGGCCTCGATCCTGCATTCAACCATTAATACATAATTAAATAAATTAACAAATGAATAAAACTTTCATATGAAACAAGTGAAACATACCTGTCCAATCCAAATGTACCCAGCTGTGTGTGTATCAAAGCTGGTCAATAATGACCTATCTTGTGGCCCCGGGGCTGGTTGCCCTTCCATCTCTTGTTGTTGTTCTTCCTCTTCCTCAGATACCTCTGGGTCTTCCACAACCTCTTCTACTATCTGACGTCGCTTCCTATTTGAAGCAGTAAGTCGCACCCGAGAAGAGCTTGGTTGGTCCATTTCTAAAATACGAAAGAAAAAAATTTTATTTGACTGCTAGATCTCTATATGTTCGGACCTGAGTGTCCGAACATATTACTTTTGTTCGGACCTGAGTGTCCGAACAAAAGTAATATGTTCGGACACTCAGGTCCGCACAAAACCAATTTGTTCGAACGTTAGTGTCCGAACATCTGCAACCCGTTCGGTCAACCAGAGCCGAACAGTCGCGATTTCTGAACTTAAAACCGCGACGATGGATGATCAAATGCAACCCAAAACTATTAGAAAACAGTAACATTGTTTGTCAAAACTTACATTGAATGAAAATCTATCCTAATAACAAGTTTTCATGGAAAAATAAGTAATCTAAGATGGAGAAAAATGGTAAAGAATAGATAGGAAAGAAGAAGAAATGGTAATATTGGAAGGATCCATTTACCTTTGGAAGAGAAGGATGTCTAGAGGAATAGGAACGCCGGTGGCACGCGGAGAATCGCCGGAAAATGATGATCCAGTCGGTGGAGTGGAAGTGCCTTTTGGTTTGTGTGTGGGAAGAACAAGAAGAAGATGTGTGTGGGAAGAAAAAAGAGGGGAATGAATATAAGGGCAGTTTAGGAACTTTTGATGTGTGTGGAAAGAAATACATTCATTTTTAAATTTTAGTAATGTGTGTAAAGAGGAATTGTGTGGGAAAAGATAAATTTTGTGTGCCAATAGCAGCCCTCTTTAATAGTCTCACTTGTGTATTTAAATAATTCATTTTGAACCTATTTTATCCAATCATACTAATGCAGTCCACATCTTAATTTGAATATGAATTCAAGTTCGGAACTAGTAGGTCCCCTTTTTTAATTGAAGCCGATTTGATTACAATGCATAAGTTCCATGTTAAATCCAGATTCAATTCCAATCCAAATAGTCTCCTGCATAGATCAAAAGCTTAATTCCATGTATCTTAAACTCGACTTTTTTTTAAGGACACCGACTCAAAAGAGTGACCAAGTCTACCATAAGTGAAAGTCTACAGGCACCGATGGGAAGCCCGGGCTGTGGCCTGGCTCCATGGCAATCTTTTGAGTCGGTGTCCGGCTCCCCATCGGTGCAGGTAGCAGGGCTCCTGCCATAAACTCAGTTAAACTTGTCATGCTTAGAGCCCCATCGGTGCAGGTAGCAGGGCTCCTGCCATCAACTCGGTTAAACTTGTCATGCTTAGAGGACTCAATGCCTTCTGGGTCACTCAGGCAAATGAAGTTTTAGAACTACAGTCTGCTGAATGTCTACCCAAAATGGAGCTCATTTGTGGCAATGGGCACCCATTTGAGGTGGGGTGGAAATGGACCACAAACAGATATGGATCTAGAGTTAAATGTGACCCCTTTACATCTCTTATCTCTATTATTGACAGTATACCTGTTTACCTAATTACTTGAATTATCCTATTCGTATGGACCGCCCTAAGTTTGAGGTGAACTTGACCCATTTACAGATCTGGTAATGAGAATTGACCTGTTTACTCAATTACTTGAATGATCCGATCTTAATAAAAGAACCGAGCATGGATTACCCGGAAATTGACTCCGGTCAAACCTAGATTATAGGCGGATAGACTATGCTAGTGTGTAATCTCTTCATCGGTCCGGGTCAATTGACCCCTTTTGACCCAATGTTTTGTTAATTGAGATGAAGGGAAATCACTGATCAGTCTTAGCTATTGATGATGCCAAAAGTAGGTTTTCGGACACCACCGGTCAAGTAATAAATGCTAGGTGAGAATGTAGCAAATAAATGAGAGAGAGAGGGAATTTATAGTGGTTCGGTCTGTATGACCTACGTCCACTTTGAATATGGTGATCTTTGATTGATAAGGTGATTACAAGCGAGAGAGAGAGGTGAGTAAGAGTTTTTTCATTGCCCCTCAAGTGATGAGGAGACCCTGAATTTATACACTTCCCCAGCAGATGGGATTCAAAAATAAAGTAACGTCTCTCTGGAGCCTGGAGCCTCAGACGTGTCCTCGAGGAACGAGCAGGGCGGAGGGCTTGGAGCGCAACGTCTCTCAGAGCCTGGAGCCTCAGACGTGTCCTCAAGGCGGCCTCAGACGTGTCCTCGAAGAGCGAGCAAGGTGGAGGGCAGGCGAGAGTTTCTTCGCGAGAATTGGTAAGAGCGGGTGAGGGAGGACTTCGTTGTGATGACTCGGAGGCCTTGACGTGACGAGGCTTCCTTCAACGAGTTTCGAATATCCGCTGAGCTAAACTGGCCTGACCCATGACCTTGGACGGACCGGGTTGTCTGGACCTAACTCTTTACCACAATCCGGGTTGGGCCTGACCCATCATTTGCCCCTCAAAGTCCCGCGTTCGAAAATTATTTGAAAGTGGGGCTTTCTGTGCATCCAACTTTCTTCTTCCTGAAAAATCTTTCTTTTTCCTGGTTGTAACTCTGTCTATCTGTTCTTTTAGATATGTATCTCGGAGAGTCCTCCCGGCTTGGGCTACTCTTCTTTGAAAACTCAAGCTATAAAATAAACCCTAGAGTAGTCTTTCCTCAAAAGAAAGAAACTAGCCTCTGTCCAAAAACCATTGGGAGAGAAAAAGATGGAGACAGGCAGCAAAAGAGGCGACGGCGCGAGCGATGCGACGGCGAGCGCCCGCCAGGCGGGCGGCGAGGGCGGCACTGGGCGCCGCAAGGGGGCGCACCAGCCCGCGGGGCGTCGCGCAGCGTGGCGCCGCAGTGGGGCACCCAGCCCGCCGGGCGTCGCGGCAGCGGGCGCCGCAGGCAGGGGCGCCGCGGCAGCGGCGAGGAAGGCAGGGGCGCCGCAGGCAGAGGCGCCGCAGGCAAGGGGCGTCGCGGCCCCGGGCCCGCGTGGCGTGGGCGCACGCAGGCAGTGGCGCCGCGGCCCCGGCGCCGCGGCGAGGGGCGTGGGGCGCCGGCAGGCGTTGGCGGCAAGGCCCCGGGCGCCGCAGTCGAGGGCGGCGCAGGCGCGGAGCGGCGCGGCCCCGGGCGCCGCGGGCGAGGGCGCCAGGCCGCTGGGCGACGCGTCAGGGGCGCCGGCGGAGCGGTGCCAGAGCGCCAGGCTGCTGGGCGGCCTCGGGTCAGGGGGCGCCGGGCGGCGCGGGCGACCGCGGGCGAGGGCGCCAGGCCCTGGGCGACGCGGCAGGGGCGCGGGCGGCGCGGGCCAGGGCGCCAGGCCTGCTGTGCGGACGCGGGGCAGGGGGCGCCGGGCCGGCGCGGGCGACGCGGGCGAGGGCGCCAGGCCGCTGGGCGACGCGGGCGACGCGGGCGAGGGCGCCAGGCCGCTGGGCGACGCGGCAGGGGCGCCGGGCGGCGCGGGCCAGGGCGCCAGGCCGCTGGGCGGCGCGGCAGGGGCGCCGGGCGGCGCGGCGAGGGCGCCAGGGCGCTGGGCGGCGTGGCAGGGGCGCCGGGCGGCTCGGCAGCGGGCCCCGGGGCGCCGGGCGTCGCGGCAGCGGGAGCAGGGGGAGGCGCATGTGGTTTTGCAGGTATTCGAGGCTCAGGCGGTTTCGCAGCAGCTGGCGCCTCAGGTGGCGCCCAGTCCTTCGGCATCTCGGCCAGGGAAGAGAAAATAGTAGGGGGAGGTCATGCCGAGGGCAAGTCCTTCTTCAGACACGTTGGGCAAGTTACGTCCGCGTTCTAAAGGAAAAATGGTAAGCGATGATGACAGACCCAAGGTGAGTACCATTAGTACCACAGTCAGCCATGATGATATTTCCAGTTTCATCACTATTTATCATATTCCTCCCACTGTGATTTGTCGCCGGGCCAAAATGGATGAGCCAGCTTGTGATGACGCATCGGGTGACATTGTTATTTACGAGGATATGCTTGAAGCTGGGCTGAGATTCCCTATGCCCCCCTCCGTCTGCCGAATTCTTCATTACTTCTCCCTGACTCCGGGGAGATTAGTACCCAATGGATGGAGAATTATGCTGGGTTTTCTCGAGCTTTGGAGGAGAACACATAACGAGGAGGCATCTCCCATGGAGCTCCATGCTGCCTACAGTTTATTCGAATCTCCGGCTCCTAACAGGGGATGGTACTATTTCACCCCCAAGGGCGGCAGACTGCTCACGGGATTGCGCTCTAACTGTCACAGCTGGAAATTTCGTTTCTTCTTTGTTGGTGGCGAGTGGGCCTCAGAAGCAAACAGGGCTCTGGTGCCCAAACAGTGGATCGACGCCAATAGACCTGGTACGCCACTCATTATCATCTCCTCATTACTCATTTGCATACATATGCTCATCATTTTATTTGTTCATTCTTTTTTTTTTTATATAGAGTCACCTGTGCTCTCCGTGGATATTCAACGGAAACTGCAGGCTGTAAGAGATCATCCGGATAGAGATTTGGGTATTCTCTTTTCTAAAGAGAGTGACAGCAATCGTGGACCCTCTGTTGACCCTTCTCCTCGTAGGACGGGTGAGCCTTCCCGGGCATCAACTAAGAGAAAATGTAAGGAGCTTTCAGTGGCTTAGGCGTACCTTTTCCTGATATTCTGTTTCTAACCATTCATTTTGCTTCCGCAGTGGTGGTTAATAGGGAGTTGGTCGAGGCCAAGGAGGCAATTGAAGATCGTCGTGCAAGTGCTAATACCCATCTTGCCAAGATATCGAGGATTGGTATTGCCCCGATAAGGGATTCTCCTCGTGTGATGGTTGGTGATCTTCCTGTAACCACTCATCTAGTGGAGCCGCAGACGAGTTCTCCTGTCACTACCCATGTAGTGGCCCCCGCGGCTGTGCCTCATCAACCTAAAACTCCTCTGGTTTCTTCCGCCACATCTGTACCTCCTGCCCCTCCGCCTGGTCCCAAGCCGCTGACTCTTCGAGAGAAGTTTTGGAGATTCCCAGCTCGCGACGATACTACTCGGGTCAGCGCCCTTAGCACAGAGGGGATGATAAACGCTTATCTAGAAGGTTTATCTCAGGTAAAAGGTTGTCTGAATTTTCTTCAGGTTTTCCTTCCGTATATGCATTCTCATTTCGCTTGATTTCTTCTTGCTCCAGATGTCTGCATCATCCATATATTTATTTTCGAAGGCTGAGTTGTTCGGTAAGCTGAGACAGGAGAATGCAGGTATTCATAGGGATCTCTCTGCAAGTCAAGGAAAAATTGCTGAACTAGAAGCCGCCAGGAAGACTTATGATGCTGATCTTCTAGCAGCCCGGGAGAGAGCAAACAGGCTTGAGATTGAGCTCTCAACGGCTCACATGAGGGCGACCAAGGCTGAGGCTGAGCTAGTGGCGACGCGCGAGTGTGCTTTGCTCAGTGAGACCGAGCTACGGAAGGCCCGTGAGAGGGCTTCGCTCAGTGAGGCTGAGGTTGTGAAGGCCCGCGAGAGGGCTTCCCTCAGGGAGGCTGAGTTTGTGAAGGACCGCGAGAGGACTTCACTCAGAGAGGCTGAGCTCGTGGAGGCCCGAAAGGGGGCAGAGCTCAGAGAGGCTGCTTTGAAGGTAGAGCTGAGGGCAGCAGAGGAGAGAGCTATCCAGGCTGAAAATGACTTGGAGGACGGCCTGGCTGATGCTGAGAACAGCCTCGCCGATGGATTTATTGCTGGTTATGACGAACTCCGGAGAAAGATTACCGCAGCATTTCCAGATATCGACTTCTCGCGTTTTTAAGGCGAGTGAGGCGCCTGATGAGGCGCCTGCTGATGAGCCTGATGGCAGCAGCGGGAGCTCAGGTGATGATGGCGAGGATGAGGGGGATAAGGAGAGTGACTAGGCTCACATGTATTTTTCTTTTTGTTTGGCAATTTATAGCCTATTGAAAGGTGCACATTTCTGTAATAACATGTTTATTTCATTTATAGTCTATTGAACAATGAAATGGGAAAATAAACAATTTTTATGTTTTTTGTACATTGGCCCATTTGTCACTGGTAATACCTCTTCAGATGTTCCGCATTCCACGGATGGAGCAGGGCCTTACCATCAGAATTTTGGATTCTGTATGTGCCTGGCCTTACTACTTCTGTCACGAGATAAGGTCCTTCCCAATTTGGCCCTAGCTTTCCTTCGCGAGAGTCTTTAGTGGCGAGGATCACCTTTTTCAGGACTAGATCTCCTGGCTGAAAAGAACGAGGCTTCACCCTCGAGTTGTA
This sequence comes from Litsea cubeba, assembly GCA_012931725.1. NCBI lineage: Eukaryota > Viridiplantae > Streptophyta > Magnoliopsida > Laurales > Lauraceae > Litsea > Litsea cubeba. The sequence continues at coordinate 69,616,344 of CM022950.1, read as the reverse complement.
GTGTTTTTGCCATGCGCCGCTTGTATTCTGCATTGCGGACCGTGGCCATCTCCCTTGCCTCCTCTACCAAGTCGAGGTTGATGCGGAGTCCTTCCTCGTTGTTGATTTGGTCTTGGAGATGGACCCTGAGGGAGTGTACGCCAATTTCGACAGGGATGACTGCCTCGGTCCCAAAAGCTAGCGAGAAAGGAGTCTCGCCAGTAGGGGTTCTCGGCGTAGTTCTGTATGCCCATAATACCCCTGGTAGCTCGTCAACCCAAAGACCCTTCGCCCCTTCGAGCCTGGTTTTTAGGTTGCGAAGAACTGTTCGGACCATGACTTCTGCTTGCCCATTTGCTTGGGGGTGCGCTGGACTGGAGTGGGGCTGCTTGATCTGGAGGTCGGTGCAGAAAGTGTTGAAGAGTTTGTTGTCAAACTGCTTGCCATTATCACTGACGATGGCGCTAGGTATCCCAAATCGACAGACTATGTTTTTCCAAACAAAGTTTTTTACATTGAAGTCTGTGATCTTGGCCAAGGGTTCTGCCTCCGCCCATTTTGTGAAGTAGTCAATGGCAATGACTACAAACTTGCACTGGCCTTTGCTCAAAGGGAGGGGGCCCAGAATATCTATACCCCATTTGGAGAAAGGCCATGGGCTAAAAATGGAAGTCAACTCTTCTGGTGGCTGCCTGGTTACAGTGGCGAAGCGCTGGCACTTGTCGCACTTTTGAGCAAATTCTTTGGCGTCCTTCGCCATGGTTGGCCAGAAGAATCCCTGCCTTAGTGCTTTGTGGGCGAGGGAGCGTCCTCCAGAATGGTTCCCACATATTCCTTCGTGGATTTCACGAAGAGCGTAATCAGCATCCTCGGGGGAGAGGCAACGCAGCAGTGGTAGGCAATAACCCTTCTTGTAAAGGATATTTTGCAGAAGGGTGTATCTGGAAGCCCTCATTCTGAGTCTCTTCGCTTCAAGGCGGTCCTCTGGTTCGGTGCCCTCTTGGAGGAAAGCCTTTATTGGTGTCATCCAATTTGGCTCGCTGTCCTCTGACGCACAGTTGATGTTTCCAACCACTACATCTAACTTGCTCCTCTCCAACTGATGCCCGATGAGTGTAGGTTCTGTGGATGAGGCCTCCAATGACGAGGCGAGCCTAGCCAGTGCGTCGGCTGCCACATTTTGTCCTCGAGGAATATGGCAGATCTGAAACCATTGAAAACTTTTGACCAATCTTTTGACCATATTGAGGTAGCCTTGCATCCTTTCCTCCTTTGCTTCGAATTCGCCATTTATTTGATTCACCACCAATTGTGAATCGCTGTGAGCAAGAACTGATTTGGCGTCCATTTCGATCGCCAACCTCAGTCCTGATAAGAGTGCCTCATACTCAGCCTCATTGTTTGATACAATGAAGTGGAGCTTTACTGCATACTTGATGGGTGTACCATCTGGGCTGATCAGGATGAAGCCAGCTCCGCCTCCGTCTGTGGTCGCCGAACCATCAACATACAATTTCCAGACAGGCAAAGGCGGGGCAATCGACCTCTGGGGAGGTACCTGGGTGCTTTGGAGAAGAGGCTGGGCGCCCGAGGAAAGCTGGGCGCCCAGGGTTTGAGGAGGGAGTGAGGCGCCCGGGGCTTGGAGGAGAGGCTGGGCGCCCGAGGGAGGCTGGGTGCCCAGGATTTGAGGGAGATCTCGGGCGCCCAGAGCTTGAGGGAGGAGCTGGGCGCCCGGGGCTTGGAGGAGAGGCTGGGCGCCCGAGGGAGGCTGGGTGCCCAGGATTTGAGGGAGATCTCGGGCGCCCAGAGCTTGAGGGAGGAGCTGGGCGCCCGGGGCTTGGAGGAGATGCTGGGCGCCCGAGGGAAGCTGGGCGCCCAGGGTTTGAGGGAGATCTCGGGCGCCCAGAGCTTGAGGGAGGAGCTGGGCGCCCGGGGCTTGGAGGAGATGCTGGGCTCCCGAGGGAAGCTGGGCGCCCAGGGTTTGAGGGAGATCTCGGGCGCCCAGAGCTTGAGGGAGGAGCTGGGCGCCCGGGGCTTGTAGGAGAGGCTGGGCGCCCGAGGGAAGCTGGGCGCCCAGGGTTTGAGGGAGATCTCGGGCGCCCAGAGCTTGAGGGAGGAGCTGGGCGCCCGGGGCTTGTAGGAGAGGCTGGGCGCCCGAGGGAAGCTGGGCGCCCAGGGTTTGAGGGAGATCTCGGGCGCCCAGAGCTTGAGGGAGGAGCTGGGCGCCCGGGGCTTGTAGGAGAGGCTGGGCGCCCGAGGGAAGCTGGGCGCCCAGGGTTTGAGGGAGATCTCGGGCGCCCAGAGCTTGAGGGAGGAGCTGGGCGCCCGGGGCTTGTAGGAGAGGCTGGGCGCCCGAGGGAAGCTGGGCGCCCAGGGTTTGAGGGAGATCTCGGGCGCCCAGAGCTTGAGGGAGGAGCTGGGCGCCCGGGGCTTGTTCCACCGCTGTTTCATCTTCTTGATTTTCACCATAAGTGAATTCAGCTACGAAGTCAGCTAGAGCCTGTGCTTTGATGGCAGACCTTGGTTGATATTTAATATCAAACTCTCCCAGCTCTACCGCCCACTTCACAAGTCTTCCAGCTACATCAGGTTTCCCCAAAACTCTTTTCAGAGGTTGATCTGTTACTACCACCACGGTGTGGCCCTGAAAATAGTGTCGTAAACGCCTTGCAGTGGAGATGAGGGCGAGGGCCAGTTTTTCGAGCTCCGGGTATTTGGACTCTGCCCCTCGGTAGGCTCTGCTCACATAGTAGATAGGCTTTTGCGCTCCGTCCTGATTCTTTATGAGAACAGAGCTCACGGCTGAGGGTGAAGCCGAAAGATACAGGTACAGCACTTCACCTGGTGTAGCATGCGAGAGGAGAGGGGGAGCGGTCAGGTAAACTTTGAGCTTCTGGAATGCTTCTTCAGCCTCGGGCCCCCATTGGAATGTTTTGCGGAGGATCTTGAAGAAGGGTAGGCACTTGTCTGCAGATTTGGAGACAAATCTGCTAAGTGCCGCAATCCTTCCATTGAGGCGCTGCAACTCCTTTGTGGAAGAGGGTGACTTCATATCTAATATGGCCTTGATTTTATCTGGGTTCGCCTCGATCCCCCTCTGGTCGACCATAAAACCTAAGAATTTTCCAGATCCTACACCAAAGGCACACTTCTCAGGATTCAATTTCATGCGAAAAAGTCTGAGAGTGTCAAAGGTCTCTTGTAGATGGGCGATATGGTCCGCTGCGGCGAGGCTCTTCACCAGCATGTCGTCTACGTAAACCTCCATGGTCCGCCCGATTTGAGAGTGGAACATCTTGTTCACTAGACGTTGATAAGTGGCGCCCGCATTCTTCAGTCCGAAAGGCATGACCCTATAACAGTAGGTTCCTTTCGGAGTGATGAATGATGTCTTCTCCTGATCCGGGGGGTGCATGCTAATCTGGTTGTATCCAGAGTATGCATCCAAAAACGAGAGTAGTTCATGACCTGCCGTTGCGTCGATGAGGAGGTCAATCCTTGGTAGGGGGTAGCTGTCCTTTGGGCACGCTTTGTTAACCTCCGAGAAGTCAACGCACAGGCGCCATTTGCCGCTGGACTTTTTCACCATCACAACATTTGAGAGCCATTCAGGGTAGGCTACTTCCCTGACAGCCCCGTTCTCCAGCAACTTTCCCACTTCATTGTCCATTGCTTGGGCCCTTTCTGTGGAGGCCCCTCTAAGCTTTTGTCGGACAGGCTTGTAGCCAGGGTCGACATTGAGGCGGTGGGTTGTGACGTCGGGATCAATCCCTTCAAGATCCGCATGCGACCATGCGAAAACATCCATATTACTTCTTAAGAAGTCTGTCAGCTGGCTGGCCCGATCCTCAGGGAGAGAAGAGCCAATTTGTACTCTCTTGGCTGGGAAGTCTTCATCCAGGATCACTGAGGTGAGCTCCTCGACTGGTTCTCCTCTCTCTGCCGTGGTCTCATCTCTTGGGTCCGAGATTTCGACCTGTAACGCCTCCTGTGTTTTCTTGGCCTTCATAGAGGAGACGTAGCATTCCCTTGCAGCTACTTGATTCCCTCTTACCTCTCCGATCCCATTAGGAGTTGGAAACCGGAGGATGAGATGAAACGTAGAGAGGACCGCTCTTAAGGCATTAAGAGTTGGACGCCCCAGGATGATATTGTAAGCCGATGCGCAGTCAATCACTAGGAAATTGACCATTATTGTGGAAGTTCGAGGCGCAGTCCCGGCTGTGACTGGCAGTGTGATTGCCCCAAGGGGATACACCTTCTCTCCCGAAAAGCCGATGAGAGGAAACTTGACGGGCTGCAACCTCTCCCGTCCCAGCCTCAGCTTGTCATAAGTGTCTACAAACAGAATGTCTGCAGAGCTTCCACTGTCTACCAGGATCCTATGCACTTGAAAATTGGCGACCGTCATCGTGAGCACTAGAGGGTCGTCGTGAGGGTGCTGGATCCCCTCCAAATCCTTGTCTGAGAAGGATATAACTTCATTATTTCCATGCCTTGGCGCCTTGGACGGGCGTGCCTCCTCAGGATGCCTTGCCTTTCTGGCATGGGCCTTCATGGCCGAGAACGACTCTGTTAGCCCTCCAGAAATTGTTCGGATTTCTCCGATCGGTTGCTGATTTTCCTGATTGTGAGGTGGAGGTGGTGGAGGTGCTTGTCCCCTGCCGGCAACATACTGACGTAGGTGGCCGTGCTGGATGAGATCCTCAATCTGGCGTTTGAGCTCGTAGCAGTCGTCAGTGTCATGGCCATGGTCGCGATGGAAGCGACAGTATTTGTTCGGATTCCTCCGATTCGGAGGAGACCTCATCTTTCCTGGCCACTTTATGGCTGGGTCATCTTGTATTTGGAACAAAATCTGCTCCACCGTGGCCGTGAGAGGCGTGAACGCCAGCCTGTCCCTTTGCGGAGCGGGACCAAGCCGGTCTCTGACAGGTACTCTCTCTGTCTTGCTCCGCTTGTTGCTATCTTCCTTCTTCTCGTCTCTGCTCCTCTCTTTTCCCTTATTGCTCGCTCTGGAGGATTCTCCGCGCCTTGCCCTGGTGATGTCTTCCGCATTCATATACTTTTGGGCTTTGGCCAATAGTTCCGAGAAGCTCTTTGGCGGGCGCTTCATTACGGAAAAGAGAAAGCTCGAGGAACGAAGGCCTCCAAGGAAAGCCGTCATGGAGACCTTGTCGTCGGGCTCCTCGATTTGGAGTACCTCCTCGTTAAAACGAGTGAGGTAACTCCTTAGGCTTTCATTCTCCTCCTGCTTTATACTGAGCAGGTGTGTTGCGGGCTTCTGGTGGCGGCGCCCACCTATGAAGTGCGAGACGAAAGACTTGCTCAATTCCCCGAAGGTGGCGATGGATGCGGAGGGGAGATTTGCGAACCACAGTCGCGCAGAACCTTTCAAAGTGGTTGGAAAGGCTCTGCACATTATCTCGTCTGGGATGTTATGGAGCTGCATCCTGGTTTTGTAAGTTTCAAGATGGTCTAATGGATCCTTCCTCCCATCGAAGGTCTCCATAGACGGCATCTTGAACTTCCTTGGAAGTGGGTAATGTACTATATGGGGTTTGAACGGTGTATCCGTCCGCCCCACTAGGTAATCCACAGTCTCTGGTGCCTGGGCCTTCATTGCATTGAAGACATCGCCCAGTTGATTCTGCATCTCTTTGATTTTTTCTTCCCAGTGAGTGTGAAGCTCCCTGGACGGACCGGGGAAATAGCTTTCATCTTCCATGAAGTGATTCTCACTTCCCCCTTCTTGGAAGTGAGAGTCCTCGTCGTCCTGAGGGAAGGGTCGAGGTGGCAATCCTCCATGGGCTCTACCATGGGGTGGAGGAACTTCGTGGTCACGGAAGCTCTGATGTGCTCCTCGGCCATGGAGGCCATGATGTGGTCCTCGACCTTGGACGCCATGATGAGGGGCGCCCAAGTGAGGCGCTCTTCTCTGGGCGCCAAGAGTATGGGCGCCTTGGTGTTGTGCTGCTCCGTCTTGGGCTCCCGGGAGACGGGCGCCCTGGAGAGGTGCCCCATCCTGGGCGCCTGGGAGATGGGCGCCCGGGGGATGGGCGCCGCCCGGGAGATGGGCGCCTTGGAGATGGGCGCCCGGGAGGGGTGCTCCCTCCTGGGCGCCTGCGAGATGGGCGCCGGGGAGGGGTGCTCCATCCTGGGCGCCTGGGATCTCCCTCAAATCCTCCAAGCCCCGGGCGCCCAGCTCCTCCCTCAAGCTCTGGGCGCCCGAGATCTCCCTCAAATCCTGGGCACCCAGCCTCCCTCGGGCGCCCAGCCTCTCCTCCAAGCCCCGGGCGCCCAGCTCCTCCCTCAAGCTCTGGGCGCCCGAGATCTCCCTCAAATCCTGGGCACCCAGCCTCCCTCGGGCGCCCAGCCTCTCCTCCAAGCCCCGGGCGCCTCACTCCCTCCTCAAACCCTGGGCGCCCAGCTTTCCTCGGGCGCCCAGCCTCTTCTCCAAAGCACCCAGGTACCTCCCCAGAGGTCGATTGCCCCGCCTTTGCCTGTCTGGAAATTGTATGTTGATGGTTCGGCGACCACAGACGGAGGCGGAGCTGGCTTCATCCTGATCAGCCCAGATGGTACACCCATCAAGTATGCAGTAAAGCTCCACTTCATTGTATCAAACAATGAGGCTGAGTATGAGGCACTCTTATCAGGACTGAGGTTGGCGATCGAAATGGACGCCAAATCAGTTCTTGCTCACAGCGATTCACAATTGGTGGTGAATCAAATAATGGCGAATTCGAAGCAAAGGAGGAAAGGATGCAAGGCTACCTCAATATGGTCAAAAGATTGGTCAAAAGTTTTCAATGGTTTCAGATCTGCCATATTCCTCGAGGACAAAATGTGGCAGCCGACGCACTGGCTAGGCTCGCCTCGTCATTGGAGGCCTCATCCACAGAACCTACACTCATCGGGCATCAGTTGGAGAGGAGCAAGTTAGATGTAGTGGTTGGAAACATCAACTGTGCGTCAGAGGACAGCGAGCCAAATTGGATGACACCAATAAAGGCTTTCCTCCAAGAGGGCACCGAACCAGAGGACCGCCTTGAAGCGAAGAGACTCAGAATGAGGGCTTCCAGATACACCCTTCTGCAAAATATCCTTTACAAGAAGGGTTATTGCCTACCACTGCTGCGTTGCCTCTCCCCCGAGGATGCTGATTACGCTCTTCGTGAAATCCACGAAGGAATATGTGGGAACCATTCTGGAGGACGCTCCCTCGCCCACAAAGCACTAAGGCAGGGATTCTTCTGGCCAACCATGGCGAAGGACGCCAAAGAATTTGCTCAAAAGTGCGACAAGTGCCAGCGCTTCGCCACTGTAACCAGGCAGCCACCAGAAGAGTTGACTTCCATTTTTAGCCCATGGCCTTTCTCCAAATGGGGTATAGATATTCTGGGCCCCCTCCCTTTGAGCAAAGGCCAGTGCAAGTTTGTAGTCATTGCCATTGACTACTTCACAAAATGGGCGGAGGCAGAACCCTTGGCCAAGATCACAGACTTCAATGTAAAAAACTTTGTTTGGAAAAACATAGTCTGTCGATTTGGGATACCTAGCGCCATCGTCAGTGATAATGGCAAGCAGTTTGACAACAAACTCTTCAACACTTTCTGCACCGACCTCCAGATCAAGCAGCCCCACTCCAGTCCAGCGCACCCCCAAGCAAATGGGCAAGCAGAAGTCATGGTCCGAACAGTTCTTCGCAACCTAAAAACCAGGCTCGAAGGGGCGAAGGGTCTTTGGGTTGACGAGCTACCAGGGGTATTATGGGCATACAGAACTACGCCGAGAACCCCTACTGGCGAGACTCCTTTCTCGCTAGCTTTTGGGACCGAGGCAGTCATCCCTGTCGAAATTGGCGTACACTCCCTCAGGGTCCATCTCCAAGACCAAATCAACAACGAGGAAGGACTCCGCATCAACCTCGACTTGGTAACTGATGATGCCAAAAGTAGGTTTTCGGACACCACCGGTCAAGTAATAAATGCTAGGTGAGAATGTAGCAAATAAATGAGAGAGAGAGGGAATTTATAGTGGTTCGGTCTGTATGACCTACGTCCACTTTGAATATGGTGATCTTTGATTGATAAGGTGATTACAAGCGAGAGAGAGAGGTGAGTAAGAGTTTTTTCATTGCCCCTCAAGTGATGAGGAGACCCTGAATTTATACACTTCCCCAGCAGATGGGATTCAAAAATAAAGTAACGTCTCTCTGGAGCCTGGAGCCTCAGACGTGTCCTCGAGGAACGAGCAGGGCGGAGGGCTTGGAGCGCAACGTCTCTCAGAGCCTGGAGCCTCAGACGTGTCCTCAAGGCGGCCTCAGACGTGTCCTCGAAGAGCGAGCAAGGTGGAGGGCAGGCGAGAGTTTCTTCGCGAGAATTGGTAAGAGCGGGTGAGGGGAGGACTTCGTTGTGATGACTCGGAGGCCTTGACGTGACGAGGCTTCCTTCAACGAGTTTCGAATATCCGCTGAGCTAAACTGGCCTGACCCATGACCTTGGACGGACCGGGTTGTCTGGACCTAACTCTTTACCACAATCCGGGTTGGGCCTGACCCATCATTTGCCCCTCAAAGTCCCGCGTTCGAAAATTATTTGAAAGTGGGGCTTTCTGTGCATCCAACTTTCTTCTTCCTGAAAAATCTTTCTTTTTCCTGGTTGTAACTCTGTCTATCTGTTCTTTTAGATATGTATCTCGGAGAGTCCTCCCGGCTTGGGCTACTCTTCTTTGAAAACTCAAGCTATAAAATAAACCCTAGAGTAGTCTTTCCTCAAAAGAAAGAAACTAGCCTCTGTCCAAAAACCATTGGGAGAGAAAAAGATGGAGACAGGCAGCAAAAGAGGCGACGGCGCGAGCGATGCGACGGCGAGCGCCCGCCAGGCGGGCGGCGAGGGCGGCACGGCGGCGCTGGGCGCCGCAGGGGGCGCCCAGCCCGCGGGCGTCGCGGCAGCGGGCGCCGCAGGGGGCACCCAGCCCGCGGGCGTCGCGGCAGCGGGCGCCGCAGGCAGGGGCGCCGCGGCAGCGGGCGAGGAAGGCAGGGGCGCCGCAGGCAGAGGCGCCGCAGGCAGGGGCGTCGCGGCCCCGGGCGCCGCGGGCGTGGGCGCCGCAGGCAGTGGCGCCGCGGCCCTCAAGCTCTGGGCGCCCGAGATCTCCCTCAAACCCTGGGCGCCCAGCTTCCCTCGGGCGCCCAGCCTCTCCTACAAGCCCCGGGCGCCCAGCTCCTCCCTCAAGCTCTGGGCGCCCGAGATCTCCCTCAAACCCTGGGCGCCCAGCTTCCCTCGGGCGCCCAGCCTCTCCTACAAGCCCCGGGCGCCCAGCTCCTCCCTCAAGCTCTGGGCGCCCGAGATCTCCCTCAAACCCTGGGCGCCCAGCTTCCCTCGGGCGCCCAGCCTCTCCTACAAGCCCCGGGCGCCCAGCTCCTCCCTCAAGCTCTGGGCGCCCGAGATCTCCCTCAAACCCTGGGCGCCCAGCTTCCCTCGGACTTTTGGCATCATCAGCTATAACTGGCTCTGCTTGGCCTGCCCATTTGCAACCCTAGTTAAACCAGGCCTCGGTCAATGTTTGCTTTCATTTATGCATAGTTTAGGAATTCATTCTGATTCACCCGACTTGGTCGAGTCAACTGGATCGGTGCATCACCGAGTCGAGTGAGTCCAATTAGACTGAGTTCTAATGAGGTAGTGAGGCCAAGCTTGAGTTCCCTAGTTTTAAAACCATCATTGTGGTGTTTATAATATCTTAATCTAACATTTTCAAGCACAGAAGGAGTTTCCTTGTCTGCTCATTTTGCTTAGAACTCTCTGTATCAGAACTTCAATAATTGCCCAATATATAATATGAAAGTGAGACAACTCACATCACCCAGAACAAAGAAAACAAACAAAAAGGCCTTTGAAGCAGACTTTTGCACTGCAAACTCATCCTTGTCCCAGGCATTTCAATGAGATCTCATTGTTTATAAATTCTATTCAGGGCTTATAGAAGCTTTATTATTGGAAATTCTTGATAGCAATCTCCATTGCGCTCACTCTCATGCATTTGGGATTTTATGTTTGATGATGAAATATTAACAAATTAACTTTGTAAAAATATCACTTTTGGCTTGTAAAATTCTTTAAAACCCAATTTTCAAAATGCTTCTATGTCTTTTTGCATTTGTAAAACCAAGTGGGGACAAAACTCATAAATCAACCCCAAAAAAATTATCAGAATTAACAAACAAAAGAGGCCCTTGCCCTAAATTACCATATTAATAAGAGGAATACAAGTCACATCGCCCAAAACAATGAAAACAACCAAAAAGACCCTTGATACAAACTCTTGCACTGCAAACTCACATCACCCAAGACAATTAAAAAACATCAAAGGCTCATTTTTTTATCGTGTAGCACTACAAAACACATGCCCTTTCTAGCGTTCACCCCTTCTTTTTCTAATTACATTTTTCTCATTTTCCAAGACATATACAGTGAAACTTCTCTCTCTTTCTCCTTACTCTCTCTCAAAAGCAGCAAAATAGCTGCACTACTTTGTAAGGAAGGAAACAGACAGAAAGAAACACTGTTGAACTGTACTCACTATGGCTTTTGATCCACAAAACAAACAGAGAAGCTTCCCCCCATAAATTTAAATTACTTTGATTCCTCATACACTGATTTCCTTTCCCTCTCTCTGCCTCTCAGTAGTATATGAGCTCCTTTGCTTTCAGTTCTTCATACATTTTGAGAGGTGTTTTTTCAAATGGGTCTCTCTCTTATTTTATATAGCAAAGCAGAGATGGTCTTTTGATCAGAGCTGCCAACAGTCAGTGCCTCTTCCTTTCTCAGAAGCCTTCCTGTTCACCTGCCAAACTTGTCACTTTTCTTGAAACAGAGCTTTCATCCGAGGCCAAATGATCAGACAAGGCAAACCACCTTCAGAAGCTAGAGATTCCACAAGCCCCATATCAGTAATCCCTTCAAACCTCACACCTATGGATCTCACACCAAAATACATGCATAGTCCACCTGCATTTCCATCTAACAGAGTAAGAGTCTGATCTTTTTCTTTCTTTTTTAATGCATTTGTTCCTCTCACTGCAAATATAAATAGAGAAATAAAATAAAAATGAAAAAAATCAAACTTTTTCTCATCTGGGTCTTCTACAAAACTCACCATTTTTTGAAGTGCCGCTCTTTCAGGAATTGCCATTAGAGGGGAATCCGGGCTTCTACATCAAGAAGAAAGAAAAACCCATTTGAAGATACCTTTCCTGATCCTCTTTGCAAGTTGAATCTCAAGGAGACATCTGATTTTGTGAAGGCCCTTCCAATGGCCCCTAGAAACAGCATGGAGAGCATAGCTGTTCTTGAAGGCTCGTCTGTTCAGAGGAGGGAAGGAGGAGGGAGCAGTGTTGTTGGGCAGAGGAGATTGGAAGCTCCTTCCACTCCAGGAAGGCCTGTTTTCAGCTTCAGTGTGGGGAATCATTCTAGGAAGAGCTTCCCTTCTAAGTGGGATGATGCTGAGAAGTGGCTCATCAGCAGCTCATGCCATGAGTCCCCTGCCCATGTGATGAGAGCTCACGAAGCTTCAAGGATTATCAAGCAAAATGACGCCATTCAGCAGAAAGCAGATATCTTTGCAGAGAAATGCAGGATCACAGAGGAAAAGGTCTCAGGATTTGGTGTTGGCTTTAATGGGTCTTTATCTTTGGAGTCTTCCAACTCAGCTTTTCATGGGGCCTCATCTGAAGTACTTTTGAAAGGTGGGATCTTATCTTTGAAACGTTATTTTCCCACTTTGTCTTTTTTTAATCCGAACTTTGCCTTTGTCTCTAGAAACATGAGTTCTGTTCAGAACTGTTTGATTTCTTCTTTTTCCCTTTTTTTTGGAGGGGGGTCTTTGCTCAATTGTTTGAGCACTATCAGTCCTTACTTCTAAAGCGAGCAAATTCTCTATTGAAATTTTTTTAGTTTGGTGAACTAATTTGAACTTTTTTCATCTTTGGTAATAGCAAGATCTTCTTCTTCCTCTTATGAAGCATGATGCTCGTTTTTTTTTCTTCCAAACTTCAGTTTTGCCGAGCTTTCTGAGCTTGCTCTCATTTAAAAAAACGCCAAATGCTCTGTTTTTCTGTACTTTGTTAGTCTTATTTTCTCCCCAGATACCAAGTGGTTTCTTTGCACTACAGCTCAGTTTTGTTGTATTCTCACCCATCACAATAGGTGCTATATGTAATCTTGATTAACTGTTTGATCAGTCTTTCAAGTTAATGTTTTTCTCTAAGTTAAGATCTTGTTTAACTATCTATCTATGAAGGAAAACCCAGTTGTGATTTCCTCCGTAAAGATTTTGGGGCGCTGTAGATTGTTTCTTGAGCATTTGCTTCTTTCGTTTGTGAAAGAAGCCACTTGGACTATCCTAATATACATTTTTCTATTGTAGTCTTGGATTTTATTTCCCAAAATTTAAATTTGCAAAATCAATTAGGATCTTTTCTTGAGGATACCCATTTGCAATATCCATTGGCAGATAAATTTACAGACAACGTGGAGCCATTCTATCCCGATTTCAAATGTGGTGAACCCGCCAAAGAAGGCTTTTTGTTCAGAAACTCTCTCTCTGAAACCATGAAAGATGTCGCAACTGAAGTTGTTCCTGAGGTTCTGCACCGAGACATCGGGACGGAGATGACTCCCATTGGCAGCTCCACCACCTCAAGATGCCACACTCCATTCAAGAGCTCTTCACCTGCCAGGCATAACACGCCCGCCAACAGGTCTGGGCCTTTGGCAGCTTCAAATGCCTTCATTGACATCTCTGAGCTCCAGAACTATCACTTAGCAAAGCTCCAGCTTGGAACGCAGTTTGATTCAGTGGCGTCCAACTGGAGCTCCAGGGAAGAGGAGGATGAGGAGGTATCAAAGAGCCTGCGTCATTTTGAGATGGGGGACTGCAGGAAGAGCATTGTGGAGTCCAGAGCTTCTGCTTGGGAAGAAGAAGAGAAAACCAAGTGCTGTTCAAGGTGAATTGGATTGAGTTAAGAAAGCGGCAGACTGTTGAATTGCAATCTGGATTGTTCATCTGGAAGGACCTATAAATATCATGGATGACAAAATGATAAAGGAAGCAGATCAAACAAGCAAACGTAGTTTCTTTTTCTACAAACTTATGCTGTGAATGAAAAGGATCCAATTGGCCAGAGTTAATTGGTGAAAAATCTGTCAATTGAATGGCTAATGTTTTCCAAACAGTGCATTTTTGTACCATGGATGGGCCGTAGTGGGGCTTACCAGATGGATGATTCAGATTCACCAACCATGCTACCAGAGAATGCTGGTTGTGAGTTCTTTGTGTGTTCTTATTTGTTGACTGTTTTCACTTCTTGTGAGTTGCAGATATCAGAGAGAAGAAGCAAAGATTCAAGCTTGGATGAATCTTCAAAGTGCAAAAGCAGAAGCTCAATCAAGAAAGCTCGAGGTATTTCCATTAAAGCTGCATATGTTCCTTTTTTTTTTTTTTTTGTGGGCTTGCTTCTTTGTTTCCTTTCACACTTGATTTCTTTACATACCAAGTTGGGCTTGTCGTATGTCCTTTTGTAAGATACCATGTACCAACCCAAAAGCTTAAGCTCATAGGTGGAAGACCCAAATAGCTTTCCTTTCATTGACCCAAAATTTTCACACGATGTGTTCCATGTAGGCTGATGAAATCGGCCGGTGCCCTAGTTAAGGCATTTTCCCTATGGTGGGATAGGTTCATTGCCTCGACTGATATTTGATCATACATCTTGCCAAAACAAAAGGGGAATAATGCTCTAAAAATGATCCCAAGTTTCTAATTTTGCCCCTTGTATAACGTCGGCAAATATGGCGCATTGTGGTCCATTTATTACTGAAACTTGTTCCACCTCTACATAATTGATGTAAGAAATCCAGGCATATCCACGAGTTTAGATTTGGTGCTACTAAATACAATGATAATTCTTTGGAATAAGGATCTACCACTGGGATGAAAGATGGATAGCATTCTTGAGATTTTTCTACAGTGATACTTCTGCCTCTGGTCTTTTAATTAAGTACAATTACTTGAATACTTTGCTTGACTTCTTAGAACAATAGATTTCTTCAATCTTGGTCACACGCTGAAGGTCTCATTCATCTCCATGGTAAGCTTTGTCTGTTACTAGACATGGTTTCTTGAGCCCAGAGCCCTTTCTGGCATCTGCTATTCTTTTTTCTTTTCTTCTTTCTTTATTGTCTCTCCTCTGTGTTCCTCAGCACACAGCTCACAGTCACACGTTCATCCATCTGAAGTTTGAAGAATTATTGTGTTCTGAAGCATCAGAATATGTGCAGTAGGAGCCCGCTTGACCCACTCTATAGAAGTGGAGCCCATGATCTGGTGATGCAGACTGGTGATCTGATTGGGCCCCATCTTGGATGAGGGATGCCTCAGGGCTTGTTCAGATCAGTCCATCCAATTTGAGGCGTTCTTTTTTTTTTTTTATTTCCCTTTTCCTTAGAGACTGTTAGCCGTATTCGTAACTGCCACATTAAATACTATGGACCCAAAGTATTTTTTGGAAAAGGGATCCACACACAGTCATGAAGGGCTGAGAGTTTTGAAATAATTTTGCAATATGCTCAAGTACAAGTCTAATGTCTTTAGTAGTTCAGTTAGTATTAGTTTTTTCCATCAGTATTTTACTCAGGAAATATGTGCAACTTGACTTAAGTAGTTAACTCAATTCAAAATTCAAGAGTCCAGCTGACTTAGCTGGATATCGAGTTGCCTCAACTATCTATAGAACCATGAGTCTCAACCATTTACACAACTTGTTTTTTTTTTTTTTTTGGGTACGATGTTGGTCATGGTATTATTGGGTGTATTAAAATTTAAAACCTTATCAAAATAACATATTTCCAATCTAGTCAATTTATTGCAATGTTTCCATTTCAGAAAATAAGGCAGCAATGTTTTGTGTTTTCAATATATGAGTGATAATTGTGACAGTGGTCTGAACGTGGAAGTTTTACATTTCCTGTTGCATTGGATCCAGTGATTCCTGAATGAAATTTATTCAGTTTCCTCCACTCAGTGAGATTTTTATCCTTAAACACAAACTTCCTTTCTACATTTGGAAACGAGCATTGCAGTTATTTGTACTAGTGCATAGAGGGGTACTGGTATATGAATTAAGAGTTTTTTCTACCTTCACATTGATTGAGGTAAAACTATTTACATTATTCAATCCAAACTTTCAGAAAAAAATGCCATGGGCTGACATCCTAATGTAAACTTCGATTTTTAATTGTTTTGTGCTGAGAACTTCAAAATCCAATTTTGATGTTTTACTGTCCTTTCCCAACTTCTTACTCTTCCAGGAAATGTGTTGATTTTCACATATTGAGATTCTTTACATGAAATCTTACGATTTGGATATTACAGAGATTGACAATGAATTCTATTTGTAGGTGAAAATACAAAAGATGAGATCAAATCTAGAAGAGAAGCTGATGAGAAGGATGGCAGTTGTTCATAGAAGAGCTGAAGAGTGGAGAGCATCTGCACAATTACTACACTCACAACAACTCCAAAGGGCGTCTGAACAAGCACAGAAGATAAAGAATCAGCACAACTCTTATTCCTCAGACCACACTTCCTGTGGATGTTTCCCTTGTGGAAACCACGTCTGAAAAAGGAATGGAGAAAGACAACCACTTCTTCCTCAAGAATTCATCAGTGCAGTAAGTATAGGGTGGGTCATATGCAAGCTGATGAGTACATGAATGTTGATCCAAACTCTTTCAAAGTTGTGGGCTACACCGGGACAGAAAGTGACCCCAGTAACTAGTTTGAATCCCAACTGTTCTTTCAATGCCCATCAACACCTAGGAACGTCAGATCGATGCCAGATGCAAAATTTGTTCCCTATCACATTCCTCATAAGTTGAATCATCTGGTTTTTGTTTAGATTCTTGCCACATGTACTGTGGATGTGTTAATGCATATTATTCAATATAATCCAGCAGATTTTGTGTGATTTCAGTTAGAAGAGGAAAAGGAAAGAAAAAACAACATTCACACGTGACTGAAAATAATGGGTCAAGTCAACTATGGTGGGGAATGCAAATTGGCTGTTCTGGATGGATGTATATGTATGCCAACTTGGTTGCAAGGAACCCAAGAAAACAGCACTTGCAATGCAGAACCCCATAAAATTACATGGTCATCTAGTGCTTCTTTGACTGAGGATTCATGGGGAAACGTGGTAGAATTTGAGAGGAATTGCATATTGGCTGATATTGCTGTGGTGGAATCTGGTAAAATATTTTGGAATGTGAAGTAGCAGGAGCTTTCAAGCAGTGAATGAGCTCTCTGTGATGTTTCAGAAGATCCCATGTGAGTTTTCCTGTGCCAAGGTCCAAGGTCTTTGATCCGTATCTATGAGGAGTCCGAGTGTTCAGTCACCTGTCCACTTTTCAGGCCGTTTGGGGAACTTTTTCCTTGAAAAAAGTACTTAGACATGTGAGTGTTTGGACTTTGGATAAGGTTTTGAATTTTCATTGTGGTACATCAAGGAGTAAATATTGATGTGGCCCACTTGTTGGATAGCAAGGATCTAGATACAAGTTAAAAAGAGATTTACATATATCAACCTGAATTCTCTGCTATTTACCAAGAACCACTTCATACTGTGGCTTTTTATATTAAACCGTCTATACTCTCTTAACATACTGGTCAACTAATATGAATTGTGGCTGAACTTTTTTTTATTATTATTAAGTTGATCAAGCTAAGATAATATATAGGGCCTTTTTTTTTTCTGGAAATGTGCCTGTTTATTTATATAGAATACATAATTATTGACTGCAAAGTGATAAAAAAAAAAAAAGATCAATGGCCAATATCCCAAAATTTGCCTCAAATTACCTTCTTTTCTAAAAAAAAGAAAAAAAAAAAGAATCAAGAAAAGATGAGAAATGAATAACATGTTATTACCTAGTAATTCAAATCCTAAAAAAATCCAATGCCTCATCTCATCTAGACATCTACATTACTATTTTATATTCCGTGCCCATCACCTCATTAATAATCATAAAGATAAGCCCTCATAAAGATAAGCCCGTTTAACCATATATTCTCATATAATTAATATGTATGTATTCCACCCAATCAAATCGGCCGTTAAAGATGGAATAGTAGACATTAGTATTTAATGCTTGTTAGTTAGAATAACTAAAACCAAAGAATCAGGGGTTTAAGGGCATCCACGACCAACCTTGATGGCATGCAGAATTTAAGGTAACATGTGCAGGAGCAGGACCACCCCTATTGAAAATTTCACCGTTTTCTATTTACAATGGGGGGAGAGAGAGAGAGCATGGTGCATGCGTTCTTTGACCGAGGTTTTAAAGAGAGATGATTACAGACTGAAGTCTGTCTTCTTGCTCGTCTGACACGATTAGTTTCAAACTTTCAATATTTTATAATGATCTTTTTTAGACCAATACTGTGCATATTATTTATGTTTCCAATGATGCATTTGGGTCATCAATTTGGTAAATCAACCCACGCTTAAAATTGTTTCAACTGGTTAGGACTTCAAACACTAATTTGGAGGTCCCTGCTTCAAATTGTCTGAGGCCTGATCTGATATAAAATTTAAGTGGGTGTAATTGTGTATCCGAAGTTTATCATTGATCAACCATTTTCACGTCATAGAAAAAATGGTCAGTCATGACAAAATCTCAACACACGCAAGGGGATAGGGAGCACCGGAGATATATAATATCATTTATAGCCACCCCCCCTCCCCCTCCCCTCCCCGCCCCGCCCCGCCCTGCCCTGCCCTGATAGGGGACTCCTGTTTTATGGCCCACTCTTATGGATCATAAGCTGAGCCCCATTAGTGATCGGAGGGAATTCCTAGTTTTTGTTGATATTTGGGAGGGACATGGCAATTATGATCAGTAGTGTAATATTATGTTAATCACATCGCGTGCTGCATCATTGAAGTTGATGCGTTCTTCCTTTTCCTAATCGGCAAGTGATTTGATCACTGTCTCTCTCCTCTCTCTCTCTGTCTCTTTCGAGGAGATTAAAAAGGCAAGTGATTTGATCACTCTCTCTCTCTCTCTCTCGAGGAGATTTTGTTGTCTTATTATCTCTTGTCAGTCAGAGTCAGACACGCTAATCCAAATGCATGCTTGGGGTTGGGGATAGTCACTTAACAGGGGATAGTCACTTAACATTTGAATTATTCTAAAAAAAAATGTTTAGAAACTAAATTAAGCATTTATTAAATTTTACATGTGTTAATTAACCTGCATTCATAATGATTAATTTAAGTTATAAAATTTATACTTCCAAAAAAGAAAGAAGAAGAAGAGAACCACACGCGAAGAAAAACATCCTTTTAATATTCTTTCATATATAAAGAATTTGACTTAGCCTTTATTTAAAATGAAGTGACCCGGTGGAGTCACGAGCCAATTCAGTGAGTTGTACAACTCTGTTATTTAACAACTGTAACTATGCAGAGAGTAGGAAATATTCATAGTAGGATCCAGCCCTTACAGCCTCAAGTGAGGGCCAGGCCTAAGTGCCTAACCCATTTGTAACGTTTCGCCTTACATTAAATAGTAAGAAGACTTAACTGGTATGTTTAAAACTCAGAAACTTTTCTTACCAAAAACAAAAAACCTCAGGAACTTAGACCCAAAACCAAGCAAATTAATTAAGGCAAGTTAGCCGAGTCTCAGGGGTCCACCGAGCTGAGTCAACTCAGCCAAGTCAGGGCAATTCAGAATTGAGTTTTACACTATAGTCAGACCTATAGTCATTTTTTTTTTTTAGGATATGTAGGCCAATTACAGCCTGTTAAGACATCAGGTCACACAATAGGCCCAAACCAAATATACAGCCCAATTAGAGCTTATAAGCCCGAACAACTTATCTGACCCGGATCTACATGGATAGACAGTGTCATGGAGTAATAACCCCCTTAGATTTATCAGGTGGGGGCAAATTTTTTTTTCCCTCCATGTGATAAATCCAATGGTGCCTACTACCTGAATTTGAATGAATTTTTTGTAACATGCCATACCATGAAAATGGAGCTTCATTTAGGGCCTTTTTATTTCATGTAATTGAATACCTAGGATTTTATTTTTATAAGTAATTAAAATGAACAAGCGGTATATGGAAAATGAATAGCCAGTTATCACCTAGTAAATTACTATACTTTTTTTTATAGATTCAATCCAATTGTGAATAAATGTTAGATGAGGATCAAATTTGCTTGGTGCACGAAGTGGCAGGGGTAGTATTAGTAAGTGTTAATAGGAGGGATGAACTCATCAAAGGTGGCCCCAAGTGGAACCCCAGAAATGGACCACATGAACAATTGAACACAATGTTGTCTGCTGTTAGCTGAGAATCTTTTTTTCCTAAACTACCCCTCCCCCTTCCCCCTTCCCTCCTCCTCCTCCCTCCCTCCCTTCCTCCCTCTCCCACCCTCTTTCCTCATCCCCCCCCCGCCCCGTATCCGGTGGGGAGGGAGCCCCGACCAGCAGCCCGCATTGGAAGCCCCGGCCGGTCTCTCTCTCCCTCTTTCTTCCTCCCTCCCCTTCTATTTTCTTTCCTTCTTCTCCCTCTCCTTCCCTCCCCTTCTCTTCTTCTCTCTCCCCCTCCCCCTCCCAGTTGCCGGCGGGGAGGGAGGTCGGGCTGCAGCAGAACGTTTTCGCCTTCTGCAGCCCGATCTCCCTCCCCGCCAGCGACTGGGAGGGGGAGGGGGAGAGAGAAGAAGAGTAGGGGGAAGGAGAGGGAAGAAGAGAAAGGGAGAGAGGGAGAAGAGGAAAAGAAAATAGAAGGGAAGCGAGGAAGAAAGAGGGTGGCTAGGCTCCCTCCCCGCCAGAGACCATGGTTTTAAAAACCGGCCGATACCGATTCGTATCGGCCGATACGAACCGGTATCGGCAATACCGAGTTACATATCGCCAATATCTCGCGAGATATCGGCCGATATGATGTTCATATCGGCCGTGACGATATCTCTGCCGATATTTTCAAAATATCGGCCGATATCCTTTTTTTTTTTTTTTGATGATACCCCCGAACCCCCTCTGCGAAGCGCATGTTTTAGAAAAGTGGCAATCAAGAAGACAAAAGGATCCTACTTGACCATGATAGCTAGGACTCTTTTGCTAATTGTCTTTCTTTTTTCTGTGCTTTGATGTCTATTATTATCATAAGCTGCTAGATATGATATTAAACCTATTTAATTATGTTTGGAATGATATAGTAGTAAAGATTGTGTAATACACTAATTCATGAACCAAAATGCTTTATATTGAGTTAGATTCGATTTTACTCACTTATTTTTCCCTAGATCTAGTATTTTAAAGTGTAGATCTAAATTTTTTATTTCCAAAATTTGGGACTTTTCTTGAATCAATTACATTTTTTCACATTAGTGTTCAAATGCATTGATAATGTGTTAATTTAAAATAGATCTATACTTTTGGAACAAAAAAGTATGAGTTTTTACCAAAAATTGTGGTTGTATTATGTCAAATTTATGATATTTCATCTTATTGATCATGAGCATCAATAATGGTTGCATTATATAAAATACTAAAAAATAAAGCGAACAGCGACACAGGCAGGACTCATAACTTAAGGTGACCGAGATTTTGATTTATTGTTGTTACTAATGAAAAAAATATTGTTTTCCAACATTTTCTAATATTCTGGATTTTTTGAAAATTTTTGTGAATTTTTTGGATTAAAAAAAAATTCACACCACAACGACCGCGACGGACCGATATCCGCGACGATATCCACGACGATATCGGTTTTTCAGCCCGGCCGATACCGCAACCGATACCGAGATTTTAAACCATGCCGGAGACCAGGGGGGCCGAGACGAGGGTTGAGGTGGGAGAGGGAGGGAGGGGGGAGGGGAGGAAGAGGAGGGGGGAGGGGTAGATTAGGAAAACTCTTTTTTTTTTTTTTTTTGCGGTGGGAAGAGAGATTATTATGGTGCCAATAGAACTCCCCTAGAGTTTTTGGCTCATTGCAAACCTATAATAGAAAATAGAAATTACATAAGTTAAAAAACTTAACCCCTACTTACCAAAAATGATTAGTGCCTAAGAACTTGACAAGGGCTCCAAGAACTCAATCCATTACCCTGAAACAAGGAAAATCATTTTTACCATATTGCAATATAATGGTCACTGAGTCTCAGTAACTGTATCAGACCCTTGCCACATCCAAGTTTTCAAAACTTGATAAATGCAAAACCCATCTTCAACAGTAGAATTAGTATTTTCGTTACTTCACATATGGAAGTAAATACAATTCATTCAAAACATGAGATTGGTAGTAAATTCCATTCATTCAAAACACTGAGATTAACTGTACTGACTTGCTTTTATAGCAACAAGCAAAATTTGAAAGATACAGCATAAACAGAAGGATCATGACTCTGTACTACAGGAAATGTACAATGCTTCTACTTGAGCAGCTTTTTCAGCAGAGAATGATTCTCCCCCCTTGCATGGATTAAAAAAGCACACTTCTACCTCATGACGACATGCGGTTACTAACAAAACATCATGGATCTGCTAATAAGGAACCATCAAAGGGATTGTAAATCAATGGAGGTGCAAATGGATATAAATTGAAGACGCGGAGCCAAAAAAATGTTGAAGGGAGTTTGCAGGGATTAGTCTTTTGCATCAGTGACGCCTTCTGGGGAAATCTGAAACGGCTTCTGCTTCTGGTAAACAAGGAGAACTTATCACTTTACAGATGCGCTCTTCCCCCCTACCCTTGCGGACAGCGAGCCTGATACAGAAAGAGGATATCAACTGAGAGGAAGAAATAGAAAGAGAACAGCAAAAGAAAATTTTAGGATTTGATAGAAACAGACCTTGTAGTAGTAGCATGAGCCATGATGTTTCCACCAATAGGCTTGATTTGGGGACGCAAACATTGCAGACCCATCCACTTGTGCAACAAACTTGATTGGTAATCACTACTGCTACGCCAAACTTACACACCAACCATATTATAATTCTTTTAAAGGACATTTAAAACATCATGTTCAGCTCTCAAACAAGTCAATCATACGTTAGTTATATTTATCCATTTCAAGAAGTGAATCTCACAGGTAAATGAAGCTGGACTAGGTTTGGGGGCGGAGAAAGAAATGAGTGCACAGCCTTACAAATTCTATTCAATTAAATATCCATAATAAATTCATCTTTTTCTTTAAAGAAATGAGTCAATGGTTGATGATTTAACCATGATCGGAACCCTATAAAAAACTAGAGATAAAAAATGTAAGAAATTATAAAATTATGGTTAACTATAAGAAATGAAAAATTACTCGTTCTCCCTTCCTTTATTCTTCTTTCATTTTCATTTTAAGTCTTCCCAAAAATCAGTAATATTTTATTTTTTTTGTAAGAGTCAATACCATCTTAAAAAAACTCCTAAATGATGTAATGGTTGGCCACATGATGGAGGACCAAAGCTTGATTTGGGAGAACTTTCAAATGTTGGGGGGGGGGGGGGGGGGGGGGGGGGACTCCTAAATGATGTAATGGTTGGCTACATGATGGAGGGCCAAAGCTTGATTTGGGAGAACTTTCAAATGTTCAAATGTTGTGGGGGGGGGGGGGGGGGGGGGGGGGGGGTTGTGTGCTAGCCCCCTAGGTCCGCCACTGGTGTAGGACAAGAGTCGTGATCATGATGTAATCTCAAAAACTAAGATCCCTAATTTGACGTTTTCAGTTACTAGGATATTAAAAGACGGTTTTGGCAGAATAGTGATATAAAGTCAAAGTCCGATGGCTATTTTTTAACTAGGTTAAAAATCATGGAGGTTGTCTTCATGGGCGGTGGTTCTAGATCAACACGTAGCCACTAGCAAGCATGCCTTTACAGGTGAAGCTTTTTTTTCGTAAATCTGAAATGGATTGTAAAATTTTTTGAGCTTTTATTTATCGATAATTAATTTGAATATCAACTTGAAATAATTATTCAGCTTTCTCGATTTAACCCGTGCATTACACGGGATGTAACACTAGTCTTTCTTAAAAGAAGAGACTAAGCCCAACCACCGGTCTTTGTTATAAAAAAAAAAAACCTTGATTGGTGGTCATCCGGGGCACACGAGGCTTAATACACCCGTTGTTGCATGTGGGGCCCACTGGGGATGGGACCGGGTGGGGAAGTCTTAATCTGGTTGGGACCTGCTTGTTATAAAAAATGGGCCCCATGTAATCATCCTAATCCCTTTTATCCATGGCCAACAAGTTTCAGCCATTTTAGAAATGAACCCGTCAATCAAATGCTACAGGCCATTAAGATGGTTGAAAACATGGGATCGGCCTAATTCTGCGGCGTCTTCTATGTGTAGTCGATTCGGAGCAGTCATTATCTATAATCGGCCCACTATGATGATGTGTGCATGGTGTAGAAGAAGAAAATGCAAAGGGTAAGTGCCCCACGTCCCCATAAGTAGAAAAAAAATTGGGAAAATAGCGATGGAACGAACTAAGAGGAAACTGCAGTTACAGTTGCCAGATTTCCTCCTCTCGGAGTGGAGGAAAACTGGATTATAGAGTTTCCGCCGCTTTAAGGGCGGTAAAGATGCATTTGCCGGATTTCCTCCTCTTGAAAAGGACGAAAATTGGAATTATAGAGTTTCTGCCGTTTTAAGCGGCGGTAAAGCTGCATTTGCCAGATTTCCTCCTTTCGGAGAAGATGAAAACTGGAATTAATCAAGTTTCCACCGTCTTAAGCATCGGTAAATTTTCCTCTACTATGAGCGGAGGAAAACCTACATATTTTCAATTTTTTGCCTCTAGTTCTAGGTTGAATCTTCCATTGGGTTCATATGAAACATGCACGATTTCTATTTAACTCCACGGTCGGGCCAATTTTTTAAACCGAACTCGTTCTTCTTTTCCTCTTTTTTTTCTGTAGAAGAAAATTGAACTCGTTAAGCTAGATGTCCTCCATTCTATTGAGTAACCCCAAATTTTCTCTAATAGAAATTTGTCCCATATAACATTGACTGCTACTATTGGAGCAAAATACGGAGACCATTTGGTTATTAGGCCTAAGTTTAGAACCACACTTAGCCTTGTCCCGAAAATTTTTGCAGAGGCCGATCTCAATTAAAAACATATTTTCTTTTACTCCTACTAAATATGCTAGCCAGGCTAAAAATTAAGTTAGGCTATGGTTTTGCCCATGCGCCTAAGAGCAAAGCCCAATTCCAATATAATGTTGGTAAAGTTCTGGTTGAGCTTACGCTGGCTTGGCCTACTTTGGAGCAAAATGTCATGCAATGAGAGGAGAGGATTGTAAATATGTCCCCAAAGGCAAAAGAGAATTAAAAACGGTGTGGGTTGAAATTGCATCTTTACCGCTGCTATAAACAGTGCAAGTGCTGCATATGCTACTTTACCACTGCTTTAACAGCGGAAAGCCGCGGTCTTTCTAATTTTTTCAACCCTCCACGTCTGGGTTGGGTCTGCAGTACGATCCATAAAAACGCATAATTTTCGATACATGATTCCTATCTAAATGCACAATGGGGCCCATTTATTGGACTTATATCATTTCGTATTTCATAGAGAAAAATCTGAACCCATTAAAGCGAACGTCCTACAATTTCATGGATGTTCTCCAAATGTTCTCTAATAGAAATTACATCCTCATCGGGAACTTGTTTGAAAAAACTAACACACCTGCCGTCCATGAAATGCTCCATTCGTTACACGACTTACATCTCTTATTTAGGAAAACGGCAAGGGCGGAACAAGGATTTTTTTTTTTTTTTGGGGGGGGGGGGGGGGGGGGGGGGGGGGGGGGGCGCAAAGTAAACAAAAATTCATTAAAAAGTTACAAAATTTCATAATTAAATTTTCAGTCCCCACCTAACGAGGATCCCGGGGATTGAGAATCCTGTGGCCCTTGTGCATATCGGATCCGGTCAGTGAAAATTTTGCCTAAACTCATTACCCATTACACGTCCACATTGACCAAACCAATGTGCATCTAAATCCATATCGATCATCACAGTAATAGTGATTAAGACTTGTGAAACCTCGAGAGATGGGTGAGTGGGGGAAGATAGTTTGTAACACCATCTTTCTAGTTTGTAATGGAGATGGGCAAGCTGATTGAACTAATAATTTTGATTATTATAAACCTACTCATTAGATATAAAATATTTAAAGACCACTTTTTTGAAATTATACAAAGATCAGGGTCTTATTTGGTATTTCCCAAAAACATTAATTACAGTCATTTTTTGAAAAAGAAAAAAGAAAAATATAAATTTAACATAGGTAGCATACCACAAATGGGTCATGATGGAATTTTTGAAGTTGAGAGCTTTGTCAGCATTCTCTGTATATCAGGTATCATTTTTCATATCTGAGAAACCAAGGCTAGTGTGATTTTGCTACTTGAGGTGTGGACCTTCATTTTTCACATATTTGGAATTCACTCCCTTAAGTATGTAGTTAGAAGCAACATCTTATTTTTTACACTGATTTGAATTGAGCCTTGTCAAGGAATAGAATGGAGAAGCAGAACTCAAACCAGATGAGATGAGGTGACATGAAAGTGATCATTTATTCATCAAATATAAGGACATTGACAAAGTAGCTGAAAAAATACAGCTCAAACTTGGAGTGAAAATGTGCAGAGAAGAGACGTTTCACCAAATAACAGATAGGTGACTCTATTGTTACTCCTGAATTTACTTATGTACAAAGGAATCTACCAGGATAGATTCCTTAAAATGCACTTTTTAGCAGAGCCCGTTCACATCCATACAATCAAAGCCCTCATCTTTAACAGACACTTTGATGCATTGGAATTCAACCCCTTCAGTGGTTTGAAGCAAACATGGTGGAAAGAAATCTGGGATCTGAAATTTTCTGCAAGGCAAGCAGAATGGATAAAATATTATTACAGACTTATGTTTTCACATGTTCTCTATGGCTCATATGCCACTTCTTGATTTGTAATTTACCTTTGATAATAGAGATTACGCGAATTTTGTTGGGAAAACCGAGGGCCCTCGTCGTATCCCTCGCAGATCACTTCCCCGTTGGCATCTTCATAACAGACAATTCCTTTCGATTCATCCTCAAAAACCTGGTACAGTGAATACCAAATCACTGGTTTAAATCAGCAGTTTCAATGTGTGTTTCGGTGCACCTCAAATCGCGATAGCATTAATATTTTCAAAATTGAGTATTGAACTAGGTGGGATACTGTTTTTCCAACTCCACCCTGAATGAATTACACTGCTAACTGCAGTTATTGGGTTCTGATCAGTGAGAAGAAAGTACCCCACAAGCCAAAACTTGAAAAGAAAAGACATGCTAGGCCACCTTAGGAGACCCAATAACCATCTTTCCTGCCATAATATTTGGGGTATACCCATACACAGAATTCAATACAATCAGACCTTGGGAAGAAAACCAGACCTTGTTACTGATGCATGTGATGTGGGTCGTAGATTTCCTGTTGAGGGGCATGTGAATATTATGAAGGACCCAAACCTTGGGAGTGCAAGACTTCTTCACATCTCCACCTGGAATTCTGATTTGAAGAGAAGGGCATCTGATCGCCATTGATCCCAGCTTTGAGGCATCAGAGTTAGGCAGAGGAAGGAAAGAAAATGAGGAGAGTTGAATGATTGAAAACATGGGTTTTGTTTAAAAGAGTGGCAATGCTTTGGGTGCATTTGTTTATATACAGATGTTGATAAAAAGCATTGAAGGGTGCTATGGCTCTTGTCATGGAAAAGGAAAAACGAATGCTTACTTCATATGATGGCACATTTAGGTATAGGCTGGTGGGGCCATTAGGAGCTTATCTATTACCTGTTGATTTTGATGTATTGTCATGTTTGTTTCTCTCTCTCTCTCTCCTTTCATTGACTTTAGTGGTTTATAAGCACTGGCTTATAGGTCTATTTTATTCCTTTTAATTTGCATCACTATCATTTTTATATGTGATTACTTGTAATACTGCAAGCTGTTGTATTGGTGCAAATATTTTTTGGTGAAGAAGATTGGCTCAATCGATCAGCTATATGCAATATCATGAAGCCTTTATTTTTCTGGTGTGACCCATGAGTGGGTTATCAAGACCTTGTCCATGCCTCAAAATTGTGGGCCCTGTATAGATGGTATGAGCCTTTGTTGATGATGACACCATTGTCAATAATGCCTAATCCTATCGACCTGACTTGCGTTAAAAAGAAGTTTACTTGGTCAGAAAAAATACCCTATCACATCACAATTCATGGATGGAATAGAAAAATAAAGTGTCAAAAGTTTGAAATAAGTATTGTTTAGAGTATAGTGGCTAGTGTGCGGAAGTCACCAAAAGCATTTTATTAGAGGTTTATTAACCACCTCTTTAGAACTTGAAAAGACTCTCCCTGACTCAGCTGAGTTGACTCAAGAGGCAGTTGAGTTAAAACCCTATTCAATGTACCCTAATGCCAACCAAGTCAAAAGTACAAGTTTCAGGTTTCTAAAAACTAATACTATTGAGTTGTGCAATGATTTACTCCTGATGCATCGAAGGTGTGTAATGAGCGGATATTTTCCACGGCCTAGCTTGTGGGGCCCACTTAGGTCCATGTTTAATCCAAACCTCTCACATTCTTCTAAATTTTACTGAGTTTTATAGACAGTTAGATTGATCATCTAGGATTGCCTCTCATCCAACTCCATTCGATGAGTTGGTTTTGGACAACTATGATACCCTCAAAATAATACACTAATTAAGGACGTGTTTATGCAAGTGTGTACATTTCCTCTTCTACATAAAATAGAGTCCGATGCCTTAGATCGAAAATCAAATGCTTATTCCTCTTTTCATCGATGATATCTTTGCACCAAACACCTTGATTATCGATGAGCGAGGAAAATCGACACTTTTTTTATTCCTTTTCTATGACAGTTGAGTTGCACAAATATGTCCAGATGGTTCTCAATTCTCCTCTCTTTCGTGGAACTTTATTTACTTATTTTTTTTATAAGTATATTTAGATAATAGGAATTCCTTCAAGACTTCTACCCTGTCATAGCCGTCAAGCACTCATGCTTCCAGCGGGTTCCCTGGCCAAACTATTCCTCACAATGAATGATACATATTCCAAACCTTCAAACGTCAAGTCTAAGATAAAATCTCTCCCGTCCCATAATTCCACAGTGGAACTCTGTAGAAGTCCACTGACCCAACTGAGAATCATGATTTCCTTGGGCATTGGCATTTGGTCAAATTGCACTGCAATCAGAGCTTGACCTGCAGATATGAGGTCTTCCCTTCCCCAAAAGATCAGGGTTACATGAGTGGGGCTCAAAATTGAAGGATACTGGGTGTATAGTGTGGACTGTGTACTGCTGCCCTTTTACTTCAAAGTGCTATGAAAGAACATGTACTCCAAAGGAAGCAAGCCAACATATACCATCACAAACCTAAAAGAGGAGGGTAGGTACGGGAACACTTGCAAACAAAACAAAATATAACAGTCAGTATGACTTGATCTTTCAACTCTAAATTGATGGATGGTTGTTACCGTCCCCTCTCATTTCCCAGCTTCATTCAAGTTTATTTGTACTTTCCCACTGTAGAATCCCTCATTCCATGTCATGTGGGTCACCTGTCACTCACCTCTATCTGTGCCAAATTTCACCTTCTCCCCTCTGGAGTGTTATAGTATAAACAATCTGATCTAGATGTTGCAATTGAATTCAAAGTAATTGAAGCATTAAATAGCTTCTTCGTTTGATTCTACGAGAAAATGTTATTTGATGTTTAGTTTTTGAAATTCACCTTTAATTTTTATTTTTAACTATTCTATTTATTTAATTTTTATGTGTTCTAATACAAACAAACTGACTTAAAATTGTGATATTAGCTCACCACTGTGACTAGGAGCAATCAATTAATGGAAGTTATGCAAACAATTTTGATGAAATTGATATTCTGAACAGGTTGGAATTCCCATTGGAAAATAGTCAGACACCAGCAACCTAATGTTAGGGATGTGCAACCAAAGTACCACATCGGCTAGAATCGGAAAAGATCATGGGCATATAAGTTGGACTAAGTACTCCATTGGTATAAGGCCTTTTGGGTAGAACCCAAGAACAAATCCATGAGGGCTTAGGCCCAAAGTGGACAATATCATATCAATGTGGAGTTTGTGGTGGTCCACTGTACTAATAAGTGGTCCACTGTCCTAACAAGTGGTATCAGAGCCCAGGCCCAAACTTAGCCTGGAGAATCCTCAGATTGCCGAATAAAAAGTGGTGGGCCCCAGTGATGCGCAAGTGGTATCAGAGCCCAGGCCCAGACTTAGACTGAAGATGCGTAGAAAAAGCGCAGTACTCACGATTGGTGGATCCGTGGTAAGGCTCTCGAGTTGCTCTCCTCGATGGAGCGGACGGATGGATGATCGTTTGAGGGGAGGCCCGGTAAAAATATCCAAAGAGATATGGTCCTTTGTTTGAGGGGAGGATTGTTAGGGATGTGCAACCAAAGTACCACATCGGCTAGAATCGGGAAAGATCATGGGCATATAATCCTAACACCTAACGCGTCCTTTGGTGGGCCCTACATTTGGTTGGTCCAGCTCATTATCTTGTGAGTAGAACGGAGATAAGAGTATAAGGAATTAATACTTACCCTAAATGTTGTGTTTCGACATGAGCATAGATCGGCCAATTATAAGGTAGATGCTCTTGTCAAAGGGGGGATTGAAAAGAGTACTCATTGGGAGGCTTTTGTTATGTTAATGAGGTGTAGGTGAGGGTACATCTCTCTTGTTCCTTTCTATTATTCTTTGCTTTTGTATTGCTTCTCCCTTTTAATGAAATTCTATATCATGAGAGATCTAGTATGTGAAAGACTTCTCCCTTCCAAAGAGTATCTACATGTTGGTCTTTTAGAACCGGGAGTTGGTGGAGTGGCATGAGGCTTGGTTTTACTCCCTCCGGCCCCAACTTGCATTTGAAACGTTCTTAGATTTGTTGGATATGCATTTGTGTGGGTTTAGCGGGCTTCACCGATGGTATTGATCTTGTTGGGTCAAAAACCTCAGGGATACCCATGTAAAAAAAAAAAAAAAAATTTTTTTTATAGATTTTTTAATCTTTTGAAGAACTTGTTCATAGAATTCTAAGGCTAGAAGTGGAAGTGGACCACATGGGGCCACAGATTGAGGCAGTTGGGTATGTGTTTACATTCGGGTTTGGGTACTGCATTACTAGGGTATGGGTTAAGTATGGGTGTGGATGCAGGTATATATTATGCTTTCGTTTGAGATCGAGTCCACCCCAAACTCGACCCATTTCCATAGCTTCAATGGAGTCAACTTTCTTCTGAAGATTGTCTCTTGAAGCATGATGAGTCAATGGAGTTCTATTGAGGCCCAGCTCGAGCCCATGAAAAAGCCGTTCCTAACTGCTATCTGCTGAGGTTGGGCTTGACTTTCAGGTATGGTGTGCATGGCCCACAAAAGGGCCAGTCAGGCAGTCAGTATCGTCATTGAAATGTTTACTTTTTATCCAAGTATGGTCCACCTTGGAAGGAATATGGCAAGCTTGAAATTGCAGTTGTAAATGGGCCGGGTTGGAGTTGGAGCCCGTTTAGTTGTTGGGTCAGAACGCCCATACCCAGACTAGGGTTACAAATGAAACCTATTTTTAGATCCCAAAGAAATTCGGATCCGGATTCGAATCAAGCATATGTGATCTGATATGGTCTGATCCCAATATCTAGATCCAACACGATCACATCCATATTATATATAGGTTCTAAAGGCCTATATAAAGGGAAATGATCAGGTGAGAACTGTTCTCATGGTTAAAACCGTGAGAACTATGGGTAGGGCTCACCTATCACCCAATCCAAACCTTGCAATAGACAGGGACTCCCTTGATATTCACACGCTCCAAGGTTTGGCACCAATGTAAATGAATTGAACCGTTGGATCGACTATATACTCATATGAATGAACTGAGCTTGTTAGTCATGGATGAAGGGGTTAGGAGCATGGGATTGGTGCCAAACTTGATATTCATAGTGGTCCCATATAGATATTTCAATCCCCACCAATCCCATCCCAAAATGAGACACGCAATGGGCCCTACAAAAACGTTCTCATGGTGACTCCGTGAGAACAGTTCTTACTGGATCAAATCTCCCAATTGTGAGCCCTATTAGGGGATGGGACCGGGGGGATGAAAAGATCTATATGAGACCACCCCAAGTATCAAGTTTGACCCCAAACCAATGCCCCTAACCCTTTCATCCGTGGACCACAATTTTAATGGCTTAATATTCAAAAAAAATTTCAACCCTCGATCCAACGGTTCATTCTATTCGAATGTGTGCCAATTCTTGGAATTAGTGACTATAAGGGGGTTCTCTATTGGTTGTTAGGTTTGGATGGGTTGCTAGTTGGGCTCCACAAAAAAGTTCTATATAATAAGTGAGAACTAGTTCTCACTTGAATATTTTCCTTTAAATAATTCATTTTGAACCTATTTTATCCAATCATACTAATGCAGTCCACATCTTAATTTGAATATGAATTCAATTTCGGAACTAGTAGGTCCCCTTTTTCAATTGAAGCCGATTTAAATACAATGCATAAGTTCCGTGTTAAATCCAGATTCAATTCCAATCCAAATAGTCTCCTGCATAGATCAAAAGCTTAATTCCATGTATCTTAAACTCGACTTTTTTTGAAGGACACCGACTCAAAAGAGTGACCAAGTCTGCCATAAGTGAAAGTCTACAGGCACCGATGGTGCAGGTAGCAGGGCTCCTGCCATAAACTCAGTTAAACTTGTCATGCTTAGAGGACTCAATGCCTTCTGGGTCACTCAGGCAAATGAAGTTTTAGAACTACAGTCTGCTGAATGTCTACCCAAAATGGAGCTCATTTGTGGAAATGGGCACCCATTTGAGGTGGGGTGGAACTGGACCACAAACAGATATGGATCTAGAGTTAAATGTGACCCCTTTACATCTCTTATCTCTATTATTGACAGTATACCTGTTTACCTAATTACTTGAATTATCCTATTCGTATGGACCGCCCTAAGTTTGAGGTGAACTTGACCCATTTACAGATCTGGTAATGAGAATGACCTGTTTACTCAATTACTTGAATGATCCGATCTTAATAAAAGAACCGAGCATGGATTACCCGGAAATTGACTCCGGTCAAACCTAGATTATAGGCGGATAGACTATGCTAGTGTGTAATCTCTTCATCGGTCCGGGTCAATTGACCCCTTTGACCCAATGTTTTGTTAATTGAGATGAAGGGAAATCACTGATCAGTCTTAGCTATAACTGGCTCTGCTTGGCCTGCCCATTTGCAACCCTAGTTAAACCAGGCCTCGGTCAATGTTTGCTTTCATGTGTGCATAGTTTAGGAATTCATTCTGATTCACCCGACTTGGTCGAGTCAACTGGATCGGTGCATCACCGAGTCGAGTGAGTCCAATTAGACTGAGTCTAATGAGGTAGTGAGGCCAAGCTTGAGTTCCCTAGTTTTAAAACCATCATTGTGGTGTTTATAATATATCTTAATCTAACATTTTCAAGCACAGAAGGAGTTTCCTTGTCTGCTCATTTTGCTTAGAACTCTCTGTATCAGAACTTCAATAATTGCCCAATATATAATATGAAAGTGAGACAACTCACATCACCCAGAACAAAGAAAACAAACAAAAAGGCCTTTGAAGCAGACTTTTGCACTGCAAACTCATCCTTGTCCCAGGCATTTCAATGAGATCTCATTGTTTATAAATTCTATTCAGGGCTTATAGAAGCTTTATTATTGGAAATTCTTGATAGCAATCTCCATTGCGCTCACTCTCATGCATTTGGGATTTTATGTTTGATGATGAAATATTAACAAATTAGCTTTGTAAAAATATCACTTTTGGCTTGTAAAATTCTTTAAAACCCAATTTTCAAAATGCTTCTATGTCTTTTTGCATTTGTAAAACCAAGTGGGGACAAAACTCATAAATCAACCCCAAAAAAATTATCAGAATTTAACAAACAAAAGAGGCCCTTGCCCTAAATTACCATATTAATAAGAGGAATACAAGTCACATCGCCCAAAACAATGAAAACAACCAAAAAGACCCTTGATACAAACTCTTGCACTGCAAACTCACATCACCCAAGACAATTAAAAAACATCAAAGGCTCATTTTTTATCGTGTAGCACTACAAAACACATGCCCTTTCTAGCGTTCACCCCTTCTTTTTCTAATTACATTTCTCTCATTTTCCAAGACATATACAGTGAAACTTCTCTCTCTTTCTCCTTACTCTCTCTCAAAAGCAGCAAAGTAGCTGCACTACTTTGTAAGGAAGGAAACAGACAGAAAGAAACACTGTTGAACTGTACTCACTATGGCTTTTGATCCACAAAACAAACAGAGAAGCTTCCCCCCATAAATTTAAATTACTTTGATTCCTCATACACTGATTTCCTTTCCCTCTCTCTGCCTCTCAGTAGTATATGAGCTCCTTTGCTTTCAGTTCTTCATACATTTTGAGAGGTGTTTTTCAAATGGGTCTCTCTCTTATTTTATATAGCAAAGCAGAGATGGTCTTTTGATCAGAGCTGCCAACAGTCAGTGCCTCTTCCTTTCTCAGAAGCCTTCCTGTTCACCTGCCAAACTTGTCACTTTCTTGAAACAGAGCTTTCATCCGAGGCCAAATGATCAGACAAGGCAAACCACCTTCAGAAGCTAGAGATTCCACAAGCCCCATATCAGTAATCCCTTCAAAACTCACACCTATGGATCTCACACCAAAATACATGCATAGTCCACCTGCATTTCCATCTAACAGAGTAAGAGTCTGATCTTTTTCTTTCTTTTTTAATGCATTTGTTCCTCTCACTGCAAAATATAAATAGAGAAATAAAATAAAAATGAAAAAAATCAAACTTTTCTCATCTGGGTCTTCTACAAAACTCACCATTTTTTGAAGTGCCGCTCTTTCAGGAATTGCCATTAGAGGGGAATCCGGGCTTCTACATCAAGAAGAAAGAAAACCCATTTGAAGATACCTTTCCTGATCCTCTTTGCAAGTTGAATCTCAAGGAGACATCTGATTTTGTGAAGGCCCTTCCAATGGCCCCTAGAAACAGCATGGAGAGCATAGCTGTTCTTGAAGGCTCGTCTGTTCAGAGGAGGGAAGGAGGAGGGAGCAGTGTTGTTGGGCAGAGGAGATTGGAAGCTCCTTCCACTCCAGGAAGGCCTGTTTTCAGCTTCAGTGTGGGGAATCATTCTAGGAAGAGCTTCCCTTCTAAGTGGGATGATGCTGAGAAGTGGCTCATCAGCAGCTCATGCCATGAGTCCCCTGCCCATGTGATGAGAGCTCACGAAGCTTCAAGGATTATCAAGCAAAATGACGCCATTGAGCAGAAAGCAGATATCTTTGCAGAGAAATGCAGGATCACAGAGGAAAAGGTCTCAGGATTTGGTGTTGGCTTTAATGGGTCTTTATCTTTGGAGTCTTCCAACTCAGCTTTTCATGGGGCCTCA
The DNA here is from genome assembly GCA_012931725.1 of Litsea cubeba. Lineage (NCBI taxonomy): Eukaryota > Viridiplantae > Streptophyta > Magnoliopsida > Laurales > Lauraceae > Litsea > Litsea cubeba. Next base: position 69,581,731 of record CM022950.1, on the reverse strand, counting down.
TCTGAAGTACTTTTGAAAGGTGGGATCTTTCTTTGAAACGTTATTTTCCCACTTTGTCTTTTTTTAATCCGAACTTTGCCTTTGTCTCTAGAAACATGAGTTCTGTTCAGAACTGTTTGATTTCTTCTTTTTCCCTTTTTTTGGAGGGGGGGTCTTTGCTCCTTAATTGTTTGAGCACTATCAGTCCTTACTTCTAAAGCGAGCAAATTCTCTATTGAAATTTTTTTAGTTTGGTGAACTATTAGAACTTTTTTCATCTTTGGTAATAGCAAGATCTTCTTCCTCTTATGAAGCATGATGCTCGTTTTTTTCTTCTTCCAAACTTCAGTTTTGCCGAGCTTTCTGAGCTTGCTCTCATTTAAAAAACACCAAATGCTCTGTTTTTCTGTACTTTGTTACAGTCTTATTTTCTCCCCAGATACCAAGTGGTTTCTTTGCACTACAGCTCAGTTTTGTTGTATTCTCACCCATCACAATAGGTGCTATATGTAATCTTGATTAACTGTTTGATCAGTCTTTCAAGTTAATGTTTTTCTCGAAGTTAAGATCTTGTTTAACTATCTATCTATGAAGGAAAACCCAGTTGTGATTTCCTCCGTAAAGATTTTGGGGCGCTGTAGATTGTTTCTTGAGCATTTGCTTCTTTCGTTTGTGAAAGAAGCCACTTGGACTATCCTAATATACATTTTTCTATTGTAGTCTTGGATTTTATTTCCCAAAATTTAAATTTGCAAAATCAATTAGGATCTTTTCTTGAGGATACCCATTTGCAATATCCATTGGCAGATAAATTTACAGACAACGTGGAGCCATTCTATCCCGATTTCAAATGTGGTGAACCCGCCAAAGAAGGCTTTTTGTTCAGAAACTCTCTCTCTGAAACCATGAAAGATGTTGCAACTGAAGTTGTTCCTGAGGTTCTGCACCGAGACATCGGGACGGAGATGACTCCCATTGGCAGCTCCACCACCTCAAGATGCCACACTCCATTCAAGAGCTCTTCACCTGCCAGGCATAACACGCCCGCCAACAGGTCTGGGCCTTTGGCAGCTTCAAATGCCTTCATTGACATCTCTGAGCTCCAGAACTATCACTTAGCAAAGCTCCAGCTTGGAACGCAGTTTGATTCAGTGGCGTCCAACTGGAGCTCCAGGGAAGAGGAGGATGAGGAGGTATCAAAGAGCCTGCGTCATTTTGAGATGGGGGACTGCAGGAAGAGCATTGTGGAGTCCAGAGCTTCTGCTTGGGAAGAAGAAGAGAAAACCAAGTGCTGTTCAAGGTGAATTGGATTGAGTTAAGAAAGCGGCAGACTGTTGAATTGCAATCTGGATTGTTCATCTGGAAGGACCTATAAATATCATGGATGACAAAATGATAAAGGAAGCAGATCAAACAAGCAAACGTAGTTTCTTTTTCTACGAACTTATGCTGTGAATGAAAAGGATCCAATTGGCCAGAGTTAATTGGTGAAAAATCTGTCAATTGAATGGCTAATGTTTTCCAAACAGTGCATTTTTGTACCATGGATGGGCCGTAGTGGGGCTTACCAGATGGATGATTCAGATTCACCAACCATGCTACCAGAGAATGCTGGTTGTGAGTTCTTTGTGTGTTCTTATTTGTTGACTGTTTTCACTTCTTGTGAGTTGCAGATATCAGAGAGAAGAAGCAAAGATTCAAGCTTGGATGAATCTTCAAAGTGCAAAAGCAGAAGCTCAATCAAGAAAGCTCGAGGTATTTCCATTAAAGCTGCATATGTTTTTTTTTTTTTTTTTTTTTTTTTTTTTTGTGGGCTTGCTTCTTTGTTTCCTTTCACACTTGATTTCTTTACATACCAAATGGAGGAAAATTCATTGTTGGGCTTGTCGTATGTCTTTTGTAAGATACCATGTACCAACCCAAAAGCTTAAGCTCATAGGTAGAAGACCCAAATAGCTTTCCTTTCATTGACCCAAAATTTTCACACGATGTGTTCCATGTAGGCTGATGAAATCGGCTGGTGCCCTAGTTAACGCGTTGTCCCTATGGTGGGATAGGTTCATTGCCTCAACTGATATTTGATCATACATCTTGCCAAAACAAAAGGGGAATAATGCTCTAAAAATGATCCCAAGTTTCTAATTTTGCCCCTTGTAAAACGTCGGCAAATATGGCGCATTGTGGTCCATTTATTACTGAAACTTGTTCCACCTCCACATAATTGATGTAAGAAATCCAGGCATATCCACGAGTTTAGATTTGGTGCTACTAAATACAATGATAATTCTTTGGAATAAGGATCTACCACTGGGATGAAAGATGGATAGCATTCTTGAGATTTTTCTACAGTGATACTTCTGCCTCTGGTCTTTTAATTAAGTACTATTACTTGAATACTTTGCTTGACTTCTTAGAACAATAGATTTCTTCAATCTTGGTCACACGCTGAAGGTCTCATTCATCTCCATGGTAAGCTTTGTCTGTTACTAGACATAGTTTCTTGAGCCCGAGCCCTTTCTGGCATCTGCTATTCTTTTTTCTTTTCTTCTTTCTTTATTGTCTCTCGTCTGTGTTCCTCAGCACACAGCTCACAGTCACACGTTCATCCATCTGAAGTTTGAAGAATTATTGTGTTCTGGAGCATCAGAATATGTGCAGTAGGAGCCCGCTTGACCCACTCTATAGAAGTGGAGCCCATGATCTGGTGATGCAGGCTGGTGATCTGATTGGGCCCCATCTTGGATGAGGGATGCCTCAGGGCTTGTTCAGATCAGTCCATCCAATTTGAGGCGTTCTTTTTTTTTTTTATTTCCCTTTTCCTTAGAGACTGTTAGCCGTATTCGTAACTGCCACATTAAATACTATGGACCCAAAGTATTTTTTGGAAAAGGGATCCACACACAGTCATGAAGGGCTGAGAGTTTTGAAATAATTTTGCAATATGCTCAAGTACAAGTCTAATGTCTTTAGTAGTTCAGTTAGTATTAGTTTTTTCCATCAGTAGTTTACTCAGGAAATATGTGCAACTTGACTTAAGTAGTTAACTCAATTCAAAATTCAAGAGTCCAGCTGACTTAGCTGGATATCGAGTTGACTCAACTATCTATAGAACCATGAGTCTCAACCATTTACACACTTGTTTTTTTTTTTTGGGTACGATGTTGGTCATGGTATTATTGGGTGTATTAAAATTTAAAACCTTATCAAAATAACATATTTCCAATCTAGTCAATTTATTGCAATGTTTCCATTTCAGAAAATAAGGCAGCAATGTTTTGTGTTTTCAATATATGAGTGATAATTGTGACAGTGGTCTGAACGTGGAAGTTTTACATTTCCTGTTGCATTGGATCCAGTGATTCCTGAATGAAATTTATTTAGTTTCCTCCACTCAGTGAGATTTTTATCCTTAAACACAAACTTCCTTTCTACATTTGGAAAGAGCATTTCAGTTATTTGTACTAATTCATGATCAAAGTGCATAGAGGGGTACTGGTATATGAATTAAGAGTTTTTTCTACCTTCACATTGATTGAGGTAAAACTATTTACATTATTCAATCCAAACTTTCAGAAAAAATGCCATGGGCTGACATCCTAATGTAAACTTCGATTTTTAATTGTTTTGTGCTGAGAACTTCAAAATCCAATTTTGATGTTTTACTGTCATTTCCCAACTTCTTACTCTTCCAGTAAATGTGTTGATTTTCACATATTGAGATTCTTTACATGAAATCTTACGATTTGGATATTACAGAGATTGACAATGAATTCTATTTGTAGGTGAAAATACAAAAGATGAGATCAAATCTAGAAGAGAAGCTGATGAGAAGGATGGCAGTTGTTCATAGAAGAGCTGAAGAGTGGAGAGCATCTGCACAATTACTACACTCACAACAACTCCAAAGGGCGTCTGAACAAGCACAGAAGATAAAGAATCAGCACAACTCTTATTCCTCAGACCACACTTCCTGTGGATGTTTCCCTTGTGGAAACCACGTCTGAAAAAGGAATGGAGAATGACAACCACTTCTTCCTCAAGAATTCATCAGTGCAGTAAGTATAGGGTGGGTCATATGCAAGCTGATGAGTACATGAATGTTGATCCAAACTTTTCAAAGTTGTGGGCTACACCGGGACAGAAAGTGACCCCAGTAACTAGTTTGAATCCCAACTGTTCTTTCAATGCCCATCAACACCTAGGAACGTCAGATCGATGCCAGATGCAAAATTTGTTCCCTATCACATTCCTCATAAGTTGAATCATCTGGTTTTTGTTTAGATTCTTGCCACATGTACTGTGGACGTGTTAATGCACATTATTCACTATAATCCAGCAGATTTTGTGTGATTTCAGTTAGAAGAGGAAAAGGAAAGAAAAAACAACATTCACACGTGACTGTGAAAATAATGGGTCAAGTCAACTATGGTGGGGAATGCAAATGGGCTGTTCTGGATGGATGTATATGTATGCCAACTTGGTTGCAAGGAACCCAAGAAAACAGCACTTGCAATGCAGAACCCCATAAAATTACATGGTCATCTAGTGCTTCTTTGACTGAGGATTCATGGGGAAATGTGGTAGAATTTGAGAGGAATTGCATATTGGCTGATATTGCTGTGGTGGAATCTGGCAAAATATTTTGCAATGTGAAGTAGCAGGAGCTTTCAAGCAGTGAATGAGCTCTCTGTGATGTTTCAGAAGACCCCATGTGAGTTTTCCTGTGCCAAGGTCCAAGGTCTTTGATCCGTATCTATGAGGAGTCCGAGTGTTCAGTCACCTGTCCACTTTTCAGGCCGTTTGGGGAACTTTTTCCTCGAAAAAAGTACTTAGACATGTGAGTGTTTGGACTTTGGATAAGGTTTTGAATTTTCATTGTGGTACATCAAGGAGTAAATATTGATGTGGCCCACTTGTTGGATAGCAAGGATCTAGATACAAGTTAAAAAGAGATTTACATATATCAACCTGAATTCTCTGCTATTTGCCAAGAACCACTTCATTCTTTGGCTTTTTATATTAAACCGTCTATACTCTCTTCACATACTGGTCAACTAATATGAATTGTGGCTGAACTTTTTATTATTATTATTAAGTTGATCAAGCTAAGATAATATATAGGGCCCTTTTTTTTTTCTGGAAATGTGCCTGTTTATTTATATAGAATACATAATTACTGAACGCAAAGTGAAAAAAAAAAAGATCAATGGCCAATATCCCATAATTCGCCTCAAATTACCTTCTTTTCTAAAAAAAATAAAAAAGAAAAAAAAAAAGATGAGAAATGAATAACATGCTATTACCTAGTAATTCAAATCCTAAAGAAATTCAAGGCCTCATCTCGTCTAGACATCTACATTACTATTTTATATTCTTTGCCCATCACCTCATTAATAATCATAAAGATAAGCCCGTTTAACCATAAATTCTCATATAATTAACATGTATGTATTCCACCCAATCAAATCGGCCGTTAAAGATGGAAATATCCTTGTACAAATTTGTAGTAGACATTAGTATTTAATGCTTGTTAGTTAGAATAACTAAAACCAAAGAATCAGGGGTTTAAGGGCATCCACGACCAACCTTGATGGAAGCCCCACCATGCAGAATTTAAGGTAACATGTGCAGGAGCAGGACCACCCCCTCTTGAAAATTTCACTGTTTTCTATTTACGATGGGGGGAGAGAGAGAGAGAGAGAGAGCATGGTGCATGCGTTCTTTGACCGAGGTTTTAAAGAGAGATGATTACAGACTGAAGTCTGTCTTCTTGCTTGTCTGACACGATTAGTTTCAAACTTTCAATATTTTATAATGATCTTTTTTAGACCAATAATGTGCATATTAATTATGTTTCCAATGATGAATTTGGGTCATCAATTTGGTAAATCAACCCACGCTTAAAATTGTTTCAACTGGTTAGGAATTCTAACAATAATTTGGAGGTCCCCGCTTCAAATTGTCTTTAGGCCTCATCTGATACAAAATTTAAGTGGGCGTCGTTGTATATCCGAGGTTTACCAATGATCAATCATTTTCCAGAGATATAATATAGCTTATAGCCGCCCCCGATAGGGGACTCATGTTTTATGGCCCGCTCTTATGGATCATAAGCTGAGCCCCATTAGTGATCGGAGGGAATTCCTAGTTTTTGTTGATATTGGGAGGGACATGGCAATTATGATCAGTAGTGTATATTATGTTAATCACATCGCGTGCTGCATCATTGAAGTTGATGCGTTCTTCCTTTTCCTAATCGGCAAGTGATTTGATCACTGTCTCTCTCTCTCTGTCTCTTTCGAGGAGATTAAAAAGGCAAGTGACTTGATATCTCTCTCTCTCTCTCGAGGAGATTTTGTTGTCTTATTAGCTCGTCAGTCAGAATCAGACACGCTAATCCAAATGCCAATGCCACCCACCACTCCATGACTCAAATTTCATTTAGAGGATTCATTATGCATGCTTGGGGATGGTCACTTAACATTTGAATTATTCTAAAAAAATGTTTAGAAACTAAATTAAGCATTTATTAAATTTTACATATGTATTAGTTTACCTGCATTCATAATGATTAATCTAAGTTATAAAATTTATATATCCAAAAAAGAAGAAGAAGAAGAAAAAAACCACACGGAAGAAAAACATCCTTTTAATATTCTTTTTCATATATAAAGAGTCTCCCCTAAATTTGACTTAGCCTTCATCTAAAATGAAGTGACTCGGTTGAGTCATGAGCCAACTCAGTGAGTTGTACAACTCTGTTATTTAACAACTGTAACTATGCAGAGAGTAGGAAATATTCATAGTAGGATCCAGCCCATAAGCCTCAAGTGAGGGCCAGGCCTAACCCATTTGAAACGTTTCGCCTTACATTAAATTGTAAGACTTAACTCGTCAGTTTAAAACTCAGGAACTTTTTTTACCAAAACCAAAAACAAAAAACCTCAGGAACTTAGACCCAAAACCAAGCAAATTAATTGAGGCAAGTTAGCCGAGTCTCAGGGGTCCACCGAGCTGAGTCAACTCAGCCAAGTCAGGGCAATTCAGAATGAGTTTTACACTATAGTCGGACCTATAGTCATTTTTTTTTTTAGGATATGTAGGCCAATTACAGCCTGTTAAGACATCAGGTCACACAATAGGCCCAAACCAAATATACAGCCCAATTAGGGCTTATAAGCCCGAACAACTTATCTGACCCGAATCTACATGGATAGACAGTGTCTTGGAGTAATAATCCCCTTAGATTTATCAGGTGGGGGCAAAAAAATTTTTTCCCTCCATGTGATAAATCCAATGGTGACTACTACCTGAATTTGAATGAATTTTTTGTAACATGCCATACCATGAAAATGGAGCTTCATTTAGGGCCTTTTTATTTCATGTAATTGAATACCTAGGATTTTATTTCTATAATAATTAAAATGAACCAGAGGTACATGGAAAATGAATAGCCAGCCATCGTCTAGTAAATTACTATACTTTTTTTATAGATTCAATCCAATTGTGAATAAATGTTAGATGAGGATCAAATTTGCTTGGTGCACGAAGCAACCGGGGTAGTATTAGTAAGTGTTAATGGGAGGGATGAACTCATCAAAGGTGGGCCCCAAGTGGAACCCCAAAATGGACCACATGAACAATTGAACACAATGTTGTCTGCTGTTAGCTGAGAATCTTTTTTTCCTAAACTACCCCTCCCCCTTCCCCCTCCTCCCTCCCTCCCTCTCCCACCCTCCACCCTCATCCCCACCCCCCGTCTCCGACGGGGAGGGAGCCCCGACCATCAGCCCGCAGTGGAAGCCCCGGCCGATTGGCCGGTCTCCCTCTTTCTTCCTCCCTCCCCTTCTATTTTTTTCCTTCTTCTCCTCCCCTTCTCCTTCTCTCTCCCCCTCCCCCTCCCCCTCCCAGTCGCCGGCGGGGAGGGAGATCGGGCTGCAGCAGAACGTTTCCGCCTTCCAGGCTGCAGCAGAACGTTTCCGCCTTCTGCAGCCCGATCTCCCTCCCCGCCGGCGACTGGGAGGGGGAGGGGGAGGGGAGGGGGAAGAAGAGTAGGGAGGGAAGAGAGGGAAGAAGAGGAAGAAGAGGAAGGGAGAAGAGGAAAGAAAATAGAAGGGGAGGAGGAAGAAAGAGGGTGGCTAGGCTCCCTCCCCTGAATCATCTTAATTTGTATATGGTATAGGTAGTTTTAAGAATCTTTTTATAAGGTTCGAGGCATATATACTGAATGGCTCAAGGGATTTTTTTTCCTTTTTTTTTTTTTTAAAGAAATGTTTTGAAATTTGTTGATGCAATTGATCTTCTATGTTATATCTTCCTCGGCCTAAAAGGTGTCTTGAATCTGTTATTATCATTGTTGTTGTTAAGAAGTTGTTACATGGAGAATGGAGGTAATTTTGCTATACAATGGTTTTTCTTGATGCAAGCATGGTGCTTGTCAAAGTGGTGCCAGTGGTCCGACGCTGTGTTACATGGTTGGAAACGTAACAAGCATCATTTTTTGTTGTCTTGCTTGGGTTCGAGGCATTTCCGTGCATGAATGAATTTGGAGAATTCAAGACTGGATCTACTGATTTGTGTTCCCCATCATTTTTTCCATATATAGGGTATCAAAATAATTTGGGATTTTCACTCCTAGGGCCTTTTGCTTTTAGTACCTGACTACTACAAAATGGATGATGTATCCATATTCATATCTACATATTGTATGCAATACTTCAATTTCATATGTAAACATCAATGTCCCTGCGATTTCCCCTGAATTTCCTACCCATATCCACAGTCCATACACCGTATCAGGCCTTTTGTGGTCTCAGTATGATAACTAGGTGAATGGGAATGAAATTTGGTTTGTTTTCAAAACCCCAGGCCCTTACACGAGTTCAGTAGTTACACTTGCCAGATTTCCTCCTCTTGGAGTGGAGGAAAACTGGAATTATTAGAGTTTCCGCCGTTTTAATGGGTGGTAAAGCTGCATTTGTCAGATTTCCTCCTCTCGGAAAGGAGGAAAACTGGAATTATTGAGTTTCCACCATTTTATGCGGCGGTAAAGCTGTATTTGCTAGATTTCCTCCTCTCGAAGAGGAGGAAAACTGGAATTAATCAAGTTTCCGCCGTCTTAAGCGGCAGTAAATTTTCCTCTACTATGAGCGGAGGAAAACCTGCATATTTAAAATTTTTAGCCTCTAGCCTCTAGCGGAGGAAAACCTGCATATTTTCAATTTTCAAATTTAGAAGTTCATGTCATAGCCCTTGTCAACTAGCACTAAAAACTTGAAATTATTGATTATTATTTTGGAACAAACAAATATGCCCACTATTATATATTTATGAGCAAGGCCCATATTTAAAATCTAGATCATTCAAAAGGTTGGTCCCACGAGTTTTTCCTCGTCAAAGAATTTAATTCTCAATTGCATTTATTTCTAGCATAGTTAATCACAATTAAAACATAATTTTTTAGAATTTTTTTCCTCTTTTCTTTCTTTATTTCCTTTCCTTTCTTTTCTCCCATCATTATAATCTTTCTCCCCCAGAATCTGCTATGAGTTATTCCTTTGTAGAATTATTTTTTTCCTCCTTCCTTTCCTTTCTTCTCTCCATCATTCTAATTTTTCTTCCCCAAAGTCCGCTATACTTTTGTTACTTTTTTTCAGAATAGAAAAATATATTGATGAATTAATATTATAAGGAGGGGCCATCCATCAGAAGATCACAGGGCCAAAAGGACCTTAAATATGATTTCTAGAACTTTGGGGTCCATGGACCCTGCCAGCCTCCCTAATTCCGCCCCCTGGCCATATGAAATGACTTTTGCTCTTCCTCGGATAAATGCTCAGCTTTTGAGGGACATAACATACTTTCATCTTCATTAACGCCTGCTTTTCCTCTGTTCTATTGTCTATGCCAGGGTGCATGCTTTCCCTTCTCCAATTTTCAAACCTTGGGTTTTCGTACGTTTCTAAATCTCCCGATCTCGGTTTCAGATTCAGGTGGTATTACATTTGAATTGATCTGCCTTTTCACTTCTCCCTCTCGTTCTCTTGCTTCTCTCTTTTTTTCACTTATTCATTTCAAATCTGTCACTTCATTAGATTGCTGGTTCTTTACATATAATCAATAGTGGAAAAGCAAAATCGAGACAACTTTAGAATCAATACAACGGTTCATTGCCTTAAAGGCTTGACACTTGTTTTGCATTACTAGAGAGAGAGAGCGTGAGAATGAAATCTTACATTTGTCGGAAAGAGATAAATAGAGGAAATCTTGGTGGTCTATGGTGAACATGGTTAGCATTTTCCCATTGTAGGGGAACACGGTGATAAACTTATTTTGGAACAAAAGCACGCGAGCCATTGGCTTTTAGTTCTGAGCGGGAGCCGCCATTGATATATCAAACTTATTGTTGAAACCCGAGTCACAGGAGCCAGACGCTTCAAATCAAGCTTTTACATCAGTCGAGGGTTGGTGTTTGGCAGGGGCGGAACCAGATATTTTGTTTGGGGGGCCAAAGAATTCTGTTTAAATTTTTTCATAAAATTTAGTAATGAAATGCGTACTAACCAAATTGTAGAAGTTGTTCCGTGCGTTCTTTCATTGAGTTGAAATCATCAAGTACCATTGAGTACAAAAAATTACTAAAATTCCCTTTTTCAGTATATTCAATTAAATAATCCATAATTAAATCATCTTTTTCTTTAAGAATGAGTCAATGGTTGATGATTTAACCATGATCGGAACCCTATAAAAACTAGAGATAAAAAATGTAAGAAATTATAAAATTATGGTTTAACTATAAGAAATGAAAAATTACTCGTTCTCCCTTCCTTTATTCTTCTTTCATTTTCATTTTAAGTCTTCCCAAAAATCAGTAATATTTTTATTTTATTTTTGTAAGAGTCAATACCATCTTAAAAAAACATCCTAAATGATGTAATGGTTGGCCACATGATGGAGGGCCAAAGCTTGATTGGGAGAACTTTCAAATGTTGGGGGGGGGGGGGGGGGGGGGGACTCCTAAATGATGTAATGGTTGGCTACATGATGGAGGGCCAAAGCTTGATTTGGGAGAACTTTCAAATGTTCAAATGTTGTGGGGGGGGGGGGGGGTGGGGGGGGGGGGGTTGTGCCCTGCTAGCCCCCTAGGTCCGCCACTGGTGTTAGGACAAGAGTCGTGATCATGATGTAATCTCAAAAACTAAGATCCCTAATTTGACGTTTTCAGTTACTAGGATATTAAAAGACGGTTTTGGCAGAATAGTGATATAAAGTCAAAGTCCGATGGCTATTTTTTAACTAGGTTAAAAATCATGGAGGTTGTCTTCATGGGCGGTGGTTCTAGATTCAACACGTAGCCACTAGCAAGCATGCCTTTACAGGTGAAGCTTTTTTTTCGTAAAATCTGAAATGGATTGTAAAATTTTTTTGAGCTTTTATTTATCGATAATTAATTTGAATATCAACTTGAAATAATTATTCAGCTTTCTCGATTTAACCCGTGCATTACACGGGATTAACACTAGTCTTTCTTAAAAGAAGAGACTAAGCCCAACCACCGGTCTTTGTATAAAAAAAAAAACCTTGATTGGTGGTCATCCGGGGCGCACGAGGCTTAATACACCCGTTGTTGCATGTGGGGCCCACTGGGGATGGGACCGGGTGGGGGAAGTCTTATTCTGGTTGGGACCTGCTTGTTATAAAAAATGGGCCCCATGTAATCCTCCTAATCCCTTTTATCCATGGCCAACAAGTTTCAGCCATTTTAAAAATGAACCCGTCAATCAAATGCTACAGGCCATTAAGATGGTTGTAAAACTTGGATCGGCCTAATTCAGCGGCGTCTTCTATGTGTAGTCGATTCGGAGCAGTCATATCTATAATCGGCCCACTATGATGATGTGTTGCATGGGTGTAGAAGAAGAAAATGCAAAGGGTAAGTGCCCCACGTCCCCATAAGTCGAAAAAAATGGGGAAAATAGCGATGGAACGAACTAAGAGGAAACTGCAGCTACAGTTGCCAGATTTCCTCCTCTCGGAGTGGAGGAAAACTGGATTATAGAGTTTCCGCCGCTTAAGGGGCGGTAAAGATGCATTTGCCGGATTTTCCTCCTCTGAAAAGGACGAAAATTGGAATTATAGAGTTTCTGCCGTTTTTTTAAGCGGCGGTTAAAGCTGCATTGCCAGATTTCCTCCTTTCGGAGAAGATGAAAACTGGAATTAATCAAGTTTTCGCCGTCTTAAGCATCGGTAAATTTTCCTCTTACTATGAGCGGAGGAAAACCTACATATTTTCAATTTTTTGCCTCTAGTTCTAGGTTGAATCTTCCATTGGGTTCATATGAAACATGCACGATTTCTATTTAACTCCACGGTCGGGCCAATTTTTTAAACCGAACTCGTTCTTCTTTTCCTCTTTTTTTTCTGTAGAAGAAAATTTGAACTCGTTAAGCTAGATGTCCTCCCTTTTATGGAGTGACCCCAAATTCTCTCTAATAGAATTGGTCCCCTATGAGATTGACTGCTCCTATTGGATTAAAATACGGGGACCATTTGATTATTAGGCCTAAGTTTCGAACCACACTTAGCCTTGTCCCGAAAATTTTTGCAGAGGCCGATCTCAATTAAAAACATATTTTCTTTTACTCCTACTAAATATGCTAGCCAGGCTAAAAATTAAGTTAGGCTATGGTTTTGCCCATGCGCCTAAGAGCAAAGCCCAATTCCAATATAATGTTGGTAAAGTTCTGGTTGAGCTTACGCTGGCTTGGCCTACTTTGGAGCAAAATGTCATGCAATGGGAGAAGAGGATTGTAAATATGCCCCCAAAAGGCCAAAGAGAAGTAAAAACGGTGTGGGTCGAAATTGCATCTTTACCGCTGCCTATAATCAGTTGCAAGTGCTGCATATGCTACTTTACCACTGCTTAATAGCGGAAAGCCTGCGGTCTTTCTAATTTTTTCAACCCTCCACGTCTGGGTTGGGTCTGCAGTACGATCCATATAAAAACGCATAATTTTCGATACATGATTCCTATCTAAATGCACAATGGGGCCCATTTATTGGACTTATATCATTTCGTATTTCATAGAGAAAAATCTGAACCCATTAAAGCGAACGTCCTACAATTTCATGGATGTTCTCCAAATGTTCTCTAATAGAAATTACATCCTCATCGGGAACTTGTTTGAAAAAACTAACACACCTGCCGTCCATGAAATGCTCCATTCGTTACACGACTTATTACATCTCTTATTTAGGAAAACGGCAAGGGCGGAACAAGGATTTTTTTTTTTTTTTGCCGGGGGGGGGGGGGGGGGGGGGGGGGGGGGGGGGGCGCAAAGTAAACAAAAATTCATTAAAAAGTTACAAAATTTCGTAATTAAATTTTCAGTCCCCACCTAACGAGGATCCCGGGGATTGAGAATCCTGTGGCCCTTGTGCATATCGGATCCGGTCAGTGAAAATTTTGCCTAAACTCATTACCCATTACACGTCCACATTGACCAACCAATGTGCATCTAAATCCATATCGATCATCACAGTAATAGTGATTAAGACTTGTGAAACCTCGAGAGATGGGTGAGTGGGGGAAGATAGTTGTAACACCATCTTTCTAGTTTGTAATGGAGATGGCAAGCTGATTGAACTAATAATTTTGATATTATTATAAACCTACTCATTAGATATAAAATATTTAAAGACCACTTTTTTGAAATTATACAAAGATCAGGGTCTTATTTGGTATTTCCCAAAAACATTAATTACAGTCATTTTTTGAAAAAGAAAAAAGAAAAATATAAATTAACATAGGTAGCATACCACAAATGGGTCATGATGGAATTTTTGAAGTTGAGAGCTTTGTCAGCATTCTCTGTATATCAGGTATCATTTTTCATATCTGAGAAACCAAGGCTAGTGTGATTTTGCTACTTGAGGTGTGGACCTTCATTTTTCACATATTTGGAATTCACTCCCTTAAGTATGTAGTTAGAAGCAACATCTTATTTTTTACACTGATTTGAATTGAGCCTTGTCAAGGAATAGAATGGAGAAGCAGAACTCAAACCAGATGAGATGAGGTGACATGAAAGTGATCATTTATTCATCAAATATAAGGACATTGACAAAGTAGCTGAAAAAATACAGCTCAAACTTGGAGTGAAAATGTGCAGAGAAGAGACGTTTCACCAAATAACAGATAGGTGACTCTATTGTTACTCCTGAATTTACTTATGTACAAAGGAATCTACCAGGATAGATTCCTTAAAATGCACTTTTTAGCAGAGCCCGTTCACATCCATACAATCAAAGCCCTCATCTTTAACAGACACTTTGATGCATTGGAATTCAACCCCTTCAGTGGTTTGAAGCAAACATGGTGGAAAGAAATCTGGGATCTGAAATTTTCTGCAAGGCAAGCAGAATGGATAAAATATTATTTACAGACTTATGTTTTCACATGTTCTCTATGGCTCATATGCCACTTCTTGATTTGTAATTTACCTTTGATAATAGAGATTACGCGAATTTTGTTGGGAAAACCGAGGGCCCTCGTCGTATCCCTCGCAGATCACTTCCCCGTTGGCATCTTCATAACAGATAATTCCTTTAGATTCATCCTCAAAAACCTGGTACAGTGAATACCAAATCACTGGTTTAAATCAGCAGTTTCAATGTGTGTTTCGGTGCACCTCAAATCGCGGATAGCATTAATATTTTCAAAATTGAGTATTGAACTAGGTGGGATACTGTTTTTCCAACTCCACCCTGAATGAATTACACTGCTAACTGCAGTTATTGGTTCTGATCAGTGAGAAGAAAGTACCCCACAAGCCAAAACTTGAAAAGAAAAGACATGCTAGGCCACCTTAGGAGACCCAATAACCATCTTTCCTGCCATAATATTTGGGGTATACCCATACACAGAATTCAATACAATCAGACCTTGGGAAGAAAACCAGACCTTGTTACTGATGCATGTGATGTGGGTCGTAGATTTCCTGTTGAGGGGCATGTGAATATTATGAAGGACCCAAACCTTGGGAGTGCAAGACTTCTTCACATCTCCACCTGGAATTCTGATTTGAAGAGAAGGGCATCTGATCGCCATTGATCCCAGCTTTGAGGCATCAGAGTTAGGCAGAGGAAGGAAAGAAAATGAGGAGAGTTGAATGATTGAAAACATGGGTTTTGTTTAAAAGAGTGGCAATGCTTTGGGTGCATTTGTTTATATACAGATGTTGATAAAAAGCATTGAAGGGTGCTATGGCTCTTGTCATGGAAAAGGAAAAACGAATGCTTACTTCATATGATGGCACATTTAGGTATAGGCTGGTGGGGCCATTAGGAGCTTATCTATTACCTGTTGATTTTGATGTATTGTCATGCTTGTTTCTCTCTCTCTCTCTCCTTTCATTGACTTTAGTGGTTTATAAGCACTGGCTTATAGGTCTATTTTATTCCTTTTAATTTGCATCACTATCATTTTTATATGTGATTACTTGTAATACTGCAAGCTGTTGTATTGGTGCAAATATTTTTTGGTGAAGAAGATTGGCTCAATCGATCAGCTATATGCAATATCATGAAGCCTTTATTTTTCTGGTGTGACCCATGAGTGGGTTATCAAGACCCTTGTCCATGCCTCAAAATTGTGGGCCCTGTATAGATGGTATGAGCCTTTGTTGATGATGACACCATTGTCAATAATGCCTAATCCTATCGACCTGACTTGCGTTAAAAAGAAGTTTACTTGGTCAGAAAAAATACCCTATCACATCACAATTCATGGATGGAATAGAAAAATAAAGTGTCAAAAGTTTGAAATAAGTATTGTTTAGAGTATAGTGGCTAGTGTGCGGAAGTCACCAAAAGCATTTTATTAGAGGTTTATTAACCACCTCTTTAGAACTTGAAAGACTCTCCCTGACTCAGCTGAGTTGACTCAAGAGGCAGTTGAGTTAAAACCCTATTCAATGTACCCTAATGCCAACCAAGTCAAAAGTACAAGTTTCAGGTTTCTAAAAACTAATACTATTGAGTTGTGCAATGATTTACTCCTGATGCATCGAAGGCGTGTAATGAGCGGATATTTTCCACGGCCTAATTTGTGGGGCCCACTTAGGTCCATATTTAATCCAAACCTCTCACATTCTTCTAAATTTTACTGAGTTTTATAGACAGTTAGATTGATCATCTAGGATTGCCTCTCATCCAACTCCATTCGATGAGTTGGTTTTGGACAACTATGATATCCTCAAAACAATACACTAATTAAGGACGTGTTTATGCAAGTGTGTACATTTCCTCTTCTACATAAAATAGAGTCCGATGCCTTAGATCGAAAATCAAATGCTTATTCCTCTTTTCATCGATGATATCTTTGCACCAAACACCTTGATAATCGATGAGCGAGGAAAATCGACACTTTTTTTAGTCCTTTTCTATGACAGTTGAGTTGCACAAATATGTCCAGATGGTTCTCAATTCTCCGCTCTTTCGTGGAACTTTTATTTATTTATTTATTTTATAAGTATATTTAGATAATAGGAATGCCTTCGAGACTTCTACCCTGTCATAGCCGTCATGCACTCATGCTTCCAGCGGGTTCCCTGGCCAAACTATTCCTCACAATGAATGATACATATTCCAAACCTTCAAACGTCAAGTCTAAGATAAAATTCTCTCCCGTCCCATAATTCCACAGTGGAACTCTGTAGAAGTCCACTGACCCAACTGAGAATCATGATTTCCTTGGGCATTGGCATTTGGTCAAATTGCACTGCAATCAGAGCTTGACCTGCAGATATGAGGTCTTCCCTTCCCCAAAAGATCAGGGTTACATGAGTGGGGCTCAAAATTGAAGGATACTGGGCGTATAGTGTGGAGTGTGTACTGCTGCCCTTCTACTTCAAACTTCAAAGTGCTATGAAAGAACATGTACTCCAAAGGAAGCAAGCCAACATATACCATCACAAACCTAAAAGAGGAGGGTAGGTACGGGAACACTTGCAAACAAAACAAAATATAACAGTCAGTATGACTTGATCTTTCAACTCTAAATTGATGGATGGTTGTTACCGTCCCCTCTCATTTCCCAGCTTCATTCAAGTTTATTTGTACTTTCCCACTGTAGAATCCCTCATTCCATGTCATGTGGGTCACCTGTCACTCACCTCTATCTGTGCCAAATTTCACCTTCTCCCCTCTGGAGTGTTATAGTATAAACAATCTGATCTAGATGTTGCAATTGAATTCAAAGTAATTGAAGCATTAAATAGCTTCTTCGTTTGATTCTACGAGAAAATGTTATTTGATGTTTAGTTTTTGAAATTCACCTTTAATTTTTATTTTTAACTATTCTATTTATTTAATTTTTATGTGTTCTAATACAAACAAACTGACTTAAAATTGTGATATTAGCTCACCACTGTGACTAGGAGCAATCAATTAATGGAAGTTATGCAAACAATTTTGATGAGAAATTGATATTCTGAACAGGTTGGAATTCCCATTGGAAAATAGTCAGACACCAGCAACCTAATGTTAGGGATGTGCAACCAAAGTACCACATCGGCTAGAATCGGAAAAGATCATGGGCATATAAGTTGGACTAAGTACTCCATTGGTATAAGGCCTTTTGGGTAGAACCCAAGAACAAATCCATGAGGGCTTAGGCCCAAAGTGGACAATATCATATCAATGTGGAGTTTGTGGTGGTCCACTGTACTAATAAGTGGTCCACTGTCCTAACAAGTGGTATCAGAGCCCAGGCCCAAACTTAGCCTGGAGAATCCTCAGATTGCCGAATAAAAAGTGGTGGGCCCCAGTGATGCGCAAGTGGTATCAGAGCCCAGGCCCAGACTTAGACTGAAGATGCGTAGAAAAAGCGCAGTACTCACGATTGGTGGATCCGTGGTAAGGCTCTCGAGTTGCTCTCCTCGATGGAGCGGACGGATGGATGATCGTTTGAGGGGAGGCCCGGTAAAAATATCCAAAGAGATATGGTCCTTTGTTTGAGGGGAGGATTGTTAGGGATGTGCAACCAAAGTACCACATCGGCTAGAATCGGGAAAGATCATGGGCATATAATCCTAACACCTAACGCGTCCTTTGGTGGGCCCTACATTTGGTTGGTCCAGCTCATTATCTTGTGAGTAGAACGGAGATAAGAGTATAAGGAATTAATACTTACCCTAAATGTTGTGTTTCGACATGAGCATAGATCGGCCAATTATAAGGTAGATGCTCTTGTCAAAGGGGGGATTGAAAAGAGTACTCATTGGGAGGCTTTTGTTATGTTAATGAGGTGTAGGTGAGGGTACATCTCTCTTGTTCCTTTCTATTATTCTTTGCTTTTTGTATTGCTTCTCCCTTTTAATGAAATTCTATATCATGAGAGATCTAGTATGTGAAAGACTTCTCCCTTCCAAAGAGTATCTACATGTTGGTCTTTTAGAACCGGGAGTTGGTGGAGTGGCATGAGGCTTGGTTTTACTCCCTCCGGCCCCAACTTGCATTTGAAACGTTCTTAGATTTGTTGGATATGCATTTGTGTGGGTTTAGCGGGCTTCACCAATGGTATTGATCTTGTTGGGTCAAAACCTCAGGGATACCCATGTAAAAAAAAAAAAAAAAATTTTTTTATAGATTTTTTAATCTTTGAAGAACTTGTTCATAGAATTCTAAGGCTAGAAGTGGAAGTGGACCACATGGGGCCACAGATTGAGGCAGTTGGGTATGTGTTTACATTCGGGTTTGGTTACTGCATTACTAGGGTATGGGTTAAGTATGGGTGTGGATGCAGGTATATATTATGCTTTCGTTTGAGATCGAGTCCACCCCAAACTCGACCCATTTCCATAGCTTCAATGGAGTCAACTTTCTTCTGAAGATTGTCTCTTGAAGCATGATGAGTCAATGGAGTTCTATTGAGGCCCAGCTCGAGCCCATGAAAAAGCCGTTCCTAACTGCTATCTGCTGAGGTTGGGCTTGACTTTCAGGTATGGTGTGCATGGCCCACAAAAGGGCCAGTCAGGCAGTCAGTATCGTCATTGAAATGTTTACTTTTTTATCCAAGTATGGTCCACCTTGGAAGGAATATGGCAAGCTTGAAATTGCAGTTGTAAATGGGCCGGGTTGGAGTTGGAGCCCGTTTAGTTGTTGGGTCAGAACGCCCATACCCAGACTAGGGTTACAAATGAAACCTATTTTTAGATCCCAAAGAAATTCGGATCCGGATTCGAATCAAGCATATGTGATCTGATATGGTCTGATCCCAATATCTAGATCCAACACGATCACATCCATATTATATATAGGTTCTAAAGGCCTATATAAAGGGAAATGATCAGGTGAGAACTGTTCTCACGGTTCAAACCGTGAAAACTATGGGTGGGGCTCACCTATCACCCAATCCAAACCTTGTAATAGACATGGATCTCTTTGATAGTCACACGCTCCAAGGTTTGGCACCAATGTAAATGAATTGGACCGTTGGATCGACTATATACTCATATGAATGAACTTGGCTTGTCGGTCATGGATAAAGGGGTTAGGAGCATGGGATTGGTGCCAAACTTGATATTCATAGTGGTCCCATATAGATATTTCAATCCCCACCAATCCCATCCCAAAATGAGACACGCAATGGGCCCTACAAAAACGTTCTCATGGTGACTCCGTGAGAACAGTTCTTACTGGATCAAATCTCCCAATTGTGAGCCCTATTAGGGGATGGGACCGGGGGGATGAAAAGATCTATATGAGACCACCCCAAGTATCAAGTTTGACCCCAAACCAATGCCCCTAACCCTTTCATCCGTGGACCACAATTTTAATGGCTTAATATTCAAAAAAAATTTCAACCCTCGATCCAACGGTTCATTCTATTCGAATGTGTGCCAATTCTTGGAATTAGTGACTATAAGGGGGTTCTCTATTGGTTGTTAGGTTTGGATGGGTTGCTAGTTGGGCTCCACAAAAAAGTTCTATATAATAAGTGAGAACTAGTTCTCACTTGAATATTTTCCTTTAAATAATTCATTTTGAACCTATTTTATCCAATCATACTAATGCAGTCCACATCTTAATTTGAATATGAATTCAATTTCGGAACTAGTAGGTCCCCTTTTTCAATTGAAGCCGATTTAAATACAATGCATAAGTTCCGTGTTAAATCCAGATTCAATTCCAATCCAAATAGTCTCCTGCATAGATCAAAAGCTTAATTCCATGTATCTTAAACTCGACTTTTTTTGAAGGACACCGACTCAAAAGAGTGACCAAGTCTGCCATAAGTGAAAGTCTACAGGCACCGATGGTGCAGGTAGCAGGGCTCCTGCCATAAACTCAGTTAAACTTGTCATGCTTAGAGGACTCAATGCCTTCTGGGTCACTCAGGCAAATGAAGTTTTAGAACTACAGTCTGCTGAATGTCTACCCAAAATGGAGCTCATTTGTGGAAATGGGCACCCATTTGAGGTGGGGTGGAACTGGACCACAAACAGATATGGATCTAGAGTTAAATGTGACCCCTTTGCATCTCTTATCTCTATTATTGACAGTATACCTGTTTACCTAATTACTTGAATTATCCTATTCGTATGGACCGCCCTAAGTTTGAGGTGAACTTGACCCATTTACAGATCTGGTAATGAGAATTGACCTGTTTACCCAATTACTTGAATGATCCGATCTTAATAAAAGAACCGAGCATGGATTACCCGGAAATTGACTCCGGTCAAACCTAGATTATAGGCCGATAGACTATGCTAGTGTGTAATCTCATCATCGGTCCGGGTCAATTGACCCCTTTTGACCCAATGTTTTGTTAATTGAGATGAAGGGAAATCACTGATCAGTCTTAGCTATAACTGGCTCTGCTTGGCCTGCCCATTTGCAACCCTAGTTAAACCAGGCCTCGGTCAATGTTTGCTTTCATGTGTGCATAGTTTAGGAATTCATTCTGATTCACCCGACTTGGTCGAGTCAACTGGATCGGTGCATCACCGAGTCGAGTGAGTCCAATTAGACTGAGTCTAATGAGGTAGTGAGGCCAAGCTTGAGTTCCCTAGTTTTAAAACCATCATTGTGGTGTTTATAATATATCTTAATCTAACATTTTCAAGCACAGAAGGAGTTTCCTTGTCTGCTCATTTTGCTTAGAACTCTCTGTATCAGAACTTCAATAATTGCCCAATATATAATATGAAAGTGAGACAACTCACATCACCCAGAACAAAGAAAACAAACAAAAAGGCCTTTGAAGCAGACTTTTGCACTGCAACTCATCCTTGTCCCAGGCATTTCAATGAGATCTCATTGTTTATAAATTCTATTCAGGGCTTATAGAAGCTTTATTATTGGAAATTCTTGATAGCAATCTCCATTGCGCTCACTCTCATGCATTTGGGATTTTAGATTTTATGTTTGATGATGAAATATTAACAAATTAGCTTTGTAAAAATATCACTTTTGGCTTGTAAAATTCTTTAAAACCCAATTTTCAAAATGCTTCTATGTCTTTTTGCATTTGTAAAACCAAGTGGGGACAAAACTCATAAATCAACCCAAAAAAATTATCAGAATTTAACAAACAAAAGAGGCCCTTGCCCTAAATTACCATATTAATAAGAGGAATACAAGTCACATCGCCCAAAACAATGAAAACAACCAAAAAGACCCTTGATACAAACTCTTGCACTGCAAACTCACATCACCCAAGACAATTAAAAAACATCAAAGGCTCATTTTTTATCGTGTAGCACTACAAAACACATGCCCTTTCTAGCGTTCACCCCTTCTTTTTCTAATTACATTTCTCTCATTTTCCAAGACATATACAGTGAAACTTCTCTCTCTTTCTCCTTACTCTCTCTCAAAAGCAGCAAAGTAGCTGCACTACTTTGTAAGGAAGGAAACAGACAGAAAGAAACACTGTTGAACTGTACTCACTATGGCTTTTGATCCACAAAACAAACAGAGAAGCTTCCCCCCATAAATTTAAATTACTTTGATTCCTCATACACTGATTTCCTTTCCCTCTCTCTGCCTCTCAGTAGTATATGAGCTCCTTTGCTTTCAGTTCTTCATACAATTTTGAGAGGTGTTTTTCAAATGGGTCTCTCTCTTATTTTATATAGCAAAGCAGAGATGGTCTTTTGATCAGAGCTGCCAACAGTCAGTGCCTCTTCCTTTCTCAGAAGCCTTCCTGTTCACCTGCCAAACTTGTCACTTTCTTGAAACAGAGCTTTCATCCGAGGCCAAATGATCAGACAAGGCAAACCACCTTCAGAAGCTAGAGATTCCACAAGCCCCATATCAGTAATCCCTTCAAAACTCACACCTATGGATCTCACACCAAAATACATGCATAGTCCACCTGCATTTCCATCTAACAGAGTAAGAGTCTGATCTTTTTCTTTCTTTTTTAATGCATTTGTTCCTCTCACTGCAAAATATAAATAGAGAAATAAAATAAAAATGAAAAAAATCAAACTTTTCTCATCTGGGTCTTCTACAAAACTCACCATTTTTTGAAGTGCCGCTCTTTCAGGAATTGCCATTAGAGGGGAATCCGGGCTTCTACATCAAGAAGAAAGAAAACCCATTTGAAGATACCTTTCCTGATCCTCTTTGCAAGTTGAATCTCAAGGAGACATCTGATTTTGTGAAGGCCCTTCCAATGGCCCCTAGAAACAGCATGGAGAGCATAGCTGTTCTTGAAGGCTCGTCTGTTCAGAGGAGGGAAGGAGGAGGGATCAGTGTTGTTGGGCAGAGGAGATTGGAAGCTCCTTCCACTCCAGGAAGGCCTGTTTTCAGCTTCAGTGTGGGGAATCATTCTAGGAAGAGCTTCCCTTCTAAGTGGGATGATGCTGAGAAGTGGCTCATCAGCAGCTCATGCCATGAGTCCCCTGCCCATGTGATGAGAGCTCACGAAGCTTCAAGGATTATCAAGCAAAATGACGCCATTGAGCAGAAAGCAGATATCTTTGCAGAGAAATGCAGGATCACAGAGGAAAAGGTCTCAGGATTTGGTGTTGGCTTTAATGGGTCTTTATCTTTGGAGTCTTCCAACTCAGCTTTTCATGGGGCCTCATCTGAAGTACTTTTGAAAGGTGGGATCTTTTCTTTGAAACGTTATTTTCCCACTTTGTCTTTTTTTAATCCGAACTTTGCCTTTGTCTCTAGAAACATGAGTTCTGTTCAGAACTGTTTAATTTCTTCTTTTTCCCTTTTTTTTGGAGGGGGGGTCTTTGCTCCTTAATTGTTTGAGCACTATCAGTCCTTACTTCTAAAGCGAGCAAATTCTCTATTGAAATTTTTTTAGTTTGGTGAACTATTAGAACTTTTTTCATCTTTGGTAATAGCAAGATCTTCTTCTTCCTCTTATGAAGCATGATGCTCGTTTTTTCTTCTTCCAAACTTCAGTTTTGCCGAGCTTTCTGAGCTTGCTCTCATTTAAAAAACACCAAATGCTCTGTTTTTCTGTACTTTGTTAAAGTCTTATTTTCTCCCCAGATACCAAGTGGTTTCTTTGCACTACAGCTCAGTTTTGTTGTATTCTCACCCATCACAATAGGTGCTATATGTAATCTTGATTAACTGTTTGATCAGTCTTTCAAGTTAATGTTTTTCTCGAAGTTAAGATCTTGTTTAACTATCTATCTATGAAGGAAAACCCAGTTGTGATTTCCTCCGTAAAGATTTTGGGGCGCTGTAGATTGTTTCTTGAGCATTTGCTTCTTTCGTTTGTGAAAGAAGCCACTTGGACTATCCTAATATACATTTTTCTATTGTAGTCTTGGATTTTATTTCCCAAAATTTAAATTTGCAAAATCAATTAGGATCTTTTCTTGAGGATACCCATTTGCAATATCCATTGGCAGATAAATTTACAGACAACGTGGAGCCATTCTATCCCGATTTCAAATGTGGTGAACCCGCCAAAGAAGGCTTTTTGTTCAGAAACTCTCTCTCTGAAACCATGAAAGATGTTGCAACTGAAGTTGTTCCTGAGGTTCTGCACCGAGACATCGGGACGGAGATGACTCCCATTGGCAGCTCCACCACCTCAAGATGCCACACTCCATTCAAGAGCTCTTCACCTGCCAGGCATAACACGCCCGCCAACAGGTCTGGGCCTTTGGCAGCTTCAAATGCCTTCATTGACATCTCTGAGCTCCAGAACTATCACTTAGCAAAGCTCCAGCTTGGAACGCAGTTTGATTCAGTGGCGTCCAACTGGAGCTCCAGGGAAGAGGAGGATGAGGAGGTATCAAAGAGCCTGCGTCATTTTGAGATGGGGGACTGCAGGAAGAGCATTGTGGAGTCCAGAGCTTCTGCTTGGGAAGAAGAAGAGAAAACCAAGTGCTGTTCAAGGTGAATTGGATTGAGTTAAGAAAGCGGCAGACTGTTGAATTGCAATCTGGATTGT
The DNA here is from genome assembly GCA_012931725.1 of Litsea cubeba. Classification (NCBI taxonomy): domain Eukaryota; kingdom Viridiplantae; phylum Streptophyta; class Magnoliopsida; order Laurales; family Lauraceae; genus Litsea; species Litsea cubeba. The sequence continues at coordinate 69,557,316 of CM022950.1, read as the reverse complement.
TCATCTGGAAGGACCTATAAATATCATGGATGACAAAATGATAAAGGAAGCAGATCAAACAAGCAAACGTAGTTTCTTTTTCTACGAACTTATGCTGTGAATGAAAAGGATCCAATTGGCCAGAGTTAATTGGTGAAAAATCTGTCAATTGAATGGCTAATGTTTTCCAAACAGTGCATTTTTGTACCATGGATGGGCCGTAGTGGGGCTTACCAGATGGATGATTCAGATTCACCAACCATGCTACCAGAGAATGCTGGTTGTGAGTTCTTTGTGTGTTCTTATTTGTTGACTGTTTTCACTTCTTGTGAGTTGCAGATATCAGAGAGAAGAAGCAAAGATTCAAGCTTGGATGAATCTTCAAAGTGCAAAAGCAGAAGCTCAATCAAGAAAGCTCGAGGTATTTCCATTAAAGCTGCATATGTTCCTTTTTTTTTTTTTTTTTTTTTTTTTTTTTTTTGTGGGCTTGCTTCTTTGTTTCCTTTCACACTTGATTTCTTTACATACCAAATGGAGGAAATATTCATTGTTGGGCTTGTCGTATGTCTTTTTGTAAGATACCATGTACCAACCCAAAAGCTTAAGCTCATAGGTAGAAGACCCAAATAGCTTTCCTTTCATTGACCCAAAATTTTCACACGATGTGTTCCATGTAGGCTGATGAAATCGGCTGGTGCCCTAGTTAACGCGTTGTCCCTATGGTGGGATAGGTTCATTGCCTCAACTGATATTTGATCATACATCTTGCCAAAACAAAAGGGGAATAATGCTCTAAAAATGATCCCAAGTTTCTAATTTTGCCCCTTGTAAAACGTCGGCAAATATGGCGCATTGTGGTCCATTTATTACTGAAACTTGTTCCACCTCCACATAATTGATGTAAGAAATCCAGGCATATCCACGAGTTTAGATTTGGTGCTACTAAATACAATGATAATTCTTTGGAATAAGGATCTACCACTGGGATGAAAGATGGATAGCATTCTTGAGATTTTTCTACAGTGATACTTCTGCCTCTGGTCTTTTAATTAAGTACTATTACTTGAATACTTTGCTTGACTTCTTAGAACAATAGATTTCTTCAATCTTGGTCACACGCTGAAGGTCTCATTCATCTCCATGGTAAGCTTTGTCTGTTACTAGACATAGTTTCTTGAGCCCCGAGCCCTTTCTGGCATCTGCTATTCTTTTTTCTTTTCTTCTTTCTTTATTGTCTCTCGTCTGTGTTCCTCAGCACACAGCTCACAGTCACACGTTCATCCATCTGAAGTTTGAAGAATTATTGTGTTCTGGAGCATCAGAATATGTGCAGTAGGAGCCCGCTTGACCCACTCTATAGAAGTGGAGCCCATGATCTGGTGATGCAGGCTGGTGATCTGATTGGGCCCCATCTTGGATGAGGGATGCCTCAGGGCTTGTTCAGATCAGTCCATCCAATTTGAGGCGTTCTTTTTTTTTTTTATTTCCCTTTTCCTTAGAGACTGTTAGCCGTATTCGTAACTGCCACATTAAATACTATGGACCCAAAGTATTTTTTGGAAAAGGGATCCACACACAGTCATGAAGGGCTGAGAGTTTTGAAATAATTTTGCAATATGCTCAAGTACAAGTCTAATGTCTTTAGTAGTTCAGTTAGTATTAGTTTTTTCCATCAGTAGTTTACTCAGGAAATATGTGCAACTTGACTTAAGTAGTTAACTCAATTCAAAATTCAAGAGTCCAGCTGACTTAGCTGGATATCGAGTTGACTCAACTATCTATAGAACCATGAGTCTCAACCATTTACACACTTGTTTTTTTTTTTTTTTTTGGGTACGATGTTGGTCATGGTATTGGGTGTATTAAAATTTAAAACCTTATCAAAATAACATATTTCCAATCTAGTCAATTTATTGCAATGTTTCCATTTCAGAAAATAAGGCAGCAATGTTTTGTGTTTTCAATATATGAGTGATAATTGTGACAGTGGTCTGAACGTGGAAGTTTTACATTTCCTGTTGCATTGGATCCAGTGATTCCTGAATGAAATTTATTTAGTTTCCTCCACTCAGTGAGATTTTTATCCTTAAACACAAACTTCCTTTCTACATTTGGAAAAGAGCATTTCAGTTATTTGTACTAATTCATGATCAAAGTGCATAGAGGGGTACTGGTATATGAATTAAGAGTTTTTTCTACCTTCACATTGATTGAGGTAAAACTATTTACATTATTCAATCCAAACTTTCAGGAAAAAATGCCATGGGCTGACATCCTAATGTAAACTTCGATTTTTAATTGTTTTGTGCTGAGAACTTCAAAATCCAATTTTGATGTTTTACTGTCATTTCCCAACTTCTTACTCTTCCAGTAAATGTGTTGATTTTCACATATTGAGATTCTTTACATGAAATCTTACGATTTGGATATTACAGAGATTGACAATGAATTCTATTTGTAGGTGAAAATACAAAAGATGAGATCAAATCTAGAAGAGAAGCTGATGAGAAGGATGGCAGTTGTTCATAGAAGAGCTGAAGAGTGGAGAGCATCTGCACAATTACTACACTCACAACAACTCCAAAGGGCGTCTGAACAAGCACAGAAGATAAAGAATCAGCACAACTCTTATTCCTCAGACCACACTTCCTGTGGATGTTTCCCTTGTGGAAACCACGTCTGAAAAAGGAATGGAGAATGACAACCACTTCTTCCTCAAGAATTCATCAGTGCAGTAAGTATAGGGTGGGTCATATGCAAGCTGATGAGTACATGAATGTTGATCCAAACTTTTTCAAAGTTGTGGGCTACAACCGGGACAGAAAGTGACCCCAGTAACTAGTTTGAATCCCAACTGTTCTTTCAATGCCCATCAACACCTAGGAACGTCAGATCGATGCCAGATGCAAAATTTGTTCCCTATCACATTCCTCATAAGTTGAATCATCTGGTTTTTGTTTAGATTCTTGCCACATGTACTGTGGACGTGTTAATGCACATTATTCACTATAATCCAGCAGATTTTGTGTGATTTCAGTTAGAAGAGGAAAAGGAAAGAAAAAACAACATTCACACGTGACTGTGAAAATAATGGGTCAAGTCAACTATGGTGGGGAATGCAAATGGGCTGTTCTGGATGGATGTATATGTATGCCAACTTGGTTGCAAGGAACCCAAGAAAACAGCACTTGCAATGCAGAACCCCATAAAATTACATGGTCATCTAGTGCTTCTTTGACTGAGGATTCATGGGGAAATGTGGTAGAATTTGAGAGGAATTGCATATTGGCTGATATTGCTGTGGTGGAATCTGGCAAAATATTTTGCAATGTGAAGTAGCAGGAGCTTTCAAGCAGTGAATGAGCTCTCTGTGATGTTTCAGAAGACCCCATGTGAGTTTTCCTGTGCCAAGGTCCAAGGTCTTTGATCCGTATCTATGAGGAGTCCGAGTGTTCAGTCACCTGTCCACTTTTCAGGCCGTTTGGGGAACTTTTTCCTCGAAAAAAGTACTTAGACATGTGAGTGTTTGGACTTTGGATAAGGTTTTGAATTTTCATTGTGGTACATCAAGGAGTAAATATTGATGTGGCCCACTTGTTGGATAGCAAGGATCTAGATATAAGTTAAAAAGAGATTTACATATATCAACCTGAATTCTCTGCTATTTACCAAGAACCACTTCATTCTTTGGCTTTTTATATTAAACCGTCTATACTCTCTTCACATACTGATCAACTAATATGAATTGTTGGCTGAACTTTTTTTTATTATTATTAAGTTGATCAAGCTAAGATAATATATAGGGCTTTTTTTTTTCTGGAAATGTGCCTGTTTATTTATATAGAATACATAATTACTGAACGCAAAGTGATAAAAAAAAAGATCAATGGCCAATATCCCATAATTCGCCTCAAATTACCTTCTTTTCTAAAAAAGAATAAAAAAGAATAAAAAAAAAAGATGAGAAATGAATAACATGCTATTACCTAGTAATTCAAATCTAAAGAAATTCAAGGCCTCATCTCGTCTAGACATCTACATTACTATTTTATATCCTTTGCCCATCACCTCATTAATAGTCATAAAGATAAGCTCGTTTAATCATAAATTCTCATATAATTAATATGTATGTATTCCACCCAATCAAATCGGCCGTTAAAGATGGAAATATCCTTGTACAAATTTGTAGTAGACATTAGTATTTAATGCTTGTTAGTTAGAATAACTAAAACCAAAGAATCAGGGGTTTAAGGGCATCCACGACCAACCTTGATGGAAGCCCCACCATGCAGAATTTAAGGTAACATGTGCAGGAGCAGGACCACCCCCTCTTGAAAATTTCACTGTTTTCTATTTACGATGGGGGGAGAGAGAGAGAGAGAGAGAGCATGGTGCATGCGTTCTTTGACCGAGGTTTTAAAGAGAGATGATTACAGACTGAAGTCCTGTCTTCTTGCTTGTCTGACACGATTAGTTTCAAACTTTCAATATTTTATAATGATGTTTTTTAGACCAATAATGTGCATATTATTTATGTTTCCAATGATGTATTTGGGTCATCAATTTGGTAAATCAACCCACGCTTAAAATTGTTTCAACTGGTTAGGAATTCTAACACTAATTTGGAGGTCCCCGCTTCAAATTGTCTTTAGGCCTCATCTGATACAAAATTTAAGTGGGCGTCGTTGTATATCCGAGGTTTACCAATGATCAATCATTTTCCAGAGATATATAATATAGCTTATAGCCGCCCCCGATAGGGGACTCATGTTTTATGGCCCGCTCTTATGGATCATAAGCTGAGCCCCATTAGTGCTCCAAGGAATTCCTAGTTTTTGTTGATATTGGGAGGGACATGGCAATTATGATCACTAGTGTAATATTATATATTATGTTAATCACATCGCGTGCTGCATCATTGAAGTTGATGCGTTCTTCCTTTTCCTAATCGGCAAGTGATTTGATCACTGTCTCTCTCTCTCTGTCTCTTTCGAGGAGATTAAAAAGGCAAGTGACTTGATATCTCTCTCTCTCTCTCGAGGAGATTTTGTTGTCTTATTAGCTCGTCAGTCAGAATCAGACACGCTAATCCAAATGCCAATGCCACCCACCACTCCATGACTCAAATTTCATTTAGAGGATTCATTATGCATGCTTGGGGATGGTCACTTAACATTTGAATTATTCTAAAAAAATGTTTAGAAACTAAATTAAGCATTTATTAAATTTACATATGTATTAGTTTACCTGCATTCATAATGATTAATCTAAGTTATAAAATTTATATATCCAAAAAAGAATGAAGAAGAAGAAAAAAACCACACGGGAAGAAAAACATCCTTTTAATATTCTTTTTCATATATAAAAGAGTCTCCCCTAAATTTGACTTAGCCTTCATCTAAAATGAAGTGACTCGGTTGAGTCATGAGCCAACTCAGTGAGTTGTACAACTCTGTTATTTAACAACTGTAACTATGCAGAGAGTAGGAAATATTCATAGTAGGATCCAGCCCATAAGCCTCAAGTGAGGGCCAGGCCTAACCCATTTGAAACGTTTCGCCTTACATTAAATTGTAAGACTTAACTCGTCAGTTTAAAACTCAGGAACTTTTTTTACCAAAACCAAAAACAAAAAACCTCAGGAACTTAGACCCAAAACCAAGCAAATTAATTGAGGCAAGTTAGCCGAGTCTCAGGGGTCCACCGAGCTGAGTCAACTCAGCCAAGTCAGGGCAATTCAGAATGAGTTTTACACTATAGTCGGACCTATAGTCATTTTTTTTTTTAGGATATGTAGGCCAATTACAGCCTGTTAAGACATCAGGTCACACAATAGGCCCAAACCAAATATACAGCCCAATTAGGGCTTATAAGCCCGAACAACTTATCTGACCCGAATCTACATGGATAGACAGTGTCTTGGAGTAATAATCCCCTTAGATTTATCAGGTGGGGGCAAAAAAATTTTTTCCCTCCATGTGATAAATCCAATGGTGACTACTACCTGAATTTGAATGAATTTTTTGTAACATGCCATACCATGAAAATGGAGCTTCATTTAGGGCCTTTTTATTTCATGTAATTGAATACCTAGGATTTTATTTCTATAATAATTAAAATGAACCAGAGGTACATGGAAAATGAATAGCCAGCCATCGTCTAGTAAATTACTATACTTTTTTTATAGATTCAATCCAATTGTGAATAAATGTTAGATGAGGATCAAATTTGCTTGGTGCACGAAGTGGCAGGGGTAGTATTAGTAAGTGTTAATAGGAGGGATGAACTCATCAAAGGTGGGCCCCAAGTGGAACCCCAGAAATGGACCACATGAACAATTGAACACAATGTTGTCTGCTGTTAGCTGAGAATCTTTTTTTCCTAAACTACCCCTCCCCCTTCCCTCCTCCTCCCTCCCTCCCTCTCCCACCCTCCACCCTCATCCCCACCCCCCGTCTCCGACGGGGAGGGAGCCCCGACCATCAGCCCGCAGTGGAAGCCCCGGCCGATTGGCCGGTCTCCCTCTTTCTTCCTCCCTCCCCTTCTATTTTTTTTCCTTCTTCTCCCTCCCCTTCTCTTCTTCTCTCTCCCCCTCCCCCTCCCCCTCCCAGTCGCCGGCGGGGAGGGAGATCGGGCTGCAGCAGAACGTTTCCGCCTTCCAGGCTGCAGCAGAACGTTTCCGCCTTCTGCAGCCCGATCTCCCTCCCCGCCGGCGACTGGGAGGGGGAGGGGGAGGGGGAGGGGGAAGAAGAGTAGGGGAGGGAAAGAGAGGGAAGAAGAGGGAAGAAGAGGAAGGGAGAAGAGGGAAAGAAAATAGAAGGGGAGGGAGGAAGAAAGAGGGTGGCTAGGCTCCCTCCCCGCCGGAGACCAGGGGGGCCGAGACGAGGGTGGAGGGTGGGAGAGGGAGGAAGGGAAGAGGAGGGAGGGAGGGGGGAGGGGAGGAGGAGGAGGAGGGGGGAGGGGTAGATTAGGAAAACTCTTTTTTTTTTTTTTTTTGCGGTGGGAAGAGAGAATATTGCGGTGCCAATAGAACTCCCCTAGAGTTTTTAGCTCATTGCAAACCTATAATAGAAAATACAAATTACATAAGTTAAAAAACTTAACCCCTACTTACCGAAAATGATTAGTGCCTAAGAACTTGACAAGGGCTCCAAGAACTCAATCCATTACCCTGAAACAAGGAAAATCATTTTTACCATATTGCAATATAATGGTCACTGAGTCTCAGTAACTGTATCAGACCCTTGCCACATCCAAGTTTTCAAAACTTGATAAATGCAAAACCCATCTTCAACAGTAGAATTAGTATTTTCGTTACTTCACATATGGAAGTAAATACAATTCATTCAAAACATTGAGATTGGTAGTAAATTCCATTCATTCAAAACACTGAGATTAACTGTACTGACTTGCTTTTATAGCAACAAGCAAAATTTGAAAGATACAGCATAAACAGAAGGATCATGACTCTGTACTACAGGAAATGTACAATGCTTCTACTTGAGCAGCTTTTCAGCAGAGATGATTCTCCCCCTTGCATGGATTAAAAAAAGCACACTTCTACCTCATGACGACATGCGGTTACTAACAAAACATCATGGATCTGCTAATAAGGAACCATCAAAGGGATTGTAAATCAATGGAGGTGCAAATGGATATAAATTGAAGACGAGGAGCCAAAAAAATGTTGAAGGGAGTTTGCAGGGATTAGTCTTTTGCATCAGTAACGCCTTCTGGGGAAATCTGAAACCGTGCTTCTGCTTCTGGTAAACAAGGAGAACTTATCACTTTACAGATGCGCTCTTCCCCCCTACCCTTGCGGACAGCGAGCCTGATACAGAAAGAGGATATCAACTGAGATGGAAGAAAAGAAAGAGAACAGCAAAAGGAGAAAATTTAGGATTTGATAGAAACAGACCTTGTAGTAGTAGCATGAGCCATGATGTTTCCACCAATAGGCTTGATTTGGGGACCGGCAAACATTGCAGACCCATCCACTTGTGCAACAACTTGATTGGTAATCACTACTGCTACGCCAAACTACACACCAACCATATTATAAATTCTTTAAAGGACATTAAAACATCATGTTCAGCTCTCAAACAAGTCAATCATACGTTAGTTATATTTATCCATTTCAAGAAGTGAATCTCACAGGTAAATGAAGCTGGACTAGGTTTGGGGGTGGAGATAGAAATGAGTGCTCACCCTGCTTCAGGTTTGTGGTGAAGTTTAAAGTGTGATGGTCTATCACAGCCTTACAAATTCAGATCAGCACTTTGATTTAGGGTAAGACACGCTTGCCTAAACCTCCTCTGATTGCCAAACCAAATCAAACCAAGCATTTTCCCACTAGGTGGGGTCAGCTATATGGATTTGACGACGCCAATCAAATCTGTTTAGGGTCATGTCCTCCGTTAGATCCATGTAGGCAAGGTCATGTTTAATAGTTTCTTTCCAACTTCTCTTGGGTCTCCCTCTCCTACTCCTGGCAATCTCCATGCTTTCACACCTTTTAACAGGTGCCTCCGTTGGACACTTTCTAACATAGCCGAACCATCTCAGTCGATTTTCTCTCATTTTATCTCCAATCGGTGCTATTCCTACTTTGCCCCAAATCTCCTCATTCCTAATCCTATCTCTCCTTGTGATCCCGCACATCCATCTTAGCATTCTCATCTCCGCAACTTCCATCTTCTTGACATGAGTATGCTTTACTGCCCAACACTCTGATCCATATAACAACGCTGGTCGTACCGCCACCTTATAATACTTTCCTTTAACCTTAAGGGGGACTTTCCGATCACACAAGGCCCCCGAAGCACTCCTCCATTTGGTCCACCCGGCCTAAATCCTGTGACTTACATCAATATCAATCCCTCCATCCTGTTGCACCATAGATCCAAGGTACCTAAAGTTTTCTTTCTCTACAATCTTGTGTGCTCAAACTTACTTCTCTGTTACCAGGTGTCCTACTTTGACTAAACTTGCATTCCATATATTCCGTTTTGCATCGACTCAGCCTAAACCCTTTTGTCTCTAATGTTTTCCGCTACAATTCTAGTTTAGCATTCACTCCTCTCGTCTCATCCACTAAAACAATGTCATCTGCAAATAGCATACACCACGGCACCTCATCCTGGATATGTCTTGTAATCTCATCCATAACTAGGGCAAACAAGTACAGGCTTAACGCTGAGCCTTGGTGTAGACCAATCGTGATAGGAAACTCCTTAGTTTCGCCGCCAAGATCTCTGGTTTTAGCAAGCTTGAATATCTCTCTTTCACCTTCCTTAGTGTCAAGTCGCATATATAGCTCCTTAAATGCCTTTGCCTTGGCCTCACTAACTGCCTTTTTGGTTTCTCTTTTTGCTTCTTTATACCTCTCCAAGTTCGCTTCATTTCGATCCTTTTGCCAAGTTTTAAAGCATTCTCTTTTAACTCTTATCTTGTCTTGGACGGCTTTGCTCCACCACCATGCCTCTTTCTGTAACGGAGCACCCCCTTTGGATTCTCCTAAGACTTCTTTCCTACCCTCCTAATACACTCTGCTACCTTATCCCACATATTATTTGCACTCTCATCTATTACCCAAACGTCTTCCTCTAGTACTCTTTCCCTTAAAGCTAGTTGCTTATCACCTTTCAGGTTCCACCATTTAGTCCTTCAGTATCAATACAACTTTTTTCTAGTCCACCTTTGTAGCTGCACATCTATGATCAACAACCTATGTTGGGAAGTCAAGCTCTCCCCCGGTATAACCTTGCAATCTTTACAAGCTAAGCGGTCTCTTTTCCTAGTTAAGAAGAAGTCAATTTGTGTCCTCGATGAGTCACTCTTATAAGTCACCAAATGCTCCTCTCTCTTCCTAAAAAAGGTGTTAGTTACCATGAGATTATAAGCCACTGAAAACTCCAAGATATCCTTCCCTTCTTCATTTCTATTACCGTACCCATGTCCCCTGTGTACTCCTATGTATCCATCTACGTCGCGTCCTACATGACCGTTCAAATCTCCTCCTATGAAGACCATCTCTCCTTGGGGTATCTCTAGTAGCATTCCTTCCAAGTCTTCCCAAAACTTCTCCTTATGTCCATCTCCTAAGCCCACCTGGGGGGCATAAGCACTAATTACGTTCACTATCTCTTCTCCTAACACTAACTTAATTGCAATAATCCTATCTCCATAGCGCTTTACATTAACTACATCTTCCTTTAAGTCCTTGTTTACCACTATGCCGACCCCATTCCTCGATCTATTAAGTCCCGTATACCATAACTTATACCCAGTCTTCTCAATCTCTTTAGCTTTGTGTCCCACCCATCTTGTCTCTTGCAAGCTTTCATTAGGTCTCAAATCCATAAAAAAATCCGATTGAGTATTGTGCTAGCTGTCGGCTACCTAACGCACAACCCTCCTCCTTTGTTCGGGCTTGGGACCAGCTATGTCAAGGATACCCCAACATAGGCGGAGTTCTAAACCTCCTCTGATTACCATTTCACAAAAAAAAAAAAAAAGGGAATACTAGATGGATAACCATTCCTTCTGTCTAGGGAAATTAAAAGTGTCCTTATTCAGGAAAGTGCACTTAATTACATTTTAAAAAAGAATTTTTAAAATAAATTTACTAATATACAAAAGCAGCTTGTCACATAATATATTCCATAAGCAATTAGCTAAAGATCATTCTGGAAAGAAACTATGTCTATGAAATGCTTCAGATAGAAGTCGCATTGACAGTATCATCACATCATCTTCATAGACGCAAAAAAAGCATGAACAAAGAAGGGGAATATGGAAAATATGAGTTACCTCATCTGCCAACTTCTGAAGACTCCTCAGGAACTTTGCCAGATGCATTTGCCTTGCTGACAGCTCTCCCCTCCCCGAGAAATCTGTTCTGTATAATGCCGTAGCACTGTCCACTATCATAAGGGCAAACCTATTCGAGATAATACCAATCAGACGTCTAAAATTCATTCACCATGCAATTGGGATGAAGTTTGGAAATCAAACTCAACCGCAGGAAATTTGAGAATATCACAAAGTTGAAAGAAACAGAACAGAACAAGAAATGTCGTAGTAATGCAATATTAAAGACAGTAATGTGTTCCGTTTAAATAGTTTACACAATGCGATTTCACAAGCACATTGTCCAAACCATATGTTGAGTTGGAAATAAACGGATACAACTGATAATCTGTGCTCACATCAGACACAATTAATGGAGACTAACAAAAATATTAACTAGAAAAGTATATCAATATGATCAATCTAAGATCTCCTGAATGGAGAAAGAGCCATTGATGATCAAATATGCAAGAGCAAAAAATAGCGTTCTATTTTTTTCTATCTTTGAAATGGAGAGCAAAAAACTCATTCATAATTTACACAAATCCTTAAAATTACATAAACCTATCAGTCTATCACCCTTTACTTTCAGCCCCAAGTGAACTATAATCTCAGGATGTGTGTGGAATGGCCACCATCATCATTGCCAAAGAGGAGTCTCATCAATACAGGCCAGGGTTCATATTTTGAGTTATTTTTTCCATGCCTATACAATTAGTGCCATTGGGATTTAGATATCTAAAACTAGGTATCCTTGTTAGATTAGGAATTTAGTTTTAGATAATGATGCATTATTCAATGCCACTTAACTGGTTTAATTGTTCAGGATCTTAATCTTTCCTGAGGTTGAATATGGCAGCGAGTTGTATCTGATATTCTGATGTCATACATGTCAGCAAAACACTTTTCCTGCTGTTGAATATGACAGGACACAGTTGTATATGATATCACACATGCCAGTAAGTAATTTCAATAATAATTCTAATCAGCTTGAGTATTAGTTTCCAAGTGGACTTGAGACTACTGAGAATTTGCACTAAAGGAAACAGAGTTTTCTCTGCCCTGCACCAACAAGGCCCATTATCATTTGTGGGTATCTCCCAACAAATATAAAAATTCAAATCAGACAATATCCACTACAAAAAAGCTATATCTCCCTGAGACAACTGGAGCACGAAAAATGGAGTTAGATGCTTCTTCGATTCTTTACCATGGCGCAGCTGGACCATCCTGGACTTAAACCAAAGACCTCACCCTTCAAGTAAATCATCGCACCTATGTTCCAATCAATAGGGAGAGAATCAATAGATTCTGTTTTGGAAATGGTTCACCTTTCCCAAACACAGCATAGAACTCTCAATTGTATTGAGCTCTCCAATTGTATGCGTTCCCCTCCTCTACCTTACTCTGGCAACTGTAGGGGAAATTGGCAAATGACTAAGGGCCCTACTGAAATATGGCCCTTTATACTAATTTCATCTTCTAATTTATTTTGTACCCAAGTCCATGTGTCTTATAACAATTAAACAAGAAAAACCTAAGAATGTAATTAAAAAATCAACTCTTATATTTCTCATAAAATATATTGAATCTTTGACAGTTTACTATTCAGAAAAGGAATAACTAAAACTGAAAATAGATTTTTTTTTTCCTTTTCTTTTGGCCTGCCAACAATCTATGGGAATAGGTACACAGTTAGGGAGATACATTGAATGAGTTCAAGTATGAATATAAAAATCTCTTTGGATTCAGGAAATCCTAAAACTAAGATTTGCAGAATCAGCAAGATGTTTAAATTAATACAAATATATGTTTCTTTCTAAAGAAACAACAACATGATAAATAAAATTAGGCTTAAAATAAAGTGCACTTAACTATTGGTGTATAATGTGCAAATCTTATGCCAGGCAATCAAGAAATAAAAATTCCAATAGTTTAAAATTCAAAAGACAAGAAACAGAATCATATTTTGCCTATTACAAAAAATAATGTTTAAATTAGTTCAAGAACTCAATGCCTTGTGAAGAAGCCAATACAAAAATCCATGTTAATACAAGTTGAGAAGTAATAAGTTGTTCATTTCAAAAAAGAAAATCATGTCCACCACTAGCCAGGCCACAAATACAAAATAGGCCACTTAAAACTGAAGATACCTGGCTTCCACCATCATAGAAGCTGCTTCTAGCAAAAGCCGTGATTGATGATCGGTGTTGTATGCTCTGGCATAAGCTACATTCTCTAAAACATCAGCACCATTCAATCCAAACCTGCAAGGTTCACATGTTCCTAATGTTAGAATTAAGGTTAAAACCATAATCTACAGCATATAATGGGGGAAAGAGATGACAACCCCATTGCACCTAAATCAAAGATACTGATAGAGAAAGGATTGTATTGGCATCCCATGCAAAAGTCAACAAACTCTTCAAGTTTAGTTCTATAATATTTATTTGTGACACTCACCATCAAGTGATTTTTATTGATTTAGAAGGCCTGCTATAAGATGACAAGGCCTACTATAAGATGACAAGGTAGTTAATGTGGTAGCTATTGAAGGGGAAAAATGCATCCTTGACAGTTATATCAAAATTGTCCAAGTCGTCCCTGGCTGTGCGTTAGCTGGTTAGGAACATGTGAAGCATCTGTGGGTTCAAATCCTTGTGTGAAAAATTGAAAAAAAAAAAAAAAGGGTTATGGATGGACTAATAACAAGTGTTGGAATTGTATGTGGGGAGATATCACTGTTGGAGTATGACAGCATCGAGGGTCCGCTGTTTATTTGCCTTGGTCATAGATAACTTCCTAGTAAATATCCAAAAAAAAGTTCCTTAGAAAATGTTGTTAGCAGATAATATGGTACTCATTACTTAGACAAAAAAGCAACTAAAGGATAAGCTAAAACTTAGGAGAAAGGCTTTTGAGTCAAATGGATTGAGGATTACTTGGTCATAGTCAAAGACAGATTTATGAAGTCAAGTTCGATGGATATGAGAGAAAGGAAGGTGAGTTTTATGTTTCTTATGAGAATATAAAAAGGACACAAACAAGTTTGAATATAACAAGTGCAGTGGAGCATGGATCAACTAAAATATATTCAACATGCATCTATGAGTATCAATTGGGTATTATTGTTTGGCACTGATCAGGGGGAAAAACAATTATATTGACAGAAAACATTGAGCACATTCAAGTATTGGTTTATACTGGGCTAAAACATTATAACAGCCTTGATTCCTGGATGTGTGTAAAAATTTGAGCACAAATACAGGAAGTGTGACAGCTGATAAGTAACATAACACACACAAATCAGCCCAACTAGGTAATGAATTTACACCACAGGGAACACAATGTGCAAAACACAGTTTCCTCAACTTTTAAGATTTTCTTGACAAAAACAATTACAAGTTTAGTCACCCCACCCCATCTTTTTCTTTTTTTGGTAGAACAACCCGCCCCATCTTGATGTTCATGTGAGAAACTCCGATAACATGTTAAAATTCTAACGTAGACCATTAAATTGACACTAACATGTTAAAATTCTGACCTTAGAGTGTGATTCCAGTGAGTGGGGATTCCCAACTATGTGGGGACCGTAAAAGGCACAAAGGTGAAAAATGCTCTACTCGAAATTCCACCCTTTTTTTCTCCCATTTTGCAGTTACCAGAGAACCTTTTTAGGAGAAAACAAAATTTAGGACAGAGATCAATTTCACATGAAAAAAAAAAAAAAAAAGGTCATGGACCACACAGTCAGGCATTTAAGAATAGGGGGCTTGGCTCCTAGATTGCAGCTTGCACTTGTGGGGCTGGCTCCATTTTTCTTTTATTCGTTTGCTTCAATAATTCAGTTCAACTTCTATAAATGTGCCTTGACATCAAATGCATTAGATGATGTATGTTGCACTATCTGTCCAACACTTGAGACCACAAAACACTACCAGTAGTTCGGAATCTCATATACCTAATATATTACAGGATACATGTAAATTGGATTTAGAAGTATTCATGCATGTACTGAAATTGGTAACAACATGATACAACACTAGTGCTCCAAGCATAGAAATTGATGTATTAGCATATCACCTGTCTGCTATCTGTAAGAGTCTTTGTGGCCTGAAAGTACCCTCAGCATCAATGTACAAAGCTTTCCCCTCGCCACCTCCTTGATCCAATGGAAGCTGAAATATCAACATTCACCATACATGTCACTCAAAGGAAATCGCGAGAGAAGTTTTCCCCTCATCAAATGACAAAAAAAAAAAAAGAGGAAAGAACAAACACATCTCGAGAGAGAGAGATATTCACGTATTTCTTAGTGCAGATAAATGAAAGAAAAAAAAAAGTTAAGAGTTCAGCATCTTACTTGACAAGTAACACATAGAGTGTGACACAGCTGAGTCTTTCCAGATCGAAATTCACCATAAATTTCAGTAATCGAACCAGTTTCAATTCCTCCTGATCAAAGCTAACCATGTTTAGTTTTTAAAACAAATTATAACTTCATTTTCGGATCTCAAGTAATAGCAAGCAATTTGAAACTGTTCTAGGATGAATGGTTATCCTTCAACAGAGCATTTAAGCAGTGCCATTGAAGCAAAAACTGCAGTAAGTAGAAGTATTAAGCTCTCCCTGTTCCATATTATATATACATTAGCGATTACACCACCAATATTGCTTTGGCATGGATAGGGCAAAGAACTGGTGATCAATTTATGCAGCTTCCTAAATGAATGTTGCCTCGAATGAACAGTTGATCGAGTAATCATCATTATTGTTGCCAATCAAAAAGAAAATTGAAATTTGAATAATCATCATTCAACTAAGAAATTGAAGCAGCTAGCATTCAGGGCTACATTCAAGTGCACTGCAAGCCTGTAACATTGTTTACAAACAAACTACTATGATTTTATGCTGCTGCCAGCATTAGAATTTAGGACAAATTCCTAAAGAATATCTGCTCAAAGCTTACCTTCAAGGATCTTGTCAAGTTCCCTTGAACCTGAAGTTATCTGAATGATTTCAAGCCTCTGTGCATGGAGTTGGCTGGCACTAGTAAAGCCCAGTGGAACCAGCTTTGAAGCTGTCAATAGAGAGGCCACATCAATCCACATTTCTTTGGGCTAACTCTTTTATATGTAATAAATAAATTTATCAACTTTCCAAAAAATATGTAAATTTATCAACATAATGAAAAAATAAAGAAGAATAATATATGGTAGATAAACATCCCCATGACAAATAACATGCCTGCTTCAATGATCTTGTCAACTTTTGCTTCACTGATTCCTTTGATTTGCAAAAGATCTTTCCGAGGCGAATATGCAACAGCTTCCACCGTGCACAGACCAGCATCTTTAAGTTTTTTCACATCAATGGAAGCTATACCAGATGCCTTTAAGATAGAAAGAAACAAAAATCAACAATTCCAATGATATGAATAGTTAAAATAACAGCATTATACCCTAACACAATCTTTTTCAGTCAGTTGACAAGAAATAAAACCTTGTGAACATTCATGTCCACCCAAATTCAATAACCCAATAAAGACTTTGATGAAATATCAGATTCCCCTAAAAGAGACAACATGGTATCATGACAAAGAACTTTTCACTATGGAGTGCGAAACAAAAAAGAAAATATCAGAGAAACCCAATTTCGCTCATCGACAAACAGAGATTGGAGAAGGGAGAAAAAACCCAGAAGTTCTCAATAACCCTAAGAAATTGAGTCCGTCTATCTGCATAAAACGGTGAATTAGGAAGTAAATCCAAGAACCCAGATCCTACATGAGGAAAAGGGAGAAACCCAAGCCATTTTAAAGATACGAAGAAAAACCCAACTCGAGCAAACAAAATAAGATTGACCCATTTCAATATATGACTGAATGGATATGAAAATCGAAGAAAGATGAGAACTTGCAGCGACTATCGAAATCTAGGGTTTGGGTATTACCTGGAGCTGCTCGATCAGCAGAGGGCCGTGCTGAATTTCTTCCATTTCCTGTTCCGCGGCCATCTTCTGGTGCTTCTGCTGCTGCTGCTCCATTGCTGCTGGCACTGAGAGAGAGAGAGAGAGAGAGAGAGAGAGAGATTTTGAAGTGGGTTTGAAGGCGCTTTGAAGTGGGTTTGAAGGCGCCAAAAAAATCCTTTCTTTCTTGAAAATGATTCTTTGCCAGGGAAGTTTCAGTGGCACGTGCCAATGCACGAGATCACGTGCTGGGCACAGCTCGCTTTCACGCTTTGGCCTGGTTTGGGCCTTGAGTTTGAGTACTCGGGTCAAGCCTGGATCTAAATTCTATGGCCAATTAATATTTATGCTGGGCTTGGATTAAGTGAAAGAAGGCCCAGGCCCAGCTCTGCACAGCCCGAAGGGATGATGATGTATATAGTTTGACTGATTTGTTCAACTTCAGACAAGTCCAAGAAATGCAAACATAGCGGGAGAACGCTTGGCTCAGCCCGATGGCTCAGGCATGACATTTTTTAGGCGAGTCGGGCTCAGTCATGACACTTAAGGCCCATGTCAAGTTTCGGCTGAGAATGGAACTATGTTTCTAAAGCTACGTCAAGCTTGGATAAGCTTTTAGTCAAGCCCAGCCCATGAACACCCCTTTCCTTAGGGCATGTTTGGCAACAGTGATCGACGCGGAATGCTGGCCGGTTTTCATCGCTTGCGTGGAAAGCCCACTTTTGGCGGACTGCAGAAAATGGACAGGGAGGCTTCCGTGTTTCCATCCATTCAATTATTTCATTCGTCGATCCTCCCCCTTCGAATTGTTGAAATGGAAGGATTGACAAAAAGGCGCTGCTACAGTAGGGCGGGCCGCGGGCGGGTGCACTTGGGTCATCGGTTTTTTTTATTTTTTTACTTTTATGGTTTCCACAATGCAAATCCAAACTGTTCATCAGCTTTAAAATCCCCAAAACGGCTGACAGTCCAAGTATCAGCCATTGATTCCTCTTAGACTTTAAGATGTTTACAAAAATGTTCAAACCGTTGGATCACAAAATCTGAAACTTCATGGGCCCCTTTTGCTAAATCTGGTAGGAATCCTTTGTGATTACCAAACCTGGATCTTTGCCCAGAAATCCTCTTTGAGCATATCTTGATTCCAGGAGATGGAGGGAATCCTCTAAGTAGAGGACACTTCTCTGATAGCCAAACGTGCATGTCTAAAGTCGTTGAATAAAATCTTACAAACTTTGGAGTCGTGAGAGTTTTGAGAATAATTTGACTATTTTGATCAATTTCTCACTGCAGAGTTGGATTTGCATTCATCAGCCACTTAAATTGTTGGTGTAATTCTTGAGCTCGGCATAGATTAGAGATGTCAAATGGGCCGTGCCAGCACGGCAATCGACAGCCTGTGGCCCAGCCCAGTGCACGGGCCGCTTTGCTAGGCACGGTTGGCATGACACGGCACGGCACAACATGGCATGGGATATTTGATATTTTTAGTGTAAATAAAAAAACTATAGTCTTTTATTTTTTTATTATCTAAAAAGGTTTTAAAGGAAATCCTATTAACAAATCTTCAAATAAAAAAGAACAAAATGATTTTCTTCTCAATGGAGTTTGTCGAATTTGACAGAACCACTTAAATTTATGTGTCATGCTCTTTTTTGTGTGTATCTTTTAGTTTTTTAAACGTAAGGCTTTTTTTTTTCAGCCCAAAAGGGTGTAAGACCTTTGTTTTTTCGCTCTAAAGGGAAGAATCACACGAAGCCCATGGCACAATAGGCACGAAGGCACGAAACGACCCAGCAAGACTCGGGCCGTGCCGGCAGGCCGTGCTGGACCTACCCTCCGGACAAACAAGCCGGCACGGCACGATTGAGCTGGCACGGCCAGACCTGATTGACATCCCTAGCAAGTGCCAAGGTATCTTTCCTTTTCTCAAAAACATGCCTCTGGCCCAAATGAAGAGAAGTCTAGTTAGACGGATTCTAAATTCTCTAAACTTTGTCCATCGGCATGTGTCCCAAACCCTATCTTACATGTTGATTTGACTTCTTCGGGCATTTCCAATGTTAGATTGATGATCCGCCTCAGGTATGTCATTGGATCACGATCCACATCTGTTTGATTGATAACTGTGTCGTTCCACTATTGGTTTGATGATTTGTATCTAATGTATTGTTTAGATTGGTCATCTGAGACTCTTATACCATATAATGATGATCTACCTCTCATCTATTGTTGTTTTTAATTTTCTTTTCTTTGGGCTGGATTGGCCTATTAGTTAAAAGTGATACTTTCAACTTAAAGACTCAAGAATCAGTACTTCGTGAGATGTGTGTGATGAATAAGGTACCAATAGTACCACTCAACCATGAGTGTGTTGGATATTCGACCAATCATGTAAAGCTTATCTACTATTTGATTGGTCACTGTTATATCTTCTACCATTAGATCAATAATATGAGGCTTTCCACCACTATTAGATTGATGATTCATATATAATGTATTGTTAGATTGGTCATATGAGACTCTTGTATCATTAAATTGATGATCTACATCTTATCTATTGTTCGGCCTTTTTTCTTTCTTGCTGGATTGGTCTATCACCCAAGAGTGATACTTCAACTTAAAGATTTAGAAGTCGATTCATGGATATGTATGTAATATCAAGGCGCCAACACCACTCACCCATGAATGTGTTGCTATTATTCAACCAATTATGTAATGCTTATATACCATTTGATTGGTCATAGACTCACCAGTATATCTTCTACCATTGGATCAATAATTTGAGGCTTTTCCACCACTAGATGGTGATCTACATCCTTTTTTGTTGTTGATTTGATGATCTAAGTTATATTCATCATAAGACCAATGCTCTATATTATTTCTAACATTAGATGGATATATGGTGTTTTCCTACAATTTTATTATAGATCTGCTTCTACTTCTTTTTTGTGGTTGGACAAATGGTCAGCAGATATCCAACATATTTTATGATATACAAATTTTAACTATTATATGAATGGAGAACCTATCCAGGGTTCAAACCCCGAGTACGCGCATTTTCATCATTAAGTTGATGATATCCATCATTTTAGATGTTGGATTAATGATCTAAGCCTTTTCATCGTCAGATTGATTATCTATATCTTTATTTTCATTGGATTGATAAACTAAAGTTTTTTTACCATTACGTAAGTGAAGATAAAACCTTTCTCATTTGTGATGGTTCTCCCAGAGATCGCGGGTATTTAAGTCAAATCACGTTTACGATCAACCTTGTCTCAAAAGACGTCTGAATAAGTTATTATCATGAATTGATAGAATAATCTTACTAGGAAAGAAAGGGAGGAAAAGGACTTGAAAGCGATATAAAAAAATCAAATAATTTCTTTTTAATATATACTGATTTATTGACTAGTTATATATATATAGAGAGAGAGAGAATTACCAAAAAAGCCACGCACCTTACATGTTCGGTGCACAAAAAAGGCCATCATAGTTCATCTGTAAGAATAAAGGCCCTCCCGCCAATTTTTAGTTCTTCTGTTGAGCGACGATATCGTTGCTCTTTAGTTGAGTGGCGATATCTTCGTTTGTGTTTCTTCTTCCTCGTCTTTTTTCATCTTCTCCCTCCTCTTTCTCCATCTCCCTAATTTCATTTACAGCCCAACCTATTGAAAAGCTTTACTATTTAATGTTGTGAATTTCTGGGCTTCCTTAGATTGATCCAGAAAATTCCACAAACATGAATTCCTCAACAAAGGTGGTGGAATCTGAAAAACCCCAAATGGAAGAAGATGAAGAAGAATGAGACGAATCCGCTTGAGAAATTCAGCATTGTCATTTTTAAGAGAAACCATTTCATGAAATTGATTTCTTGCAATGAGTTCCTTGAGATTTTTCAAATGGAGCACTTTTTTATGGGGATGAAGAACTAATGTGTTTTTTAGTTGAAAAGAAAAAGAGTTTTAGAGAGTGAATGAGAAGTGATATTTTATGGAATGGTAGCCTGTGATGTGAGTTTTTATATATATATATATAATGGAAGAAATTAAAGATGATGCCTTTAATTACGATAAAAGGAGAGCTGATTTTGATGGAAGTGAAGGCCTAGTGTGGGATTTTAAGAATGGAAGGAAGATATAAGATCATTGGAGAGAGACAGAGCGAGCGGAGGCGGCAAGTTAGGCGAGAAATGGAGTGGGTGGATGAAGAAATAGGAAGGAGAAAAAGAAAAAAGACGAGAAAGAAGAAATACGAACGACGATATCATCACTAAAGTGATGAGCAACGTTACTAAAAATTGGTGGGAGGACCTTTTTGGTACTCGTGACATTTAAGACAGTTTTTTGGATAATTTTCTCTTATATATATAGTCAAAAGAAGTGGATTTTCATCCTTCGATTGTTGGTTAGGTTGTTTATATAACAAGAGGATTAAAAGCTTCACTGAACCTTATTTTTTGTGGATGGGATAAATCTCTCATTTCTATCCTACTGATGGGAAATTGAAATCCTCTTTCTTCATAAAAATCAATTTGCATTTTTTCCTTCTGCATAAAAGTTCTACACCAAAAGATGAAAGAATGGACTATACGAAAACTTATAAAGATTTTGCCTCAATATTGTGGAATCCTCATGCATACCTTTCATACATTTGACCCATATTGCCTGAGAGTACATCTGCTTGCATGTTCAAAAATAAAAACTTATATAGTGGTGGTTGTTTGTCTATGTCTGAAAGGGCAGCTGGCGAGACGGATGGATGTAAATTGTCCAAAGCATGTGTTTCTTGGGTGAGAAAATTTGTTATATGACTGCTGACTGGTGGTAGCATGTCAATATCCATTTGTAAAACATTAATGCTGTTTTGATTGAGACTCCATCGATTGAAACCCATGCATGTATTCTGGATCACATAGCGTACATGATAAGGTACAGACGCAGACATTCATGTTGGCACATCAACTCATTGTCATGAAACATGAAAACAAGAATAAACATTGTCTGGACTCGGGGTTTCGGTCTCATGAGGCCACCCATTGAAGTTTTCCATATTCTCTGGTCACAGTTCACACAAAGCTACCTATTCAATACGGGATTAAAAAATCCCCCACCACCCATGTGTGGAAGTGGAACTCATGCAAGGGAAAATTCCACATCAAAACAATACTGTTGGATGAAAAAGACCAGAATTGTCAAAAGCATAAACCCTCCTCACCAAGTCATAGTTGGTTAGTTTCAAATCACAGGAAACCAAGTGTTGTATCTGGATAATCTGACATCAACTTTAAAAAAAAAAAAAAAAAAGGTCCTGCCAGGTAAAAATACATGGGGATAGGATCATACCACATCATACAAAAAAAAAAAAACCTTAAAAAATGAATTCAGTTCCTATCCCCACTATATATGGATGAAAGAGCTTCAATTATTTTTTTTTATAAAAATATACAAGTGGGACAATTAAATTGCATATATTTAAGTCAAAGTAGACTATCAAATATTAAGATAATTCAAGTTATTTAGACCTTTGAAATCTATATTTATTTTTAATATATGTGTTATCGTAATGCATCTGAATATTTGGGTCAAGAGATACAAGGATCATGTTCCTAATCCAAATGCTCTGGATCCATTATGTATGGATTCTGATCTAAACTGCTTTATTCCAGATTGTTGGGGGGTTTAAGAGTCACTTTATTTGAAATTGGATACTTTGGATCCGGATTTATCTCGGATCCAAAAATAAGTTCAATGAATGACTTTAGTTAAAACCAAAGACTTCATATACTCGAATAATTAGATGTCCATTTGCAATCATACAGTATTTTGAGAATAAAATTTCATATATAGAATCCTTTTTTCCTCCAAATCTCACAACTCCATAAATATATATATATATATATACATATATATATATATATTGAATAATGGCCATTTTTCTTAGTCTACAGACTACAATACTGCGTGTATGTACAGTTGGTCACACGCATGCCACTGGCCACACATATAAAATCCACTAAAAATACAACTGAAGCTGCATATAACTTTAATCCCCCCACACACTAGTTAATATCACATTCACAGAGTTATGCATCTCCCTGTCTCTGCATGAGAGGGCTAGAGTCCAGCGTCAAACGGGACACCAGTGGAAGGCAGCCATTGATTGCCTGATATGAAATTTGCCACTGTGAATTTAGACGCCTCTTCAGCACTCAATGATGAGTGATAACCCGCCCACCCAACCCTTCCAGATGTGGACGCACCAGGGCCTGTGTTCATGTACTCACCATAATACAATGTCTTGAGGGCAGAGCTCCCACTCCATTGGGACCATCCTGCCCGATTGATCGAACCATCCAAATTCGATTGCATCACAACGGTCCTCGAATACTTCTTCCATGGCCTTCCAAGGTACGTATTCGACCCGCCCGATATCTTACAATTTTGAATGGAGATGCCTGTGTTCTGGTTCGGGTCAGATCGACCTTGTGCAGTGACATAGTTAGCTTCACCGCGCTTTTTAGCAATTAGGTTGCAATTTTGGAAAACAGCAGCAGAATTTCCAAAGATGAAATCAACGGTGCCATAGATGTCGGTCTCTCTGTAGAATTGACGGTTGGATAGAGTGTAGAGAGTGTCTTGGTAGCCATCAAGCGCACATCGGTAAATAACAGACTTGTCTGAATTCACTCTTAGAGCGACTGCTTGTTCTCCAGAGGGACCCGCGCTGTTTACAATGGATATGTCGCGGGCTATGAAGCCTTCTCCACCGACCCCTGAAATTGAAATGTTTTCTTTCATCAGATACTTATAAAGATGCCTTAAATGGAAGTCTACAGAAATTTGTGACCGTTGGTCACTGTGATTGGATGATCTTAACCCTTCTATCCTTTTTTTTTTTTTTTTTTAATTTATACTGTACGTATGCAAGGCCATGGGGCTCTAACCAATTGCAAAGTAAAAAACTTTCTGCATGTGTTTTCTGTCTTTAACTTTTAAGCTAAAGTAGTAAAGTGGCCCTAATTTGGTTGAAGTGGACTTTGGCTAAGCACCCATATGCACAAAGCGAATTAGTGGAGTTTTGCTGATAAGGCCAAATAAATATATGGGGTCATCCATAATTATAAGGATGGTTATAGACAACCATTTACATGGATGGACCTGACTGTGACATACACGTGAAGACACTGATTTGGGTATCTATTTTGGACCATTGATTCTTTGGGTCAAAGTTTGGGCGATTGAATTATATCAGATGATATATGGGTTAGTTCCAACGTCCCACACCTTGATTAGAAATGAATTTCTAAATATGCATACATACACTGCACCTATTATAATATATAATGGTAGAAGGTTTTGACTTCAATTTTGATCGTCCGGTTATAATTTTGACCGATGGTTATGTAACTGGTCATGCAACTACCCACTCATGTTTAGTTGTTTCTATGTAACTATACCCTTGTCGCTCCAATTTCTCTATTTTTATTTTATCCAACTTATACTATGGAAAGAGGTAAATTTTTTTAATATATGATTATTTATTTTTTAGTGCAGGGAGATACCGTGCTGAGCACGAATTATTGGGCTAGTAGATATTAACTTACGCATACTAGTGTATTCAGTCTATGTCTTCATCCAAGTTGGGTCTCAATCGTGGGGACCATACATACCCAACAAAGTCATTAGGTGGTCCACGCCCATTCAAATTCCAATTGAATGGCATGAGAGAGAGGGAGAGTCTCCACGATCGAGACCCTGCTTGGATAAAGACTTGGACCGAATATACATATATCAATGACTTTTTATGTTAAAGACTTGGACCGAATATATATATATATATATCAATGACTTTTTATGTTATTTAGGGTGCGTTTGTGAGATCGCTTTTTAGTGGAAAGTACATGAATACTATAGTAAACCCACCTCTGGTTCAATCACTTTTTCGTAAAAGAAAAAATGAAAAAATAAACCAACTTTTTTGCGATTTCATAGGAAAACACTTTTCAATAGGGTCTACACAGATTCAATTTTCCGCAGCACCAACCAAGCATGCCCCATGTCTAAGTATGTCTAGTTCCACTTAGACGTGCTATAGAGTTTAGATTCCTAAGAACTTGTTTGTGCAACAAAAAGATTCCATGCTCCTCAAATTATTTGGTTATGAGAAAGAGAGCAATCCACATTCCTCTCCCTCTCAAAAGAATGTGAAATCCTCTCAATAAAAAAAATCAATCCCTCCTCTTCTCTTTTCGGGAGGTAAATATGTTGCACCAAACAATAAAGTGGAATCGGGATCCTTTGAGGCTTTTGACCCATGGTGATTCGTGAGTGTGGATGCTTGCCATGGATGGGCATGCACTACCCATGTGAATAACAAGCATCTAACAGTGACGTGGCAGACCATGATTAGTCATTGTGTGGATGCTTGCCATGGATCCTATTTGGCAACTCTACATATAGAGTCAAGTGAAGTAAAGTTGATTTTGAAGAAAGAACAAAATATAAGTGGGTTATAATGATATTTTATTTTTAGTTGTTTGTTATGAAATCTTTTTTACTTTTTGTAAGGGAAAGTGAAGTTTTTTTTGTATTTAGTGGATAATGTGGTTGCTTTTTTACTTTTTTTTTTTAAAGATTGAGAGAGTTTTGAATTAAAGTGCTTTTGATGTGACATCTTGTCTGAAAAATGGAGGCTTTACTTGACTTTTATTATGCTAGTAAAGTGCCAAAACTAGACACGATTCGGACCCAATAGTGTAGAGTGTGATATATTGAAAACCAAAATAATTTTATAATTTATGACGGAATCCTCTCAACAAACAATATAGCCTAATCGTTTGGTAATTTACTATTAAAGTAAAGTGAAGTAAAGCCTCCATTTAAAAGATATAAAAAAGACTAATGGTTCATATCAAAAATACACAAATTTAAAATCTCTTTCACCTATAAAAAAGATAAAAAAATAACATATTCAATCCAGTGAATAACAAAACACTATCCACTTTTTACACAAAAAGTAAAAATATATATATATCATTATCAACCCACTAAATACAAAAGACTATCATATTATGGTTAGACGTACTCCCTTATATTTTATTATCTCTTTTGTTCAATGCTTCATCGCACTCCACTTGCAGCCTGTTTGGATGTATGGTGAATTGAAATAAAGTGAGGTAAAACATCAAATCAAAAGAGAATAAAATATAAGGGGTTATGATGGTATTTTATTTTTTGATATTTGGTATTAAATCTTTTTTATTTTTTTTATAATAAAAAAGTAAAAAAAAAATTATCTTTTAGTGAAAAAATGATTGCTTTTTTTTACATTTGAAAAAAAGATGAAAGAAAATTTTAAAATCACGTACTTTAATAATGACCCATTATCTTTTCTCATCTATGCAATAAATACTTTTCCTCAACTCACTTCCATTCACCACGTAGCCAAACACGCCCGTCGAGTGTACACCACGCCAACCGGATTATCATTTAGTCCGGAAGGGGCCATGCACAAAAATCTTGGGTCGGCCGGTCCTTTGGGTAACCGGGTGTACGGCCTGCACTTACATGTACACGTTAAAGCAGGCCGTTTTGCTAGTCAGCCACGTAAAGGAAAGACATTTGAACATCACTATTGATTGACTTGAAAAGTAGGACCCACAGGGTCGGTTGTCGTATACCCAACCCAACACATACATGATAGGAAAAAAACGATCGAAATAGAAATCCTTACCAACAGTGGCAGAATTGAAGGTCGTATAACCGCCGTTGTTACTTTTGTGCCTGTTATGACCGTTACACCCTTCCCATCTCCCACCAGCATAATGTTCTTCCCTTTTGGAATCTTTATACTACCCTCACTATAGGTCCCGGCCTTCACATGAATCACAGCCCTGCCACCCTCAGCTGCAGGGGAAGCAGCCAAGAGTGCCTCACCAATGGTCCCATGTGTCCCACTCCCATCCTTGGCCACCACGGCGTGCGGTCGGATTCTTCCGATCGGGGCATCGAGAAGCTTCCGGTCGCTCATCGATACCCAATCGGGAAATCCATCGGACAACAATCTGCGTCCACCACCGCCAACAGACTTCTTCGTCTCACCTCCCTTCATGGACATGTACATGGCTAGTGAGTTACTTATGGATTGAGACAAGTTCTTTGCTCTTTCCATCAATTCCTTCTCCAAGGGAGAACTCACACTCTTAAGGCTATCAAGACAAGTCTCTTGGTTGGTTAACGCGGCGCTTAACCATGTTTGGATGTCATCTGGAGATGCTCCCTTGGTGGAGTCTAGGACATTGGACAATCTCTCCACACTATCTTCAAGCAACTCGGAGCAATCATCTACCCCAGTGGGTAGAGTTGTCCGAGTCTTTTGGTCCAAAATGGTTATGTTGTAAGCATGGGACCGCGCGGAGGTGGCTAGGTCTGCCGCATGTTGGACAGAGAGCTCAAAGAGCTCTTTAGGAGTTTTTGAGGTAGTGCCTGTGAGGGAAGATATGCATGTCTCTTTGTAGAGCGTGTTCTTGCATGCCGAGACAATGGCTCTAGAGACAATGGTGATGGATGTTGAGAAGGGAAAGACTTTGCTTTGCCTCCTTGAACTTTTGTTGGTAAGCAAGAAATTGTGGCTATGAAAACAAGTAATATTAGAGAGACTGAACATGCCCATATGATGAGCTTCTTTCTTTGATCACCATGCTTTGAGCCTAGATGTTGGTATATGTTTGTACCAGTGAGAAACATGATTGTGTTGTATGAGAGAGAGAGAGAGAGAGAGAGAGAGAGAGAGGGAGAGAGAGAGAGAGAGATTCAGAGAGAGAGAGAGAGAGAGAGAGATCAGAGAGAGAGAGAGAGAGGTGATGATGGTTGTAATGATACACCTTAAGGTGTTTATATAGGGGAAGAATTATTGCAGGGTTGATGGTGCCACATCTTCATATAGGAGAGACGTCAATGGGGCCCATAGGACCAGATGAAGGTTTTGCACTTATCACATTAGAGACGCGTTTTTAAAGAGAATATGCTATATATGACTTCCAACACAAGCCTGCCAAGTCTTTAAGATTTTCTTTTCAGTGTTCTCTAACTAATTAGCAAGGAAGAAACAGATGTATTATCGCTTACCAGCTCCATATTATATCATTCCCATTAAATGCCGACCATGAGATAGTTGCTTTATGGGTCCTGATTAGAAATTCATAATCATCCAGTTATCATTTGTGGGTAGTTTGCAGCCTTCTTTTCAAGGACTTACTATAAAACCCATATCGTTCAAAATCTAGATTTTTTTTTTTTTTTACTAACAAGGATGTCATGTTTTATAATTGGGGTTTCTTACTAATTTTGATCATAAACAACCAATTTTGACATCTACAGCATGACATGTATGAATTGTCTGTGACAAAGGTCCAATCAGTGCATTTTGATTAGGTATTTGTTGCTGCTAATCAGGATTGAGACTGCTATATATAGCTTTTGGGTGGTTCACAAGGCCATATCATGGAGGTTCAACCATTTTCATGCACTAATAAAGAGTTTTACATTGCGTTAAGAGGCAATTATCTCTCATAATTAAAGCTCATCTAGAACTAAGCTTTTGCTACTCATTGCATAGTATAAACCCAGGCTTTAATTAATTGTGAAAGTTAACATTGCAAAATAATGTTTATCGTTGCTTACTTATTATAACTATGATATCTGAAATCTCTTGTTACTAAGCTTCAATCATAACCATTCACTACTGCACTTACATGAACTTAATCAGGTTGTCGCTGCTTACAGTTTTTTTTTTTTTTTTTTTGGTAGAAGTCGCTGCTTACAGTTAGCAGTGATTAAAGCAGACAAAGTGGTTCAGAATTAGGATGGAGTTAAGTACTATTATGAGCTTGCAACATGACATCTTGACACCAAACTTAAGTTATCTAGGAAATTGTTGATGCCCTACTATAGGTTCTATCATATATATGTGTTCATGAACTTATAATGGCACCTTCTGTAAAATAAGACTTTAATTCCTTATCATGGCTCCTAGGACTGGCTTGGGTCGATACTTGTCTTTAAAGGGTGTGTTTGAAAAACCACTAGGACTAGTTTGGGTCAATACTTATTTGTCATTGAGGCGTGTTTGAAAACCAAATGCTTTTGGCATGGATAGCAACGGGTCGGATCTACTTGGATCTAGTGATTTTCAGATCCAAAATAACAGCAAATCATTTTTGGATTTTTGGGTATAGGTCCAGATTTAATTGGATTCGCGATATGAGGGCCCACCTTATCTCTCGTAATAAGGTGAGAGATGATATATATATATATATACTCGCTTCTCGTATATGTTACCCATATCCAAACCCAAACATCTTAAGGTCCAACTCAGCAAACCCAAATCCTGACTAAAAAATCAAATAGGTCCAAAATTAAGTGCCATGATCCTAATTCATGTGTCAGGTTCCATTTATGAGAATTAAAACTCATTCCACTCCTAATTTCCTTAAGTCAAGCTAAATCTTCATATCATCGTCGTCATCATCCTCTGTGGGTCACCGTTATGGACTTATTTGCCTTAGACATATATGTTAATTTTTAAAATGATAATCTATGTATATTGATTGTTATCATTCCCACATAATGTGTAACACAGACAATTTTAGGTTGCGACTGAAAGCCTTAATGCCTATTTAGTCATCTGTTGGGCAATCATTTTCGCAACTCTCTTCCTTTCACGGGTCATGCGGGTCCTAATCCAGTTTAGATGTGGATATTATCGCTTATACAGTGGTTTAATCATTTCATGCATCAGTATCAGTTTTATATAGAATAGATAGAGGTGTGGTCCTTTGATAGCTTAATTGATAAGGACAAACGGAGGCACGCAGAAGCTTCGTGATGGGGCCATGCATGAATTTCTCGCTTGAAGTCTTGGAAAACCATCAAGTTTTTATAGTATAAATGGTGTTAACTCATCTATACACAATATTACTATCCAAGGCGTCGTTTTTCCTTAGAAAGATACTGATTATAGCATCATTATCATTGAAGTTTTATCTTATTTAAATAAAGGTGTTAACTTTATATATGAGTTTTGCCTATTCTATTAAGGACATGTTTGTACGGCGCTATAAAAAAACTTAGATTTGTAGAAAAGGTATGTTACACAAAATAGAGACCAACAGCAATCAGAAATGGTTTTTTTGTGAATTCACGAAAAAATCAGTTACTTTAATTTGGCCTTTCCACTTTCCACGCGGTCCCACCATGTACCAAAGTTCCTCTCTTTTCATATTAAAATATCTTGTGAACTCCTTAAAGCTTCTTGCTTAAACATCTTAATTTTTTGATTCCCCTTCTTGGCTATGGCTTTTAAAGGGTCATTTAATGGTGATCAATGGGTTGGTAGTTTCATTGGAGTGAACTTTAGGCAACCTCAAGGGTCGATATATCAGTCTCGCAGTTTGGACGGTATGGATTGACTTGCCCATATGCCACATACATTTAATTAGGATGAGTCTCCTTGAAGTCTTGTGGCGTCCTTATATAGAATTAAAAGATTCTCATGATGGTATCTATGTAGGATCCAACATAAGGTGGTCATGATCTTTCTTGTCCACTTTGCCGATCAGATGAGACCCACATGGTTGGAGGATAGCTCAAGACATTAAGTAAGATTAGAAAATTCTAACCCCTTGAATTGACATATTAGCGATGTATCACATTAATCAATAGAAGAAAGGCCTAAAAATATACGAGCCGCATAAAATAATGAGCCATGATCTTGAGAAATTCAGTTTTTTTTTTGGGTACTTCAGTCCTGGTGGGACCCATTATTTTGACCCATTAGATCACTACCATTTGACCGAGTAGAATCCACATGCATGGAGGCGTTAGCTTAGGAAAATCTACGTTGCTTTCATGCTAGGGACCCTGTAAATTAGTGTGGGTGGTGAGCAATTGGAGAATATCATCATATTTGCTTTAGGACAGATGTACAAGACCAAAAGCTTCGTTGTTCAAGAAAAAATACAAGATAGAGAGCTTCCTTGCAGCTATTAGATTTCCTTTTTACTAGGGAATCATATACACTAACTATGATTCGGGAAGAAAAATACAAGCAGCCTAGTGGATGAAGCAACACTTAGCACATGCTTGGGAAAGCTACTTAGTTTTCTTCCATCAAATTATAAAGGGTCTTTTTATGTTAATAGGTCCCGGTGCTTTCTCTTTTTACAAAGCCCTCCATTGAGAAGTGCTAATCGGGTCTGATAAATCAAAGAAAAGGTAAAGAGAGGGAGGCCATGTCCATTGAGATAAAATCACAAGTTGATCGAGCCTACCAGTTTATGGAATATATTTATGGATCACCATTCAGAAAAAAAAAGGTGGGGCATCCATTAATGGGCCGCTGATAAAATGAAAACTCACAAAGAGCCCACCCATTGATGATAATGCCTCAATGTGATTTTCCATCAATTTCCAGCCACATCCCTTTTACATTTATACATAAGATATACGTACCATCAATGCCTACGCCATATCTATTTTTCATCAACCAAATCAGTCATTTGTAAACCCAAAAAAAAGAAAAACCATTAGTTCAATATTGTAATCCAACTCTAGGTTTTTCATCAAATTGTGACAAGAAGCTACCCCAGATCACTGTAAGAAAAAAGTTCTAAAAATAACCATCATTCAGAATTTCAGTATTTGGTAAACTGCTATATATGAATCAACCAATATTGATGACCCAAAATGGGGTCCATAAAGGATCACACCCTAACTTCCACAGGGTGTTCTTCATCTTTCATTGGCCCCTAAATATAATAGCAGTTTGACAAATTGAAAATCAAGCAATCATCATTTGGGGGGCTCAAGCATAATCCATACAAGTAATTGGTGTTTCCTAGAAGGTGCAAGGATCATGTCATGATGCCTGGAATTTCAACCTACGTACAAACACATGACAGTCTACAGCCAACAAGTAGTATCAAAGGTTCCAGGTTCATCCCAGGTTGTGCACTTCTATTTTAACTAAAACCTTGATTCACAAGATGATGGAGACCTCTAGTGTTGGATAATTTTCATGCAAGAACTGTGTGCATATGGGGGATGACTAGTTTTGATAGTCTTGATGTAATGAGTAAGAGATGTTATTAATAAATTAGGGTAATGGGCACTTTATTTTCATCCGCGAAAAATGACCAATGAGCAATTTTTTCACCGTGAGTCAAGGAGGTTTAGGTAAAACCTAAAAACTTCTGAGATGGTTTTAAAATATGGAGGGCCTTCTGTTAAAAAACCCAATTATAAATTAAACAATGACATGATAATTAAGTTGTAAGAAAAAAAATGACATGATAATTTAATAAATTCTAACCCCAACCCCAGATGGAAGGTGGCGGCTAATTACAGTGTTCAAGTATTCAACTAACCAAGTAGATAAAACACAAACATCCAGTCATAAAGAGAGTACTTTTTTCTATGGGAACTTAGAAAATAGATCAATTTTCTCTTTTTCATGGAAAAAAAAAAACTCATCTCTCAAAAGAAAATAGAAATTTCTCATTAGGTGTGAATGGACTTTTGGCTATCAGCCTCTTTGTTCTTGGTGGGATTTTCCATCAGCTGGTATGCAACATCAAATCAATGGTTCCAATGCCCCCCATGAAAAGTGGATGTTTAACAAAATCTTGCATTGTTTTATTGTTAACGTGTCTTCTTTGCCTACTAATTAATGTATGATCCCCAAGCAAGAAAAAAAAAGCCCACTTTTCCCATGGATAGATGACCCATAACCCACCCCTTTCCCTGTCTCTCAGCCCATCCCATCAACTACCAGCTCATTGATGCTATTCTTGTTTTAGATTCCACCGTAAGAAATTGTGTGGATTGGATGAAGGTTGACAATTCCAAATCAAACAACTTGTGTAAAGAGACGAGGACATAAAGTGCAGCAATAATACACATAACCAAGTGGGTGGGACAAATTGATAAGAGCACTTTTGTCAAAAGCCCCATCAATAGACTTCTGGATCCGGGTCCCCTGTTTCGTACAAATAGGACCTTTGTTTGGACAAATCAGGGGCAGAGGGGGGCGGAGGAAAGATAACCTGCTTTTTTTTTTTCTTCCGCCTTGCATGTGGCGCTCCCCGATTCATCGATCCAAACGGGACAGGGGATCCTTTTCCATAGACTTCTATGTGAAAATTGTGCAAAATATCCATCAGGAGACCCATCATAATATAAAATCCGATCCCAAATATCCAGTTGTCTAAATTCTCAATCAATATATATGTATTTTTCAATCCTAATCTTATCAATACCTTCAACTCAAGTATTATTTGTTGGAAAAAATGGCTAAGAGCACCACTATTTTTATTAACTTTGAGCCAAAATTTAAGTGGGACCCACTTATCCTTTTAGGTGGGAATACATGAGAATGTAATCTACTCCATGAGTAGATTAAAGACATGTATTGAATTGCTCTAATCCATTAAGGAGTGAATGAGAAATTGTCTCCTAAACACCACTATTTGAACATGTTAAACATGGAAACAAAAGGAAGTGGTGAACTTGCTTCCCACATTGTTTGGGAGCAAAAAATTCTTTGGATATAAATATACTTACATTGGTAGTATAAGGTGAGCCCCAAGGGGCATCCCACTTTTGTCCTCCCTAGACCTAGACCTAGACCTAGACCTATGTCGGGTCACCACCACACATGCGCGCGCGCCCCGCACCGAATTGGGCGTGGGCTTGGGCTTCACGCGCGGGTTAGGCTTGGCTCGGCCCACTACCCTTTTATTATTTTTTGAGAAATTTTATTTAATAAAAAAATTTTTCGAAATAGGGTGCGTCTAAGAGGTGTGTGCCCATTCGCATCTGAAAGAATGTGTCCAACCCAAGAGGTGTGTCCAAAAAATAAGCACTTGTTCACATCCCCAATGAAAAGACCTAAAGCAGGTTATAAATGCATCTCGTTTCATGCCATTTTTCATTCATTCAATTCATTGCTGCATTGCGTTTTTGAGTCTTGCATTAAGAGTCAAGAATGGAGAGTTCTATAGCACATCTGGTTCAAATGACACATAATTTGCAGTGTTGCTACTGTGTGTATTCGATCATTGTATCATGGGAGACAGATGCCACTAAAGCCCGTTAGCACCGTTGCGGGTGCAAATTTTGTCTTAAGGACATAGTGTTTAACACTAGTCTTGATCAACCTTCTTCTGCGAATTTCTGAGTTTCGTAAGTTCAACAATAAATTACTGCTTTTCTGCCTTCAAACAGTAAGTGATTTTCAGTCCTAGATCACTTTTTGTAATTATGTTTTACTGTTGATTGCTTTACTGTTGTGAGGATCTGTTTCCTAAATGCTGAATTATTTATCTGTGTACTCGGACTTGTAAGTATGACTCTTTAGGACTTGTCTATATAAGATAAGGGAGCCCTAGGGTTGGTATTAATCCATCTCACATGAAAGACAAGAGGCAAAGAGATCTACGGAGTATATTGTCCGCTTTGGCCCACATGGCCTCACGGTTTTGTTTCTGATGGGCCTCAACCCATCGGGACTAACATTATTTTTAAGCTAGTTGCAACTTAATTAATATAAGTGAATGATGACACATAGTATCCTTGGTTTTTGTTCATGAACCATTCTTCATAACTTTGGTATTAAAATCAGTGTTTAAAATCCTTACTTATAATAATTCTATTGCCATCGTATCATGACCAAATCAATGAAAATTACTAGAAAAGGCATTCTTTTATTAGAATACATTGTTGTACTTGCTTAGTTATCTTTAGCTTGAATCGGATAATGAATCATATGTTTCATTAAAGAAGTAATTTCCCTTTTTTTTTTGTGGACTTCATTCATTTCCCAATTTATTTTTAACTACTTCGATAATTTTATAAAACATAGTTGTTCTCCTAATGGGGATTTGGCTTGAGATACATTAGAATGGAGAAACAAAATTCATCTACCCGTTCATTGATCGATAGAATACTTATAATGAATGAAATAACAAAGGAAAGATAATCCAATCATCTCTCTAATTTAAACTTTTAATTCTAATTTACAATCTAAATCTAACCTTCACTGATCTTGTTATCATATATATCCAAATATATTTTAACATATAGAACACTATGTCGAGCAGTTTCTAGATAATAAGAGTTCTATCATAGTATTTATGTTGGTGTGTGGTCCTGCAACATGTGACCAGTTAGCATCAGTGGTTCATTGACATGGTCAGCAAGTTGCTGTAGCTACCCAGCAAATAATATGAATTAGAGAAAATTAGCTCATGGCGCATGGGCCGTTTCCCTGGCTCGATGGGTATATATATCCGACCATTTGAAGCTTATAAACATGGCTCCAGCTCTAGCTAGTGTTGTGATTGAATATATATGTTGGAAATGGAAAAAAAATCATCATCAATATATAGGTACGTAGTTAATGGAAATAGTGAAAAGCCCAAGGGCCTAACTGCCTAAGGCTTATGGGAAATCTATTTGTGGGATTTATCATTGAGTCTTTGTATGAGTAAGGATTTTACATTGATATCAGTACGTTTCAGTACGTATAGCTTAGGAAATTAGTATTGATGTGTAAATCTGCAAAAATGATGATCTTCATTGGGTCATGTTATCATGGATATAAATTGCCAAACATGGGAAAATTAGTGGTGTTGAACAATATCTTCATCTTCATCTTGCCTTTATATTGCTGACTTGTTGACTTGAGATAGTGAACAATTCATGTTAAGAATGATATTTCTAAACACAGATCAGAATAATGCAACGTGACTAAGTAGGAAAAATTAAAAAAAAAAAAAAAACGAAAAGAGAATATCTTAAGAATAATATTAATAAAATACAAGTATAATAAAGGAATTTTTATCCGAAAATACACTTTAAATGACTACTATACGTAATAGTGGACATTAGACATCTATGCACCTAACAGGGAATCCGTACAGGATTCCCATTTTTTTTTTTTTTTACCATTTTTTTGGGTGGTCGAATTCGACCTTCATTGCAGTGCTGGAGGTCGAATTCAACCTTTAACACTACAAATGAAGGTCGAATTCGACTGTTAGAAATAATTCATTATATATCCAATCTCTTCATCCGTTCGTGCATTCTTTGTAAGTTGGCTATCATGAAAGACGCCGAAGCGAAGAGCCAGGAGAGACCGCCAACGGTCAGCTTCTGAGCCGTTGCCGCAGCCGGCGGCCGCGGATTCACCTCATAGTAAAACAACGACAAGCACAGATATGACGTCGAGCAGACACTGCCCGGAGGGCTAGCGTAGAGAGCGATCGTCGGGACGAATGAAGATAGTGAATTGGCCTAAATTTGAAAGACAGTGAATTGGCCGAAATTTGAAAGATAGTGAATATATACCTTAATTTCCCACTGCGAATCGTATTCGAAATTTGAGATTTGGTTATTTTACTCTCAGCGTCGCATTCGACCTTGTAAATTGGCTATCGGGGTCGAATTCGACCATGATATAAAGTTTGAAATTTGGTTATTTTACTCCCAGCGTCGCATTCGACCTTGTAAATTGGCTATCAAGGTCAAATTCGACGTATGATTTTTTCTTTTTGTTTTCACATTTTTTCATCTATGATATCCAGATTTTTCTTGTTTCTGAGAGCATTTTTGTCTTCAAAAATTATAGGTGTTCCGTAAACAGATATAGTTTACATGAGAGATCTTTCTTTTTATTTTTCTTTTTCCCCTTATCTTCAATATTTGTAACTTAAATCTATGACATCAACATCTTTGACAAATGCCAAATGACGGAATAAATGTCCTCCATTTGAGAAAATGACCCGCCTTCATTAACAAACTCATGAACTGCACCATCAACCTCGATCACACTCCTTCCAGTTTCCTTTTTCATCCTTCTGTCTCTCATAAGCATCCTCGCCACCGTTAACACATCATCCCACGTTTCTTTCTCAAAATAGATATTTGAAAGAAGAAAATAAAACCCACAATCATCTTCTTCCAGTTCCACAAGCTGCTCCACTGAAACTTCGGCCAGGTCAACACGCTGATTGATTCGACAAGTTGCAAGAAGAGAACCCCATAAAGCAGAATTGGGATTCACCGGCATACTATCTATAATCTTTTTAGATTCATCTAATCTTCCTGCTCGACCAAGTCGAACTATGATAGAGGCAAAGTGTTCAAATCCATACGAACTTCTCATTATTTCAAAATTTTGCAGACCCTCACTTACTAGACCTGCGTGACTACATGCCGTCAAAGCGATTTCATGGCCTAAAATCATTGCAAAATAGGACGAACGAAGCCTCTCCAACTTTAAATCCTTCCTGGAAGAAGACTGGTACATGAACACCACCACAAAACGACTTTCAGACCATCCAAAACCATCAAGAAAATAAAAGACATTGCCTTTTCTTCCGACCTAAACAACTTCAACCTCGACTCTTCTTAGCCCTTCTTCCCTCCAAAGAGCTGCCTCTCCTCCCTCCTTGGAACTGTCTGCGGCAACCCTTTTGAGGCCGGGTTCAATCTCAGCTGCGATGCGGGGTTTTTCTCCTCGAATTCCTCTGTTTTGATGAACAGGGGAGGTGGGGCTTTACTCGGACTCGGCGAAATGGGTTCGAATAGCTAGATGGATGCTCTTGATTTGAGCTCGAATTCCTCCATTTTTGAATAGACAGATGGGGTTTTTCAAATGCTCTCTTTCTGACCAGGCGAAAGTGGAGAGGGGTCTGATGGAGCTTTGTTTCGCGCGGATAAAAAAAAAAGATCTTTAGAGTTTGGTACGTTTGTCCTGAATATATAATGAACTATATAAATGAAGGTCGAATTCGACCTCCAGCACTGCAATGAAGGTCGAATTCGACCTTTAACACTGCAAATGAAGGTCGAATTCGACCACCCAAAAAAATGGTTTAAAAAAAATGAGAATCCTGTATGGATTCCCTGTTAGGTGCATAGATGGCTAAAGTTCACTGTTACGTATAGAGCCATTTAAATTGTATTTTCGGATAAAAACCCCGATAATAAAACTATAAGATTTAATAAAGGAATGGATAAATCTAAAGCCAACTCAATCAAGTCGATAAACACTTATATAATAA
Source organism: Litsea cubeba (assembly GCA_012931725.1). Taxonomy (NCBI): domain Eukaryota; kingdom Viridiplantae; phylum Streptophyta; class Magnoliopsida; order Laurales; family Lauraceae; genus Litsea; species Litsea cubeba. The sequence goes on along the minus strand of CM022950.1, from coordinate 69,519,389 downwards.
AATAAATTCACAGGTCTTGATCATTGTGCTATTGCTATTTTCAATTTTCAATCAATTGAACACTTTTACATGAACAACTAGAGTTCTATCCTGACTCTAGCGCATGGTTAGAGACTTAGGTGGGGTATATGAGCTATATATATATATATATATATTTATGAGAAAGAAGATGATGCATGTTTTCCTGTAGCAGCCGTGACATGAATTTATTGTTTCAAGTTTTTTAGCGGTTTATCAATGTGGGTTTGGGTTTAGGCTGATTTGTACAAAACCCGACTCATTGTGCAGGCACCACATATATAAAGTCAAAATTAAAGGGGCCGGGCAGTCAAGATTAAAATTGTTGGTCAAAGTTAGCAGCTTATATAATATATAAATTAATGGTTTTGAACAATATTAGGGGGCCCTACCCCTTTGTTCCATCCTTGGGAAGAAGAGATGTATTATAAGAAAATTTAATTACTTTGATTAGAAAGATTTGTCTTTGTATTAGCATAGATGCCAGAATTTATTAGTCCGAAAACAAAATTATGAAGTTCCCAGGGAAAGCGATATGTTAATTACTTTGATTGTGAAGACTTTACGAGGTAGTTAATTATGTAATTTGATCGATGTAGATAGACATAGACATAACTCTAATCATGTTAATGACAATGTGTAAAGTTGAAAATTATTTATTACGTGGACCTCATTGGCCTAATTTCTTATCGTTGTTTTGCAACTAATCATATCCAAACCTTGAACAGAAAGTATCATTTCACATTATGGGTGGATTATTTCATTTCTTTGTTTTACATTTTGAAACTGTACGTGATGATAAGGAAGACCACAAGTTGGTGACAGATCACCACATAACAGTGGGACATTCCATTAATCATCACATACCGTTTCCAGTGGCGGACCCAGAATTTTCGATTGAGGGGGGCTTGAAAATTATTTATTTTATTTAAAACGATAACATGAAAGATGAGTTTATGAGTTTTAGTGATACGTGTCGGTTGAGTTTTAAGAGCTATTAAAAAATCATAATAGTTTTTTTATAACATTATATGAGATAAAGAGTCAACAGAGATAAAGAGCCAACACTATATCAAATTCTCTATTATCCTTCTCCTATCCTTCTAAATCGAAGCTCTCTTCTTGAAATGAATGGACGCAAAATAACAATTGGCTTGTTCTTCTTAGCCATTGTATATAAGTAAATAAAAATAAAGAAAATGGCCAAAATTTTATATCTTTTTCAATTTAATTTGAGAATTTTGTGAAATACATCTAGAAAAAATCCAAATACATTTAAACCACTTAATATACTTTACTCATTTGAAAGTGAAAATGATAATTTTGATGAAGACGATAAAGTGTTGAATGATCTCAAGTTTCTACTTACAATTTTGGTTTTAAGAGAAGAAAACGGAAAAAAAAGCCCTACTTTGGTTAGGTTCTTATTGGTGAATCAGAGAGAACTTTTGCAGATCTCGAAGTGAGCCACCCAGTTTGTGCTCATATGCAATTATCTGCATTCTATTGTAGAAAATCATTTCTAAAAAGTCTTTTTTCTGTGTAGAAAATTACTGTATTGATCGTTGGAAAATGAGCCACACAGAAAATCCGTATGATTTTCCTCATGTTAGGCAAATGTTCCCCCATAGACTCCATGTCAGTACGGTGACAAGAGATGGTGTTAAGAGGATAATAATCTAGCAAAAGATAAGTAAATTGCCAATCAATACATGAAAATAAAGAAACTGAACAAATAAGGGTACCTACCTAGAGATGAGTTTTTAAAAACAAAAGGAGGAATGGGAGGTGGCGGTGAGGGCGCGCTGCAAGGAATACCGCCTACTTAGAAAGGGACAACGATGGGATGCCAATGTTAGATACGGAGTGTGATTTGAAAGTCCCATCCAATTTGGTGTTTTTTTTTTTGTGTGTGTGTGTGTGAGAGAGAGAGAGAGAGAGAGAGAGAGAGAGAGTGTGTGTGTGTGTGTGTGTGTGTGTGTTTTGGAAAAAAGGATGGGGGCTGACAAATTTTTTAAATTGGGGATGAGCTCAATGGGCTTTAGAGAGCCCATTGGCTTTTTCCAGTTGGGTGGGGGCTGAAGCCCCCAATCCCCCATGTATAGGTCCGCCCCTGTCTACATGAGAAGATTGGCGAGCCATATTAATGATAGATCATGATATGCATGACTTGGCCGCTTGTCTTGCTGAGATGGCTCGCCAATCTTCTCATGTAGAAACGGCATGTGATGATTAATGGAATGACCCATTATTATGTGGTGATCTGTCACCAACTTGTGCCTTCCTTATCACGTGAATGGTACAGGCATGGCGTGACATATATCTTACAATATTTTATTTCCACAGTGATTTCATTATTGCAGAAAATGGAAACTAAAGACCTTACTCATATAGTTTCAGTTCATTTGTTTAATGCAGAGAAACTTTTTTCTTTTATGGTGAATCTGCCTTGTGAAATACTACAAAAAGCAATATTCCTCATGGTCCATAGAATGCTTTCATCACGACATCACAAAATGAGAACTTGTAACAAAACAACAAAGGAATCTGTCATCATGAAAACCACTTTCATTATCGGTGGTAGAAAATGCTCCACACAAACATAAAACATCACCTTTTGTGACTATTTAGATACGTCGTTAATCTTATCCATCTATTTTTGTGGTGTACAAAAGAACTTCCAGAACTTCCATGATGTCTAACCTTGTGCAAAAAGGTTCCTTGTGCATATATGATAAATATAGAATTTTACTGAAAAATACCCAGTATTTATCCTTGCACCTAATAGTGCCCCAGAATATTTTCAATACGAGAGCATTCATCCCGCCACTTTTTATTTTTATTTTTTAGTATTTTTTGTTTATACCGAGTACACAGAGATAACATTCAGTATTAGGATTACAGATCCTCTCAACAGTGAATCAAACTAAGTATAAAACAGAGTCACAGAAAGTAATCTTTGAATTGAAATTCTCTTACTGTTTGAAGGCAGAATAACAGTACTTCGTTGTTGTCTTTTACAAAACTCAGAAATTCGCAGCAGAAGGCAGATCAAGGCTAGTGTTTAACACTATGTCCTTAAGACAAATTTCGCCCCTGCAATGGTGCTAACAGGCTTCAGTGGCTTCTGTCTCCCAGGATACAATGATCAACACACAGTAGCAGCACTGCAAAACTGTGTGACTGTTTGAACCAGAGTGCAACAGCAGGACTCTCTCTTGACTGACAATGCAGACTCGAATTGATGCAACAATTGCAGTGATTTGGATGATTGAAAAACGAATGGGATTGAGAGTTTAAATAGACTGCTGCAGGCAACCTTTCAATGGAGTTGCATCTGTTCAGAACAGTGAACAGATGCTTCTTCTTTGGACACACCCTTTCACAAATGAAAGGACACACACCTCTTGGACACATCCCATTTAAATCCAAAAAAAAAGAAATTATTATTTTAATAAAATTTCTCCAAAAATTAATAATGGGTAGTGGGCCGAGCCAGGCCCGACCCGCGCGTGAAGCCCAAGCCCAAGCCCGGTCCGGTCCGGGTCGGGGCGGGGCGCGCGCGTGTGGTGGTGACCCGGTGGTGACCCAACAAAGATCTACGTCCTCCCTCCTCCACAAAAGTGGGATGCCCCTTGGGGCTCATCTGATACCACTAAGGTAAACATATTTATACCAAAGAAATGTATTGCTCTCAAGCAATGTGGGAAGCAAGTTTCCACTTCCCTTTCTTTCCATGTTTAACATGTTCAAGTAGTATTGTTTAGGAGGCAATTTCTCATTCACTCCTTAATGGATTAGAGCAACCCAATACATGTCATTAGTCTACTCATGGAGTAGATTACATTCCCATGTATTCTCACCTAAAACTATAAGTGGGTCCCACTTTTAGTTTGGCCCAAAGATAGCCTAAAGGTGGGTTCTCTTAGCCATTTTCCAACAATCCCCCATATGAATGAAATTAACTGAAAGCAATGAAATGATATGCAGACACACAGAGAGAGTACAAATGGAAATTTTCTGTATAGAGAAAGGTAGCTTGTGGGCTTGAACCTTCCCTTGTGAAGTACTATCGAATTTACTGGTTGAACAGTGAACGTGATGTCTTGAACTACTCAACCTTTACGTAAACCGAAAACAATAGAGTTCACACAGAATCTTCCTGGACACAGTTGGTTCTAAAGATTGTGTTCATTTTGGCCCTGAACAGTGCCTGGTTTTCATGAGTGCTTTAGAGAATTTAGCCTTATTATTCTCATAGAAACGGCCCAGTTCACACTCACATAGGTGATTCTTATTAAGAGTATCCTGCTATACCCCACTTGATTAGTCAAGATATAAGAATCATTAAAAGCCTTGCTTACCCTAATTTTCGCTACAGGTATCACTATTATTGTTATAGGAATGAGCAGGAGATATTATCTCCATAGTGATATCGTTAAGTCACACACAATTCGGTTGTCCCTTTGAACCTAGATCTTGGGATCTCCAGTCAGCTAGGTTGGGTTGCCATTATGGTGACTTTTCATTCATAGGCTTTAAGCCCATTCCCCTCGATGAACGATTTACTTGCTCTCTTGCTAAACCTTTGGTAAAGGGATCCGCAATGTTATCCATGGACTTTATGTACTCAATAGTCATAATGCCATTAGAGAGCAGTTGTCGCACGGTATTATGCCTCCGACGAATATGTCGAGACTTACCGTTATATATGTGATTCTGCGCCCTTCCAATTGCTGATTGACTATCGCAGTGAATGCAGATAGGAGGCACAGGTTTTGACCACATTGGAATATCTTCTAGGAATTGACGAAGCCATTCAGCTTCTTCGCCAGCTTTATCCAGTGCAATAAACTCAGATTCCATAGTGGATCTAGCAATGCAAGTTTGTTTAGAAGATTTCCATGATACCGCTGCACCACCAAGCGTGAATAGATATCCACTTGTGGATTTTGAATCATTGGTATCTGATATCCAGTTGGCATCACAGTAGCCTTCAAGTACTGCTGGATATCTCGAGTAATGCAATCCATAGTTTTGGGTGTATTTTAAATATCTTAGAACCCTGACTATGACCTTCCAATGGTCTGATCCTGGGTTACTTGTGTATCTACTCAGTTTACTAACAGCATATGCAATGTCAGGACGAGTGCAATTCATGACATACATTAGGCTCCCAATTATTTGCGCATATTCGCATTGTGATATGCCTTTTCCAGTATTTTTGGATAGATGGATACTAATATCTATAGGTGTTCTCGCTGGACTGCTATTATCTTGATTATATTTCTGGAGTATTTTCTCAATATAGTGCGATTGAGATAATATCAGTCCATCCGATGATTTAGAAATTTTAATTCCTAGTATGACATCAGCAACACCCATATCTTTCATATCAAACTTATTATTTAACATTCTCTTGGTAGTTTGAATGATTCCATCATTACTACCCATAATTAGCAAATCATCAACATATAAGCAAATAATGACACAGCCATTGTTAGTGCTCTTGACATATACACACTTGTCACATTCATTGATCCTAAACCCATTTGACATCATCAAACTGTCAAATTTTTCATGCCATTGCTTAGGTGCTTGTTTTAATCCATATAGAGATTTGACAAGTCGACAAACTTTCTTGGTTTGTCCTGGAGCATTAAACCCTTCGGGTTGTTCCATATATATTTCCTCATCTAATTCACCATTTAAGAAAGCGGTCTTTACATCCATTTGATGTATCTCGAAATTGTGTATCGCAGCAATTGCAATTAACATTCGAATGGATGTTATCCTCGTAACTGGTGAATAAGTGTCGAAATAATCCAAGCCTTCTTTTTGTCTGTACCCTTTAACAACAAGCCTGGCTTTGTATTTTTCAATTGATCCATCTGCTTTTCATCTTTCTCTTGAATATCCACTTGCACCCAAGAGTTTTGCAACCTTGTGGAAGATCCACTAGTTCCCACGTATGATTTTGCAAAATGGATTCAATTTCACTGTTTATTGCCTCTTTCCAATATTGTGCCTCGGGACAGGACACCGCTGCTTTAACGCTTTGAGGCTCATCTTCTAACAAAAGTGTTAGAAAATCTGGACCAAATGTTTTTGATGTTCTAGCCCTCTTACTCCGTCTAGGTTCATCAATCTCTTGTTGGTTTTGTTCACTGTTATTAGCAGTATCTTGAGTTCGTTTAAGAGAACTCGATTCCTGTGAGGGTTTATTAGGAAATACATGTTCAAAGAACGATGCATTCCTTGACTCAATAATAGTGTTAGGATGCATATCAGGAATCTCAGATTTGTGAATTATAAATCGATACGCACTGCTATTATGAGCATACCCAATGAAAACACAGTCAACTGTCTTTGGTCCTATTTTAACCTTTTTAGGTGTAGGAACCGCCACTTTAGCCAAACACCCCCACACTTTCAAGTATTTGTAAGTAGGCATTCTGCCTTTCCACAACTCGTAAGGGGTCTTATTGGTTTTTCTTTTGAGGTATTCGGTTAAGAATATAATTTGCGGAGAGTATAGCATCCCCCCACAAATTTTGAGGTAATCCAGAACTTATTAACATAGCATTCATCATTTCTTTTAAAGTTTTGTTTTTCCTTTCAGCAATACCATTTTGCTGAGGTGAATAAGGAGCGGTAGTTTGGTGTATAATACCATACTGTGAACAAAATTCACCAAAAGGTGATTCGTATTCACCTCCTCTATCGCTTCTTATCACCTTGATTTTCTTCTCAAGTTGATTCTCAACCTCATTCTTGTAATGTTTGAACATTTCCAATGCCTCATCTTTACTTCTCAGTAAGTAAACATAACAGTATCTTGTGCAATCATCAATGAATGTAAGAAAATATTTCTTACCACCTTTAGTTTGAACAAACTTTAGGTCACAGATATCAGAATGAATTAACTGAAGAGGTTCAGAAGTTCGTTCAATTGAATGAAAAGAGGTTCTAGTTAGTTTAGCTTCTACACATGTTTCACATTTGATATTTGAATCAAAGCTGCATTTAGGCAAACATTCCATATTAACTAATCTACGCAAAGCATCATAGTTAACATGACCTAATCTACCATGCCACACATTAGAAGACTCAAGCATATAAGCAGAAGATTTTTTCTTATTAGGGACAATGGTCATTACATTCATTTTAAAGAGCCCATCGCTCATGTACCCTTTGCCCACGTACATCCCAGACTTAGTGAGGACAAACTTATCCGCCTCAAATACAAGTTTGAAACCCTTCTTACTCAGTAGTGAGCCTGATACCAGATTCTTACGAATATCAGGTACATGCAGCACATTGTTGAGGGTGAGTTCCTTTCCAGAAGTCATTTTCAGTACTACCTGTCCTTGGCCTTCAACCTTTGAAGAGGCAGAGTTACCCATAAAGAGTTGTTCTCCGTTTGTTGCATTATAAGTGGAGAACATGTCTTTATTGGAGCAGACATGTCGAGTGGCCCCAGTGTCCACCCACCATTCTCTGGTGTTGCCAACCAGATTGACTTCTGAGACCACAGCAGAAAGATTGATGTATGAAACATCAGTGGAGAGATTGTCCATTTCTGTCATGTTGGCCTGTGCTGGTTTCTTACTTGTATTTCCTTGGTCCTTGCGTTTATGACAGTTCTTAGCACGGTGGCCTGGTTTGTCGCACACATAGCAATTCCCTTTGAACTTCTTGTTGTCCTTGGGACCTTGTCTTTGACCGTTGGAAGGGTTCTTCCTCTTCTTGGGGTTCTGCCCATGTTCCACCACATTAGCCTTGGCTTCAGTGAAGGTTTTTCCTGCCTTTTTCTCAGATGCACGATTGTCTTCCTCTATCCTCAATCTGACAATCAGGTCTTCAAGTCTCATCTCCTTTCGCTTATGCTTAAGGTAGTTCTTAAAATCCTTCCAAAGTGGTGGCAATTTTTCAATGATTGCTGCCACTTGGAAAGACTCACTAAGAGACATTCCTTCTGCATGAATTTCATGGAGAATGACTTGAAGTTCCTGAACTTGATTGATTACTGCCTTGGAATCACTCATCTTGTAGTCAAGGAATCTGCCCACAACGAACTTCTTCATTCCGGCATCTTCAGTCTTGTACTTTTTGTCAAGTGAATCCCATAATTCCTTAGCAGTCTTCAATGAACAATACACATTATATAATGTGTTATCTAGTCCATTGAGAATATAGTTTCGACAGAGGAAGTCAGCATGCTTCCAAGCATCTACAGCAGCAACAACTTGCTTGTCTGTCTCATCTTCTTTTAAAGCAGGAGCTTCTTCATGGAGGAACCTAGCCAAGTTCAAGGTAGTGAGATAGAACAACATTTTTTGTTGCCATCTCTTAAACTCAGTACCGTTGAACTTCTCAGGTTTCTCCCCATGGTTCACCAAAACAGGGCCATGGGTAGTGACTGGAGTATTCTTCTCAATACCCATAACTGTATACAGCACAAAGAATTTTACAGAATTAATGTAAATAGTAACTCGAAGTGGTTACTTAAAGTTAAGAACAGACTATAGGTCTGGTTACTGTAAACAAGCAACTTCGAAGTGGTTACTTAGAAAAGTTACAGAACAGACTACAGGTCTGGTTACTGTAAACAAGCAACTTCGAAGTGGTTACTTAGAAAAGTTACAGAACAGACTACAGGTCTGCTTACTGTAAACAGATAGAGATACTCAATTTTACTTGACTAGTTTCCGAAAAAGAAGAAGCAGAAACCAGCAGTAAGACTAACAGAAATGTAGACCAGAAATACTGATTTAAATCTTATAACAGAGTGTACTCAGATGGATGGAAAATTTGTCTTAAGATTGTTATACCGAGTACACAGAGATAACATTCAGTATTAGGATTACAGATCCTCTCAACAGTGAATCAAACTAAGTATAAAACAGAGTCACAGAAAGTAATCTTTGAATTGAAATTCTCTTACTGTTTGAAGGCAGAATAACAGTACTTCGTTGTTGTCTTTTACAAAACTCAGAAATTCACAGCAGAAGGCAGATCAAGACTAGTGTTTAACACTATGTCCTTAAGACAAATTTCGCCCCTGCAATGGTGCTAACAGGCTTCAGTGGCTTCTGTCTCCCAGGATACAATGATCAACACACAGTAGCAGCACTGCAAAACTGTGTGACTGTTTGAACCAGAGTGCAACAGCAGGACTCTCTCTTGACTGATAATGCAGACTCGAATTGATGCAACAATTGCAGTGATTTGGATGATTGAAAAACGAATGGGATTGAGAGTTTAAATAGACTACTGCAGGCAACCTTTCAATGGAGTTGCATCTGTTCAGAACAGTGAACACACCCTTTCACAAATGAAAGGACACACACCTCTTGGACACATCCCATTTAAATCCAAAAAAAAAGAAATTATTATTTTAATAAAAATTTCTCCAAAAATTAATAATGGGTAGTGGGCCGAGCCAGGCCCGACCCGCGCGTGAAGCCCAAGCCCAAGCCCAGGCCCGGTCCGGGTCGGGGCGGGGCGCGCGCGCGCGCGTTTGTGGTGGTGACCCGGTGGTGCCCCAACAAAGATCTACGTCCTCCCTCCTCCTCAAAAGTGGGATGCCCCTTGGGGCTCATCTGATACCACTAAGGTAAACATATTTATACCAAAGAAATGTATTGCTCTCAAGCAATGTGGGAAGCAAGTTTTCCACTTCCCTTTCTTTCCATGTTTAACATGTTCAAGTAGTATTGTTTAGGAGGCAATTTCTCATTCACTCCTTAATGGATTAGAGCAACCCAATACATGTCATTAGTCTACTCATGGAGTAGATTACATTCCCATGTATTCTCACCTAAAACTATAAGTGGGTCCCACTTTTAGTTTGGCCCAAAGATAGCCTAAAGGTGGGTTCTCTTAGCCATTTTTCCAACATTTTTTAGAGTGACGATAGCGTCGTTTGAAGATGAAATTAAGTGACGCTATCGTCACTCGTCGTTCTATAAACCTACCTTCGAAACCCCCTTTTCTCATCTTTGTTCCTCGTCTCTTCCTCATCCAAGTACACGATGAAAGGTCTTGAGGTGAACCCCCAACTTCTACAAATCTCCCTCTGTTCTTCCTGTCATGTGGCTGAATACCAAACCCTTTTTCTTAGTTTGGGGACCTTTGTTTTTTTTTCATAGCTCTAAAGAATCTCCTTCCCATTCTACGAAAGAAACCCACCATCAAACCCAGAAAATCCTCCCCAACACCCCCCCCCCCCCCTCCCCCCACACCCAAAAAAAAAAAAAAAAAACGTCACCACACATAAATAGCTGTCTCGATCCAGAACCAAAACCAGCCTTGGAAACCGGAGCAGACGCGGGCAGGGAAGAAAATGGGGGGTTTTGGTTTCCGGTTTTTCGGTCATTAAAAGCGAAGAAAGTGTAGAAAGACGTTGCAAGTCTCCGATTCTCCTCCCATTTCTCTGTTTTTTCTCTCTATTTCTTCTCGGTTTCCTTTGCTTTTGTTTTTCGAAACTTCAAACGGCAGAGAAAGAGAGAGAGAATTGGGGGGTTTGTTTGGGTGTGGGACCTGGAAGTGAAAGGACGAATGAATAAAGAATTCACATGAAGAGAACCTAGACACTCTCTTGGGACTTGCCTGCAAATCCTCTCCAGGGAGGAAGAGGAGAGAAAGGAACGGGAAATGAAGAAAGTGAAAAGGAAAGTGTATAAAAAAGCCGAAGAGTGACGTTAGCGTCACTAATTTTCATACTGAGTGACGCTAGTGTCACTCGTTTCATATTGAAAAGAAAAAAAAAAACCAAACGGGGTCTTGTGTAGTCCTATTTCCAAGGAACTGATGTGAGCAACGTATAAATATCAGGTATTTTTTGGTAAAAACCTCTAATAAATATCACTAAAAAAAATAATATAACAAATATATGGAAAGAAATACCTCCAACAGGCTTAGCTATGATGTACAATGAACTATGATAAAACGAAAATACAAAAAAGAGGAAACTAAACTCTAGAAGGCGCCAGAAGAGCATTAAAAAGGAATCTAGAAAGAAAAAAAAAAGCCATTTTAAAGTTTATGTTGGATGCAATTGTCTTCTTGGTTATTTGTCTCCAAAAGTTAAAAAGCATATGAGATCAAAGGAGAAAACCAACTGATGGGCTCGAGCCCCAGTAGCTACACTTTGGATCACTGATACTTATAATTGATTAGATGGGATCAGGCTCTCTGTTTAATGTCCCTAACAGCCACCATTTTTGTCCTATGTTCAACTTTAGACATTTAGATAAGTAGAGGCTAAAAATAGAGGTACCAAACATAGGCTAAATCATACATTCAGGTCACCTATCACAATGACAAAAAAAGACTGACGTCGGGACATGGGCCTCTAACTCATAGCTCCCATGCACAGGTGAGATTCATTGGTTCCACCTAGTGAAGCAGCAGCTGATGAATTGCATGTTTACTAATGCGGGCTTATGAAATATTGCAACTTGCAAGCCATCCGATTAATGATGAAACTGGCGACTCTTAAGCAAATTGATGAAAGATCTACATCCACGTTTTTTTCATTATTAAATAACTAGCAATATCCAATAAAACTGATTTTATGTATCTATCTAGGTGGGATTATTGGATTGGAAAACCAATATGCCTCAACTTTCCCTTTAATGGAGTAATCTAGATGCGACATACAAGCAGGGGCGGCTCCACAAATTCGAGTCAGTGGGGTCGACAAAAGACATATCTTCCGCAAATCGAATAAATTTATTTTCTCCTTTATCAACATCTGTCATTTACTTTCAATAATTCGATAAATATAATATAAAACTCTCAAATAATCTATTTTTGAGAATCCGACAAAGATACTATTGAATTCTCAAATAAAAATAAATAAAAATTTTAATACATTATTACTAATAGTTCTTCATCCAAAAAGAAAATTCAAATACATAAACTTCTAATAGCTATGGACGGACAAACCTAAGGGCGTAAGAAATATTAAATTTGACATATGTTAATGTAAATGCACATACATTTAGTGCAGAATAGAGGGAAAAAAATTAATTAATTGCAACAATCAATTAATTGAAAAAAATCAATGGTTTAGATCTATTTGAAATACTACACCTAGGAAGCTAGAACAAGATAAAGTAGTACTGTAGTAGTCTAGTCTCTTGACCTAACAAGGCACCACTGCAATTTTGGCACAAAAGAAAGAAATGTAAAAAGGTTAGATACAAGTAATTAATAAAAGCACAAAAAGATAATAAAAAATTAAAAAAAAAAGTTAGAGACAACTTTTGCAAGAGAGAACATGTCAACAACAACAAGTGGCTGTTGGAGGACTTCAAAAGGATTAAACTTTTAAATTGAGTGGGATAAAAAAAAATTAATAATATTGTTTCATATCTTAGCAGGGTCAATTGGACCAAGTAGGACCGCCCCTGCACACAAGGGGTGGCAATTCCTGATCCAATCCGCAAACAAAACTTTAATCCTTCCTGGTGATTCATGGCTTGGATTTACATTTCTGATTTGATTAATTTGAGCCAATTCTTCCTCTTTAATACGAACCTGACCCAACCTACCAATTTTCTATAACCTTCCAACCCAACTGGAATTCAAAGTTTTATCAAGGGTAACTGGGTAAGGGCCATGACCATGCATCTTGCATGCAAAGTTAGAGAAGTTAGTTTTCATTGCTTGAAGAAGAGGGTGACTTGAGTAGGGGTGTACCCAGCCCAATTTAAAATTATAGGCCCAAGCCTGACTCGGGCCACAAGGGCCTGGCTTGAGCCCTGTCCGCCTAAAAAGGGTAACCTCTAGCCTTGGTGGATGAATGTTCAATTTTACAAATTAAAAAAGGCTTCCATAGGTGATACGACCTGTAGCTTAGCTGGTTGTGGGTTTATGACATGCATGCGCAAATATGCATATGTTTGAGTTTTCGTCTTGGTAGAAAAAAATATTTTTTATTTAAAACGTGCCTCTCATTGGGCCGGTCTGGGCCTTGGGCTCTTTATCTAACGAGTACAAAACTACAGCCCAAGCCCGTGCAAAGCAGGCTGGACCCAAGTCGGCCTAGGCCAACCGGTTCAGCACTGCCATTAACGTATATGGGCTTAACCTTAACACGACCCATTTCTTCATTGGGCTGACTTAGGGTGACTTACCTTGGTTACGTGAAACGTGGCAATGAGCTCCTGACCCACCAAGGGAATGTAAACGAGCCAAGCCAAACCAAGCCGAGATTCAGTAGCCCACTCTAATTGACACACGACCTACTGTTTTCAAGCTTGAGCTTGATTGTAAATGACCCGAGCCAAGTCAAGCACAAACTTGGTTTGTTTTTTTCCCCCTCAATGTTGTAGTTTATTATATAAAACTTAGAATATAATATTTTAATTAGTTTCGTAACAAGTGGGTTCTGTATAAAATAGTAAAATTACATTTATAGTTTCACCATAGAGTGTAAGTACTGTGTATTAGTAATATAAATTACAACGCATGCATTCATAAAATAATAATAATTATCATCAAAATCTTGTCCCAACTATATATATTCAGTAATGGACCAAGAATTTTCATTTGAAGGAGGTGGGCCCAAATAGGTAGTTAAATTTTGATGGCAAATATAAGGATTTTCATGTGAGTTTTGGGGCTTGACCTGGATTTTCATGTGGATTTTGGTGGCAGGCCCAAGCTTTTCATTTGAGTTTTGGAGGCGGACCCAAATTTGACGGGGTGACCGCCCCCATTACCATATGTGTGGGTACGTCGTACGCTTATGACCATATCGGTTACCTCCATGAATTTTGTTTCGCTATTCCAATTTATTCCGAGCAAAATCTTTGAATATGTTGCAGTTCATCCAATCAATCTTTTTTTTCTTTTTTTGAAATGTCATCAATCTTTATAGAAAACCTTTCCTTCATTGAAGATCTTGTTGCATTAGCCACAGGCCCACAGTCATGGATTGGGCTAGACCACACAACTTTTTTTTCAATTTGAACAAAATATTGAAAAAAAAAAAAAACATCGTAGAGCCTCATGAAAAAATGTATATAATTAATTCCATTAATTCATAGAAATAAAATGTACAATATGAAGGAAAACATACATCTTTCATAATTTCCTTGAAAAAAAAAATTTGCAACCGTGAAATATTTCCAACTTGAAAATTTCTTGGTCCCCCACCCCCATATACTAATTGACTTCCTCGAACCTTAGTGATGAGTATTGAAAAATGAAAAGCGGAGGGGGTATTTATAGCTTTCTTTAGTAATTTAATGACAAAAAAAAAAAAATTTCTTTAATCCCCTCCCCACCCCTCCCCACCACTTTTTTTTCACTATTGGTAGGTGTAACACGGTCAAAATCTTAAAATATGGGTATTCGCAGGGGTGGACCTACATGTAGTGGGTTGGGGGACTGGAAAAGGCCCATAAGGGTCCTAAGGGGCCCCCTTTGGCCCAGTCCCCGGTTAAATAGACCTCAAACTCAAATCCCCACAAACCCTTTCCAAACTCTAACCTAATCCTCCCCATTAACGTCTCTCTCCCTTCCTCTCTAAAAAAATCCCGTCATCTCTCTCCATCTCAGGCGACCGGCATCGTCGCACAGCCGTTGTCACGCCGTCCCTCCCTCCGGCAGGTACAAATCCCTCTCTCTCTCTCTCTCTCTCTCTCTCTCTCTCTCTCCAGCGATTCTTAAAACTCATGGACTCATATTGTAATTGTAAGTAGAATTCCATTTCTCTTTTATCTTCTCGTCTCTTACAATTGGTTTAAGCTTAATTAAGGGTGATATGTTTTAAATTATTTCTTGAGAAGTCTGCTGTTATTTGAAGCCCTATTTTATGTAAGTAGGTTAAAAATGTATTTCAGAATTTCTATTAGATAATTTTATTCCTTGGTATTTGGGTTTGTGAACAGGTTTGCTTTTGCAAAGCCACTTAAAACACGATTTTCACGACTTGGACTTGGCTTCGTTTATGTAATATGTGTTTTAAACTAATTTGAATAATGTAAAAAAAGCAATATCAATTATAAATATTAGTCCACCTCCACCTTATTGTCTTTAAGTCTTATAGGTTTTGTTTTGCCATCATCTATCATGAAATACTTGAAGGAGGCTCTCTCCACTCAATCCAAACGTAATTACCATTTGTCTTTGTTCTCTAAGAGGTCTAGGAAATCTATAGATTTTCTCTTTCATTATGAAGCACTTATACACCCATTCGAGCTTCATCAATTGATCAATTTTTGCTTAGTAGTGAGATGGGATTTGTTCATTTTCTCTCTCTTTGCACGAAATTAATTTTGAAAACAAATATGACAACTACCTATCTCTCTATCTATTCATATGCATCCTCAAAACCCCAAAATGAAAGCATTTTATAGCTGTTAGGTTTTGTGTCCTGTGAGGTTGGTCAGATCAATGTAAGGAAGATGTGGTTCGTTTTAGCGCAAGCGCAAATACCAGAGGATCAGGCATTTAATAGCTTGAGATTCAGCACATGATATGTTACCGGATATCTATCGAATGGAATCTAAATTTCCCTCAACATCGTCATCATCATCAAAATCATTATTATTATTTCTTTCAAATCTGATTATCCTTGAACCGAGGGCCTATTTGTTTAGGTATAGTAAATAAAAATTCATGCTCAAATGAGCTCCAATGAAGAATTATAAAAGAGGGGTGGGTGGGGCGTGGGGGGTTGGGTGGTGGTTGGGTTGTGTCGTGTCGTGTCGTGTCGCGCGCTGTGCCATGGGCCACATCTTCCTAGCCCAGCACAACCCAGCCTGGATTGGGCAGGCCAGTGTTGAGCCGGTCAACGTGATGGGTCCATGTTGGGCCTAGGTGGCCTGGCCCACTTGCATCCCTAGACACATATATTGTGAGGGGCCCCACCCCTATCTCTCATATAAGGTAAGAGGTATCTCTCACATGAGCATCTCCCATATATAATATAATATTAAATTAGTCAAATCAAGCTCAAGCTTAAATTGATTAGAGTGTGAGCCAAGCTCGAGCTCAAGCTAAGCCAACCTATAAACGAGCTTGCAGATTGGCTTGGCTCATTGCCAAATAAGAAGGTTTTTTATTTGAGTACTTCCAGAATATATTGATAGCCATCCACAAAGGGTGATAATTGAGAGCCACAAACTTAATTCCATTGTTGCATTTACCTTATTTTGAGCCCCTAATCACCAACATCTTCTCATTCCAACTAGGGCTTGAACCTGAGTACCTCGCATACCACTCCCTTCAATCTCCCAATATCTTTATAATAGATGGCTAATTATGCACATGTATATAGTCACAAACATTTATTAGATGAATCAATTTTTCAATTCGGCAGGACTAAGAGCCTCTTCACTTGGAAGAATTCTTTCAAGTGAGGAAATTTTAAGTGTTAAAATTTTCGATATAATGTCAATTGCTGCCTATGGAGCATTAGAAATTCGACCTAATCCCCTATTCGTTCGATGAAATTCCAAAAACACTGCTCTTGAGCATTTGAAAAACTTATTCAATACAGCATTCAGAAAATTGGTTATGCTTGTCAATACAATTCTTAAATAAGAACTCCTGCCAACAAGATAGTTATAGGCCCATCAAAATCCTACTAGCCCACTGTAATTATTTGGCCCAACAGCCCCTGAGGGGCCTAAAAGAGCACACATATCTTTTTCGTTTCCTGGGCGTCTATTTGTTTCGTCAAAACCATTGTGTGTGACATCTCTTCCTCAAAATCCTTCTCAAAGCCGAAGTTGGTGTTTCCCAAATCCTCAGAGACAGACATATCGTCTCTTCTCAGGCAGCCAGTGGTACCATTCGATCCTATGAGCTTTACTTAGAAGGAATTTAGGGCTATCTGGGAGTGGTTTTGATACGATCAAAGACTTCCAGATTCTGGGTTTCTTTTGTTGTTGTGAGAACAAATAGATTTGGGTGTAGTCTTTTTTCATAGATTTGTTAGTATTCCTTCTTTTACATGAGTTTCTTGGTATTATACCTATGATCTTCCTTGTTTGTCCCATTTCTGTTTCTTTTATTATTCTTCCAACAATAACATGAGATCCTGAACAAGAACTTAATTTCAGGCAGCCCCCCAAAATTAAAGAAAGGCCCTATGCCCTAAGCTTGTTTGGCCCAGCCCCCACTTAAAAAACCCATCAATCCCCCAGTTTCCTTCCCCAATTCCAAAAGAGAAAACGAGAGAAGTCTTCTTTCTCTCTTAATCTCTTTCAACAGTTCCCCGGTTACGGTATAGCCCCAAATCAGTCTCGGAGTCTCCGGCATCGGCATCGACGCACTGCTGTCGTCTTCTCCGGTGGGTATTTCTTTCAACCCTCTCTCTCCCTCCCCCTCTCCCTCAGTCTCCATTTAGGGCAGATTGTTTCCCTTATTCTTCTTTTATTTCAAAACAACAAATCTTATTGAAACAAAATAAAAAAAATCGGGATTGACCAAATGTGTCATGATTTAAGTTTGAATGTAAGTGCTGATTGTGGTTTTTTATTAGGGTTTTGCAGAAGGATCTATATATGTGTGTAGTTTGAATGTAGTGATGATGACATGTTTGTTGAAATGCCCCTGTATGTTTATATATATATATATATATATTTTCTTTGGAGTACTTGGTGGAGAGATGGTTTGGCTGTGGATTGTCTATGTGGTAGTTTGAATGTAGTGTTGTGGTTTTTCACTTGGGTATCTCTTGTTTTGTTTAATTCATGATGCCCCCCTATATGTTCTTATATATATTTTTTCTTTGGAGACTTATGGAAAATCTAGAATTTAGAAGGTGCATAGATGCATAATGTGTAGACCCAAGACACTTGTGTAACTTGTCGCTTCAAGGAGTAACTTTTTTTTTTTTGTTTGCTTGGAGAGAGACAAGAAGGCGTAACTTTGTGCTTAAGTGTCTCTTTCAAGTTCCAGCTAATTTATATCGCCTTTTCAAAGGTTTCTAATCTTCGACAACTATTTCAAAATGATTCACTAATTTTTATCATTCGGATCTCAACACCAGACCTAAGATTTGGTGGCAGCAAGTTGTAGCTTACATTAGAGTCGGGCTTGAAATGCTACCCTATAGGAGATATAACTTGCTGTGAGCGGGTCTGTTGCAATTTAGTTGTCTGCTTCTTTTTTTAACAAAGTTCTAGTATCTTTTTGTAATATAAGGGCCTTAAATCGTGACAAGCTTACATGAAGTTTTCATTATTGTTTGTAGGAGTTTTTTTTTTTTTATTGTTGAATATTTAATCATTAGGATTAGAAGTTATTTACTAAATTAAAATCATGGCTTGAGTTTATTGTATAGTGTTTTTTTTTCCTCTCTTTCTTTTCTTTCTTGGAGGGGCTTCTGAGATATTATTATGTAGTTCTTGTGATTTGGGTTTATAAAACTATACATAGGTGGTTGTTTGCTTGCCTTCCTGAAAGCTCTCTCCAGTATTCATTTCTCTAACCTTTATGCATGCGATATTTTTGTTGTTGTTGTTGTGTTGTTGTTGTTGTTGTTGTTGCTGCTGCCTCCCTGAAAGCTATCTCCAGTATATTCATTTCTTTAGCTGTATTCATTCTAGCTTGTTATTTTCAAATTTCAGCTGCATTATCTCTTAGTTGGCCTTTTGAATGGTTTGGCCCTTTTTTTTTTTTCTTTTATTTATAACAATTGTTTGGCGCTTTTAACGAATGTGTCTCTCTTTCCAGATGGCTTCATTGCAGGAAAGTCTTAATAAGTTCAAGCAGCAACAAGAGAAGTGCCAATCGACACTCACTAGTGTTGCAGCTGCCCGTGCAGCAACCTCTAAGGCTTCCCATTCTCAGAAAGTTGTACCTGTGAGTACATCTTCATCTTCATCAAGAGCTCCTGCTGCAGTCAAATTTTCAAATGACACTGAGAGACTTCAGCACATCAATACAATTAGGAAGTCCCCTGTTGGTGCTCAGATCAAACGTGTTATAGACCTACTCCTAGAGGTAATGAGTCTTCACTATCTGCTGTTTTCTGTGTGCACATATTAATATTTGAGAGGTTCAGTCTATAAACATGGTCTGATATTTTAGATGCTTATACACAGTTCCTGGATTAGCTAATGTCTCTGATTGTGACAACAAAAATAATTTGAATCTTGTAAAAATTTGAAAACAGATATTATTTTATGAAGAGATGTTCTTTTTGTGAAAGAGTTGAACGAGAATTAAAAATATTCTGAAAATATATTTGCCATGATTCTTTCAACACTGTATCCAGCACTCAGACTACTTCTAATCATTAGGAGATACTCATCTAGTAAGAGTCACACTAGATCATTGCGTGCAAAGCGTACTTAAAATACTTTTATTTTTCTCTCCTTTTAATAAAATGTTCGTCTAATATTGGACATTGTTAAACGTTCATTGGAGCCTTGACCCTTGTATTTGGTGAGCTTTGGGCTTTCTACTTGTCCATTCATCCATTAGGCTCTGCTTCTCTGACACTCCCACATTCTAACATGTAACTTTTGCTAATTTCTTTTCAAGTCATCATGGGTGTCCTCCATTTAGTTCCATCTAGTACTTATATTTTTCTTCCATTGGCTGAACCATTTGTAAATTGCCTCTTATGTATACATTCCTGGTTCTGTATTTCTTGTTACTCTATACATCCATACTAACATTCGTATCTCAACCACATGTACCTTTTGTCGTCAATTCTTAATTACCGAACATTGGCTCCATATAATGCTTTAAGGTATAATATTCCTATGCATGAAGGTACAATCCTATTACAACTACTTTATAATGCTTAGGATAAGGCATCAACAAGCCCATAAAGCCAATCTTGGTCATGGATGTTCTAATGAGATAATGGAAATAAATTACTTACATGGTCATCATTCTTATTGCCTATTTAAATAGAGAGAAAACAAATACACTAGTAGATGACAGGGGCATCTGATGTGAACCTATGGGCCACGAGTGAAATTTGTGGGCACTGGGGACGTTGCATCTACCTTTGGCTGCATAATTACGTAGTTTCAGAGACCATTCATGTTAGAGGCAAGTTGGACATGTTTGCATAAAATTAGTGAGCTGGAGCAAACCTATCCTAGCAAGATCGAGGCCTGGGAATGGTTTGAGGCCCGCAGTGGTTCTGTAGCATTTGTATTAAGGTTTGTGTCATGGTTTTGTAGCATTTTATATTAAGGTTCATGACCTTTTATTCCGGTTCATGGCATGTCTTGGGTTTGGGCAACGGTTGAATTCCTTGCATCATAATTGAATATAATAGACTTGAGCCTGGATGGATGGCAATAATCTTGGTTATTCAAAAAAAAAAAAAAAAGAAGAGAAAAGATGGATGGCAGTGATCTCTCCGCTTGGTTGATTCCAACTGGGCCTAAACCTGGCCAATTTTCCCTTTGGGTGAAACTTGGTAGGTCCAAAATGGCATCTTTATCTGTTACGCTAATTTCATTGGAAATCACAGACAACCCAATATTACAATCTGTCTTGGTCTATAGCTGTATCTCTGCCACTGAAATTTTAGTTGCGTATTTGATACTCTGAATAATGTTATCATGATTTTGACAAGCTCTTTTGACATGCATCAACTGCTGATATAATATCTCGGTTTGAACTTCTGTACAGACAAGGCAAGCTCTCACACCAGAGCAAATAAATGATAACTGTTATGTTGATGTGAACGCTAATAAAGCTGTCTTTGATAGTCTGAGGAATAATCATAAAGTCAATTATGATGGGAAGCGTTTCTCTTACAAGGTAAATTTTCTATCGGACTCTCACCAGGAACTTTTACACATACTTAATTATTATTTGGCTTATTACCTTTTAAATTCAAAGACATGCATTTTCCCAGCGGTGAATTAGTTGTTTTTTGAGTGTCGAGGTCCTATCATATATTATCGACTCATTCCTGCATAATATTATTCGATACTACCCAGTCAAATTACCACCGCCACCACAGCTAACCACCACGCCCCCATTTAGAAACAGAGAATTAAACTGTAATTTTCTGTGCTCTTCTCCCTAGAAAAATTCCAGCACCATGACGCTAATGGAGGTTGCATATAACCCATTTGCAGACTTCCTGCTGCTTCTCACCTAGATGCATGCCAATCAGCTTGGTTAGGCTGGATGAAAAGGTCTAATTATGGATTAGGGTTGGATGAGACTGTGTCATGGGATTAGGATAACCATTGATTTAAGTGCCTCAAAGTTAACGATGTGTTGACTAATACCTGTTTTTTTCAATATTCAATCAGTAGTGAATATAGTTTAGATGAGTATCTAATTTTGGTGAGTACCAATTCATCTAAGGGCAGTTTGTGATGGGGTTGCATCCATGATAGATAGGCCTTGGTACTAGGATTCTCGGACCTCCACATGTATCCTTACATGTGGATTTCTCTCATTTGAAAGTCTTTTTTTTTTTTTTTTGCATTTGAGAAGTCACCTGCTAACCCTCACTAACCCTCATATAATACTGTTGGAGCATCTGTATATGCTACTTTATAGGGTTACCACCATTTTACATTGAAAATGCAATAGTGAAAAACTAAAATTTTTGTTATTCACTGTTGAAGAACCTGAAGCTGTTAATCTATGTTGCACCCTATCATAGATGGCTAAAGGACCCATGAAGAATCCAACAATAGCAAGCCCCGTGATAACACACAAGTTTTAGAAATGATAGTGCATGCTTACCCCCACCCACCTGATGCAGTCCTAGGGTTAGGATGCAAGTGCTAGGGCACAATTAGGGTTCCCAGGGAACAATCACACGAGGAAGAAACAGTCTTCAACGATAAATCTTCTCTTAATTCAATTCTCTCTGAGATTATCAATCTCTACAATGTCATATTTATAAGAAAAGAAACTTAAGGGCTAAGAAAACAATCTTAACTAAACTAGGAAACCAAATAATAATCCTATCGAAATTAGAAATAGATCCTAAATACAACTTACTAAATAAAATCAGAAACTAATAACAATTTAATAAAGAATTCCTAAACTTCCTTGGGTCCCACATGTGGACCACTAGTCTTATTCAATAACGTGGTATTGCTGCTGCATCATTCTCCCCAGGTTGGAGAAAGAGTTCGTCCTCGAACTCGACTCTTCTTCTTGATGTTACTTCTGTAGATAGTGTGCACGTGAAGCGCATCCTTGGTGAGACGAGAACTTGACCCTTGCTTCGGTGGCATCGGCTTCAGAGGACGGAGTGTGACTCTCTTGGTACCATGCATGAATGTGTATGTGTTGTCGCGCATGCTATTAGTTTCCATTCTTGTCATACATCCACGGACGACCCAACAAGATATCACAACTATCCATGGGTACCACATTACACCAAACTGTATCTGTATAATCTGTACCAATGGAAAAGGTAACTGGACATGCATATCGAACTTGCACTTCATCACCTGTCATTAACCATCTAGCAAAATAAGGACGATGATGCTTCCGAACTTTCAGCTTTAAGCGATCCACAAAAGCTTGGGATATAAGATTCTGACAACTGCCGCCATCAATGACTACCGTGCATTCCTGAGCATTGACTGTGCCTTTGGAGCGGAAAATATTTTCTCGCAACCACTTCGTCGCAGTAGTTGATGGAGCATCGGTGATGACCATGAGAGATTCACCATCAACTACAGTGTAAATCTCTAATTCTTCTGTCTCAGTTGCAACCTCTGTTTCTTTAGGATCATCTGGGACATCCTTCTCGTCACTTTCATTTTCAATCAAGTGGATACGTTTGGGACATTCCCTTGCACGATGTCCTTGTTGATGACAATTAAAGCATGTGATCCTATTTTGACCTTCGGGCTTGGTGAATTCTTTCTCCGATGAATCACTCAGTTTAGAACCTGCAAGTGAAGAATTCTTCTGCATAACCCATTTAGAGGCATTAAGTTTTCGGGCTTGATGATGTGCAATTCCTTCGGCTTTAATAGCATGCTGAACGATCTCATCAACATTCTTAAAATGCTGAAATGTGAGGATATCTTGTATGTCAAGTGTCAGCCCATTAAAGTATCTGTCAACTAATACATCCTCATCTTCAGTCAAACCACAACGAGCTTGCATGGTCATAAATTCCTCAGAATACTCAACAACTGTCTTAGATCCTTGTTTCAAGTATTGAAAACGTGAACGCAGATCTCTGGAGTAATTGACAGGCAAAAATTTTTGCTTTAACAAATTTTTCATCTCGGCCCACGTGTCAACAGGGTCAATTTGCTGGTATCTTCTCTTCTTTTGCAACTCGGCCCACCATATCGCAGCATAATTGCGAAATCGAGTTGCCACCAGTGTAATCTTATGACCATCCGTCATTGGTTTATGTGCAAAAATATTTTCAACGCACACTAACCAATCCAAGAATTCATCTGGGTTCAATTTCCCATCATATTCGGGAATCACAAGTTTAATACCCAAATCACGATCAACGTTGACTACATGTGGATCTCGTTGATTTCGATGAGGTCCTCCATCATCACGATGATTATCATCACGCCGATTAGTTTCCAAATTGGTTAATCGGGTTTCAATCCTTTCCAGAGTCGCTTGCATTTGAACCATCGTTGCAGATAATTGATTAACAGTTACTGATAATTGCGCAACGGTTCCCCTCAAATCATCATCATTGTGAGAGGAAGACTCCGTGTCAACCTGCTTCTTTGGAGGCATTTTTGTTAATGCAGATTTAAAATATGTGACTGACCTGATGTGTAGATCTGATTTCCACAATCACGCTGTCGAAAACGGATCTGAATTTTGACGGCGGATGGCTGTGATACTGCGAAAACAAGATCCAACGGTTGATCTTGGTCAAGTCTGGGCCCTTGACTTCTCTGCTGGTAGTATAAGTGGTGTGGGCTGGGTCGAAACTAGAAGTGGGTCGGACTGGCCTGAACCGAACCTGGCAGTGACCTGAAATTGGGCCCAAACTCAAGTTGAGCACAACTTTGCAAAGAAACACACGTGTGAAACAAGCTTGCCTCGGTCTCCGTGCCTTTACAGAATAAGAAAAGGGTTTGGGATTCCTTTTCTTCTTTGCTGGAAGGCGAGGAGGCACTGGAGCTCTTGATGCAACGACGGCGGTGACGGTTCGACTGAGAAGATGCAGCGACGGCAATCGTCCTTGGTGCACGGTACGCGCTTTTTCTTCTTCTTCTTCGTTTCTTCTTCTTTTTTTTTTTTTTTTTTTTTTTTTACGCACGGGTTAGGGTTTGGTTGGCTGGACGACGGCGATGGGCTGGATTTGATCGAGGAGGGCTTTGGGGTGGTTGGAATGTGGCTGGAGTTTTTCGGTTTGGGTGTGGGGTGTTTCGATTGGCTGATGGGGCAGTGGAGAGGTGGCGGAGTGGTTCTGGAAGGGTTTTCGGATTGCAGGGGAAGGGCTGGGTTCACTGGTGGACATGGCTGGGGTGGCGGGCTCTAACGGGAATTGGAATTTGGGTTACGCAGTGGATCGATGACGGAGATGATATTCTGAAGAAGGGGCTGGATTTGGCGAGATGGGTAAGGTGTCTGGGTTTTTTTTTTTTGGTGGTCTGGGGATGGTGGACTGATGGACGATGGTAGGGATGGGATAGGGGTAACACGCCGACGATCGAGGGATCGTTCGGCTCTGATACCAATTGATGCAGTCCTAGGGTTAGGATGCAAGTGCTAGGGCACAATTAGGGTTCCCAGGGAACAATCACACGAGGAAGAAACAGTCTTCAACGATAAATCTTCTCTTAATTCAATTCTCTCTGAGATTATCAATCTCTACAATGTCATATTTATAAGAAAAGAAACTTAAGGGCTAAGAAAACAATCTTAACTAAACTAGGAAACCAAATAATAATCCTATCGAAATTAGAAATAGATCCTAAATACAACTTACTAAATAAAATCAGAAACTAATAACAATTTAATAAAGAATTCCTAAACTTCCTTGGGTCCCACATGTGGACCACTAGTCTTATTCAATAACGTGGTATTGCTGCTGCATCACCACCCGCAAACACTCACACAGGACAAAAAGAGAGAGATTAAGTCCTTTTTTTTTATTGAACTGACTTAATCTTGTGTATTGATTAGATGGTTAGGCTTCATCCTCGTTCATTTTTATGTGCTAATGACTTCAGATAAGAATTTTCTTATAGCCTAAAAAGCTTGGGCATAGACTTAATTGTTTAAGGCCCTCTCTTATTTTGGACAATGGGGGGCCATCAATGATAAATCCAACCTAATCATTCTCATTACCCCCCACTCATTCAAATGGAAGAACGAGTCGACACTCACCCGAAGCACAAATATGAATGTTATACATACTTGGATTGATCAATGAGAAAATTGCTCGTATAAACCAATAAATTGTAAGTGCCTAATATCAATGGTTTGGTTCCCGAATCATGGTAATTTT
The DNA here is from genome assembly GCA_012931725.1 of Litsea cubeba. Lineage (NCBI taxonomy): Eukaryota > Viridiplantae > Streptophyta > Magnoliopsida > Laurales > Lauraceae > Litsea > Litsea cubeba. The sequence continues at coordinate 69,493,951 of CM022950.1, read as the reverse complement.
TAGGTACTCCTAATTGAAATGATGAGAGGGAGGGAGTGAGGGAGACTAATGGCAATTTTCAGATGAAGGGCATCCCTCATGTAAAGACTTGTATGAGATACATAGACTAATTGCAATTTTCAGATGAAGGGCATCCCTCATGTAAAGAGCTGTATGAGATACATAGACTAATTGCAATTTTCAGATGAAGGGCATCCCTCATGTAAAGAGCTGTATGAGATGCATAGACTAATTGCAATTTTCAGATGAAGGGCATCCCTCATGTAAAGAGCTATATGAGACCCATCAAGGCCCACCAAGACCCTCTATAATCAATCTGATCATCTCAAATGAATTGGCATTCACCTCAAGTTGATACATTATACTTACCATTGGATTGAAACTCCATCTTTCTTTTTTTTTGGGGCATGTTTTCACTATTTTCTTTTGAGGTCTTGAAATCTAGACATTTCTAGATCCCATTCAACTCTTGGCTAAGTGTCTTACTCATAAATAGACGTATTTGGTGCAGGTTTACACTTCCTACCAAGTGTTTCCATGTGGAGGGATTTATCATCATGCATGCATACGTACATACCTACGGAATGCCAAATTTTCTTTGTTGTATCAACTTGATTTATTGGAAAACTGGGTTGATTCCCAGCTTTTTGACATTTTCTGAGGGTTGAGACTCCTATTTCTATGTGAAAGATACCTCTTTTCTATTATCATTCTTTTCCAGAGTTTATTTTATTTTATTTTATTTTTTGTTCAGCCTGAGATGATTGATATGTTAAATGCAAAAATGAGTGGTTTATGCTTTCCATGCATTGAAAATTATCGTGCATCCACTCGTGCCACATGTGTGCTCTTTTTTCCTTTTAGATTAGACAAATTATGCTCTTAATGAAAACTTTCCACCTAATGACTGAGAATTAAATTATCTGATTTTATTGGATTTGCAGTCCAAACATGATTTGAAGGACAAGAAGCAGCTGCTTGATTTGGTACGGAAGTTCCCGGAGGGCATTGCTATTGTTGATCTCAAGGATGCATACCCATCTGTTATGGATGATTTACAGGTATGTGTGTGGCTTCGCATGTTGCATGGTTGTAGTTGAGGAACTGTTGGCCAAAAATTGAAATGTTCCATAATACCTATAAAATAGTAATTGTTGAAAAAATGTTAAAAAGAATTACTGTTCTTAATATATCAGATCAGAAAAGGTCCCAGTGGTTATCAAAATAGCTATATAGATCCCAAAAGCTTTTTAGAAGCCATCAGTGAGGTGGCCTAATGTGACACATTCATGTGAGTAGCTGGAGCCATTGTACAGATGAATTGGCTTGAAAATCAAACAGGCCCAAGCAATGGGTGGGCCTCATGTCATTTGTGAATTGAATCTTGAGCACTGGAGAGTTAATATACCAGGCCTGATAAGGGGACCATCTCTATGTTTGGCTGGGCCCTGGGACACACAGAACTCACCCCTGGATGATTAGGATGTTGTACATCTGCATCTTGATGGCATGCATGGCTGCACAGATAGGTTGATCTGTGTAGGGGCGTAATCACTGCAAACTTGATGGATCACATAATGCTGGTGTTGAGTGGCTGAAACCTAGGAGTTACTATTCATTATGACAAGATTTAAATTTGAGTGTTGCAATACTTCGATGCTCAACATCCAAGGAGAATTATGTCCTATCAAAAAAGAAACTTAAATCAGTAGAGTTCGAGAACATTGAAAGGGGCACTTTGTTATTTGTCTAATGATGCTGGCCATCACATGATGGTCAGGATCAACAGGCATGATATATTCTTGGCCATGAAATTGTCATCATTTCACCTAAAGGTCTTGTATCACCAGGAGACATCACATGTTATCCTCAATTTAGAGTGTAGCTCATCGACCACATGGAACCCATGGTTGGACCACATAAATTAATAGTCTCTATTTGACTGAAGTGGAAGAATGTTTTGGCCACACTTCAGTATTAAGCCCACTGGACATTTATGGATGATAGCATATGGTAGGTATTCCCCGGTGGGAAGATTTTTGGTGCATCGCCCACCCATGACAAGACCTGAATAATAGTTTGGATGACTAGAAGGTTGTCTTCAAATGTATGATGGAGGGTAGGTTTCATAGTTATATTTGCATGCAGGCCTTGAAGTCTTCAGGTCAAATATGGCTGCTGTCCAATCTGGACTCCCAGGAAGACATAGCATATCCAAACGATCCCAAGGTGCCGCTGATAAAGGTAGACGATGATTTGAAGCTGCTTTTCCGAGGGATCGAGCTGCCACGTGACATGGTTGACATTGAGAAGGATCTCCAGAAGAACGGTATGAAGCCTGCAACCAATACTGCTCGGCGGAAGGCCATGGCCCAAATGCATGGAATCAACCACAGCAAGCCCAAGCCCAAGAAGAAACGTGAGATAAGCAAGAGGACGAAGCTTACAAATGCACATCTCCCAGAGCTTTTCCAGCACTTGAATGTACCCGACACATGAAACTGAATCCCCACCCCCCCCCCCCCCCCCCCCCCCCCCCCCCAACACCTTCTGTATTCTGATTTGTATACTCAATTATCTTGCATTAGAAAAGAGGTTGATACCATGAAAATTTCAGAGATGAATGTGGTTTCAGGCGGTGTGTGTTGCAACTCAAGCCTGTTGTCTCAATACAGGTCGTCACATATTTTTTATGAATTTTATAGTGCATGATGTTGGATTCTAATATTATGTTTGACTCTCTACTGGCAGCTACCACTTGGGGAGAAACGATCTAGTAGAGTTAAAAGAACTGATTTTCCTACTGTGTAAAGTTGCTCAAGAGGGGTCTCGGGATATGACAAATTAAAGTAGTGTAGATGTAGTTAGTAAAAATATATTTGAAAAAGTGCAATTTATCTGAAAATTAAATTTGATTTAGGATAGAAAAATAGAATTTATATAGCCGATCACAGCATAGTCAGGAAAAAGACCTTGTTAATGATGACAATGCCTTCGGTTATATTCATAAAATTTTGAGAAGACAGCCAGTTATTTCCCATGGCTGACTTTAGCGGTTAATGAATCTCAAAACCTATATTTTCAGGTTCTTGGTTTTCTAGTTCCAAGTTAAAAAAAAAAAAAAAAATGAATTCCTTCCACTTATGTTCACTTTGTATTTCAGATTCTTTTTTTTTTTTTGTCCTACATGCTAAAAAAGGCATCCCTGGTCAAATGAGGAACTTGGGAAGCTTTCGACTCCCAGGATCTTCAAAGTAGCTCAACTATTCACTAAACTTTCCTACATGCTAAAAACAGGCATCCCTGGTCAAATGAGGAACTAGGGAAGCTTTCGACTCCCAGGATCTTCGAAGTAGCTCTAACTCTTCACTAAACTTTTCGAGCCTGAGGTTTCATTTCTCTTTCTTTTTTTTTTTTTGCGCTATGATTAACTACATACACTATACTTGTCTCTAACCAACAGAAAAAACTAGCAAGGACTGATCCGTGCTCATGCCTGCAGAAACGGAGCACTGAATCACCCGTGGATTGGCAGTGGGGCTTGAAGATTTAACTAGCGTTCTTTCATTTACACTGAACCCACAATTGATACATCATTCAGTTGGCATCTTATGTGGACACAAGTATACGATGGGTTGTCTAAAGTCTAAACCCGACCATCTGCCCATTTCATCGTATACATATGATTCTCCAGCTTAGAAAGCCCAAGCTTGGCATATCAGTCCCACATCTGTGATCAAACCTATTAATGGGCCAAGCCCTGCTCCACCACACCCAACAAGCCCAGACCGATTGCCACACAAATTACCCAAAGCAAGGTCTGCACAGTTGACCAGGGAGCCTGGTTCACTGCATGGAGTCTATATGATCAACCGAACCCAATAGAAATTACAAGAACATGAACTGTTAGCGGGATACAAAGTTAATTCCACTCGCAATTTTACTTCCATGAAAACTGCTGGAAACCACACCCCAAACAAAGGTCAGCAAAAGTAATGTCAAATCTAGCTGCTCACAGTTGACAAACGCTGCACATAAATAAGTAGAATCAATTGGTTTGTCAGCACTCAAATATTTGGACTGGGTGGTAAACACATGATTCTACATCCCAACGCAGGCTCAGATTGCGAGCCTAAAATGAGTCTCTAACCAGGCTTGTGGCAATGTAGCAAGCAAAAACCAAGTCACATGAACTGCCTAACAGGGACGATTCCCATATTTATAAAAATTAAAATTAAAATCCAAACCAATGAGCACATCACCACATTTGAAAGAGGAAACCATTTGAACTCATCTGTGTGCTTGAGCGCATTTTCTTTCCTTTTAACTATCCAGACCATAGACCAATGGGATTAATACAATCAATCACAAACGAGTGAGAACCAAGTGAAGCTACATTCGACACTGATCTGCATAGACTCGGATGCTTGCATCTTCATTTAGTACTTGACTTACAGGAGAGAGATCATTCCTTTCAGTTTACAAATTTTCTGCTGCAAGCCGTATTTGCCTTTATCTCTAAGGCATTCACATGTGAACGCTTCCATATCTACACCCAGCCCAAACATTTCCATGAATCCTGCAGGTGATAATGTGAAGATTACTGCATCTATATTAAAACAACTGATGAAGCCAAAAAAATCTGGTCAATACAACACTGCAAATCACAGCTGCAAACAGGTCTGGCATTTTGACTGGCAGCAGAAAAGTCAACGACGAAAAAAAGGGGAAAAAAAAGTCAAAAATAGAAGCATCACAGAAAATATCACCCCAAACTCAAAATAAAATGAACCACCATCCATGATTACAAATACCAATGCCAATGGCTGTGGATAACCACAGCCATCAAATTAAGAACCTACATATGGATATTATTGGGCAATGGTGCAATAATTTTGGCCCACGTCACAATGAGATGAGATATATGATGCCCGGCTACAGCATGGATACCGCAGAGACGCCATAAACACGGCAAAGACATGAATTTTACACGTAAAAAAGTTGAGTATCTTATACGATACGACACTATACGTAACACATTTTGAAGTATCCGTGCATCATAAGACAGATGTTACCCAAAATACCAGACCAAATACCTGATGTTAAAAATCATCCACGGAAATGTCCTCTTGAGACTCCATCTTTGCTATTGAACATTCTCTTTCAAACAATAGAAATTCCTGGAGAAGTTCAGTGGCATCAACATTGTAAGTGAATATTTGAAAACACCCTTTAATCAAAGAATTTAAATGTGAATGTGAATGCATAAAGAACAGGTTAACTTATTTCATACCTGCAACTGATGCTGACTAAATAAGTTGATTAACCCCGACTCTGGAGAAGAGACCAATTCAATCAATTCATCACAAGCTTCAGATGAATCCCCTGATTCTGCGAGAGAGACAGAAACCTACAAAGATAACAAGATAGATTTTACTTCCAGCCGGCCTTTAGTTCAACCAGACTATTTCCTTATAATTTTGTTGCTTTCTTCTTACAAGTTACAATACATCACAATAGGTGAATATATGTCGTCTCATACCAAGGCCATGCAAGACACCAGTTTTCCCATTCTATGCTGTGCTGGCATGGACTTCTGACATGTACCAAGTGTTTAAAGATGTTAACTAGTTGTTTTAAGTTGGAGACGGTCTAACATTAAATCTCATCAACCTTCATCATCTAAATCACAAAACCTGTGCTTCAATGAGCTTGGAATTAAACAGCATCGGGTCTTTAGTATCCAGTCTGGCACCTACTAAACAAAATCTACGAGTCCAGTTCTTTCTTATGAGTTATGACTTCATTACAAATCCTTTCTTTAAACAAAATAATTCACATGGATACAGGCACATCAATTAAAAGACAATATTAAAGCAATGAAGCAACTTCCAAAATTAGAACTGAATCTTACCAACAAAATTATTGAGGTAATATCCCATTTCAGAAAATGGAAAAAAAGAAGAGAGAGATTTGCACCAATATTTAAGCAATAAAGGCAATCAAAACAGAAGCCCACCTGCATACACCGAAGAATGATTTCAGGAAGGCAACACTTCCGACAGAGGCCCCGAACAATATACTTAGCAGGGCTTGTCAAGGAGCCATCATCATTCGGAATACCAAGCATCCAGTCGTGAAATTTCCATAGTAACCCCAGCATGAAATCTAGCCAGCTCACCTGCAATGGTTTCAGTATCAGGAAAAGAATATGGGATAGCAACACATCTGATAATCATGTTTTTATACCTTTAAAGCCAGCTGCCATGACAGTGGCAAGGATTCCCCCATCATTTCTTTCATGTAGCCCAAGACCATCACCCTCCACGGCCAAGCAGCGAAGTATAACCTCAACACAGTAATTGTCTCTTGCAGAAATAACAACATTAACCTGCTCATCAGAAGTTATCAATAAACAATCAATCCCAGAAATCCAAGAATAGACACATGCAAAGGTTATATCAAATAGTCTAGAAGTATGGCATTATGCAAGCATTATTCTTAAGATATTAGTCTTTCATATTATGAACATGCTGCGCAATAGAAAATTAAAAAAATAATTATTGTAGGCAGGACATTTTACATTTGAACTTCTTATTGCATTCCTGTAAAAGAAAAAATCACATGTACTTCATGGTACAAAACCAAGCAACTGTTAGTTGTGCCATCAGTCAACAATTGAGGGATAGCTATCAAGGTTCTAATCCAGGTAGTGTCCAGCCTTATGAGACGGCCGGAACATTGATTTGGGTTTAAGGGTGGGACTAGGAACCTGTCTCATGCCCATTAGAATCATATACACCATCATTTTTAGGAGTGGCCAGACCGTTCCTAGCTTTGGAATGATACAGAAAGCATGACAATGATGAAGGGTATAGAGCTTTAGAGGTCTCCATATGACCTATGTGTGCAAAAAAAAAAAGGGAATCATTCGATCATGAGAATTACTGTTTTGAGGTCCTTAAAGTTGTCCAATTCTCAGCCATTAAATAAAAGCGGATGCATGTGCTAGGAAGCAGTCTGGGGCTTAGGTTGATCATTTGGTACTGGTTTTTTTCTCTTTTCTTTGTTTTTTTTACATGACCTAGGTGGGCACACACACCCACAGCCACAGGCTTTGGCCGTCCTAAGCGGAAAAAGGCTGGCCAGAGACACAGGTCAAATTTTCCATGATCAATTAGGGGGAACCTACAAAATTCAGATGTGTGGGGATAGGCGGAAGTGGGTAATGTGATAGGCTTGGTGTGCGTGTGGAAGGCAGACCCACAGGCTTTGGACCATTCCTAAGCCACGAATACACAAACAGACACACACAAACATGTGTGCGTATTAAGACAGTTTTTCTCCCTACAGGCAGCACTTAAGGTTTATACGCAGAGCTGGTGGGAACCACCGGGGTGCATGCCCACCCCTGGAAGTAGGGGTGAGAATGCCCTCACAAGAAGGTTCACTTACTACTCTATATACATGGACCGGTCATAGGTAAAGAATTCACACGCATGTACGCCAGGGCATTTGTTAACAAAACAAGAGACCCTGTTGTGGGGCCCACTTGGTTGCATGGTAGCACAGAGGGTAGCAGGATAAATAGGTCTTGACATAGAACTGGGTGGACCAAATTATCACTCACATAACCCCTAGAAGTCTAATGCATTAAACACTTAAATTGCATTATTTTATGCAACCACATGAACCCCAAACAATTTCCCGAAACCCCAAAGCCCCCGCCCCACCCCCACACACACACAAAATATATATATATATATATATCTCATGTGTGTCTTTACAGATGCTTTTTGGAAGCTCATTTGCTCACCGTCAAGTGTTACTATTTGTTCTAAAGCTTTGAGAACATATTTTTTATTTTCCTAATTCTTGTTGTACATTCTCTATTCTACTTTAATTCAAAATCACATTACTAAAAATAATCCTTCCAATATGTCCTCAAAGTGTAGCACTGAAATGAAAAATAGTCAATTTGTTAAGTCACTCATCCACAAATAACGACAAACAGATCAAATCCAAATGTTTTAGTTAATTTTAAAAAATTAATGATATACCTAGCATTCATAGATTCTGTAAAATTGCTAGTGATGCAATGCAGGAAACCAAACAAAATCCAAAGGTATACCATAAATTGGCGCTTTAACAGGACTGCCTCACTGACTGAAGAATACAGCGCACTTGTCAATGTAGTGCATGATGTAGCATCTGGAGGCATGCATTCACCAGAAGGTAGACAAAGCATTGCGGTGGCATGTAATTCAAGAACACACTCTCTGATGA